>CM073944.1:11250000-12500000 GCA_037179545.1 Sesamia inferens | reverse complement strand
CCGTTGGTCTCCATAGCGAGTGAAGTACAAAGTCCAAGCTTTTCTTTAGGCAATTTCACTTGTTTCCTGAGCGCGGCGTCACCCACTAATCGCTCGTAGTCCTTATTTGTGTAGGCTAACGTGTTGTCGACACCTGGATGAGGAAGAATATATACAAATATTGTAGTATCATAATTATGAAAATTGTGGAGGTAGATAGGCAGCCGCTCCATATAAATTACTGGTATTCAACTGAATCCGGTAAGACTGGAAGCCGACCCCAACTTAGTTGGGGAAAAGGCTACGTAGATGATGATGATATCATATAGCACATTTCAACGAAACAAAGGAAAAGTTCAGTTGCTAAGACATTTTAGCTTAAAAAACCTCTTACATAGTGAACAATATGATTTACAAAGGGTCGTTCGACTACAGATGCGGGTGTTTCTCTACTGAATCACATATTTAACGCATGGGAGAGCTTGCAAAATATTATTGGAGTTTTCTGTGATCTCTCCAAAGCCTTTGATTGCATGTACTATGACATACTTTAGCGAAAATTACGCAATTACGGTGTCCCAAACGAAGCTCTCAAGGTAATTACTTCTTATTTACATAATAGAAAGACCGGAAAATTTTACACCATGAACATTACACACTGGAATGTAATGTTCATGGTGTGAAATTTTCCGGGCTACCAGTTCAAGATGTTCCACAAGGCTCAATACTGGGTCAATTCTTGTTTTTAGTATAGGTACTGCGTGTGTGGCACAGCTTGGCAAAAACGAAAAGTAAGAATTCAGAGCGGTTTAGTAAGAAGTATAAGTATACTAGCAAACCCGGCGAACTCCGTTTCGCCACCAGATAGCTTCATTTTATGTAACATTTCGTTTCGCAATTAAAAGAAGAAGAAACATTTTTTTTGTTTTATATTTCAAAAGGAAAAATTTTATTTCATTTCACAACAGTAATGAATTCATTTCGATTACAAAAATAAAATGTTATTTAGTTGAACTTCTCTAAGTAAATAAAAGTGAATCCAAAGTAAATACTGAATCGAAGCGTTATACGTGTCCACAAATTATCCGTTTCATTGAAGTGTTCTTTGGTAAACCACATTTTTTGCTTTTTGGTCTGACGTTAACACAAACAAAGCGGTTGGTTTCCCAACTCGTGAACACGCAACGTATAATTGCCCATTTGAAAAACAATGATTTTCTAAATTTATCCCGCAAACACTAAGCGATTGGCCTTGCGACTTGTTAATTGACATTGCGAACGCAAGGCGAACTGGAAATTGCAATCGTTTGAAGCCAAACGGAAGATCAGTCGGAATCATTGGTATTCGAGGAATACACACATTTTCACCTGCGTACTTTCCGTTAATAATGGTTGGTTCAATCAAATTCGGCATAAGTCTTTTTACCGAAAGTCGAGTACCCTTGCAAAGTCGCGCTCGATTCAAATTACGCAATATCATAATAACTGTACCAACTTTGAGTTGCAAATTATGTGGTGGAAATCCTGGTAACTTCAGAGAGTTTCAAAAACTCTGTTGGATAATTTACTACATCATCGGGATTTGTTATGGAATCAACGGATTTGTATGTCACCAAATCGCCAGCAATTTTTGATTGAATGCTGAAATTCAGTGCGTGTACATCATTATTCTTTGCGGCAAGAATTGCTCGTTGACTTAACCAAGCATAATTCTGATAATTCTCACTAAAGTTTGGGAAAACATTTTCAATAAGAGCTAATTGAGAGTCTACAAATCGGCAAAAGTCGTTGGTAAGAATAATTAATCCAGATGTCGCATCAGCTGGGACTTTTCCATTTCCAACAGCTAACAATTGTTTGGAAAATTGTGCAGCACTTTGATCATTTTGAAGTTGAACTCTCATATTAGTGTTTAACGATAATGTTTTTACGTTATTCCATAAAGGTGATGCCTTTAGGCAAGCCTTTAATTCATCTGCAGGCGTTCCACGGGGAATTACTGGCAACGTTTCCCTGAAATCGCCTGCCAACAATATCATCAAGACGCCAAAAATGTTGTTATTTCGCCGAAGATATTTCAGTGTGAAGTTAAGTGCTTCAAGTGATTTCTTATGTGCCATTGTGCACTCATCCCAAACAATGAGCTTGCATTGCATCAACAATTTTCCCCTGGCACTGGATCTGGCAATATTGCATGTTGGAGTATCAACTTAAGCGCAGAATGTGCAGTACGACCGCCATCTAGAAGAGTCGCCGCAATTCCAGATGATGCTAACGCCAAAGCTATGTCACATCTTGATCGAATAGTGGCCAAAATCAATGAAATGACAAATGTTTTCCCTGTTCCTCCACGTGCGTCCAGGAAGAATAGACCACCAGTATTATTGTCCACCGCTTGCATTAATGTTTCGTATACTTGTTTTTGCTGTTCATTCAGCAACGGCACATTATTTCGAACGAATTCCTGCATTGTATCAACATTGTATTGCAGCTCTCGATTTAATTCTTGGTTGAATGCATCATGCATCGATCGATTTGGCGCAATCATTCCTACTTCAATCAGTAGCTTGTTTGCAATAGTTAAGCATTGATCCTCAATCAGAATCAATCCTTCATTGAAGATTTCATCGGACATTTGGATGTCAGGATTATTCGTTTGAATGCGCAAGCGATGCAAGATATCTTCACATATGTCGTCTTTGTATTTGTTCCATAACTGAATTGGTTGTGAAGGAAAACATGTGGTGATGATAATTGCAAACAGCGTTCGTATTTGGTACGCATTTGATGAAACAACTGAATCCGCAAGTGTCAAATCCCAATGATAATCATTCTCCAGCAAACCCAATAGTTGACATGCTTCTCGATATGTTTGGCATTGGTGGCCATTCACAGTTTTCAAATGCGCAAATGATTTTGGTTCACGTACATTTACAAACAGCAGTCGCAAATAAAAATATTCATCATTTCTAGCATGAACATTATATATTTTTTCCTTAATTTTTTTCCTGAATTTTCTATAAACCTTGCTATAAACCTCACAGAGCCCGAGACCTTTCCAACGAATGCAAAACCGTGGTAATCGGTTCATGCGTTCTGGAGTTATAGCGTCAGGACGGAAAACCCGACTTATTTTTATATACGAGTAGTAAAGAAAAAATAAATATTTTTTTTTTACTTTTTTTCACAATTTCACAGTGAACACAATACCAGTTTGCCACATGAAATTCAAAGAGAATGTAACCACTACGTTTTAATGAAATTAACTGAGCAGAGAACAATGAGTAGCTGTCAAATAATGCATCACGCACCGGCGCCATCTACTTAAAATATTGGTTTGTAGTACATGCTATGTATCAGAGATGGCGCTGTATGTGAAAAAGATTTTCCCGCTTTTCTGTTGAAATTTTTTCCTGAATTTTCTATAAACCTTACTATAAACCTCACGGAGCCCGAGACCTTTCCAACGAATGCAAAACCGTGGACATCGGTTCGTGCTGTTATACCCTTACAATGTTAGTGGAATGGCTTAGCAACACTCAGATGTGCCACGTCAGCATTATGGGTTACAGTACGTCATTCATGAGCCCAGCGGGGCAGTTGGTTCTAAATCTCGGTACGGGTCGGAGGTCCTAACTCTTACTATTTCTGCTATTTCTGTATTCTAAATCCTACTTATTAATTAAATCCTATTTTAGCTTAAATAATAGTTTTTTTTTTAAAAACAAGATTCCTAAGTCTCGTATAATATTTGGTGGCAGCGGTGGGATACGAAAATCCCCTACCCGAATACGTCTTCGAAGAAAACTAAAGTGCCAGTGAAATCAAGTGTTCATAAATATTCTAAATCTATTTCGAAAGTGCTAAAAGTTAAAGCAAGTTCCAAAACCAGTATAATAAAATAAGTGTCGTGTCAGTGCAAGAAATCGAAGTGCTCAACCGACACCCTGTCTTGAGTGTTGCATCCCGCAACCAAGACCGGCTTTCACCCTCTGCTGGTCCAGAGGTCTACTACAACTGCTGTTCAGCTGTTTACCGCTGGAGAAGCGGTCACGATGTTCCTGAATATCCTCACAATGATGGCGTTCCTGTGAGTGATCTAAAAGTCAACTACATCTACCTTGGCCGTTATTACATCCTAGCACGAATACTAGAATTAACTCAGAGTCTAAATAGTCCTATCTAACTATTTTAATACCATAATTTTATTGTACACTGCCCATACATTGTAACCGATAAAACCTTATTGTACCGTTACTGATTATTTTGTTTAGACTACGCGTTTCGATTACGCGTCTATAACACTGAGTCGCTTATACAAAGTAGCATAAGCTAGAGGTGATTTTTTATTGTTAAGATAAGTTGTATTTTATTGTGTAAAATCAAATCATGGCTTCTAAACACGAAACAAAAGAAGAAAATTCCAATGGCTCTAGGAATACAAGGGCCGAAATTGAAGAAAAAATAGAACTCGGTATTCTATTCAAATTCATCAAACCATTCGATGGTTCCAGGGAAAAGTTAAATCCCTTTATCACTAATTGCCAGAGCGCTTTTGATATAGCTACTAAAACTCAAAAATCTATCCTATTTAAATATATTCTAAGTCAATTAACAGATAAAGCTGAAACTACATGTAGTGTCAAAGAGTTCGAGTCCTTTGATCAATTCATCGAGTTCCTAAAACACCAATTTGGTGAAAGAAAACACTATGCTCATTTACTCACTGAACTTCAGGATTGTAAACAAAACTCTTCTGAAACAGTTAATCAGTTTGCATTAAAAATAGAAACATGCTTAGCGAAATTACTTACGGAAATAAACATTTCTATTCCAACGAAACGTAAAACAGAGTTAGCAGGTCGTGTAGCTGCAATGCAAGATCTTGCACTTCACACCTTTATAATAGGTCTCTTACCACGGATATCACAAGTCGTTAGATGTCGCAACCCCGACTCGCTAAATTCCGCTATAAGTTTCGCAGTTGAAGAAGAAAAAATTATATCTAGCATCTATAAAAGATCCGCATCCAGTACTCACTCTAGTAATGACAGATTAAAAAACATTAATTATCGCCGTGATTCCCAATCGTCGCGTTTTCCAAATCCACGGAATTACCAATCTGATCATTCAAAGGTAAATACCAACGATATGATATGTCGTTACTGCAAAAACATAGGCCATACTATTGAAAATTGTCGCAAAAGACAATACAACAACAGTAGAAATCAATCTACTGCTCCTACTTCCGATGGCCGTCAACCTAATTCTACACAAACTTCAAGTTCTAGGCCAACCCGTAAAGTTTTCGTCTTAAAGCGAAACGAGGAAGATAATCTAGATGAAATCAATCAAAATGATTTAAACGAGTAAAATTTCCTGAACGGTATCGCGCAGGAAATTCGTCTTACCATACTAAAGCCGATGCCTCTTTCTTCACTGTATCCCCTGAATCAACTACTAAATCCACTGAATCGCGTACTAAATCCACTGTATCTGTGAAAACAACAAATCCTAAATCCACTGAATCAATGAACAAAATAAATACTAAATCCACTGAATCACTTACCAAACCCACTGGATCTTTGAAAAAACAAATTACCAAATCCGCTGAATCACACACTAAATCCACTGTATCTATGAAAAATCCGTTTACTAAGTTCACTGTATCTATGGAAAAACCATTTACTAAATCCGCTGAATCACATACTAAATCCACTGTATCTATGAAAACAACAAATTCTAAATCCACTGAATCTATGAACAAAATAAATACTAAATCCACTGAATCGATAAAAAAACCATTTACCAAATCCTCTGAATCACTTACTAAATCCACTGAATCGTACATTAAACCCACTGTATCTATGAAAAATCCGTTTACTAAATCCTCTGAATCCCTTACTAAATCCACTGAATCTAAGAAAAAATCCACTACTAAATCTACTGAATTACTCACTGAACTCACTGAATCCGCTATTCCTACTAAATCCTCTGAATCGCTTACTAAATCCACTGAATCTAAGAAAAAATCCACTACTAAATCTACTGAAGTACTCACTGAACACACTGAATCCGCTATTCCTACCAAATCCTGTAAAGTGCAAAATCCAAACATGAAATCGACTGACTCTACTTCCATGCCAAATCGTAACACATCCTCCGATAACTCACCACATCTGAAACAGAAAACAAACGTGAAAATCTATAAAATACTTCAAAACACAGAGAAAAGATATTTACCTCACATAATAATCCTCAAAGGAATTGATCCTGGAGACGAAACAACTTCAACCCTAGGCAGTTTTGAAATGCAAACATTCAAAAAAGATGGCAAACCTTATATCCATAATTTTCACGTTGTCAAAGATATTAGCCTAAGTTTCGACGGCATCATAGGTAACGACCTCCTGAAAAACTTAGGTTGCCAAATCGACTATCTTCAAGGAACTTTACAGATAGATGAATATTATATCGACTTGAAATTCGCTGAACCATTATATAACATTCCACCTCGTACTGAAACTGTAATTGAATGCACAGTAAGTAATCCACATATAAAGGAAGGTCTGCTCATAGACCAATACATCTCTGATTCATTATTAGTAGCCAACTGCGTAGTAAGCGTGAAAGAAAACAACCGTATTAACATTACAGTTGTCAATATCTCCGAAGAGTCCGTTATACTCCAATCTAATCTTAATCTAACACTAGAGCCTTTAGGCACTCAAGCTTGTTCGAAACCTCAAGAATCATTGCCTCCTATGCACGTTTCTACAAGAACTAAAAAGGTTCTCCAGCATCTTAGGATGTCTCACCTCAATGAAGAGGAATATAATGCCCTATTACAAGTCTGTACAGACTTTTCCGATATCTTCCATCTTCCTGGCGATAAGCTCACACACACTACAATCGCCGAACACAATATCAGAACAAATACAGATATCCCTATTCAAACTAAATCTTATAGATTTCCTGAATGTCATAAAAGGGAAGTCGAAAATCAAATTAACAAAATGCTTGAAGAAAACATCATAACACCTTCTAATTCACCATGGTCCTCACCCATTTGGGTTGTGCCCAAAAAGCTGGATGCTTCGGGACAACAAAAATGGAGAATCGTTATCGACTACAGAAAACTCAACGACGTTACTATTGGAGAAACATATCCTATTCCACAAATAACTGAAATTTTAGATCAATTAGGGAAAAGTCAATACTTCACAACTTTAGATTTAGCCTCAGGCTTCCATCAGATTCCTATGTCCGAGCAAGACGCTCCCAAAACCGCCTTTTCTATACCACAAGGTCATTTCCAATTTTCAAGAATGCCATTCGGGTTAAAAAATGCCCCTTCTACTTTTCAAAAAGTAATGAACACATGCTTGTGTGGACTTCAAGGCTCACGATGCTTTGTTTATTTAGACGACATTGTAGTGTACTCACCTGACTTACCAAGTCACATTCAAAATCTGTCCGCTGTTTTCGATAGGCTCAGGAACTATAACCTGAAACTCCAACCAGACAAATGCGAGTTTCTATGCAAAGAAGTGGCGTATCTTGGTCACCTCATCAACAAAGACGGTGTTCAACCAAATCCTAGAAAAGTCAAATGTATCACTGAATTTCCAAAACCAAAATGCCCAAAAGATATAAAATCTTTTCTTGGACTCGTATCTTACTATAGACGTTTCATACCTGACTTTTCCAAACTAGCAAAACCATTAACATCTCTCCTAAAAAAGGACACACCGTTCAATTGGAACAATGAACAACAGCTCGCTTTCGAAAACTTAAAAACTAAATTAGTGACGTCACCGGTGTTAGCATATCCCGATTTTACCAAACCCTTTATCCTCACCTGTGACGCTTCCAACTTCGCTGTTTCAGCCATATTATCCCAAGGTCCAATCGGAAAGGACCGTCCAATCGCTTACGCGTCTCGAACACTCAATAAGGCTGAGTGTAATTATAGCGTTACTGAAAAAGAATGCTTAGCTATTATCTTTGGAACTAAAGCCTTCCGACCCTATCTGTACGGAAATCGATTTACCATAGTCACTGATCACAAACCACTACAGTGGTTATTTAACTGCAAGGATCCCGGCTCTAGGCTAGTACGCTGGCGACTCAAATTAGAAGAGTTTGACTATGGTATTGTATACAAGAAAGGGAAAATGAATACTAACGCTGATGCTTTGTCTCGATTTCCAGTTAACCCTATCCAAGGTAAACCTTCGACAACCTCTGATCCTCAATTACTAGACCTTGACACTGAATTCGATGATCCCTTAGAGGATCCTTTTATAATTTTTCCAACTCCCATTCCGTTCTCTTTCGAAGATAACGACCTACTAAATCACGAAATAAATCCCGACTCTAATATCCTGCAAAATCCTATACCACAAAATGAACCAATACTATCTCCAGATCTCATAGATCTAGGACCAAACTTACCTTACCTTGAGACTAGCCCTAACAGTGCTGATCTTAACCTTGACTTCGACTCGCTACAAATTCCCTCACCAAATGAGCAATCTAATCTAAATGAAGAGAATTATTCCCAATTTCTAAAGTCAAATAAAAATAATACTTGCAACACAATTCTAAAAGAACATAACGAAAGCCTCCTTAAAACAACATGCAAGGTAATATTAATTCCTACATCAATAGACTTAGACGAATCAAATCCCTACATTCCCAAAATTCTCCTAAATTCTGGCAACGAAGACGAAATCCTTAATTCTGAAAAAGAATTATATCACTTTCTAAAAACTGAATACGACGGCAAAACTGTTTACTTCATCTTTACAAAAGTTCACCACTTTGACGAGTTACCTTATCATGCTATTTATGATACCCTGAAACGAATTAGAAGCGAAATCCTGAAATTCGAACAAATAACAGACGTTGCTATCTCCGATTTCAAAAATCCATTTGATAATCACTCCTATGTCAAAATCTACAATATCCTAACTCATATTTTTCACAACACAAACATTCAAATCCACGTTTACCTAAATAAAACAATATACCCTACTCTGAGTGAAAGACCCAAAATCATGCGTGAAAACCACGATATTCCTACAGCCGGATGTTGTATCATACATCACTACTCTGTAGTCGAGTAACTAATACCATCTCTATGTATTAGTGTCTATGAATATAGTCTATAGTCTTGTCATTGTAACTTAGGATCTGACCTGGAAGATGTCGATTATAATGTAATAATTATACAAGTGAAATAAACCAGTCTAATTATCTAAAGTCTTTAATATTTACCAACGCATGAATCATAAATGGTGTCAGGTGTGGGGTAACACATACATGGTGTCAGAAGTGAAAAGAAACATACATGGTGTCAGAAGTGGAAAAACACATACATGGTGTCAGAAGAGTGAAAAAACCCAATACGAAGAAAGAAAATTCAAAAAATGCAAAAGTCGGATGGCGTCGGTGGCAGCCATGACACCGAAGCTACAATGAACAGTGGCTTGAAGGCGCTTAAAATATCGTCAGATGCAACAAACAACAATTACGAAACCTGGAAGCGCTGGTGGCAACAGTTCGAATTATACTTGTTGGCAACGGGTTTAGACAAGTCCGGTGAGAAACGCAAGATCGCCATTTTATTACATCACATTGGTGAAAAATGCTTAAATATTTTCAACACATTCAACATAAATATTGGAGAAAGCACATTACATGACGTCAAAGCCAAATTCGACGAATTTTTTCAACCCAGAAAAAATATTACCATGTATCGTTACATGTTTTTTACCACACGTCAACAGAAATCGGAAAGCATCGAGGATTTCTTAACCGATCTCGAAAATAAGAGCCAAGATTGCGAATTTGGAACGCTCAGAGAATCTCTTATCAGAGATATTTTTATCGCCAACTTGAGTTTGGACTTAGCACATGTACGTCAGAGACTGCTGCAGGAACCTGATCTGACATATCAGAGGATGCGAGAGCTAGCTAGGACACTCATCGTCGCACAGCAGGATGCAGACCAAATTGTCAAGAGGTCCACTAGTGAAGAGTCTGAAAAAGTCATGCATCTGCGTCGGAGGAGCCGTGGTCGAGTGGAGCGTCAGCGACGGCGAGCTTCACCAGTCAGTCAGCAGGGATCCAGCGCAGGGAGGTCAAAGTCAAGTCCCAGTCCTGAGAAGCGCTCGAAGACGTGTAGCCGCTGTGGACAACACCACCGCTACAAATGTCCAGCGCAGGGAGCTAAATGCAGGTCATGTAACTCTTATGGTCATTTTGCAAAATTTTGTTACTCAAATAATAAAAAAGTCAGTCATTTAGAGTCTTTTAGTTCAACTGGTAGTCAAGATAATTTTGTTAGAATTTTAAATTGTCATAATTTCAGTCATAGTCATAAGTCTAGTCAATATAATTGTCATTTAGAGTCACAAAGTCATCACAATCAAAATCATTACAGACATAGCAGGTTGTCATACACACAGTCACAGTCACATCCCAAGTTACAATCAACGGTCAGGTCGCACATAGGCCAGTCGCAGTCAAAGTCTAAGAGATCTCATGAAGACTCATCTTGTCATAGGTCGTATCTCAATGATGAAAACACTAAACAGTCTGAGAGATTCACAGTCAAGTCAAAAAAGTCAAAAAGTCTTAGTCGAGATTCATATCTTAATGATGAGTACAGACACAAGTCTGAGGAATCTCACACAACAAACACTTGTAGAATTATTACAGCAAAGTCAGCACATAGTAAACAGGTCAATACAGTCGAGTCAAAACAAAACAAATACTATTCTAAACAGTCATGGAACATAAACATTTTAGTTGGTCATACACAAATTAATTGCATTATTGACTCGGGAGCTGATATCAATATTATGTCAAAGAGAACTTTTCAATTTTTGAAATGTCAAAGTCAAATGTCACTTGAGAAATGTCAAATAAACGTTAGTGGGTTTGGTGGTATATCAATACCCATTATGGGCAAAGTCAATATAAAATGTAGTTTATCTTTAAATAATAGCACTATTAGTGTAAATATAGTGTTTATAGTCGCAGATTTAGTTTGTCCGAATGTTTTAGGTCTACCAACTTGTGAAAAATTAGGTATAATTCAAAGAGTTTTCTATGTGTCTCAACAAAATTTTAGTGAACAAATTCTTACACAATACAATGATGTATTTCAGGGTCTTGGATGTCTACCTCAAGTCTGTCGCCTGAAACTCAAACCGGAAGCAGTGCCATGCGTGGATGCTCCGAGAAGAGTACCCTTCGCTTTACTGAACAAACTGCGCGATGAATTGGATCGCATGGAGAAAATGCAGGTCATTGAAAAGGTTTTTAAACCTACAGAATGGGTGAACAGTATAGTGATAACAGTCAAAAGTACGGGTCAGTTACGAATTTGTTTAGATCCTAGAAATTTGAATAAGAATATTATAAGGGAAATTTATCCACTAAAGTCAATAGATGAGATCAGATCTCAACTAGCAGGAGCTGTTTGTTTTTCTCATTTAGATGCATTTTCAGGATTTTGGATGCTAAAACTAGATGAATATAGTTCTGATTTATGTACATTTCAAACACCTTTCGGTAGATATAAATATTTAAGGTTACCTTTTGGTATTAATGCATCGTCTGAAATTTTTCAAAGAGTCATGATGAATTTGTTCGGTGATTTAGAAGGAGTTCTAATATTCATCGATGATATTTTGGTATATGGACCAAACGAGTCAGTACATAATGAGAGAGTACATAAAGTCATGCAACGAGCACGTGAAGTCAATTTAAAGTTCAATAAGTCTAAATGTAAATTTTTAGTATCAGAAGTCTGTTTTTTAGGGTATGTTTTTAGTAAAGATGGTGCTAGGGTTGATGAAGAGAAAGTAAAAGCAATTGTCAATATGCCCACACCAAAAAATGTCAAAGAATTGCAAAGAATATTAGGTATGATCAATTATTTAGGTCCCTTTATTAGCAATTTGTCTCAAAAAACTCAAATTTTAAGAAATCTTTTGAAGAAAGATTCAGTCTGGACTTGGGATGAAAATCATAGTCAATGTCTTAAGAGTTTAATCGATGAAATTACAAATTCACCAGTTTTAGCTCATTATAATCCCAATGTACCATTAGTCTTGTCAGTCGATTCGTCAAAGTCAGCATTAGGAGCAGTCATTATGCAGAATAATAAACCTATTGCTTATAGTTCAAAAACATTAACTCAAACTCAGTCAAGGTATGCTCAAATTGAGAAAGAATTGTTAGCCATTCAGTTTGGTTGTGAAAAATTTCACCAGTATGTGTACGGTCATAAAGTAACTGTTCATACTGATCATAAACCTTTAGTCTATCTATTTAAAAAGCCATTACATGATGTACCAGCAAGATTGCAACGTATGATGTTAACTTTACAAAAATATGATTTGGAAGTTATACATGTTCCAGGTAAAGAAATGTTTATATCTGACACTCTGTCTAGAGCAGCATTGAAAGAACATTATATACCTGAGAATGAGTCAGAAATATCTTGTCATGTCAATTTAATGCATTCAAGTCTAGCAGTCACAAAGGAGTACTGTACAAAATTGTTACAGAACACTAAGAAAGATGATACTTTGCAATTGTTAAAAAAGTATTATTATGAAGGTTGGCCAAAAAATAAAAATAATGTCAGTCTGTCAATAAAACCATTTTGGAACATACAAGCTGAAATTCATGTAGTCAAAGATTTGTTGTTCAAAGGGTCAAAATTAATAGTACCACAGTCAATGTATAAGGAAATGTTAGGTAAAATTCATGAAGGTCACCAAGGTATAAATAAATGCTTAAAACTGGCTAGAGAGTCTTTGTACTGGCCAAGCATGTCAGCTGATATTAAAAACTTGGTAGAACAATGTTATGTATGTGCACAATTTAAACCTAATAATCCAAAGGAACCACTAAAAAATTTTGAAATAAATAAATATCCATGGCAACAAGTAGGTGTTGATTTGATGTATTTTGATAACCTTACTTATTTAATTGTCACAGATTATTATTCTAAATTTATAGAAATAGCTTTGTTAAATAAAAACAGTACAGCAAAGAATGTAATAACACATTTAAAGTCCATTTTTGCTCGTCATGGAATACCTTTATCTTTAGTGTCTGATGGTGGTCCTCCTTTTCAGTCATTAGAATTTAAGAATTTTATGCATGAATGGGACATAGAACACATTGTAACTAGCCCATATCATCCACAGTCAAATGGTCAAGCAGAGAGTTCAGTCAAAATTATCAAAAATATGTTAAAAAAATGTAAAAGAAACTCATCTGATCCATACATAGCTTTATTACAGTATAGAAACACACCTAAGAATAATTTACCATCTCCAGCTCAATTGTTAATGTCCAGGAATTTAAGAAATAACATTCCTATGTCTTATAAGAAATTAAAACCTAAAGTGGTTACATTCAAAAATTATGAAGAATGTGTCAAGCAAAATAATAAAAATAAGTCTAAATATTATAATAGAAATACAAAGTCATTGTCATTACTGTATCCCAATGATCATGTATACTTTAAAAGAAAGCCAGATAGCAATTGGGAACAAGCCATTGTCAAGCTAAGGTTGGCTAATAATAGGTCATATGTCGTTGAGGATGTCAATGGAGTTAGGTATAGGAGGAATAGGGTTCATTTAAGACACAAATATTCTCCTATGCTATCCAATTCGTCGCAGGGGAGAGAGGAAGGTAACAGGCAGGAGTCTAGACCTCAAGAGCTCTCATCTCAATCCTCAGTCAGTCAACATGTAACTCGTTTTGGAAGAGTTGTAAAGCCAACCAGAAGGCTAATTGATGAAATAGATTAAGTAGAACATTGTATCCTAGATTAAGACCTAACCATAGGCTTAAGTCATTGTCTAAATTGTAACTGGGTCAGGTCTCTATAATATTGTTTGTCAAGGGTTAATTTAAACTTAAACAGGGGGGATGTTGTATCATACATCACTACTCTGTAGTCGAGTAACTAATACCATCTCTATGTATTAGTGTCTATGAATATAGTCTATAGTCTTGTCATTGTAACTTAGGATCTGACCTGGAAGATGTCGATTATAATGTAATAATTATACAAGTGAAATAAACCAGTCTAATTATCTAAAGTCTTTAATATTTACCAACGCATGAATCATACACTTAGGCTCGACACGAATGTACAACAGAATACGAGAACAATTCTATTGGAAAGGCATGCGAAGCGACATAGAAGACTATGTCAAGAAATGTAAACTATGTCAGGAAAATAAAGCACTGAGAAAATTAAATAAGGCCCCAATGGAAATCACTACTACATCCACAGCACCGTTTCAGAGAATAGCACTGGACATAGTAGGACCTTTACCCGAGTCCGGTCCTGCTAAACTTAAGTATATACTCACCTTACAAGATGATCTAACTAAATATTCAATCGCTTACCCGATACGTAGTACAACCGCCGAAGAATCTAGCGATTGTCTTATTCATTTTATATCCTTATTCGGAATTCCTAAATCTATCTTAACTGATCAAGGTACTAACTTTACGTCCGACCTTTTTAAAACTACTTGCAAATTCCTTAAAATTAAACAATTATGGTCATCGCCTTACCACCCTCAGACGCAAGGCGCTTTAGAACGCAGTCATTCGACTCTCAAAGAATATTTAAAATCCTTCGTAAATACGGACCAAGACAACTGGCCGACTTATGTCTATACAGCTATGCTGACTTATAACACAACGGAACATTCAACGACAAAATTTACTCCTTACGAGCTAATATTTGGTCATAAACCCTTTATTCCTAACTCCATCTATGAAACTGAACCTAACACAACCTATTCAGACTACATTAGAATGTTACAACATAAATTTAAACACACTAGAGAAAAAGCCTTGGAAAATATATTAAAATCCAAGGAATCTTCTAAATCCTATTACGACTCTCATACTAAATCACCACCACACTACAAAGCTGGTGACTACGTCTATCTTAAGGCCCATCTGAGGCTCAAAAAGGCACTCTCGCCTATCTGGAAAGGACCTTACAAAATCATTAAAGTTCACAATAACAACACAGCTACGCTTCTTATAAACAGACGTCATGTGACTCATCATTTCGATCAAATGAAACCTGCGGTAATTAACGACTCCGTATTACTGTTAGAGATCGATTAAGATAATTAATCATTAATTATTTACATGTAAGTATTAGCTATTAATTAGAATAGGTCCTTAACGTAGTCTAACTGATTTCATTAATTCTATTTCAGCGCCTCGGTCAATGCGCATCAAGACCTTATCAAGCCTCTTCCTTCTAGTTCCGGTATATACTTCGATAACCTAGGAAAACTTAAAACGATTAAGGGAAAGTTAAATATAATTAGTCATGTAAACATTTCTCTTATAAATCCTCACCTTTCTAACCTCGATGATATAATGAGCATACTTAAGAAAACATGTCAAAAATCAAGCAACCTTCAATGCGATGATATACTATCTCCACTCACATTTCGGTACAATGAAATTAAACGCGAGTTTGACTCTATCTCACATCTAATGTCAAAACGTAATAAGCGTTCAGCATGGTTCGCCGGAATAGGCACCGTTTTCAAACATGTTTTCGGCACTCTAGATGAAGATGATGCATCAAAATACGATTCCGCTATTGAATCATTTCAAAACCACGAGAAAAAGCTCGCGGAACTAATGAAAGAAAATATCTTAATTACTACTACTTCTCTAGAATCTTACAAAGAAACGATTAATAAATTAAAATATAACGAAGTTTCTCTTAAAAATACTCTAAGCCAACTCATACTACAATTAAATAATATCACAGAAACTTCTAAAATCTTGATATCCGAAACTAAATTCCATTCCATACTTGCTAATCTCGAAAGTTCTCTACTAGCATTGTCGTTTCAGCTTGAAGACATAACAAACGCTATCCTGTTGTGTAGTCAAAACATCCTGCATCCAAACATAATAAGTCCTACGCAATTATACTACGAACTCGTTGATAACGACAGGCACCTACCTAGAGACACTGGAATTCCTGTAGCGCTAAGTCTAGATAATATCCATATAATATTAAGCATATCTGAAGTCGCTTGTTATTATTATAAGAATAAACTTGTATTCGTTTTACAAATTCCTTTAGTTACTAATGATGAATTTATTTTGTACCATAATTTAGCATTACCGACCCCTCATGGGTCAGATAATCCTAATACTTTTAGTTTAATTTTACCTTCTAGTTCGTATATTGCTATTTCTAAAGATAAGCTAAACTTCTGTAATCTAGATACCCTAGATAAATGTAAAACAATGTACTCTGAGTTCTTTCTATGTGAGATACCTACGGTATTATTGACAAACGTCAGTCCTACATGTGAAAGTGAACTATTAACTAAAACAATTAGTGCTATTCCTACTCAGTGTGAAACCAAAACAATTGTTGGCGAATTGGACATTTGGAAATCGCTTATAAACAATCAATGGATTTTCGTGCAGTCTCGTTCAAGCAAAGTTTCAATGGACTGTAATAACTCCGAATTACGTGAAATCATAGTATCCGGAACTGGTATACTACGCATTCCAAATCAGTGTACAGTCTACACAAAAAGTGCAAGACTTATATCGTCAAAAGACTCAATCAATGTAGAAATTCCTATTCCTAGATTAGACTTTAGCATTATAAATGATTCATGTTGTAAATTAGATACTAAGTCTACTACTAGTTTAAATAATATCATATCCCCTATTTTACTACAAAATATTGACTTAGATGATTTAACTTTAAAGAAACAAAACAACAAGTTATATTCAGATTTAAATAAACTTATTGATGAAGAACCCATACTAGTAAAATACGGGACACACTATTCTATTTTGACCATATGTATTCTAGTTATACTAATTTCTTTTATAGCATTCAAGTTATGCAAAATGATTTGTAAACATAGATCTAAGTTCTATATTTCTTGTGTTAAACCAATGACTCATACCGATGACGATGTCAGTAATCATAATATTAGTACTGAACCCGAAAACTCTTCAATTCCTTTACCTAGATTACGTGATATAGTTTGAATTCCTGAATTTCGGCTTTTATCCCCGAATTTCAGTCTTATGGGGGGGGCTGTTATACCCTTACAATGTTAGTGGAATGGCTTAGCAACACTCAGATGTGCCACGTCAGCATTATGGGTTACAGTACGTCATTCATGAGCCCAGCGGGGCAGTTGGTTCTAAATCTCGGTACGGGTCGGAGGTCCTAACTCTTACTATTTCTGCTATTTCTGTATTCTAAATCCTACTTATTAATTAAATCCTATTTTAGCTTAAATAATAGTTTTTTTTAAAAACAAGATTCCTAAGTCTCGTATAATAGTGCGTTCTAGAGTTATAGCATCAGGAAGGAAAACCCGACTTATTTTTATATAGTAGATATGTGAGCGCACGAAATCAGCCGTGAGGTGAATAACCTCCAGTTATGATTTTCTTGTTATGCGAGTTACATTGACGAGTTAAAGTTTTATCGTATTTAAAAAAAAAAAAGGTGCAATGCAGAATTTTGTCGTTAAATATCAACTATACAATTTCCTAACGACTTTCGAACATAAATCATGATCTGAAGCTACTGTTTCACTTTTTGTCAACCTGTTCCAAACACCAAGAATTTTAATGATTTACCATTTTATTATATTTAAAGGGCAACTGTGACGTTGTATTGTTAGCAGATGATACCTCTCTGATTTTTAAATTAGACAGGAATAGACAAGATTTTGATGAAGTAAAGTTGCATTCTCAATAGTTACGGATTGGTTTAGGTCAAATAACCAAGTTCTAAGTACCAAGAAAACAAAATGTGTAAAATACGCATAGTCAAATGTTAGGAATCTAGAACCCAATATCGTTTTAGATGACGAGTTGCTTGAAACTGTCGGCTCGGCAGATTTTCTGGGAATAACAGTAGATGCCAAACTCCAGAAGAGACCACACATATCAAGCCTAGCAGGAAGGCACAGTTCGGCTGCCTACGCCGTCAGAAAAGTCAAACAATACGGACGTTGATACAGCTCGTTTAGTCTATTTTGTGGCGCAAAGCCGCTGTCATACAAAATATCCTTCTCCGAAATGTATTTAGTATATTTGCATTTCGAGCTTCGAGCAATTTACCAGCTCGGTGTCAGAGTTTCTTTCTTCGCAATTTATTTTAATCAAAAACTGTCATATTCACAATGTTACACACCAGAAATAAGGACAAACTACGAGCCCCTTTTCACAGACTTCAAATCAAATAAAAAACAAATCTTGAAAAGATTCATTACTCTTTTGTTGGGCTTGGTATAATTTTTTACAACAAGATATCCTCTGCTTTGCTAGACTTGCTTTATAATGCAATTAGAGCACGATTGAAATCCAACCTCTCTTCAAAGACATACTAACCAATCAGCCTGTCAACCACTATTTAAATGATAAGAATAGCTAGTCGCTCTGATTAACTGAAAACAATGTGTGTTTTTTTTCCCGAATTAGCTCACTGTCAGGTTATGAGTTCATATAATTGCATATGGTTTTTACAATCTGTAAAATGTGAGCTGACACACCCTTTATGCCTGGACGCTTTTATTTAGGCAATAAGTTTTTACTTACTAACATTTCCATTTTTTACTTTCCTGGTATATAGGCCTGGCTGGACTGTAATTTGATTTTGACATTTAAATAGCGCTGATTCTCGCCCTAATTTGAAAAAAAAACTTAAAAAAAAAAACAAACGACTTCCAAAGAACACTACAAATTAATCAGGCACAAACACAAGGTAGCTGCTGTGAATCGTTGAGGATTTCCGCCTGTCTCCGGGCTCCATCATCAGATCTACACCAGACCCTTACTAAATTGTAGTGCTATAAAATATCGAATGAAAAAACTTAGAAATGCACTAGCCGTCCCTAGAATTTTTGAAAGTTTCCCTTGATTTCTTCTGAAATGGCTTCAATTGCTCGACTATCAGAAGACGGAATACTTAATATCATAATACATATATTGCGTACCTAAAAACAACAACACTTATATTGAAGCCCTTACACTCACTCATACTATACATACACATACCCTCACACCACACACACATCAACAGACACACTTATACTAGATTGTTTTAAGTAAGAAATGGACTTAGATTAAGAAAAAATCTTGAGAACATTAAACCTACCACAGCGACACATAAATCTGTAATATGCTTCCGCTTTTATGGTGCGCTACTTTCTGCGGTTGAACGCTGTTACCCAAAACACAAGCCTTGGCTTAGTTTGGGTGACAGTAGCCGATAAAAGAATGTAAAAACTTGCGACAATAAAGAATTTTTATTTATTCTTTGGTCTTCCACCATTAAACCCTGATGTCCTTATCATGGGTCGGAATGTCTTCTTTCCAACAAAAAAAGAATGATCGAAATCGGAAACGACGGAGTTATGCGCGAACAACATAAAAAAAAGATAGATAACACATTTATTTGATGCAACAAAAAAAGACACAATACAGGTAAGACAGGAAAAAAATTACATCAAGAAGGGTGATAAACAAATAGTACAAAAAATAAAAAATAAGAAAAAATAAAAACAAATTCACCCATAGACACCACAGACATTTAAAACGGTTTCGAACACAACTTTGTTGCGTATGGTTGCACCAAATAGCGAGTCCAGCTCAGCATGTGCCAGTGTGTTATGTAATATTTACATACCAAACAAGTACTTGGCAGCTCGCTTCTTGGACAGCATGAAGTCGTCATCCATCAGGATGTGCAGTGTCACGGAGCTCTCCATCAAGTTGTGGTAGATCGTTGAGTAGTCCAGCTATAATAAAATAAATTAACAATATCATCATTTGCTTGTTAATTCCAGTTTATTTTGGGCACTAATCATAAACGTCGTGAAGTTAGATTTAACCATAGCCTTTGTTAGGGAGGTTTGCAGAACGAAAACACAAGAAATATTGCAAAGCATGAAAGGTTTATCTAAGGAAAATGTAAAAATAGAATCAGATGAAGAACTACACCGCGAGCTAGCGCACCTTAAGGCAGGTATGCGCGTCCATTTATTTATGCACAGAAACATCCTGAGAAAAGAAAGGACTTCGGGAATGATCGTCTTTGAACATGTGATGATGGGTCCTAATACCTGCCTATTTATATAGTTTTTCTTCTAGCCAGCAACTTCTTTCATTATATTTCTCTGTAAATTTACACATTAGTGGGTAAAATCTCTATAGCCAAACCATCTTTCGCGCAATTCAGCCCACGTTTCTTTGGTCTTCCTATCAAGTTACGGTGGCTATAAGTTACTTACTGTCATATCCTCACATTTTCTATTCCATATCACATGCCAGTACCACGGCAAACGATTTTCACATAACATACAGTATATAAAATCCTTGGGGGAGACCTATGTCCAGCAGTGGACTTCATGTGGCTGAGATGACGATGATGACAGCATATAATTAGCCTAAAATGTTCTCAGTGCTCGGAAAAGGGTTCAGATATTCAACATTCATTTTCAGAGATCGATTTTCGGACCCTAACTTTCTGCTAAGTTGGCGTTCGGAAGTCGATCTGATCTGAAGACACAGAGACAGAGTTCAATAAAGTCTAGGGCTTTGTATAACATCCCTATAGCTTTAAATCAGCGTTTGTGCAGTGTTGCATGAAACACACATATTAGTGTCTATTAAAAAGAATTTTGTCTCAAATGTGGAGTTAGTACTTGAACATTTTATTTTAACCCAGTACTTGAACATTTTATTTTAACCCCAAAATAAACAGCATATATTTTAAATGTTTGGTATGCTCCGCTCCCATTGGTTACAGCGTGATGTTATATACCCTAAAGCTTTCCGGGTTTAATGGACAACGCTAAAAGAATTTTTCAAATCAGACCAGTAATTCCTGAGATTACTGCGTTCAGACAAACTGTTCAGCTTTATATCTAATATATAAAATTCTCGTGTCACGGTGTTCGGATTTAAACTCCTCCGAAACGGCTCGACCGATTTTGATGAAATTTTTTGTGCTTAACCGGTATCTATGAGAATCGGCCAACATCTATTTTTCATCCCCCTAAATGTTAGGGGTAGTCCACCCCTAATTTTCTTTTTATTTTTTAGACAAAATTTTTAATTTCTATTTTTTTATGATACAACATACAAAAATACATACAATCCCCAATTTTCACCCTTCTACGATCAACCCTTATTTTTTAATAGCCATTTTAGTTATTTAATCTATTATTTATATGGCAAAACAACGTTTGCCGGTCAGCTAGTATTAGTATAGATTTCTACAACAAACTTCTTGAACTTACCCTCATAAAGGCGGAGTCACACTTGGAGCAGGGCATGAGTATGAACGTGCGCGGTACAGCCGCGCGGAACGGCAAGTGTGTCGCGAAGCTTAGCGCCGCGAACATGTCTGTACGAGTCGTGCGATTGCCGCGGAGGAGGTCGGCCTTGTCTAGAGGGACAAAGTATGAGGAATAGGGTATTTGACTAAAAAAAACTAATTTGTCCGTTAGTCAGATTTCCAAAAAATACTGGACACTTATTTTTCTTTTTTTAAGCCGGCGCCACAAATTGTTCAAATATTTGATCACTTATTTGAACACTTGTTTGGACACATTTGTAGCACGGGTATTTGAGCATTTGGTCAAAGCTTTGTTAAAACATTTATACTTTGCCATCCATTGTCGGTTTTCGAGCGCACATCAAAGAGTTCAAAGTTGTCATGTGAACACTTGTTTGGACACATGTGTAGCACAGGTATTTGAGTATTTGTTCAAAGCTTTGTTAAAACTTTGTTACTTTTCCATCCGTTGTCGGTTTTCGAGCGCACATCAGAGCGTGCAGTCTTTGTACAAATCATTGTCTGTGTCTGGCGGCTTCATATAAACAAAAAATGAAGACGACACAGTGCGTTGAAAACTCGTGTGACGTCACTGCATGCTACACTTTTAGCGAGGAGTGACGTCACCAGCCACCACTAATCACTACCACACCACATCTCATCTTTGATGCCTTTTATATTTGTAAATTTTTATTGATTTCATAAAACAAAATATACGTATCCAATATTTTTCTATAATCTGAATGACAGACTAAATATAATATTTATTTTTTACCCTGGAAACATCTCTATTGGCTAAAAACCTATAACCGACTTTCATTGTTTCTTTTTAGTTTGCAATGTTGAGCCAATAAGTACTTTCTGAACGTCAAAAGTAAAATTATAGGTACTTGGTAATAAAGCCTGTCTTCACAGTTTGTAAGCATGGGGTAAAAAACGGTCTAAGTAATAAACTTTCCAGAATAAAAAAGAAAAGGAGTCACGAGGGCTCGAAAAATTCAAAAACAGCTTTTCCATACACTCTGGTTTAAAAAACAAATTCGACACTTCACACATTCTGTTGTTTACAAACTAAACTAATTTCAAGTTAAGTGCATTTTTTTCATTCCATTTCGTTAAGAAAAGGATAGAAGACAACATTTTAGTTCTAATCCTGTTAAGATACTCCATAGACAGTTTCGACGCGATTATAAACATGGTGGCTAAAAATACGCCAGTTTATGTCAGGAGCTCACTAATTTGACAGGTCTAAACTAACATTTAATCTTCTGTCCTTTTCTTAATGAAATATAAATAAAAAGATGTACTGAACTGAAATTTAATTTAGTTTGTGAACAGGGGAATCGGGGCCAATATTATATTTTTTTTTAATGGAAAAGAGCTTTCAGTACTTTTAGGTACGGACGACAGCAGGCAAATATTCCCAATCAACCTTGAGTCTTAACACTTAAAAGATAAAGTTGAAAATCCAATAAAGAATTCTGACAGATTGTAGTAGCTTGATGTGCTGTCGCCTGTACATTGTACACAGCCGCGGTCAGTACCTAGTAGGGTGTCTCAATTCTCGACTTTTTTTATTTCCCGGAGCACGAGAATTCTCGACCACTATTTCCCGGGAATTCCCGAGTTGTCGAGAAATATGAAATTTGTTAAATATATGTGTGATTTTATGTATTCATATGTATAATAATCAATAATAACATTTATCAATCAACAACATTTTTTTAGTTTCATGTGACTTTAACTTAAGTAAGTATATAAAACTTTAATTAAGCGATATAAACTCTAGCAAGATCTTTTGTCATAAATAGTCTTCTTCTTTGGAAAAAACAAATAGAATATCTTCCAAAAACATTGTCACCATGTCATCACAATAAAATTTTGTACCTTACATACTAAATAATTTACTTTAGTCTCTGTGCTACGAACTTTTCAATTATATAACATGAAATGCTCTGCTTCTGCTGTAGAGTGTCATCTTCATCTAAATTAGAGCTGCTAGGTAATTATCTACTGTACAGTTTTACTTTTGTTCAGTTTCAGAATTTCTCGATTTCTCGTCTTCTCGATCACTTTTTTCTCGTCTCGAGTAAGGCAAAATTTTCCAGGAATTCTCGGTTCGAGAACTCTCTAAGAGAAACCCTAGTAACTAGTGAGAAAATAAAACGGCCTTACCAATAATAAAGTTGTCCAGATGCTGTGATATCTCTATAGAGTTGGTGAACACCTTGTTGTTGACGTACAGCGAGCGTGGGCGACGGTACACTCCGCGACCACCGAAACCTACGATGGCGTACCTGTATCGAAAAGATGTAGCTATTTACTAAGAATGTACATTTCCACATCACAAGTCGTGGTGGCCTAGTGGTTAAAACACCAGCCTCTCAAGTATGAGTGCGCGGGTTCGATTCCAGGTCAGGCAAGTATCAATGCAACTTTTCTAAAGTTATATGTACTTTCTAAGTATATTTTGGACACCAATGACTGAAGGTGAAGGAAAGCATCTTGAGGAAACCTGGACTTTAAGTCTGAAATCGCCAACCCGCATTGAGCAAGCGTGGTGATTACGCTCAATCCTTCTCAGTATGAGAGGAGACCTGTGCCCAGCAGTGGGACGATAAAAAGGTTGATGATGATGATGATGACATTTCCACAGACTTTTCAGTGAGAATGTCTGTGATGTGTTAAGTTTAAATAAATAAACGTGTATTTCAGACCATCAGGGTAATTGCGTAACACACCATTTGTTTCATTTTGACAGTTCAACAACATTCATTGCGTTATTTACGTTTTAGAGCAGACACATTTTCGAATATATGAAGCAATGGATTGGCAATTTGCTTCGAAATGATTCCAACTAGTAGGAATGGCGCGTTACGTAATTTGGGTGCATGTTCAATGTTCCTTTAGTGGTGAAGATAATCTCGCACGGAAATCTTTCTGTGTGATTTGGCTTAATAATTTTAGACTCTTATAATGGAAAGAAAAATTACTGTTCTTATATGGGCGACATCATCGCCTTTAGTGGTTATTTCGTTAAGATTACTAATGTTATGGAAAAAAACTGTCTCTTTGAGAACCAAAGTCTTTTTTCAGACGATAGACATGGATAAACGACTCATATTTAATATTCCTCTTTAGTTATGAAAGTATTTGACGAACGAATCCTTAACCCGTTTTAAACGTTTGAAAAAGTATTAGTAAACGTAGGAGTGTCACTACTTCTAAGCTATTTTTACAAAATCATCAACTTTATATCGCCCCACTGCTGGGCACAGGTCTCCTCTCATACAGAGAAGGATTGAGCGTAATCACTACGCTTGCTCAATGCGGGTTGGTGATTTCAGACTTAAAGTCTAGGTTTCTTCAAGATGTTTTCCTTCACCTTGTAATCAGTCAGATATACTTAGAAAGTACATATAACTTAGAAAAGTTACGTTGGTACTTTCCTGACCTGGAATCGAACCCGTGCACTCATGCTTGAGAGGCTGGTGTATTAACCACTAGGCCAGTCTTTCCCAAAGTGGGCGATATCGCCCCCTTGTGGGCGCTGCAGGTCTCAAGGTGGGGGGGGGGGGGGGGGCGGTAAGAGACCCAGAAAGAAAATGGGGGCGTTATGTAGAGGCGGAAGGGGTGATTTGTAATTTTATTTGGCTAGGAGGCCTCTTAAAGAACGACTACAAGAGCTCTCGACTCTCAACAACAACTTGTGAACATCAACTAATATGAATTTAAAGATTGCTCAAACTCGGTTCTATTTTTCTCTCCGCGTAGTTCATATATCTGTCCATTTTATTGAATATAGAAAAAATGAAAATCATGTCAATCGGTCGCTCCGTTTCATAATGAAAGTAGACACAAACAAACAAATAAAAAGGCAACAGACACATTTTTGCATTTTAATAGTTATTAGTACTCGTAGATATCTATCATGTTTTAACAAGTTTGTGTTAAATAACCCGAATTGTGCATTCCTGTATCAGTCGGCTGGTTCATTGAATACTTGTTCAGACTTGTTGAGTACGATTGAGCGTCGAATGAGATAAACGAGTTTATGCATGTTTGTTTTATTCCTGTCGGTGCGTGCTGCTTAAGCATTCCTATATAAACAATGTAATATTTATTTTATTTTCATTTGTGGTCTCGCGCGCAAGAGAGACTGACTACTAGAGCAGTACATACGCCTCATCTACACAACTCTCGAAGTTGAACGTATTTCTCAAAGCAAAACAATGTCGGAAGTAAAAAAGAAGAGATGGCAATACTGTGCGGAATATCTTAAATTCGGATTTATTGCAAGTCCTACAAACCCATCGTCGCCTTTGTGTCTTCTATGTCTAAAACTAAAAACATTTTCGAATGAAGCAATGAAGCCTTCAAGGCTGCAAGATCATTTGAATAAAATGCATCCAGATAAGAAAAACAAGAATGTAGCATATTTTCAAGACCTATAGAAGAAGCATAATACTCAGCCAAGTGTAGCAAAACTATTTTCGGCGGCTGCTAAGCAAGATGACGACGGACTTCGAGCTTCGTACAATATCGCTTTGTTAATTGATCAAAAAGGCAAACCACATAACATCGGAGAAGAGTTAATATTGCCAGCAATAAATGAAGTAATAACTACTGTGCTTCATAAACCGGTCGCAGATATTATCCGAAAAATTCCTTTGAGTAATAATTCTGTGCAAATACGAATTGATGAAATGGCTGAAAACATTGAAGAATCATTGTGCGATCACCCGAGGACAAATCAATTCTCAATTCAGCTCGATGAGTCCACTTTACCAACTAATGAAGCATTGTTGTTGTCTTACGTGAGGTTTATTAAAGATGAGAAAATATGTGAAGAACTATTATTTGCTAGAAATTTAGAGACCGATACAAAAGGTGAAACCATATTCAATACATTGGAAAAGTTTTGCGATGAGAAAGAGATTCCTTTGAAAAATATTATTTCAGTTGCTACGGATGGCGCTCCGGCTATGAAAAGGTGCCATAAAGGCTTCATAGCGTACTTAAAAAATAAAATTCCAGATGTCCTTGGTGTACATTGCGTTATTCATAGACAACATTTAGTTGCTAGAAACTTAAGTGAAAAACTATTTCAATCACTGCAATATGTCATCAAATCAGTCAATAAAATCCGCAACAGCTCTTTGAATGATAGATTATTTCATCAGCTTTGTGCTACTAATGACGAGGATTTCAACCGTTTGTTGTTTCATACTGAAGTTCGTTGGCTATCAAGAGGCAATTGGCTGACTCGATTTTACAACCTGTTTGACTCTGTTATAGAGTTCTTGGAAACTAAAGATACAGAATTGCACGACAAGCTCATAACATCAAAGAATGATATAGCTTACATGACAGACCTGTATAAATTGTTCAACGACATGAATCTCCAACTGCAAGGCGATAAACTAAATTTAATTAAAACAAAAAACGTCGCTGCTGCTTTCGCAGCCAAACTGCTTCTACACAAAAAGAATCTGGGCAGACGTGAGTTTCACAATTTTCCAAATTTATCAGTATCATGCAGTAACGACGAATTGTTTGCCTACTGCCAACATTTGGAGTCAATGTGGAGACATTGACTCCAAATGTTGGCATTCACCGAACGATACCAGGACATTTTGAACTTGGAAATACCAGACTGGGTGTTGGACCCGTTTTCAAATGTCAACACAGCAATGTCACCTCAGCTGGAAGAAGAACTTATAGAATTGACAACAAACGAGGAAATAAAAATCAAGTTCAAAAATGGTTACCAAGAATTTTGGCTACAAAAACCGATCCCGCAATTGTACCCTGGATTGTGCTCAATCGTTCAACGATTCTTGATAGCATTCCCGTCGTCATATTTATGTGAACGTGGATTTAGTGCTGTGACAACACCGCTTACTAAAAAGAGAAATCGTTTGCTTGTTACCGAACGTGGCGACTTGCGACTGTTCTTGAGTAAATTGGAACCTGATATCAACAAACTTATTAAACAGCATCAGATTCATCCTTCAAATTAGTTTTTATATAAGGATTTATTATTTTAGTTATATTTTTAAAGTTGCGTTTCAATAATCTTTCATATTGGCAGGTGGAGCCCGTAAGAATTAACTTGAGACCGAACCGCCGTTGTACAAGGTGTCTCAAAAGTAAGTTCACATTTGCTTATCTTATTACGCGAAAGCAACTATTCTGAGGGGCGCGGGGGGTATGTCAGTCGGTAGTCTGGCTCTTGGGAATTTAGTCGCTATGGAGCGTTTCTCTGGTGCGGACCGTGCGTTGTGCGTACGTGAGTTTTACAAAAACGGTAATTCGGCGACTGTAGCGCGTAGAAAATTCTGCAGTATTCGACATATTCGTCACTTAAATGATGCGCCTAGCACTCGTCTCATTGCAAAATGGGTTGAGAAGTTTGAAGAGACTGGGTCAACTCTGGAGAAACCAAAATCTGGGCGACCAAGAACATCAAGAACAGCCGAAAACGTGGACAGTGTTACTCAGTCTATTCGAGATGATCCAAACCTCTCGATTCGGAAGCGTGCTGTTGCTTTAAATGTGCACAGATCTTCATTATGCCGCATTTTACACAAAGATTTAAAGCTGCACCCGTACAAAATTCAGTTAGTGCAAGAACTGAAGCCTCAAGATGCTGGTCAGAGGCTTGCCTTTGTAAATCAGATGATTGAGCGCTTTCCAACGTTCACCAACATCTTGTTTTCCGATGAAGCCCATTTTCACCTGAATGGGCATGTAAACAAGCAAAATTGTCGTTACTGGAGTGCAACCAACCCAAAACAAAAACATCAGAAACTGCTACATTCACCCAAAGTCACCGTATGGGCAGCGATGTCGGCGCGAGGAATTATCGGCCCTTACTTTTTTGAAGATGGAAGGGGACGCACACTCACAGTGAATTCAGAGCGTTATGTGGAGATGTTAGACGAGTTTTTCGTACCCCAACTGCAAAACTTTCCTAGTTACAACCAAAGAACATGGTTCCAGCAGGATGGAGCAACTTCACACACGTCCAACAGATCTCTGCCTCGAGTTCGAGAAATTTTACCGAACAAATTAATCTCCAGGCGAGGTGACATAAATTGGCCTCCACGGAGTCCCGATTTAACGCCTATGGATTTTTTCCTGTGGGGTTATGTCAAATCAAAAGTTTACGCTAATAAACCGACTTCCCCCTGGCACAATTAAAAGAAAATATCCGTCATGAAATGGCAGCCATCACGGAGACTACCTGCCGAGCTGTCATAGGCAATTTTAGTGCCCGACTAAATGAATGCCGAGAGCGCAACGGTTTACATTTGGACGATGTTATTTTTAAAAAATAAATTCCCAAACAGTGTACTTCAATATAAAATAAACATTTTTTCAATAAAGCTAAGACTTTTCTTTTAAAAAAAGATTTAAATGTGAACTTTCTTTTGAGACACCTTGTATGTTATCTAATGCGCTCAGGTTTCAAGTTGCGGGTAAAAGTTTCGTTTAGAATTCTCCGTTAATATACATAATATACATACATAGGTCACAATAATTAATTAATTTAATTTGAAGTTATAGTGGTTTTTAAATAGGTGAAAAAATGGGGGCGCTAAAAAAATATTAATTCTCAAAGTGGTCAGTAGACAAAATAAGTTTGGGAACCACTGCACTAGGCCATCACGACATTTTAACAAAAAGCTTCTTCAAATAGTATTAAAAAGCCTCACCTATTATCGGACAGCCCGTTGGCTTGCATCTTAATATCGAAGGCTTCAACGAAGAGGTCCATATTCTTGCTCTTGCGCAGGTTCTTGTTGCAATACTGTGCCTCGACTATGAATACCACATCGGTCGTGTTCGGGATGTATTGGAGGATGTGGAACGAGCCTTCTTCTATTATATCACCTTGAGGGGTTGTGCATCTGTGGACGAAATACATATTTTAGTGTTGGGAAACAATTAATCAGTGAACACAGAACACAGAACACATTTTTCTTAGAAAGATTCATTTTAGTACGTAACTTGACAGATTCTAATCGACGTTAAGACTAAAACAGTAGAATTGATCCTAATGCTTTCAACTGGTTCATACATTCGAATATAGAACAGTTCCAAATTCAAAATTGCCCGGATATGGAAACCACGGAACTTAAAAAGCATGCCCAGTACTGCCAAAAGTTCATCAGATATTTATAAAGCCGCCAGTCGTGAATTTCCTATACTTAATTCTAATACTTTGGTATGTAGTGCGCACTACATACCAAAGCCCAGTGGCACAGCCCGCCGACACACGGCGGCTTATGTTGAAAGAAGCATGTCGGCAACCTTCGCCCGCGCGTGGCCTGCCGACATGTCGGCGGGCGTACGCAAGCGCTCAGTTGCCCGGCGTCATTTCAGCTGTAGTGACGTGCTAGTATTTTAACTGCCAAATAAGTTTCTGATGTCTGCAATGACTGAAGCCGCAAACCTAGCCCGCCGGCAAAATGTTGGAGACATATGCCGCCGGGCCTTGGTGTGTAGAGCGCTTTATACTTACTGATGACAATGGTCAGGCATATGTGTGGGCACGTGCTCGTGTAGACAAAGCTCTTTGTAAGCACTCGCTAAAGCGCACGCCGCTCCGCCTGACATGCATTCCGCGTAGAATGGTAGGGACGGTATCTACGGAGGAAATAAAAGGATAGCTTTATTAAGAATGTCAGAGAGAGAAAGAGAGATGTAAGTTTATAAACACACTTTATACTGCCAATGAAATATTGTGTCAGCTGAAATTACGTTGAAATAAATAAAGTTTAACTAGTATTTGATTAGAAAGACCCATGCAGATAAAGTTATTTTAAATATCTGACTTCATATCAACATACGTAGCTTTGATTTTTTGATGACAGTGAGAAATACTTGGTTTTATTTATTAAATAGATTTCAACGTTAAATTCAGATAAAAACTAAAAAGCATTATTTGAAAAGTTGTGTTTCCACCACATTAAAAAAATATCTATATATTGAATCAGTGATATAGAATATGTAAAGAAAACCCTGTCCGATCCGTGAAGGTATTGTTAGGTAACTAATTCGACTAACGATAACTGATTCCACTAATACCTACAAAGCCAGACTAAACTTAAAAAAAACCCTAAAAAAATAAATATTATTTCGCAAAAAGGAGATAACTTAATACATGTGCGGTAGGCAATACATGCGCGGGCGAAGGGAGGTAGGGCACGCGGTCGAATCGCTCATAATAATATCGTCGAAAATGGTGTTGTCACTTTTTAAAAAAATACCAAAAATTGGAAAGTTGGAATTAATTCGCGGAAAAAACAATTTCAAAATTCATTAGTATTATTACTATGATGATTATGTAAAATTTCATATTTTATTTGGTCATGTGTTTACCTAACCTTTTTATCCTTATGGGTCGAACGGAGTTTTCTTTACAAATTGTATAAGTACATAATATAAGAAGTTTTGACATAAAACTTACAACAGAGAAACACGGATGTAGCGGCGACACTTTATTCTGGAAGAACTTCTCGCATTGCGTATCATTCTTTAGATCTTTGTTCTCAATATTGGTAGGGTTGGCACTGGGCACGATGTTCCAACTGTGGCCCAGTGTTGGGATTGACGTCGTGAAAGTGTTGTTGGGCAAGAGAAGATCGTCGTATTGTTCGTTGTTATATGTTCCTAAGAGGCCGCCTAAAGTTGCGTAGTACCAGCCTGGTTGAAGAACAAAATGGAAGGTTGAAAGATTTCTCTTATTGCATTAAGACTGGTTTGTGTGGTTACCGAGCACACAGCTGGCGGTAGGACATAGTACTAAGAGCGCATAGAGTTGACCATATTTTTGTTGGGACAACCAATAAGATAACAAGTTCATAACTTTGAGTAGATAGATTCTTTACCTTAAAATACCGGATACATGTTTCAGGTTTTGCATAAATAAAAAATAACGTTGTATAGGATAACATAGAGATCAAATTGTCAGGAATATATATATATATATTTTTAATAATTATAAACTAGCACTTGACCGCATTCCCGCCTGATGGTAAGCAGTGATGCGATCGTTGATGCTAGTTTATTAAGAGCCTATTCACTCAGAAAAACTGAGCGAATAGGAAGGAAGACGGCAGTTGAGCGAGGTGATGCAATGTTAAACCCAACAACACGACCAACGATGCTGCGCCAAAGGGAGATTGATGTGAAGACCCTCCACGACCAAACTCCCAACACAACAACATTAGGCGCATCGTACCCGGCACACATCGCAACACAACTGCTCAGACCCGTCCTCCGAACGGCTAATGGTATGTTGGGAAATTTTCATAGATATAATGAATATCATATCTTAAAATGACCTTTTAGCATTTCACAATTATTATAATTTACTTATTTATACAGTCAAGCAATAGGAAGCCTTAACTTCATTAGCATAAGAGCATATAATGACGTGAAATATAATACAATTTTATTACAAAAAGTTGTTTTCGTACCTGATACCTGTAGTTTACAAGTATGGAAGACCAAGTTGCACTGTATCTCCAATCCGTTGTGTCCTTGTACATATAGTGTGTCCATTTGCCTGTCTACGACGAAACCATCTACCAAAGTGGGTAGAGTTAGTACTGTATGCCCGATTGAAACTACCTGCGAAGTAAATGGGAGGGTTAGTAAGAAAAGTTATTAGCGTTAAGAAAAGTTATTAGTCAAGATTATTGCATTCACTGAAACCTGGCTCAAATCAAATATTTCAAATCATGAATTGATCGATGGTAGATACGTTGTTTATCGCAGGGACCGATCAAGCAGTAGTAATTCTAAAAAGGACGGCGGTGGGGTGCTTTTGGCCGTTTCTAGGGACATACCGTCTGCTCGTATCAAGAGTTGGGAAACAAATGTGGAGGACTTGTGGGTCACTTTGCAGATTAGCATTGGCTCAAGTACTAGGAAGCTTGCTATATGCGTTGTATATCTACCTCCACCAGTTAAAACCGAAACCCTTAAATATTTTTTGGATAATGTAGATAATATTGCCGATCGGGCCGATGATCTTATTATTTTAGGTGATTTTAACTTGGGTTTTATTAATTGGGACCCTTATAAAGATGGTAATTATATGGTACCATCAAACCATGACTCTCCTCTGGGACATTCTATTACCGACTTTATTTCCATTAACAGTCTCTTTCAGGTCAATTCAATTGCAAATGGTGACGGCAGGTTTTTGGATTTAGTTATAACTAGCTGCCAAGATGCGTATGTCGTAAGCCCTTCGAGCGAGCTGAGCAAATGCTATAAGCAGCATCCTAATCTCCTGTTAACTTTACCTTACAATAAAGTTGTCTATCTCAAGCCCAAATGCAAGTCTAGATACAACTACTATAGAGCAGATTATCCATCTATTGTTAAAAGTCTGATAGATGTTGATTGGCAAACAGAGTTGTCGGACTGTGAAACTGTTGACTCAATGCTGCTAAAATTCTACAAAATGGTGAATGATCTCCTAGAGGAATTTGTGCCGAAACAAAGACTTAATAGATCTAAGTTTCCTCCATGGTTCAGCACTTCGTTGATCAAACTGCTGCATGAAAAGGAGAAAATCCGGAAGAGGTTCAAAAAATATAGAAACCCTAGGGACGAAATTGAATACCATCTGCTCCGCTCTAGGTGTCACGCACTGTACGATAAATGCTATTCAGGTTATAGGAATAAAATCGAAGACAATATCCAAAAGAACCCTAAGATTTTCTGGAGCTTTATTAAACATAAAAGAGGTGGTGACTCGTTCATACCTGCAACTATGAACTTGAATGATCAGGTAGTAAAAACAGGCCCAGGCATTGTGAATCTTTTTGCAGAACATTTTGCCTCAATTTACTTGCCCAGCGCAACACCTTCGAATAAGCCAACGTTTAAGTCTCTGTGCTATGGGTACCCACAGCACACATTGTGTTCATTGGCTATCGAAGAGTTGCAGGTGCTTAAAGCGATTAAAAAGCTCGACTCTGCGAAGGGCGCTGGCCCGGATGGGATCCCGCCGGTATTTGTGAAAAGATGCGGCTCTGCGTTAGCTCTGCCTCTGTCCATAATATTTAACCGATCATTAGCAGATGGGACTTTTCCGTCCGAGTGGAAGAAAGCTCGCATTGTACCAGTTTTTAAGAAAGGGGAAAACTCTGACGTTAAAAACTATCGCCCTATTTCCATTCTGTCTTGCTTCTCCAAACTATTCGAATCGATTGTCTATCCTGTGATCTTTCGGCTTGTAGACAGTAGCATCTCGGATTCACAGCACGGTTTTAGACGTGGTCGCTCAGTCGTCACTAACTTGGTCCCTTACATTTCCAATGTGTCTAATGAAGTTGACTCAGGCAGGCAGGTTGACGCCATCTACACTGACTTTAGCAGTGCTTTCGACCGAGTTAACCATTTCATTCTTTTGAAGAAATTATATGGATTCGGTGTGGACGGCCCACTTTTGAAGTGGTTCGAGTCTTATTTGCAACAGAGACCTCAGTCGGTGTCTGTAGATGGATATGACTCGAAAACTTATTTTGCAGATACCGGTGTGCCCCAGGGATCACATTTGGGACCCCTTCTCTTCTTAATCTTCATTAACGACATAGTGGATAAAATAAGACACTGTAAGGTGTCACTATTTGCCGATGACCTAAAGATGTATAAAACAATAAATTCTGTTGTCGACTCTCGCCAATTGCAAAGTGACCTAGATGCGATCCTACAATGGTGTCGTTGTAACAGTATGACACTCAACGCAACTAAGTGCTTCCACATTAAATTCACTAGAAAGAAAAAGCAACTTGCTACGGAATACAATCTTGATGGTACGGCACTGGCAGAAGTTAACGAAATCCGAGATCTTGGGGTGCTTGTTGACAGTCAACTTAGGTTCACCTCGCACATTAACAAGTCTGTCACAAGGGCGGCTCAAATGCTCGGATTTTTAAAGCGTAACTCGGGCGGATTTAAACATCAGCGCACCAAAATCTTGCTTTACCAAACCTTGGTGCGCAGTCATCTTGAGTTTGCCAGCACTGTATGGAATCCGTATTATGCCGTGCATTCGCAGCGCGTTGAGAGCATACAAAGAGCGTTCACTCGGCATCTAGCTTTTAATGCTAGTGGTTTTTCCCACAGAAATCCTTACAAAGAGCGTCTAATTAAGTTTCGTATGCATTCTCTTCGTGAACGGAGACTTTTATCAGGCATGTCCTTCTTTCATAAGATAGTGAGCGGTCAATATCAGTGTGGCTACTTTCTAGAGAACATGCCTTTAAAGATTCCCCGTACCTATCCTCGCGGGACACTCAAATATATTTTTTATACCCCACCTGTAAAATCTAATTTGGGACGGCAAGCACCTCTCCGTAGAATAATTGATGAGTATCATTCCCTAATCACGGTAATACCCGATCTTGATGTGTTCCACGATACGTTGCGTATATTTAGAAACAAAATAATAATGCACCTTAATTCTAATTGTTAATCATTGTTTGTTATAATTTTTTGTTTTATATCTCGACTCATTGTTGCTTGACATTGTATTGACATTTCTTCTTTTTTTATATGACTTATTATTTATTAGACATTCTTATTAATATTTCAACAATTATTACTGTATTATTTGTTAAATTTTAAAGTGTATTTTTATTAGGTATTATTTTATTTCGTCTCTATTGTATTATATCTTCGAGCCGATGAACTGCCAATGCTATGTACGCCATTATTGTCACATGCATCAGGCCATAAATTGAATAGTGTTAATTATTTTCAATGTTTAATGTTTGTGATGTGGCAGTTGTTTAAATAAATAAATAAATAAAAAGTTTAGTGGCGTTAGAATACTGGCCGCGGAATACTGGAGAGGCTTCAATTTAAAATAAAAGTTATTACCTTGACAATAAGATTCATATTTCTGTATCAGTTTTTGGTAACTAAGCAAGAGTTATTTTTCTTCAAGTTCTAAATGATTGCGCTCCATAATTTTTTCAGCGCGTGCTAATAATGTGTGTAAAAAGATGTAATATTCTTGATTTAGAAAAATATTTTCCTTTTTGGCTGTTTATATTTATTTATGGGTGCCTGCTCTTCACATCATGACGCCTGATGTAAAGCGATGGATATGGTCTATGATGGGACGAGTGTACCCGGAAGAAGACTATTCATTCTTGTTTGATGATGGATTAAAAGTGGGGGGGGGGGGGATCACAGATGAGAACCTTTCAGATTTTCACGTTAAAACTTCAAAGGGAAACGATCTTAACAATAACATAGAGACAGTGAAGTCACATCTGAATTGCACTTCTACAATTGGAAAGATACACCTAGCTATAATATCATCATCATCAACCTTTTATCGCCCCACTGCTGGGCAAAGGTCTCTTCTCATATAGAGAAGGAGAGATATAATGTAATAAATAATAAATGTTTCATACTTATACCTACATATTTTTTTTTTTAATAATTATAAACTAGCGCTTGACCGCAATCCCGCCTGATGGTAAGCAGCGATGCGATCGTTGATGGTAAAGCGCGCTAGTTTATTAAGAGCCTATTAACTCAGAAAAACTGAGCAAATAGGAAGGAAGACGGCAGTTGAGCGAGGTGATGCAATGTTAAACCCAACAACACGACCAACGATGCTGCCCAAAGGGAGATTAATCTGAAGACCATCCACGACCAAACTCCCAACACAACAACATTTGGCGCATCGTACCCGGCACACAACGCAACACAACTGCTCAGATCCGTAATCCGTACGGCTTCACCAGACATCATGCATATTCCATACTTGAAAGTATTATAATGCATGCAGTTAATTTGAAAAGTAGTTAAAATACGCAAAATTGTATTGACAATTGTCTCAACCTTATTCATAGTCTGTATTCCACAAAATATGTTTAATACCTGGATTTCATCCATTTCTCATTTTTTGTAGGGTTATCACGTAAAACTAATATCGACTTTTTAATGGTTTTTCAAAATAACAAGTAAATATGCATACTATTTTCGTGATTCTATTAAAATATGCCGCAATAGGAATTGTTAATAAATTTTTAGCATGTAAAAGTCTATAATCATGTAAATAATAGGAGATTTGATAACCCTAAATTGGGTTTACCTGTATCCTTTATCGAGTTTGGCACTAGGATAGTTGGGGTTACGATCATCGCAGGATGACTGGTGGATAGCTGGATGAGAGTTACCGAAAATCTAGGTAAATGGCGTGCAATAGAAGGGACTTATACTGCTATAGGTTTATCATGACCTAGCTATAAATGTTTATAATACTTACCTCTCTATACAAATCGATATGCAGAAGATTCCTCCTAGTCAGCACGATGAGGTTGTACCTCCCCTGGTCGTTACTCTCCATGAGGACGGTGAAGTTGTCCATTCTGTAGTCCTTGCTTAGAAGGAACGTGCCCGCTTCTGATATCGTGAAGACTCTCTTGTCGAATGTCACTAGAGTACCTTGACCGGTCATCATGGCCATACCTGGAAGAAGAGTACATTTTAAAAGTTGTTATAGTGAAGGATCATAGCAGCAATGCGATTCTGTAATATCTAACTGTATAAACTTAGGTGAAGTTAGTGTGGCGGCCCGGAAACGGGGGGGAACGACCCGCCTTGGAGGAGGTAAGGCGGGTCCGAATAGCGGCTCAGGGGGAGGCCCTGAGCCGGTGGAAGGAGGCACTCCGCTCCCCAGCTGCCGGCCACCGGACGATTGGAGCGATTCGTCCGGTGTTGGAGGGATGGGTTGGGCGCCGGCACTGCAGCCTCACCTTCCGCTTGGTACAGGTACTGACCGGGCATGGGTGCTTCGGTCACTACCTGCACCGGGTCGCCCGTTGGGAGGAGTCACTGCGGTGTCACCACTGCGACTCACTCGACGACACGGCCGAGCACACTCTGGTGGAGTGCCCGGCCTGGCGAAACGAGCGCCGCGACCTCGCTGCGGTGCTCGGAGGTGGACGCCTGGCAACGATGGTGTGAGCCATGGTTGAAAGCGAGAGTGCATGGGAGGCTGCCGCCTCCTTCTGCGGGACCGTCCTCTTGCAGAAGGAGGCTGCGGAGAGGGAGCGGGAAGAGGATGCTCTTGCCGCTCCCCTCCGGCGTAGACGGGCGGAGCGAAGAAGGCGGGGGACGAACCCCCGTCTCCTTTAGCCCCGGAGTGTGACCAGCGTGTGTGGGTAGCTTCCGCACGCGTATTGCACTGGTCACCACGTCTGAGGATTACTCCGATACCCGGGTAATCCTCCCTTGGCGCGGAAACCAGCCTTAACAAAGCTGGTAAGCCCTGAGAGTGGCACGGTGATTAGGCCTTCGGGCCAATCCCGTGACAGTCTCAACGTAGGACTCGAGGGTAACCGAGTGGTTTTAGTGGGTATTCCCGGCTTCGACCGGGCGAGTCCCACACACGCCCGTCACCTAGCTAGCGGCGGGTACGGTGCGTAAAGGCATTTCCACTCGTAAAAAAAAGGTGAAGTTAGTGTGGAAAGGGATGGGTAGCTCTGCAAGAGACGCCCTGGTCGGGAGACAATATAGAATCCCCGGCCGTCGTAGGCGCGGGCTTGCGGGCGGTGAGCAGTGGACAGCAAGTCGCCCGATAAGGGAGGCCCGAGTCGACGGCGCAATGTGTTTCACGCGCGCCTCAAAGACATGTCAGCACAACGTGATGGGGTCCACGAGGACTGATGCTTCCTGGGTCAGGGTTGCGGGTTGGTTAAAAAAGAAACCGTGGCCCTGGCGCATAGGCAAGTGAAGAAACACGTGTGGGTTTTAGTCCGTAATAGTCTGACAGGCTCTGCGGCTTCGCCCAGAGCGGGGTCATTTGATGATTTCCCATGCAGGACAAAAAAAAAGAAAGATTGACAGCTCACACTAAGCTCATTTCACCCAACTTTTCATGGTAGGATGTTTACAGAATCGATTCAAATAGATGAGAAAAAAAACTCTTAAATATCTGACCATGTAAGTTTCTTGGTACAACATATGCAAGGTAAAAAAGTTTGGTTATGCCAAAAGAAAGGAGAAAAATGAAAACTTATTTCGATAGTTAAAAACGTTTTTCTGAGGTTCAAAAGGCACGAGAATAGTAGTCCAGGCCCCCCACTATAGCACCACAAAAAAAAAAATAGTCCAAAAACTCACCAGCGAAAGGCGGCATCAAGTTATCAAAGTCCATATAAGGTCTGATATCATAATAGAACGACCATATACTTTTGTTAGTTGTTAGCCATTCATCCATGAAGTCTTTGACGGCTCGGTATTCAGAGATTTCAGTGAAGTCAGGGGTTCGATTAAAGGCGTGCCAAGACATTGGGAGCTTCTGTTCTAGGAGTATTGCACCCACTCGGGGATCGAATATGAAGTTCGTTTTAGGTGTGCGATGTCTGGAAAATTAAGTTGTCATGATTTTTTTTTTTTTATACAAAGTTGTGATGACAATACGACAATAAATTAAACATCGTGTACGCCAAAATATTCTCAGTCTACCCATAAAAAATCATATAAATATATCCATAAGTTTAGTGACAGGTAATTATTTTCATTTTTCACATTTTCTACATGATGTACAGATCAGACAGCACGTCAAGCTACTACAATCTGTCAGATTTCTTTATTAGATTTTCAACTTTATCTCAGAAGTACTAAGGCTCTAGATTGATTGGGAATATTTCACAGTTTGGGGTAGCTTGACCTGCTGTCGTCGGTACATGTTGATAAGGTAAGCAAGCACTTAAAGGTTGATGACCGCCGTATCCAGCAATAGTTACTAAACTTTAATAATAATGGCGCGAAAAAAGCAAGTCAATACAGGATCGCACTGTCGCCGATCGGAGGTTAGAGAACCAATATTTTAAAGGATGTTCTATTTCGTTTGCAATTTTATGCGATTTAGTTTGTTTGAAATTTTCATTTTTTTATTTTTGATGTTAGGTTTTTTTTTCTATGGTTTAGGATTATTCCTATGAACCAGCATTGTTCGTGTTTTCATTTATTCTGGTATCATATCGCACCACTCTGTATAATCCAGCACCCTAATTGCGTAATACACTTATTCTTAGTTTGAATAATTTTTAACAATATTGCTAATCCATTGCTCCATGTGTTCAAAGATGTTTTAGCGCAACAACGCAAATAACGCAATGAATGGAAATGAAATGAAATCGTTAATTAAACAAGTAGGATCACCGATCAAATACGTCATATGCTTTTTTTTTGACTAGATGAAGCCGGCATTTCCTAACTGACTACCTCTGAGAAGAAATAGCCCAAACAAACTCAGGGATCATCAGGCGTCTTTTTTCAAGTCCAGACATTAAAAATGAAAATGTTTACAATAATTTACTTTATAATTACGCATATTGCTTAATAACAATGCTTAACAGAGCGAGCAGCTCAGTCCCAAGCTTTTATGTCTTCTAAATAATTTGTGATTTTATAATACCCCTTTTTGCAAAGTTTGGCCTTTATATAGTTTTTAAATCGTTTAATGGGTAAGTTTCGAATGTCCATATCATGTCATGAAATCCATTACTACTGATATTCTGTTACGCAATTACCCTGCAAGTCTAATGCTGATACTGTTTTTTGTTGATATACGAACGGATACGGTCATAATAATATTTATGTTCATTATCAGTTCTTAAAACTACAGTGGTTTTCTGATATGCACTAACGAGTTTTGAAAGACTTAACCAACTTTACATCTCCAAAAAAGATAAGGTGCGGGAAAAATATTATTATTATTAATCGATTTTGATAAGGCGGTAAACGGAAGAACTAATCGTAACACAACTTTCACATTACTGAAGCGATTAAATTTAAGTTGAAGACAGAAATAAATATTCAAGAAAGAATTACCTAATTTTCTCTTCCTTCAAGATAATAGTCGAGTCTAAAAAATACATAACATACGTTATCTACGTTTATTTAGTTTTAAACTAACCCCCCCCCCCCACTTATGTTATATAAGTACCTATTTAAAACACAATAAAAATTATTTTTTTATGTGTTTTGTTCTCTACTTTAGGTTATCACTCGCACATAGACGCAAAGATCAGCAAAAAAAAAAAAAAAACACTTACAATTCCTCATACTGAAGCGCAGTTTTGCTCATATCAGTCAGTTTAGCGTAGAGAATCTCTCCGACCGTCTCCAACGCTTCACCGATCAAGAAGTAGTCATACCACCACTTGAGTCGGATGTATGCTTCTTGATACTGGAATAAAGAGATTATGTTAGATATACATGCTTACAGCATAGTAATTAGGAACGGAATAATTGAAATGCGTACGTTATAAGAGCAAATTTACCATGAGCTGATAATAGTCCATTTTGGGGAAACCACACGATTTATTGAATAACGGAAAGTTTAGCGTTCAATATTATTTTCAAACTATAAGCCTTATTACAAGACATATAAAGTTCAATTAATTCGATTCTGTCGTCCTCCGTGGTGCAGCGGTGAACACGCCACGTCATGATGGAAAATGATCTTTTCCTGATTGGCCTGGGTCTTGGATGTTTATCTATCTATATGTATGTATCTATTATAAATATAGTATCGTTGAGTTAGTATCCCATAACACAAGTCTAGAACTTACTTTGGGGCTAGCTCAATCTGTGTGATTTGTCCGCATATATGCAGCATGTTAAGAAAACCCTGTCCGACCCGTGAAGGTGTTGTTAGGTATCGATAACTGATTCTACTAATGCATACAAAACCGGGCTAAGTTAAAAAAAAAAATCCACCTAAAAAAATAAATATTATTTCGCAAAAAGAGGTAACTTAACGGGTATAGTAGCCTCAATGACCTTGTGCATGTGGGCGGAGCTAAACGCCGTACTCCCGAATTCGTAAAATGCGCGCGGTGGCGCGCTAAACTAAAACGACAATCAAAGAATATCCAGAGATGCAGACAAGCCGCGTGTAGGTCGCGATTTGTGCCTACGATTTCAGACGGGGGTATGGATGCAAGACGATAAATGTATATTTTGCATTAATAAATGGTAATATCGTACTATAATATATTTTTAGTATTCTTGATCAATGTTTAAATAAAATCAAGGAGTGCTCGTTACACAGTTTAATGGCCGATCGCAGACTGACAGACATTTGTAAAACAAGTACCCACACATTATAATATATCATAACATTCACATAAAAAATAATGGTAGATGGTAATATCTACCGATTCAACATATTTGAATTTTTTTTTCACTACTTTTCAGTATATGAGTATCATGTCTTTGCAGTGTCCTTGAATTAATTACTAATGCGAATAACATAAACGAGTTCATCGCGTAAACGTAAACCAAACGCGCACTAGGCACTTTGTGATATTTTTATTAAAAAAAAAAACGTTGAATCACACTAGAAATTACTTTTATCGTGGGTGCATTTTTAAACATATAAATTCACAGACACAAACAGCCAGACCCGGAACAACTACTTGTAGGACATGTTCTGAATATTTGTTCCGCGCGGGAATTGAACCCGCGACAAGCAGCGCAGCAGTCAATAGCTTAACCGCTGCGCTAACCGTGCTTTATATAGATGCCTTGAGATTACAAAGCGCGTAGTTTCGGCCGTTTTCCATGAAGAGATAGTACCCTATTTATACTGTGTCAGTGACGTCGGATTGAATGTACTTCGTCGTAATGAGGTTTCAAATAAAACACGAGTTATTTTAAAATCTGTAAATTTTAATTCTTCGATCCAATAAATAACATGCGAGATTATAGGCATATCTAAAGCTGCAGAAATTTCTTGCAGTTGAGAATGGCCACAGTCTATTTCTATTGTTCCTACAACTGCACAGCTGATATTGATTTCTGAAGGATGTGCAAAATGTTTCCATACACATACGGCATTTAAAAATAAATAGGGAATGTAGTCCCACTTGTCGTTCTCCAACAATATCCACAGATCCTAAACCACAGTCTATAATTCTCCGTGCTTAGCAATTTTCTTTAGTTCTGAATAAAAGTAAGCAATATTAATTATGCGTCGCCCTTCGATGAAACAAGCTTGAGATTTGTTGAGGTTTTGGTGATATTTTGAGCTAAAAAAAGATATAACATACATTTTAATTAACCCTTGCAACACTGTTAGAGATTTATGTCAAGGAAGTAAGAATTTATCAAGAAAAATTAATTAAGAATTAACAAAAAAATAATTTTACAGGTATATGATATATTTGTAAACTAAAAATATAGGTTGTAGGACATGCAGGCATAATTTTACCTGAATGATGATGATGGAACTTGCGTCGTTTTTTTGTGCACATAGAGATATATAATATTATCATTTTCTTGACGACATTCTGTATGGATGTCTGACCTAGAATCAACTGCGTTAGTGTTCGACCTAAAAAGCAAATTAAACTTTTAAGTTCTGTCGATTGGTTTCTTTCTCTTCTTTTCTGTAAGTCGAAAAATGTTATTACAATATTATTTATTATTAATTAATATTATTTATTATTTATTTATTTATCCTACAGTATGTTAAGAAAACCCTGTCCGACCCGTGAAGGTGTTGTTAGGTATCGATAACTGATTCTACTAATGCATACAAAACCAGGCTAACTTAAAAAAAAATCACCCTAAAAAAATAAATATTATTTCACAAAAAGAGGTAACTTAATAAATGTGCGTTAAGCACCCTTCCGCGGGCGGCGGGCGGCAGGGCACGCGGCACGTGGTCGCATCGCTGTCGCTATTTGCTCATAATAATACCGGTGTTGTCACTTTTTTAAAAATTACCAAATTTCGGGGAAGTTATTTCAAAATTCATTTGTATTGGTACAATGATGATTACGTAAAATTTTATATCATATTTGGTCATGTGTTATTATCCTTACGGGTCGGACAGGGTTTTCTTAACATACTGTATATATACGGACAAATCACACAGATTGAGCTAGCCCCAAAGTAAGTTCGAGACTTGTGTTATGGGATACTAACTCAACGATACTATATTTATAATAGATACATATATAGATAAACATCCAAGACCCAGGCCAATCAGGAAAAGATCGTTTTCCATCATGACTTGGCCGGGAATCGAACCCGCGGCCTCCACGTCGCAGGCAGGCGTGTTGACCGCTGCGCCACGGAGGACGTCAAAAAAATTTACTGATAACTGTGACATTCCAAGCCCGCCAGCCCGCGTCCATCGGCTTCGGCTACTTTAAACAATTACATATAGAAATAAAATATTTACAGGAAGAATCATTTAAAATAATCCAAGTAAGAGTTTTTATTACACATTTTTGCTAATATCGCAAAAACTAAAAGTCCTATCAACTCAAAACTTTTTGTAAAACTGTTTTTACACCAAAATTTTTAATTGAGTCCTAATTTTTGGTTTATATCACCATAAACAAAAAATCACATTTTCAAGTTACGTAAATTTCTAATAAGATTTTTATTTTTAAATCTCCTTACAAACCTATAAATTATAATCTAAGTGCGAGTGTTTACTTACCTGAATAGAGTCTTCTATATTATCAGCGGATGTAGTTAGTCGGATTATTGCCTTTCAAGTCTAAAGATTTCTTTCTAGATTTCCTGGAACAATTCGTAATTGTTTAACTTCAATTGTAAAAGAAAAATGGTTACAAAAGCTAATAGTAATTATAAAGAAAAATACAGTAATATGTAGGTATAAATACAAGAGTATAGGTAGATAGATACTTACGCCACCAGACGCATCTTCAATTCTCATTTGCGAGCTAATCTATGAACGTACACTGACACGATTCGCTCGTAAATATTTGCACTCACACAGACAACCACGCGTAGTCGGCGATAGCCGGAGCAGAGCAGCAAGCGACACAACCCTCCCGTCTGAATGCTAACGCACGACTGCCGCCCGCGCCCGCGCAGAGCACCTCTAAACCTATGTTTCAAAATAAGGATATTTTCTTGGCAAATGTTGATGGATTTAAATATGCTCTTGCATATCTGTAGTACTTCTAACCGCGAATTTTTCAGTGTAAAAATATTTCCACACATCAATGCCGTTTAGAAGTAATAACGAATATTAGCCAAAAATAGCGTTTTGGTAACTATTTTTTTAAGGCAAAAGGCAAAATCCTACGAAAAAATCATCTTTAGTAAATGTTGTACATGAATCAATAGACAAGATATATTTTTTTCAAATCTCAAAACCAAGCCGTTAATTAGAAATTAGCTTCCTAAAGTGACCATTTTACGCTACTAAATGAGACTAAGGCCCTTAATAAATCTGCGCTATCCACCCTACCGCGCGCGGCGGCGGAGGCGGCGGACGGCAGGGCACGCGGCACGTGGTCGCATCGGTATTCGCTCATAATAATACCGGTGTTGTCACTTTTTAAAAATTACCGAATTTCGGGGAAGTTGGAATTAATACGCGGGAAAAAAAGATTATTTCAAAATTCATTTGTATTGGTACTATGATGATTACTAAAATTTTATATTATATTTGGTCATGTGTTTACCTAACCTTTATTATCCTTATGGGTCGGACAGGGTTTTCTTAACATACTGTATATATGAAAAAAAAAATATTGATACGATTTCCCAAACTTAGAAGTTCGGAATTATGAACTCTGCAATAAAATTGCGTGAATACATATTTGAACGCCATGACGTACTTCTCTATATCGTTCAAACTATCTTTGACAAAAATAGGCAATTTTTACCCTTATACCGTAGGAATAAAGGTCAAAGTGTAGGACTTTGACCTTTCCCCTAAAATAAACCACGGTCAATAATGTTAAATTTAACACTCACCTTTTCTCTAACATAGACCACTTGTTTAGTCTTCAAGAAGTTCTGCCAGGCGTTTCTGAACTCAGCGAACAGTTGGGTGAACTCGTCTTTGAATGGAATGTACTTCTCTATCTTACTCCAGATTACGTTGAACAGTTTCTTGCTGTATTTCTTAATGTTCGTTATAAGATCGTTGTTCATTAAGTCTTTGTAGATGCTGGGAAGAAAAGACGTAACATATTAGTTTACGGTGTCTGGTACTTTATGCTACTAATGTTTTTAGTGTGTTTGAGGGACGACAGCTGGTCAAGGCCGGAATTGGGTTGTATCCTAAAAAATAATTTAATGTCCATCAGATAGATTTATAAAAAATATTGCACACGTATTTTTCATTTCATTCAAATAGTTAGGAAGATATATTGATTTCAAATGTCGCATGACGTCACGCCGTGGTACAAAATATAGCACGGCGTGATGTAATTAGCCTCCATTCCGTAACTTTAATACGCTATATCTCAGCAGTTTTTGGTAATTTCGACAAAATAAAAAATACGGGTCTTAATTTTTTTTTTGTTATCTATAAGACGGACTAATTTTTTTTTCAATTTTCATACCTTGGATACATCCCTATTGTCAAATATTTCCAATCAACCTGGAGCCTTAACGCTTTTACGCTAAGGTTACAAATCTAATTTAAAAACAACAATTAATAGTGGCTTAATACGATATCGTCTATATCGAAAATAGCATCATCCTTATTATATTTATTTATATTCCCATAACACAAGTCTAGAACTTTTACGGCAATATTCGCACAATGATTAAGACTTTTCTAGGCATACATAAATCTTATGCAGAGAAGACACAAGTGGTTAATCATCACGCTTGAGCACTGCATGGTGTCGTTTAAACTATTAAGTTCGTGTACCCTCATTTTTATCTTTATAGTGTTGAGCCAGTAGCAAGATTACAATAGGGTATTTGACTAAAAAAAAACTAATTAGTCCGTCAGTCAGATTTCCAAAAAATACTAGACACGTATTTTTTCTTTTTTCATATAAAAAAAACATTAAGACGACACAGTGCGTTGAATACTCTTGTGCGACGTCTCTAAACGCTACACTTTTTAGCGAGCAGTGACGTCACCAGCCACCACTCCTGGGGCCCTAGTCTGTTATTTGTGTAAATTTGTCATTCTGACACGATTCCTTTGTCATTGTGCTAAAAGTTCTTAATCTGCTAAATTCATAATGTTCGATCAATTATAGGTCATTCATCTCCTAATGGAATGATGATAGAATGACATTGCCGTATTGCCATTATAATAAAACTTGATAGTAGTAATGATTTTCTAAAAACGACTACTCATTTTGAACATTTATTAATATGGAATGAAGTGTCAGTGATTGATCACTGGTAAGTCATAATAACGTCATTTTGGTAGAAGATTCCGAAACTTGTCAAAATCGACCATTATGAGGCCATTGATCGACCATTCTGACTCTATTGTGTTAGCAGACTAGGGCCCCTGATCTTTGATGCCTTTTATATTTGTCAATCTTTATTGAATTTGATGAAACAAAATATACCTATCCAATATTATTCTATAATCTGAATGATGGACTTATTAGTTTTTTTAGTCAAACACCCTATTGCTGAAGTTAGGCAGAAGTTACCACCCGAATCGCTTGGGAGCATTGCATACGGAGGACGGGTCTGCGCAGTTGTGTTGCGATGTGTGCCGGGTACGATGCGCCATTATTATATTGTTGTGTCAGGAGTTTGGTCGTGGAGGGTCTCCAGATCAATCTCCCTCTGGCGCAGTATTGTTGGGTTTAACATTGCATCATCTCGCTCAACTGCCGTCTTCCTTCCTATTCACTAAGTTTTTTAAGTGAACAGGCTTAATAAACTAGCGCGCTTTACCATCAACGATTGCATCACCGCCTACCATCAGGCGGGATTGTAGTCTTAGTCAGTTTATAATCATTAAAAAAAAGATATATCACTTACCGATCCATTTCATGTCCAAACGTCGACACATAGTTGAAGTAAGGCGAATCCGTCAACTCTTGCGTCCTATTATAGAAGAAATCCATGACACTCTTCCACACAGTGAACACAAACGACTCAGTATAATGCAGCACCTTGAAGAACAGTGGTTCGATGGATTTCAGAACTTCATGCCAGTATTTCGTAAGTCGATTGGTCGCATTCACCCAAGTCTCTTCCCAATACTCCAAGAACTTCATATGTAAATCTCTTATAAAGGTATCATACTGTAGAATCATGGCTTCTAATCTATCAGATACTAATTCCATGAAATCTGCTTCGAGTACTCGGTTTACAGAATCCAAAAAGTTTGCATACGCCTTCTTTATCGAATCGACTATGTAGGTTAGACTCTGCTTGATCGATTGACTCGTGTTGCCCATCATTCCCCACATATCATTAACAATACCGGGCAAACTTTCCAAATGATTCCTTATAGCCATCTCATCTAAAACGTAGTACGTGAATTCGACAATATCTTTCACGTAAAAGTCGTTTTGACTGTAGGACTGGTTCAAAAACCGTTCAAACTCGTCCAAATCGTCTTTAATGACGTGTAAATCGTTTAGGTCGTCCAAAAAGTCGCGAATTCGGGGCTTGGCATCAGACCAGATGTTTTTGAGAGCTAAATGGGCTTCCATTGGCATTTCTTTAATAATAACAAGAGTATCATTGATTTGGCCGTATAGAAGTTTCAATGTGTACACTGCTGTGGACTTAACTTCGCCGAAGATCTCTGGGCGCCATTTTACTGAGCTGGTTAGTAGTCGGGAGTGGTTCAGGCGGATGTATGAAGCAAGGTCGATGGTAGTAACGTCGTCAAAGTTACGCCAGGAGTCAAATTTTGCGTATCGGGTGTCTACGATTTGGCCTATCATGTGGTATGAGATATCTGGAAGAGAAGAGAAGTTGTTGAGCGAAATTGATAGTCATCATCTTTTCAGAATCGAATCACATACTGTCGGGTAAAGGTGATAATAACAACTATGTTGTATACTAAATATGTTGGTTCTGGGTGAGACCTATGAAGGTTAAAGACAAAGCATGGACAAAGTGTAAAGACAATATCTCATAGAAATTGAGCTTATTATAATGATGACCAGAAACAAGTAAAATTCTGCAAACTGAATATGAATTTGTTGGCAATGCTTAATGGAGTGATATAATAGTACCTACTTATATATACGAACAATTTTTGTCTGAAAAGCGATGAAAAGCAACTGATTGAATCATCATCACTTGATAAATTTTGCACTTTTGTATGAAACAACAGATTTTGAATTGCTTTTTCCTAACGACCGAACCCAATTAACGTATAGAACTATCGCCACATGCATGGTAATTTTTATTTTGACAGTTCAACAACACTCATACGTTATTTAAATTGTTGAGCACACAATTTTAGAACATTATGGAGTAACAATATGCTTCAAACATGACCGCACTGTTAGCAGCTTATCATGATTATGTTGCCTCCACCCTGCGATATGGTTTGATATTTTGGGGCAATGGTACTAAAATTGAGCAAGTACTGATTGCACAAAAAAAAAAAAATGCATTCGAGCTATATGCAAAATAAAACGGACCGATTCATGTAAGCCACATTTTAAAAACTTGAAATTATTGACTGTACCTTCCCTCTACATCTATGAGGCCTGTATTTTTATAAAAAATAATAAGGATCTCTATAGTTCTGTCGAAAGCCAACGTCGCTCGAATAAGTTACACTTGCTTTTCACAAAAACTAAATTTCTACATAAAAGCATATACGCAATGGCTCCCAAGATAAACAATAAATTACAAAATCAAATTGTATCAGCTAAAAACGTGAATATTTTTAAGTGTCAGCTTTTTAAATTACTTATTGAAAAGACATATTACTCTGTCAATAAATATTTTAATGACAAACTTTATTAATTAAGATAAATTTGACGACTCTTGACTCTGTTGACTATATTTTATTTTTTGATTAATATTTTAAAAAAATTACAATTTGCTGACATTTTATTTTATTGTTTCTGAGACGTTATTGTGTGTTGCTGCCTATTGAGTTAATGTGCCGGCTTAATTTATTGACATATTATTTTGCATGAAACTGTGACATCTACATTCGCTTCCTATGATATTTTGTATGCCTTTTGGCGGGACATAGCATGGACAAAAATTCTTTGTACATAACATCTGCATAACTGTATCCTGTGTTCACAAGATTAATAAATGAATTTGAATTCAAATTGATATTAGTGTGTTACGCAATTAGGGTGCAAGTTTTTAAAGTCCCAATAATCGATATTAAGAGCAATATGTATGATTATTTTACATTAGTACGGATAATTTCTTTAATTCATATTTGTATGGCCTGGTAGTTGTTCCGGGTCTGGTAGTTTGTGTATGTGAGATTAAATGTTTGTAAACGCACCCACGATACAGGGGAGTATTTGCTAGTGTGGGGCAACGTTTCTTATTTATTTATTTATACAATATGTTAAGAAAACCCTGCCCGACCCATAAGAATAATAAAGGTTAGGTAAACACATGACTAAATCTAATATATAAAATTCTCGTGTCACGGTGTTCGAACTTAAACTCCTCCGAAACGGCTCGACCGATTTTGATGAAATTTTTTGTGCTTATCCGGTATCTATGAGAATCGGCCAACATCTATTTTTCATCCCCCTAAATGTTAGGGGTAGTCCACCCCTAAATTTTTTTTATTATTTATATGGCAAAACAACGTTTGCCGGGTCAGCTAGTATAATATAAAGTTTTACGTAATCATCATAGAAACATTACTAATGAATTTTGAAATAATCTTTTTTTCCCGCGAATTAATTCCAACTTCCCCGAAATTTGGTAATTTTAAAAAAAGTGACAACACCGGTATTATTATGAGCGAATAACGATGCGACCACGTGCCGCGTGCCCTGTCCCCCGCCGCCCGCGGAACAGTTGCTTACCGCAAATGTATAAAGTTACCTCTTTTTGGGAAATAATATTTATTTTTTAGGGGGATCTTTTTTTTAAGTTTAGCCCGGCTTTGTAGGCATTACTAGAATCAGTTATCGATACCTAATACCTTTACGGATCGGACAGAGTTTTCTTTACATATTGTATATTCTTTATTATACACCAATCAAGCATCGAACAAAATACATTCAACACAAAACATACAATGGGCGGCCTTATCGCTCATGCAATTTCTTCCAGGCAACTAAAGATTGGACAGATTCTCCTGAACCACAAATGAGACCGTCATTGGTGCAACTTCATTATTATAATATACTAAAGTAGATACACAAATACAAACATATACATACATAAATACATAGATACTGAACATAACAGGTAAGCAAGTAAATTAGCCAAAAAGTGTTTGTTGAACAAGATCATAACGACAAGTAGTGTTCCCTCACAAGTCTCTTGAATTCCTGCAACGATTGTGCGCGTTTAACTTCAATTGGCAATGCATTCCACAAACGAGGGGCCTGAACAGTGAAAGATTTATTAAGGAACGTTGTGGAATGCACAGGCATTTTAGATTTTATTTTTAAAAAAAGGTTAGTGGGTTCCGCCGTAGGAAGGCATAGAAGAAACTGTCTTCACTATCAATATCTTACTTACCATCAGTACTATTGTAGTGAGCCACAAACGACCTGTTCTTCATGTACAGCGTCGCGGTTCCCGTATCGTTACCGGTCGGACGGCTCACGAATGTCTTTATTGTGTATTCGGGATATACTAGATCCCATGTGCCGTTTACTTTATAGAAGTAGGTCTCGTTTGCACGCTGGAAACGATAAAAAATAGAATTTTCTTTATTAAGTACATACTGAACAGAACAGAACAGAACAGTAAATTAAATTACAGTTTAACAATGGGCAGTCTTATTGCTAAGAAGTTCGACGAGGAAGAAGCAGTAAATGAGGTGCACATAACACATTGCTCTATAGTCCAGGATGATAGTGACAGTTTGGGACGATCGATCTAGCAAGAGTATTATTAAAAGCCTTTAAAAACTTGGAATGGAAAAATAACTTTAATTTCTATATTATAAAGATCAGTTTAGGTTACAACTTTTAAAAATAAATATTATAGATTTTTAATAATGCTGTAATTTTTAATAATGCTGGTCACTCTAAAATCGATATTCCATAATCGATATCGATAGATGGGGATGTGCACTGCGCACTTTTAGTAATAAAGGGTGTCTCTGACATCGACGCACAAACGAGTACCATGGAACCAGTACATGATTCTGAACCCCCCACTGGTGGAATTTTCATCGGTTTTTTCATAATTAAAAAAAAAATATATACTGTTTTTTTCACTTTAAACCGTTCATAATTGCTATACTTTTATAACCCAATAAGATTTTAAAGGAAAAAATAATCGATTCGCTAATTACACAGAAAAGCGCAATGTGAACAAAACTTTAAAAACTATCCTATCAGCTGCTTTAATGTTTTTTTTAAAATATTGTAAATGTTCTAAATATTGTAACCTAATTTTAAATGTTCACATCAGAGGTCAACGTCATACCCACAAACGCGCACGGCGGCACGCTTGCAACGTTCAAAGGCCGAGCCGACACATTTTTTTGAACACTGTGATTTCTGTAAACGCTCATTAACGATATAAATGACTATCATAATTTTATCAGTGGCATGCTGTGTAGCCTTTTCGCGAAGTTTGCGTTACGATGTCAGATACACCCTGTATAAATGGATATTTGTTCCAATTTCCTTGTTCACCAAATAATCTAAATTTAAATGAAGGGCGTCTTTTTTTTCTATTTCGTCAAGAGACAAACAAAAGGTTTTATTTAGCCTTGAAGACACTTAAATTGTAGTTAGACGGAAACACCAGCGCTTCCAAATTGTTCCAGTCCCACGATGGTATAAAAGACGAGGCGAAACGCTTAATCCACATCGTAGTGGTGACAAGATAAAATGTTATTTTAGTACTGTCAAATTAAGATACTAGTTTAGATATATAGTTCGTTTAGACGCGATTAAAAATATGGCTACTAAAAACTTGTCAATTTACGTCAGGCTCGGGTTAATTTGACGGAACTATACTAATACATATTCTGTCCCTTTCTTAATGAAATAGAAAGAATAAGATGCACTGAAACTAAATTGAGTTTAACTGGGGAACCGGCACCATAATGTGCGGAGGACAGCAGGTCAACCTTCTCAAAATTGCCAAACATTCCCAATCAATCTTGAACCTTAATGCTTTATAGATAAAGTTGACAATTTAATAAAGAAATCTGACATACAACTCCCCGCGAGTTAACTGTGCACCTCGCATTGTGACGTCATTCGGACGGTACCGTTTGTAAAAATTGAGAATTAGGTATGTTAAACTTTTTTTTATATTTTTTAATTAATAAAAGGTCGTTTTGATGATAAAGCGTCATAATACTAGATCATTTTGCTCATGACGTTTGCAATTAAATTGATACATAATATAAACTGAAATATGATGCTGGTGCAACCAACATGCTTCACTAACGCGTCGAAAATGAAATGAAACAAAGCAAAAACTCCACAGAAACAGTAATAACAACAGAGGATTTAAACTGTATTTAGACAATTGTAACAGAGATGCTATTGCTACTAAACGCTTACGTCGAATGCGGGGCGCCGCACGGGGAAGCGGGAGAGGGGTCGCATTCCAGCGAGATGCACAGTTAATTCGCGCGAGTTATATTGTAGTAGTAGTAAAAATACATATAAATCAAAATATATTAGTAGGTACTCACCTCCCAATGGACAGCACTATTCGCCGAATCAATCAAAAACTGATTGTGCCTCAACTTTTCATAGAAGAGAGACTTCTGGAACCTATAGAAGTTATTAAAGTAATACCAATGACTACGTATATTAATATCAGACTTCATGTCCAAGTCCAAATTCGTCGACGGATGTTTACAGGTAAGGGCGAATTTGTAATCTCTCACGGGTCCGTTTGAATTGTCTGTTAGAATCGATTTTAGTTTCAAGTATTCGTTTTCGTAATCCGAGTATTGTAACTCGAGAGATACGTTTGACATTACTGATGGCGTTGATAAGTATTGCCCTTTTAGAGTTACATCCTGTAAGAAAAAGGGAGAGGTTTAAGAATATTATGATATGTAGGTAGTTTGATTTTTTTTAAACGTTGTTCACTTTAGACTTTGCTCCTATATCGAGGGTGCACTTACAAACAAACCCCCTTATTCATAAACGCTGCTTAAAGTTAACTAGTGATTAGCGATTTTTTAAACATACATTTTAGACGCTTGCACGTCACTTAACTTTAATAATCGATTATGAATAAACCCCTTAAACACTGTGGTGTTTATTGATAAAGGATGATTTAAGTTAATTGACGTTAAAAGGTCAAAAATGTATGGTTAAAGAATCGCTAATCACTAGTTAACTTTAAGCAGTTTTTATGAATAAGGGGGAAAGTCATATACACTAACAGCCAGACCTAAGGCAACTTCCCAGTGCGGGAATCGAACCTGGGATATGTGGCGCAGCAGTCGATCACTCAGCCACTGCGCCAACCGTGTCGTCGAATTTCATTGAAATCTAGTTGACTTTGTCTTATTCTAGACAGATTGTGCTAAATCAGCCGATTGATGAAAAAAATAATGTTTTTTTAATGAAGATTCATCTTTAACTACCGTTGTCGATGTGTCGAATATAATCTATAGACGTGTGAGGAACAGGGTGTAAAGTTCACTCATTTTCCTTAGAAAAGGGAGGATCCTCCGACCAGTGTGGCGGGCAATTGCCCGATGGTTGAAGTTAGGAAGTTGTGCAGTAAACTCTGTTTGCGAGATGCAGGATTTGCGTGACGTCAGTATGACGCGTTGTTTGGATGTAGCGTTGTATATACCGCTACAAATATTTTAGAAATTTTGTGTATGTAGGCAAAAATATTTTTTAACATTTCACCTTCACAAAAATTCTTGAAAGGTCGAATAAGTATTTGTATCTCTAATATCTAATATATAAAATTCTCGTGTCACGGTGTTCGAACTTAAACTCCTCCGAAACGGCTGTACCGATTTTGATGAATTTTTTTGTGCTTATCCGGTATCTATGAGAATCGGCCAACATCTATTTTTCATCCCCCTAAATGTTAGGGGTAGTCCACCCCTAAATTTTTTTTATTATTTATATGGCAAAACAACGTTTGCCGGTCAGCTAGTAATATAATAATATTAACATTGTTTTCTTTAATCGTATTTGTTTCTTGTTCCAAATAAACGATTATTATTAAAGCTTTATTGCGATTGATTGAGGAAATAAAAATAAACAAGCACATAAGTTGATATGACATTTGATAACAAGTTAGTAACGAAATATTACTGTTACTTTTAGTACAACTAAAAAAAGTTGAAAAGAGAGAGAAAGTAAAGAGTATTTTATTCTACAACTTTTACAATCAACCATTACCTTCCTGAACGACGGATGCGCCAAAGACAAATCTACGTGATGCAGACTCCCTTCCCTGACAGGCGGGTTCTCCCAGCGCCCTCTAAGTTCAGCAGACTTATTCTCCGCCTTTACGTTCCAGTGTAACTTGGCCGTGCCATCGAGTAGCGTATCTTGTAGGTTGTATATCGCGACCAGGTTGAAGGAACGAAGCGGCCACCATACGTTCATCACTAGTTGTTGGGATTCTGTATCAACCTGTAGGATAACAATTATTTATTATGTAAAAAGAAATGCCTCCTAGCTAGCTCGGCTAAATGAATGGGAACTTCCCATTAACACGAAGTATTTATATATTCATTAATGAATTGTTTAATGTTTAAAAAGTTCTTATAACTTTCGTGAACTAATAAACATAAAAAGGTTTTTCAATTGTTTTTATGCAATATTTTGGTTTGACGTGACAAGATCAGGGAGTATCGTTAATCCATTGTATCAAGTTCTGTTATTACCACTTTGTACATATTTACTTCTAGTACCTTAGCGCAAAATCACCAGTGAAAAACACAATTATCAATAAAAATCGTCGCAGATACCTTTAAACGCCTAGATAAAAGTATGAAGTTTATTATTTGTTTTAATGTTATTGTTTGATGTTTTTGTACCATTGTCGCAGGAGATACGCGATATTATTTTCAGTATTGTGCAGATATGAAAAGTTTCTAAACCTTTTTAATTACAAAATACTAATTTTCAGCTATCCAGCATTACACATTGTTAGGAATTATGTTTATTATATGCGTTTTCATTGCGGGGTCTCTTTCATACTTCAGTTTAGCCATGTCTTTTAGGCAACAAGTTTTGTGTTGAATCATGTCAAATAACGCTTCTTTGAATTTGTGACTCTGTGAAGTTGACTCAGTAATTGCTTTACTACTTTTGAAAAGTTTCAATAAATTGAAACTTCACTAAGGACTTCAAACTATATGTTCTATGTTACTGGTTTGGTTTCCGCACTCAGTCCCTTTGGTGGACAATTGTGCGTGAGCCATGGCGGCCTTTGGCGGTTATTCCAGCCAGTCTTCAAGCTATATAATATGGTTGGACTTTTTTAACTGTAGTAAAATGACGGCTTATGTATTACCACTTTGAATGTAACAAAATAATCGATTCACTCAAATAACATTCAGTTCAAAATCATTAATTTTAAATTGATTTTAAAAATTATAATTAAACTAGGGTTATAATGTGATTAGAACATAAACAATGATAACAATGGTTAGATTTTGTAACTAAATTGAAAAGCAAAAGGTGCAAAAAGTGACGTTGTTCATGACAGCAAAAAAAAAAAAAAATGATGTGCAAGACATTCATTAAGAGATTGACAATACATTCGGTTGGGGTGTTTGAGTGTGTAGTCGGGGGTGTATTGTTGGTTGTTTTTGGAAGTGTATAAGGGTATTTGTTATAAGAAGGGTGTTTGTTATAAAGGTGTTTGGATATATGGGTTTTGGGGGTGTAGTGTTGGTTGTATATGGATGTTTTCACGGTGTGTGTGTTGTTGGAAAGTGTTTGTGGGTGTGAGGGTATTTTTGGGGCTTGCAGAAGAGCGTTTGTAGGTCTTATACAATATGTAAAGAAAACCCTGTCCAACCCATAAGGATAATAAAGGTTAGGTAAACACTTGACCAAATATAATATAAAATTTTACGTAATCATCATAGAAACAATATTAATGAATTTTGAAATAATCTTTTTTTCCCACGAATTAATTCCAACTTCCCCGAAATTTGCTAATTAAAAAAAAAGTGACAACACCGGTATTAATATGAGCGAATAATGATGCGACCACGTGCCGAATGCCCTGCCGCCCGCAGAAGGGTTGCTTACAGCACATGTATTAAGTTACCTCTTTTTGCGAAATAATTTTTTTTTTTAGGGGGATTTTTTTTTAAGTTTAGCCCGGTTTTGTATCCATTAGTAGAATCAGTTATTGATACCTAACAATACCTTTACGGATCGGACAGGGTTTTCTTTACATATTGTATAAATAACTCACCGTAGTCATATTAGTGACATGTAAATTGTAGTTGAACCACACATCCTCAGCCCACTTGATGTTAGTTCCCTGTTTCAACTCCTTATCGACCGCCTCGTACTTGTTGTCGAAGGTCCAAGTTCTATTACCGTGAATAGCAGTAAACTTCAAGTCTTTGCCAATCTCGTATGTGTAGACGTCTAGCTTACCGGTCACGTTGAATTTCGTCGCGTTGTGGAGATGGAACACAGTGGCTTGCTTTACGTCCTGTAATGTGGGTATATGATTAGAAAAGGCTGAAGGGATGGAGTCGTGGTGGCCTAGTGTTAAAACAACAGCCTCTATGAGTGTGCTGGTTAAGTTATAATGTACTTTTTAAGTATATCTTGGACACCAATGACTGATTACAAGGTGAAGGAAAACATCTTGAGGAAACCTGGTCTTTAAGTCTGAAATTGCCAACCAGCATTGAGCAAGCCTGGTGATTACGCTCAATCCTTCTCTGTGCGAGAGGAGACCTGTGCCCAGTAGTGGGACGATATAAAGGTTGATGATGATGAAGGGATGGTTACTAGGATTTGTCTTTTGTAGCAATTAAGCTTGAAAAACACTTCATCATCATCATCTGACTGTAGAACTCAACCCCTTTATTACAAAACGAAATCGAACTTTAGTTTCAGACTTACCTTTCAGTCAGTATTTGTATTTCGAACTTTATTAAGGTTACGTCAAAGTTCTTAATACAAAAGTGACAATTTAGTACCGTACTAACTTGTAATTTTTATAAATAGAACTGCATTTCTATAATGGTTAGCTGCATAATAGGAATGTTTCCTGGGTAAATAAAAATTGATTCTATTTAGTCCGTCATTCAGAGTATAGAAAAATATTGGATACGTATATTTTGTTTTATCAAATCAATCAAAGATCAGGAGTGGTGGCTGGTGAGGTCACTGCTCGCTAAAAAGTGTAGGGTGCAGTGACGTCACAGAAGTTTTCATCGCACTGTGTCGTCTTATTTTTTGTTTATATGAAAAAAGAAAAAATACGTGTCTAGTATATTTAGGAAATCTGACTGACGGACTAATTAGTTTTTTTTAGTCAACTACCCTATTCAATAACCATTTTGGTGTTTCCTTTTTTTTTAATTGTTGCCCCACACTAGGTATTTCTCCTGTATCGTGGGTGCGTTTGCAAACATAATATAAACTTACATGCACAAACAGCTGGCTGTTTGCTGATCCGGAACAACTACTTGGAGGCCGTACAAATGTTTGTTCCGTGCGGGAATCGAACCCGCGACACGCAGCGCAGATGTCAATATCTTAACCACTGCGCCAACCGTGCTGGCTGGTTTAAACCTGATCTAAATAAAGTCCATGTTTTGTAACAAGAGGGGATGAGTTTAAATTAGATTAGGAGAATTGAACAAATCATACTCACAATATTTCCAGTCTCATCATATTCATGAATATACTTAATCCCAACAGGTGTATGCACATTTTCCACCTCTATATCCATAGTAGCAAGGTCCAAATTTCTAGCACTCTTACTCAAAATCTGGTTAAACGATCCCTTGACAAATCGTTCCCGATCGAAGTCAATTGTTGCGTTTCCATTGCTGGTTTTGTCTCCTTGAATGTAGTAGTATTCCGTGTTGACGACATGTTGACGGCTCAATGGAACGGAGAGGGAAATGATGCCGTTTTGAGTGAAGCCTTTTTCTTGTTTGTGGTATCTGTGGGTCGTGTTTATAGATGCTGTTTTGTTTGGCCAGAATAGGTCTACTTTGTTGTCTGATTGTTCTTCAATGTTGTTTATCTGTTAAAATAAATAATTAGACATTAAATACATATTTCAGATATTCAGTCAAAGATGGTGGAGCAGTGGCGAAGAGTCCATACAAGCCGATTCCCACCGGGTTACCTTTAAAAAATCAGTTCCATATTCGTACAAAAGTATTTACATTCTATTTCATTAACAAAGTATTATTAATCAAATGCCTGCGCGATTTACAATAGCAATAGTAATTCTTAGCAATACCCTAAGTATCACATTTCATTTTATAGTCGTAAATTAATCAGCGCTTCAATTTTTCGTACATTAACTCTACATTAATGCAACTCGACGAATGTCGACTTACCTCGGTCAACGTTTTACTATGAGGCGAAAAGAGACAGAGCGTGTCAGACCATCTCTTTCTAATGCTCGCTAACCGTCGGTAAAACTTGATAAATATAGGCTAATGCCAAACGGCTTGCAGTTCTCTCCTCTCCTCTATTAGAAAGAGACAAAGAAACCACGCCACTACGAGAAAGGAAACACGAGGTATTTTTAGTAGGTATTTTTGCTTAATATTTTTGTTGGTTTTGGATCGGTGTTTGTGTGGTTCGGTTTTTAACACTTTATTATTTTTGTAATTTTTTATTTTATTTTTTCTTGACTCTTATTCCGTAACAATAGGCACTTAACTTAGTACTTACTAACAAGCATGCATGTGTGGTATGGAGATGCACGTCGAAAAAGGCTTTTCTCAGAGCCGCTTTTATCATACTTGAAAGACACTGTTATCAAATCATCAGTCCTTTTTTGTATGGTGAAGGTGGGGCTTTTGATATTATTCTTATCTGAAGACCTCCTCCAAGATATCCTGCAGTAGGTCAGTGTTTAAGTGTTTATTTTTTTGGACCGGCTTCCCTTTGTCAAAATTTCACCCTTCGCCACTGTGGTGGAGTAAGTTTTTTTTTACGGACATTTCATACTGATTGAGCTAGCCCCAAAGTAAGTTCGAGACTTGTGTTATGCGATACTAAGTCAACGATAATATATTTATAATATATACATATATAGATAAACATCCAAGACCCAGGCCAATCAGGAATAGATCGTTTTCCATCATAACCTGGCTGGGGATCGAACCCGGGGCGTCCACGTCGCTGACAGGCGTGTTGACCGCTGCGCCACGGAGGTGGACAAAGCCCCCTTTAAAGTTAGAAACGTTCGATTTTCAATATAATCCCTTAACATACATACATTCATTGATGCACAAATACATTTCAAAATGTTGAACCGCTCGACCCTTTGGTAGACTAATCTGTCTTTTAAACTTGTTCCTTCACCTTTGTGTCAGTGTTCTTCATCGAACTGTGAATTTGAACAGTCCGCACATCACATCTTGTGGGAGTGTGTTCTTTGGCAGAATGAACGCAATATTATGTTGGATAGTGTACAAGTTACATCCGGAGTCATTTATTATACGGACCTTGTAGAAACTAGAACCAATTTCCGTGCGTTCAGGTGCTTTTGCCATACCTATTATTGGAATCAATTGTAACAGCTAATACCTACTTAGGACCCATTAACTTAATCAAATTTTATTCCGTGGTGCTTGGCAATTTGGGCTTCTCCCAGTTGCAATAATGTCCCTTTGTGCCGATTGGCCTAGTTCTGTTCTGTCTCCTGCTTGTTATGGAGGGAAGTGGAAAAAATATCTTTGTTCTTACTCCTCCGCTATTCTTTTCTGATTAATTTCGTTGCGGGGCCCAAGACAGTTGAATCGTTTCTCCGGGACTCGTCGAGCTTCATTGCTCGTCGTTTTTCTGGCGGTCTCCACTGCTGATTCTGGCTTTCAGGAGTTGCAGTGGGTGGGAAAAGTGTGGCGGGTATTGTCCCAAAAAAAAAAAAAAGACTAATCTGTCGGCTCGAAAACTTGCGCGCAGTCACTAGGTATGTGGAACATGGCGTAAAGTTCACTCATTCTCCATAGAAAAGGGAGTATTTTCGACTAGAGTTGCGTTTGGATGACAGCTGCCCGATGATTAATGTCTGGACATTGAATACAATATGTAAAGAAAACGCTGTCCGATCCGCGAAGGTATTGTTAGGTATCGATAACTGATTCTACTAATGCCTACAAACCCGGGCTGAACTTAAAAAAAGTCCCCTAAAAAATAAAAATTATTTCGCAAAAGGTAACATAATATTAATACTAATAATAATACTGACGAAAACAGTGTTGTCACTTTTTATAAATTTACCGTATTTTGGGGAAGTTATGGAATTAATTACAAAAGATTATTTCAAAATTCATTAGTATTGTTACTATGATGATTTTATAATATTTGCCGCGTGTATCTGCCTCCCTTCACCCGCGCATGTATGCCTAATGTGTTGCCTACCGCACATGCATTAAGTTGCCTCGATTTTTCGAAATAATATTTATTTTTTTAGGGGGAATTTTTTTTAAGTTTAACCCGGCTTTGTTGACATTATTAGAATCAGTTAACGATACCTAACAATACCTTCACGGATCGGACAGGGTTTTCTTTACATATTGTATAGTTTGGATATGCCGACGTGAACAAAAGTCCTTTTTGTAATCCTTGAATGAGGTTGGCAGTTCGTAAAGCTATGGACAGTTTTCCAAAAAGTTTTCTATAGCCGCTCTTTGGGCCATTTCAAACTACTGATCTGCACCCTAATTGCGTAACACACCATTACTATCAGTTGGAATAATTTCGAAGCTTATTCCTATTCCATTGCTCCCTATGTTCGAACATGTAACTGCTCAATAACGTAAATAACGCAATGAATGTTGTTGAACTGTCAAAATCAAACCCAATGCTACTGATAGTATGTTACGCCATTTCCCTGCTGTTATTGTTCTGTTTACAGTAGTCATCATCATCTCAGCGTTAATCCCAGTCGCATCCGAAGCTTTTTCAGCTTTGCAGTCTGGGGTCCGCTTTACCAGTCTAACTGCTGATTTTGGCTAAACTTCCGTGAAGCGACTGCCGTCTGACCTCCACAACCCGAAGGAGATATTGAAGTATTGCAGTTAGACCAATTGCTGGACTTTACGAGGGCTCCAATAACCCGTAACGACTGCCATTAGATGTTCGTATGGCAACTGAGACCAACTGCTTAACGCGCTTATCGCTCACTTATACACTAGATTTACAATCAGCGTAAAAAAATGGTTGAACTGAACAAGAACACAGCGCACTTGGGTGCTTCTTTCACTTAGTACTTACTTTATAATTCTGACTTGAATGCATGCGTGTAAGGTTGAATTTGGTTTGATGTTTGATGTACCACAGACTCGGTCGTAAAAAATAATGGCTTTTTGTGCTGCTTTGTGATAAGAACTTTATACATTGCACTTAAGGCTGATTTTAAAGTAATGTATATTTATTTTGACTACTTTAGACTGCTTAATACTTGTAGCCATTTTTGATAAGAGTTTTGTTCGAGACTGTGCAGCGGCTGGGTTCGCTACCGCTACGCCACGGAGGCTCTCGAGTTGTCTGTTTACAGTAGTCTTGATCATAAACAAAAATCCACTTACATCGAATATAGACTTGAGCCAAGGCAGCCTTTTGAATGGCGTGGTAACGTTAAAGTGTCCATCCGTATGCTTCATTCCCCCATATCGCAAATCTATCTCTCCAATCTGACAGTTGCCTGGGTGATGCATGTCACCCCTAGAAACATAGAAGAGTTATAAATTAGTTTTTAGTTTTGACGGGAAAGCTAAGATGAGTGTCACGTGCATTTTTCATTGGACTTTTAAAATTATTTAGTTTCGTTTACTAAATAAAAGCGCGTGATTTTTGTAGTATAAAGTGCATTCAGTAAATTATTCATAAAGAACATTGAAATATCGCAGCATAGTGGCCACATCATGACTTTGCCTCAAACCGGGGTCATAGACGGTTCACGCGGCCGTCTTTTTCAACTGTCATTGACGATAACCGCCATTATTGTAAAATAAAATTTTCAAAGAATTTCTATAATTTGTTACACGTGTTATTGGCAAAATTGTGGTATCTATCTAACCACAGAGGCCATTGATCAAGACCTGAGGTTGAATCTCACCTTGAAAAAAGAAGAAGAAGAGTTATAAATTATACATCAGTGCTATTTACAATTAAGGAAAATTACTGTAAAAATTATGTAAAAAGCTGGGAAATAAACAGTATTTTTAACCGACTTCAAAAAGGAGGAGGTTACTCAATTCGACCTGCTTATGATCAAGAAATATGCTTTTTTTATGTTGTGCGCGGATAACTTCGTCGTTTATGAACCTGATTTTGATAATTCTTTTTTTGTTGGAAAGAAGATATTTCCAAGGTGGTCCCATGATAAGGACATTAGGATCTGATAATGGAAAACCAGAGAAATCAAAGGGAACTTTCAAAAATCGTAGGGGCGACTAGTGCATTTCTTAGTATTTTCATTAAGTATTTTAAGACACTACAATTTAATAAAGGTTTGGAGTAGATCTGATGATGGAGCCGGGAGACAGCCGAAGGAACTCCTCAACAATTCACAGCAGCTACCTTGTGTTTAGGCGTGATTAATTTGAATTGATAAGAACTTTACATCTGAATGGGTTGTGACTGTCATAAGAACTCTGATGATGAAGACAAGGGCCAGTTCTTGGAACTCCTCAACAGTTTACAGTAGCTACTTTGTGTTTGGACTTAATTCATTTATATTGATGAGAACTTTAAGTTTTAAGTTTTTAAGTCTGCAGTAAATCTGATGATGAAGACCATAGGCAGTCGAGGGGATTCTACAAAATTACGTGTAAAAATTAAAGTAAACAAAAATTCCGTAGTTTACCAACTATATTTGCGTCAGCTTCCAGTCTGCCTGGATGCAACTGAATACATAGTACTTTTCACAACTAAAAATTGTAAGTCGGTGTCTTTGGTTTTTGTATATTCGTTTTTGTCACAGACTTCTGAAATTAGTTATTTTTCACTTTGTAGTGGTTTTTGGAAGTCGGTTGTTTTTTTTTTTTATTTATTGACGGCTGCGCTGCGTGTCGTGGGTTCGCTTCCCCCACGGAACAAATATTTGTATGGCCTACAATTAGTTGGTCCGGGTCTGGATGTTCGTGTATGTGACTTTATGTTTGTAAACGAACCCACGATACAGGAGAAATTCCTACTGTGGGAAAAACGATAAAAAAAAAAATCACGAAGCAAATGGAAAGCAACCCCCAACGTAATTTTTCGCATTCATTCTTTCGTCATTCATTCTTTTACCGCTCAGCGATAAGACCGTCCGTTGTGTCCTTCGTAAAATGGTCATATCCATGTTCTGTATAGATACTAGTCATATGGCCCATTATTCATAAACGCTGCTTAAAGTTAACTAGTGATTAGCGATTTTTTAAACATACATTTTAGACGCTTGCAGGTCACTTAACTTTAAAAATCGATTATGAAGAAACCCCTTAAACACTGTGGTGTTTATTCATAAAGGATGATTTAAGTTAAGTGACGTTAAAAGGTTAAAAATGTATGGTTAAAGAACCGCTAATCACTCGTTAACTTTAAGCAGTTTTTATGAATAAGGGGGATTGTGTAGATACTAAGCTTCCATTATACGTCCGCCCCTCCGTCCGACTGACAGCGGGCAAACTTTTCACGGATTGTGCCTAGTGGTTAAAACACCAGCCTCTCTAGTATAAGTGTGCGGGTTCGATTCCAGGCCAGGCAAGTACTAAAGTAACTTTTTTAAGTTATATGTACTTTCTAAGTATATCTTGGATACCAGTGACTGATTACAAAGTGGAAACCTGGACCAGTAAGCAAGCGTGGTGATTACGCTCAATCCTTCTCTGTATGAGAGGAGACCTGTGCCCAGCAGTGGGACGATAAAAAGGTTAATGATGATGATGACATACTAAGCCTCCAATACCTGTCCGCTCGTCTGACTGAGAGCGGGAAAACTTTTCACAGATTGTGTATTTTAAGGAGACCTCATATAAGAAACGTGTTATTTTTTTTGCCTTACAATGAACTGTGCGTGGTGTGTGTCTATAGACTATCAATGGGTAGTGTTATTTATTTACCTACATATACTTACACTTATTTATACTCCTACTTATATACCACTAGCTGCCCCATACTGTTTCACCCGTTTTTTTATATGCTCCGCTCCTGGATATGGTCGCAGCATGATGCTATATAGCCTAAACCCTTCCTGGATTAATGGGCTATTCAACGCAAAAAGAATTTTTCAAATCGGACCATTAGTTCCTGAGATTAGCGCGTTCAAACAAACAAACTTTTCAGCTTTATATATTAGTATAGATTCATTCCTACAGGTCATAATACGGATTCCAGTATAATGAGTCACTGTTCCGATAATATTCTACTACACCAAGACTCATTATTCAGATTACAGACACAGTCCTCAACTATAAGCCTAAGTTTTGGCGACTTAGCGACATCTTAGCGTAGGAAGCTGTACCTATGCTGGGCTGTATTACTTTTTCCTACAAAACTCAACACTTATATTAAACTAGCTTTCCGCCCGCGGCTTCGCTCGCGTGGAGATCGGTTATATCGCGCTTTTAGATATCCCTCGTGAATATAATTTTTTTCCGGGATAAAAAAGTACCCTATTATTTAATTCGGACTTCTAACTCCACGTCTGCAAAATTTTAAAACAATCGGCTTAGTAGTTACGGCGTGAAAGCGGAACAAACAAACAAACAAACTCACTTTCCGATTTATAATATTAGGATATTTGGTGTACACATACAAATATTCCAGTAATCTCCCTTGGGAACTTGATGTTTTTTTAGGACCAAAAGTAGCCTATGTTACTCTCCATCTTTTCAACTAACTGTATGCCAAAAATCAGGTCGATTGATTGCTTAGCTACGGCGTGAAGGAAGGACAAACAAACAAACAAACACACTTTCACATTTATAATATTAGTATGGATTTCATATCAGTTATATTTCGTTACTTAGTTATATTCTCGGTGGTAGGCCAGACCAGACAACGTTTTGCCGCCAAGCGGTTTGTCGTGTTCCGGCATGTTGTCTGGTGAAACCGTACGGAGGACGGGTCATAGCGGGTTTGTTAACCAGCTGATTGGCGGACTCAGCGGAGCTATCGTCGGGTGTTCAATAGATGGCACCATAATAAATAATATAAGTTATGCAGATGATATGGTTCTGTTCAGCCCGTCGGTGAGTGCGCTCAGAAGACTTCTGGGCATTTGTGAAGCGTATGCAACGTCGCATGGACTCAAGTATAATGCTAGTAAGAGTGTATTCATGGTATTCATCAACGATCGCATTATTGCTTACCCTCAGGCGGGATTTCGGTCAAGCGCTAGTTTATAATTATTAAAAAAAAAAAAATACATTGTTAAAAAATAAATTCATTATTATGACAGTTTTTGACAACGCTGTTGATTATGCCTCTAATGACAACCTTTTTCTTTCTAAATTCCAAAAAAACACTTCATCTAGTGTCTCAATTCTTTGGATAAACTATTTGGCATCTATCTCTTATCGATTTCTCAATCTAGCTTTAATTCTTCTCTAAGAGGTAAACTCTAATATTTTGGTTAACAATAAAAAGCACTACTCACTTAACAATATGGAATTTATGCACCAAATCCTTTTGGTAGGACCCCTTGACCTTCAGTGTGGGTACTTCATCGAACATGGGTGAAGATAACGTGTAATCAATGTGGTTGGAGCCGTTTATATCCCATTTGTACTTGACAATGTTGTCGATGTGTCTGTAGCCGGTGGCCGAGGTCCAGGTTATTGTGGAGTTCGTGTCGAAGCTTTCCGCTAGGTACAGCATCTGTAATTGGAAGACATTAACCCTCTTTTTCATAAACGCTGCTTAAAGTTAACTAATGATTAGCGATTCTTTAACCATTCAATTTTGACCTTTTAACGTCACTTAGCTTAAATCATCCTTTATGAATATGCACCACAGTGTTTAAGGGGTTTATTCATAAACGAAGATTAAAGCTAAGTGACGTGCAAACGTCTAAAATGTATGGTTAAAGCTAATCATTAGTTAACTTTAAATATCTTTTATGAATAGCCTTATATTTAAAAGTTTATCTTATTAACATTATATACAGTCGAGTGGTGGCCTAGTGGTTAAAACACCAGTCTCTCTAGAATGAGTGTGCTGATTCGATTCAAGACCAGGCAAGTACCAATGTAACTTTTCTAAGTTATATGTACTTTCTAAGTATTTTGGATACCAATAATTGACTACAAGGTGAAGGAAAACATCTTGAGGAAACCTGGACTTTATGTCTGAAATCGCCAACCCGCATTGAGCGAGCGTGGTGATTACCCTCAATCTTTCTCTGTATGAGAGGAGACCTGTGGCCAGCAGTGGGACGATAAAAAAAAGGTTGATGATTATAAATGCGAAGGTTTGTGAGAATGTCAGGTTGTCGGTCTCCGTGGCGCAGCGGTCAACACGCCTGACTGCGACGTGGAGGCCCCGGGTTCGATCCCCGGCCAGGTCATGAAGGGAAACGATCTTTTCCTGATTGGCCTGGGTCTTGGATGTTTAGCTATATATGTATCTATTATAAAATATAGTATCGTTGAGTTAGTATCCCATAACACAAGTCTCGAACTTACTTTGGGGCTAGCTCAATCTGTGTGATTTGTCCGTATATATTTATTTATTTATTTATTTATTATTTAATGTATGTAGGGATGGATATTTGTTACTCTATCAAGCAAAAACTTCTGAACGAATTTGGATGAAATTTTGCACACATAGTTTATGAGATTAGGGCATTAGGAGTAATACATAGGTGTTTTTATCCCGATATTCTAACGAGATCGAAACTTGCGGGTGAAACCCCAGGCGTTGCTAGTATTAAAAATGCGGAGGTTCGTAAGGATGTATGTATCAATGTATGGATGGATTTTTGTTTGTTGTAAACTACTAAACGGATTTTGACAACTACATATAACAAGACAACAGAAATGCAAGGCTCGTGAAGAAATCCCTCATTTCTAATAATAATAATTGTAAATAGAACTCACGTTTCCTTTAACACCAGTAACGATCTTCGTGACGTCAGTCCTGTACTCTGCTTCTACAGTCTTAAGCGGTTCCTTGTCCGTGCCCATGTCGGCGTCAATCAATAGCGTGTGGACATCCACGTTTGGTTTGGGGAGGATCGCGTTTATGTTCAAGAGGAGACGTTTGTTCATTATTATACCGAAGCTGGTGTTGCCGCCGATACTACAGGGAAAAAAAGGAGTTTATTTATTTATTTATTTCTTCTTTGGCTTCGCACGGTTTGTGCATTTAACCAATGTCTCATATTGGGATTGTAAGAAAAGCCAATTCGTAATGTATTTTCATTCTTGTAGAAAAAGACGGAACCGAACGTGGCGACTTGCGAGTGTTCTTGAGTAAATTTGAACCTGATATCAACAAACTTATTAAACAGCATCAGATTCATCCTTCACATTAGGTTTTATATAAGGATTTATTATTTTAGTTATATTTTTAATAACAGATACTCTGTTTTAATACTATAAAGTTGCGTTTCAATAATCATTCTTATTGGCAGGTGGAGCCCGTAAGAGTTAACTTGAGACCTAAGCGCCGTTGTATGTTACCTACTGCGCTCAGGTTTCAAGTTGCCGGTTATAGTAAAATTCATTTAGAATTCTCCGTTAATACATATACATATATAGGTCACAATAATTAATTAATTTAATTTGAAATTATAGTGGTTTTTAAATAGGTGAAAAAATGGGGACGCTAAAAAAATACTTATTGTAAAGTGGGCAATAGACAAAATAAGTTTGGGAACCACTGGCTTACTGGCTGAACTATCGACTGCACGGACTGCTGTTGCTGTTTGATTCCGTTACGAAACAAATATTTGTATGGCCTATGGGTACTTGCTTCGTGTCTGGCTGTTTGCTTATGTGAGTGTAATCGTTTGTAAACGCAACCACGATACAAAAGCAATTGCTACTGTGGGGGGAACGTTTTATAAAACAAAAAAAAAAAACTTACACCCAGACATGGTCCAGATCCATTTTGAACCCTGCGTCAGTCTTCTGCATCATGTCCGGAGTGGTGCTGTTGCCGAAGTAAATGTCCAGGTCTACGCTCTTTTCTATATCTTTTACGTGTTGGTGGCCTAGAGCCTGTGGAGGGAAAGAGAAGGAAAATATTTGTAGTTAGTGGCTAGATTCCGAAAGAGGACAACGATAATTGAACATGTGGTTGCTTCCAATTAATTACAAGTGGTATCCAGAGCGAACATTAAACAGAGATGAAAAAGGGATAGCGTTATTCATCCTGTAAAGCTCCATCTTTGTCTGACACTGGGATCATTATGGTTTTAATACGTCACCATAATAACCATAGTAATAGTACAGCAATAGTGACCCCTAGTGTAGTAATCTTATCGATACTTACTGGCTACTTAATTTTGAGGTCATTTATCGATATGGTGCGTGCACATACAAGTGAGAATTTTAAATTAATGCGTACCAATTTATATTTTTAAGGCGGCTAATCAACGCATTGATCTTAAACGATGCTTAAAATTAATTAGTGATTAGTGACTTATTAAACATTCATGTTTTACGTTTTAACGTCACATTTCCTTTAGTTATCGTTATGAATAAATCCCTTATATACGATGGTGTTTATTCATAAATGATGATTACAGTTAAGTGGCATGCAAACGTCAAAAATGAATGTCTAAAAAGTCACTAATCACTAGTTAACTTTAAGCAATGTTTATGAATAAGGGGGTATTATAGTATGGAGGTAAGAGGAATAGGCTGTACAGTTCACTCATCCTCCATAGTAAAGGGAGGATCCTCTGACTAGACGAGTATGTGTCTGGCGGGCAACTACCCAACGGTTGATCTCGGGAAGTTGTATACAATATGTAAAGAAAACCGTATCCGATCCGTGAAGGTATAGTTAGGTAGCGATAACTGATTCTACTAATGTGTACAAAGCCGGGCGAAACTTAAAAAAAAGATCCCCCTAAAAAAAAATATTATTTCGCAAAAAGAGGTAACTTAATACATTTGCGGTAAACAACCCTTCCGCGGGCGGCGGGGGACAGGGCACGCGGCACGTGGTCGCATCGCTATTCGCTCATAAAAATAGCGGTGTTGTCACTTTTTTAAAATTTACCAAATTTCGGGGAAGTTGTTGTAATTAATTCGCGGGAAAAAAAGATTATTTCAAAATTCATTAGCATTGTTTCTATAATGATAACGTAAAATTTTATATTATATTTGGTCAAGTGTTTACCTAACCTTTATTATCCTTATGGGTCGGACAGGGTTTTCTTTACATATTGTACAGGGTGGCGCAATAGAACGTGCATATTGCATCATCTTTTTTTGCGGGGTAGAAGGGGCGTGGGCGAGGGGAGACCGATATCGTTGGGTAGCGCGGTTCATGAAATTTTAGTCACTATGAGTCACTTCGACGGGAAGCGTCGCGCATTTTGCGTGCGCGCATTTTACGAAAACTCTCGTTCGTACGTAGTTGTCAGGCGACTATTTTGTTCTGAGTATGGTGTACGGCAAATTAGGGAGGCTCCGAGTGCTAATTTAATTAAAATCTGGATAAAGCGGTTTGAAGAGACTGGATCGACGTTTAAACCACACGCAAAAGGTCGTCCACGCACATCTAGGACCGAAGACAATATTGAGAGTGTTAAGCAGTCGGTACGAGAAGATCCACAAATGTCTACTCGCAAGAGATCGTCTGTCCTAAACATATCGCGACGAAGTTTGCAACGAATTTTAAACTTGGATCTTAAATTGCATCCATACAAGCTGCAATTAACTCAAGAATTGAAAGACTCTGACTTCATAGCTGTTGTATCATACATCACTACTCTGTAGTCGAGTAACTAATACCATCTCTATGTATTAGTGTCTATGAATATAGTCTATAGTCTTGTCATTGTAACTTAGGATCTGACCTGGAAGATGTCGATTATAATGTAATAATTATACAAGTGAAATAAACCAGTCTAATTATCTAAAGTCTTTAATATTTACCAACGCAAGAATCATACATGGTGTCAGAAGTGGAAAAACACATACATGGTGTCAGAAGAGTGAAAAAACCCAATACGAAGAAAGAAAATTCAAAAAATGCAAAAGTCGGATGGCGTCGGTGGCAGCCATGACACCGGTACTGCAATGAACAATGGCTTGAAGGCGCTTAGAATATCGTCAGATGCAACAAACAACAATTACGAAACCTGGAAGCGCTGGTGGCAACAGTTCGAATTATACTTGTTGGCAACGGGTTTAGACAAGTCCGGTGAGAAACGCAAGATCGCCATTTTATTACATCACATTGGTGAAAAATGCTTAAATATTTTCAACACATTCAACATAAATATTGGAGAAAGCACATTACATGACGTCAAAGCCAAATTCGACGAATTTTTTCAACCCAGAAAAAATATTACCATGTATCGTCACATGTTTTTTACCACACGTCAACAGAAATCGGAAAGCATCGAGGATTTCTTAACCGATCTCGAGAATAAGAGCCAAGATTGCGAATTTGGAACGCTCAGAGAATCTCTTATCAGAGATATTTTTATCGCCAACTTGAGTTTGGACTTAGCACATGTACGTCAGAGACTGCTGCAGGAACCTGATCTGACATATCAGAGGATGCGAGAGCTAGCTAGGACACTCATCGTCGCACAGCAGGATGCAGACCAAATTGTCAAGAGGTCCACTAGTCAAGAGTCTGAAAAAGTCATGCATCTGCGTCGGAGGAGCCGTGGTCGAGCGGAGCGTCAGCGACGGCGAGCTTCACCAGTCAGTCAGCAGGGATCCAGCGCAGGGAGGTCAAAGTCAAGTCCCAGTCCTGAGAAGCGCTCGAAGACGTGTAGCCGCTGTGGACAACACCACCGCTACAAATGTCCAGCGCAGGGAGCTAAGTGCAGGTCATGTAACTCTTATGGTCATTTTGCAAAATTTTGTTACTCAAATAATAAAAAAGTCAGTCATTTAGAGTCTTTTAGTTCAACTGGTAGTCAAGATAATTTTGTTGGAATTTTAAATTGTCATAACTTCAGTCATAGTCATAAGTCTAGTCAATATAATTGTCATTTAAAGTCACAAAGTCATCACAATCAAAATCATTACAGACATAGCAGGTTGTCATACACACAGTCACAGTCACATCCCAAGTTACAATCAACGGTCAGGTCGCACATAGGCCAGTCGCAGTCAAAGTCTAAGAGATCTCATGAAGACTCATCTTGTCATAAAAAATATCCTGTGTCATATTTCTGTGATGAAAGTGATGATAATGTCATATCTGAGAGGTCTAATAAAAAATGCCTCAGTGATGAAAAAAGTCTGGTGACTGATAAGTCCGAGAGATCTCATGAAGACTCATCTTGTCATATGTCGTATCTCAATGATGAAAACACTAAACAGTCTGAGAGATTCACAGTCAAGTCAAAAAAGTCAAAAAGTCTTAGTCGAGATTCATATCTTAATGATGAGTACAGACACAAGTCTGAGGAATCTCACACAACAAACACTTGTAGAATTATTACAGCAAAGTCAGCACATAGTAAACAGGTCAATACAGTCGAGTCAAAACAAAACAAATACTATTCTAAACAGTCATGGAACATAAACATTTTAGTTGGTCATACACAAATTAATTGCATTATTGACTCGGGAGCTGATATCAATATTATGTCAAAGAGAACTTTTCAATTTTTGAAATGTCAAAGTCAAATGTCACTTGAGAAATGTCAAATAAACGTTAGTGGGTTTGGTGGTATATCAATACCCATTATGGGCAAAGTCAATATAAAATGTAGTTTATCTTTAAATAATAGCACTATTAGTGTAAATATAGTGTTTATAGTCGCAGATTTAGTTTGTCCGAATGTTTTAGGTCTACCAACTTGTGAAAAATTAGGTATAATTCAAAGAGTTTTCTCTGTGTCTCAACAAAATTTTAGTGAACAGATTCTTACACAATACAATGATGTATTTCAGGGTCTTGGATGTCTACCTCAAGTCTGTCGCCTGAAACTCAAACCTGAAGCAGTGCCATGCGTGGATGCTCCGAGAAGAGTACCCTTCGCTTTACTGAACAAACTGCGCGATGAATTGGATCGCATGGAGAAGGTGCAGGTCATTGAAAAGGTTTTTAAACCTACAGAATGGGTGAACAGTATAGTGATAACAGTCAAAAGCACGGGTCAGTTACGAATTTGTTTAGATCCTAGAAATTTGAATAAGAATATTATAAGGGAAATTTATCCACTAAAGTCAATAGATGAGATCAGATCTCAACTAGCAGGAGCTGTTTGTTTTTCTCATTTAGATGCATTTTCAGGATTTTGGATGCTTAAACTAGATGAATATAGTTCTGATTTATGTACATTTCAAACACCTTTCGGTAGATATAAATATTTAAGGTTACCTTTTGGTATTAATGCATCGTCTGAAATTTTTCAAAGAGTCATGATGGATTTGTTCGGTGATTTAGAAGGAGTTCTAATATTCATCGATGATATTTTGGTATATGGACCAAACGAGTCAGTACATAATGAGAGAGTACATAAAGTCATGCAACGAGCACGTGAAGTCAATTTAAAGTTCAATAAGTCTAAATGTAAATTTTTAGTTTCAGAGGTCTGTTTTTTAGGGTATGTTTTTAGTAAAAATGGTGCTAGGGTTGATGAAGAGAAAGTGAAAGCAATTGTCAATATGCCCACACCAAAAAATGTCAAAGAATTGCAAAGAATATTAGGTATGATCAATTATTTAGGTCCCTTTATTAGCAATTTGTCTCAAAAAACTCAAATTTTAAGAAATGTTTTGAAGAAAGATTCAGTCTGGACTTGGGATGAAAATCATAGTCAATGTCTTAAGAGTTTAATCGATGAAATTACAAATTCACCAGTTTTAGCTCATTATAATCCCAATCTACCATTAGTCTTGTCAGTCGATTCGTCAAAGTCAGCATTAGGAGCAGTCATTATGCAGAATAATAAACCTATTGCTTATAGATCAAAAACATTAACTCAAACTCAGTCAAGGTATGCTCAAATTGAGAAAGAATTGTTAGCCATTCAGTTTGGTTGTGAAAAATTTCACCAGTATGTGTACGGTCATAAAATAACTGTTCATACTGATCATAAACCTTTAGTCTATCTTTTTAAAAAGCCATTACATGATGTACCAGCAAGATTGCAACGTATGATGTTAACTTTACAAAAATATGATTTGGAAGTTATACATGTTCCAGGTAAAGAAATGTTTATATCTGACACTCTGTCTAGAGCAGCATTAAAAGAACGTTATATACCTGAGAATGAGTCAGAAATATCTTGTCATGTCAATTTAATGCATTCAAGTCTAGCAGTCACAAAGGAGTACTGTACAAAATTGTTACAGAACAAAGATGATACTTTGCAATTGTTAAAAAAGTATTATTATGAAGGTTGGCCAAAAAATAAAAATAATGTCAGTCTGTCAATAAAACCATTTTGGAATATACAAGCTGAAATTCATGTAGTCAAAGATTTGTTGTTCAAAGGGTCAAAATTAATAGTACCACAGTCAATGTATAAGGAAATGTTAGGTAAAATTCATGAAGGTCACCAAGGTATAAATAAATGCTTAAAACTGGCTAGAGAGTCTTTGTACTGGCCAAGCATGTCAGCTGATATTAAAAACTTGGTAGAACAATGTTATGTATGTGCACAATTTAAACCTAATAATCCAAAGGAACCACTAAAAAATTTTGAAATAAATAAATATCCATGGCAACAAGTAGGTGTTGATTTGATGTATTTTGATAACCTTACTTATTTAATTGTCACAGATTATTATTCTAAATTTATAGAAATAGCTTTGTTAAATAAAAACAGTACAGCAAAGAATGTAATAACACATTTAAAGTCCATTTTTGCTCGTCATGGAATACCTTTATCTTTAGTGTCTGATGGTGGTCCTCCTTTTCAGTCATTAGAATTTAAGAATTTTATGCATGAATGGGACATGGAACACATTGTAACTAGCCCATATCATCCACAGTCAAATGGTCAAGCAGAGAGTTCAGTCAAAATTATCAAAAATATGTTAAAAAAATGTAAAAGAAACTCATCTGATCCATAAATAGCTTTATTACAGTATAGAAACACACCTAAGAATAATTTACCATCTCCAGCTCAATTGTTAATGTCCAGGAATTTAAGAAATAACATTCCTATGTCTTATAAGAAATTAAAACCTAAAGTGGTTACATTCAAAAATTATAAAGAATGTGTCAAGCAAAATAATAAAAATAAGTCTAAATATTATAATAGAAATACAAAGTCATTGTCATTATTGTATCCCAATGATCATGTATACTTTAAAAGAAAGCCTGATAGCAATTGGGAACAAGCCATTGTCAAGCTAAGGTTGGCTAATAATAGGTCATATGTCGTTGAGGATGTCAATGGAGTTAGGTATAGGAGGAATAGGGTTCATTTAAGACACAAATATTCTCCTATGCTATCCAATTCGTCGCAGGGGAGAGAGGAAGGTAACAGGCAGGAGTCTAGACCTCAAGAGCTCTCATCTCAATCCTCAGTCAGTCAACATGTAACTCGTTCTGGAAGAGTTGTAAAGCCAACCAGAAGGCTAATTGATGAAATAGATTAAGTAGAACATTGTATCCTAGATTAAGACCTAACCATAGTCTTAAGTCATTGTCTAAATTGTAACTGGGTCAGGTCTCTATAATATTGTTTGTCAAGGGTTAATTTAAACTTAAACAGGGGGGATGTTGTATCATACATCACTACTCTGTAGTCGAGTAACTAACACCATCTCTATGTATTAGTGTCTATGAATATAGTCTATAGTCTTGTCATTGTAACTTAGGATCTGACCTGGAAGATGTCGATTATAATGTAATAATTATACAAGTGAAATAAACCAGTCTAATTATCTAAAGTCTTTAATATTTACCAACGCAAGAATCATACAATAGCACGGCTCACATTTGCTAATGAAATGCTCAATCGGTTTTCAAATTTTGAAAACATCCTTTTCTCTGATGAGGCACATTTTCATATGAATGGGTTCGTAAACCGCCAAAATTGTCGTTATTGGAATAGTGAGAATCCCAGACTCAAACATCAAAAACCGTTACATAGCCCTAAAGTGACAGTTTGGGCCGCAATCTCTGCCAAATGAATAATTGGTCCTTATTTTTTTGAAAACGCACGGGGGCAAAACATCACTGTTAATACCGAACGCTATGTTGCGATGTTGGAAGGTTTTTTGGCCCCAGAACTTGAAAATTCAAGAATAAAGAACTCTAGGACTTGGTTCCAACAAGACGGAGCTACCAGTCACACATCAAATGACTCCATGGCGGTTGTGAAGCAGATGTTCCCTGGCAAACTGATTTCGAAAAGAGGTGCCCTTCCCATGAGGTCATTTCCCATGGCCTCCGCGCAGTCCAGACTTGACGCCTCCTGACTTTTTTTTTGTGGGGATACCTCAAACACAAAGTCTATACCAATAATCCGAGAAACATCAGTCAGCTCAAGGAGAATATTCGTGGTGAAATGGCAGCAATCACACCAGCACTACTTAAGAAAGTTTTCGGTAATTTCCGTTTGCGGTTAGAGGAGTGCCAAACGTAGAGAGGGTCATCATTTAGATGATGTTATTTTTAAAAAATAAACTTCAGTTATCACTTAATAATTGCTCAGTTTTATTTTAACTATACCTTTTGTATTTATTTTTTAATAATTATTTTAAAAATGCACGTTCTATTGCGCCACCCTGTATATGCTAGTTGCACGATAAACTCTGCTTGCGAGATACAGGAACTGTGTGGCGTCAGTATGACGCGTTGATCTCATGTGGCTTTTATAGATACCAGTACAATAGATATGATAAGGTATAGAAAACTGAAATAGTTACAGCTATGATCTAAACTTACCCTTATAAACAGATCACCGAGAAGAAAGCTCCATTTGAGATCACCTCCACCTCGCATATCAGGTAATTCATAGGTGCATAACAGGTAACCAGACTTCGGACCGAATCTGTAATTTCAAATAACATTATCATCGTCATCAACCTTTTTATCGTCCCACTGCTGGGCACAGGTCTCCTCTCATACAGAGAAGGATTGAGCGTAATCACCACGCTTGCTCAATACGGGTTGGCGATTTCAGACTTATAAAGTCCAGGTTTCCTCAAGATGTTTTCCTTCACCTTCAGTCAATGGTGTCCAAGATATACTTAGAAAGTACATATAACTTTAGAAAAGTTACATTGGTACTTGCCTGATCTGGAATCGAACCCGCGCACTCATACTTGAGAGGCTGGTGTTTTAACCACTAGATACCACCACGACTTAACCACTAGGCCACCACGACTTAACCACTAGGCCACCACGACTTAACCACTAGGCCACCACGACTTAACCAATCATCATTTTACCATATTGGGCCATATTGGTCCCACTGTTGGGAAACAGGCCTCATCTCGGTGAGAGGAGTTGGGCCGTAATCTACCACGCTGACTCCGTGCGAGTTGGTAGATGTCACATGTCTTAGAAAAAGGAAATATCTTTTTGGCTCTAATACACACAACATCCTTACTAATACGTATTATAAATGTGAAAGTGAGTTTGTTGTGATATCACAGATTACAGAATACTACGTGAACATACCAGAGTTGACTGGTGTAGAACGACAGACCGTAAGCATAGAAGCACCTTTGCTTGCTTCGAGCAATGGAAAAAACGTAATACATTATAGGTAATTACTAAATGGCGTAGAGTAGCCAGCCTATCGGTGTTCTATAGGATACGTTTTGGGGAGTGTGCGAGGAAATAGCATGATATAATTCCTCCATCGCCGTTTCACCATTGGGCGACCCGACGTTGTTAACACCACTACGATCCGGAAGAAGCGTTTCGCCTTCTCCTTTATACCACGTATATCGAGGGACTGGAACAATTTGCCAGCGGCGGTGTTTCCGTCGGGCTACAATTTGAGTGTCTTCAAGGCTAGAGTGAATAGGCTCTTAATAAACTAGCGCGCTTTACCATCAACGATCGCATCACTGCTTACCATCAGGCGAGATTGCGGTCAAGCGCTAGTTTATAATTATTAAAAAAAAAACCATCTGTATGCCAAATTTCATCAAAATCCGGTTTGAAAAACTGAGCCAATAAGAAGGAAGACGGCAGTTGAGCGAGGTGATGCAATGTTAAACCCAACAACACGACCAACGATGTTGTGCCAAAGGGAGATTGATCTGAAGACCCTCCAAGACCAAACTCCCAACACAACAACATTAGGCGCATCGTACCCGGCACACATCGCAACCCGACCCGTCCTCCGTACGGCTTCACCAGACATCATGCCGGAATACGACAAATCGCTTGGCGGCAAGACTTTGTCTGGTGGGTGGTAACTTCTGCCGGCAGCCGATGTTTATAACCAGGAATAACACATACGGTACTTTATATCCCGATACTCCCTTGGAATCAAAACTTACACTGGTGAAACAGTGGGCCGCAGCTACGCACCGATTCTGTTGTTCAGAAATTAAACTAAATTTAAGTTATGTGCATCTTTTTCTTTCTATTTCGTTAAGAAAAGGACAGAAGATGAAATGTCAGTTTATCCTCGGTGGTAGGCCATAACACCGGCCGTTGTTGTGTTGGGAGTTTGGTCGTGGAGGGTCTTCAGATCAATCTCCCTTTGGCGCAGTATCGTTGGTCGTGTCGTTGGGTTTAACATTGCATCACCTCGCTCAACTGCCGTCTTCCTTCCTATTCGCTCTGAGTGAATAGGTTCTTAATAAACTAGCGCGCTTTACCATCAACGATCGCATCACTGCTTACCATCAGGCGGGATTGTGGTCAAGCGCTAGTTTATAATTAATAAAAAAAAAGACCTGTCAAATTAGTGCGCACCTGACGCAAACTAGCGTATTTTTAGTCGCCATGTTTATAATTGCGTCTAAACTGTCTATGGGATATTCAAATTAACAGGATTCTGATTCAGGATTCTTTTCTGAACGAAATGAAAAGTAAAAGATGCAACTTAAAATTAGTTTAATTTAAGAGAATCGGCACCGATGAGTATGATATTAAAACGGAAGAAATCATATTAGTTCAAGTAAGCTCATTGTGAAGAATCATTTCAAGATTTGAAGTAGTTCTAGATGTAGCTATAACTCGAAGCTTACAGGAATGGGACAAAACCCGCCACACTTTTCCCCACCCACTGCAACTCCTGAAAGCCAGAATCAACAATGGAGACCGCCAGAAAAACGCCGAGCAATGAAGCTCGACGAGTCCCGGAGAAACGATTCAACTGTCTTGGGTCCCGCAACGAAATTAGTCAGAAGCGAATAGCGGAGGAGTAAGAACAAAGATATTTTTTCCACTTCCCTCCATAACAAGCAGGAGACAGAACAGAACTAGGCCAATCGGCACAAAGGGACATTATTGCAACTGGGAGAAGCCCAGATTGCTAAGCACCACGGAATAAAATTTTATTAAGTTAATGGGTCCTAAGTAGGTATGTGCTGTAACAATTAATACCAGGAAACTAAACTAAACTTACAGGAAATCAGTATCTCCCTTAACAAATCGTATCCTCTGCAGCGGTGTTGCCGCCTGCAGACTGAGCGCCTTCCTAAGTCCTGGATAGTTGTCCACTCGTGTCTTGAAGTAAATGTCCTTGTATTTAGATTTAGGGATGTCCAACTGTGAACAAAGACATATTTAAGTTTATTATCATACTATTATTATAAATCGGAGAGTGAGTTTGTTTGTTTGTTTGTTCTGAACTTAGAAGTCCGGATTAAATAATAGACTTTTTATCCCGGAAAATTTTATATTCCCGTGGGAAATCTAAAAAGCGCAATATAACCGAACTCCACGCGGGCTAAGCCGCGGGCGGAAAGCTAGTTTGATATATATTAAACACCAAAGTTACTGTTTAATTATTAGCCCTTTTAAAGTTGTCCTCATTTATTTGTACTATGATTTCTTTATCATTTCAGCCACACGAAGTCCACTGCTGGACATAGATCTCCCTTAAGAATTTCCAAAAAGAACAGGTGGATTCGGTCTGCATCCAGCGCTTCCCTGTGATTTTGGTCAGATCATCCGACCACCTAGTCGACGGGTGCCCATCGGCCATCGGCCCTACGAGCTATGTGCCCCGCCCACTGCCACTTCAGAGAGCTATTCCGCTGGGCTATAATTAACAATAATTCCAAATTCTCGCAACAGATGTTTAGCGCCTCGGTGATGTTTATTAAAATTAATTTAAATAAATGTGTAAGGATTTAAGCAACCCCTTTGCCCAGCTGTATGAGTGTCCACATTTACTATTTCTTTTTATCAGTCTTTACAAATCATTATTCATAGTTATTTTAATGAACTATTAATAAATAAATAATTATTTCTTGCGGTACAACTCCAATTACATCAAATAACAGACAAAAAATACCTTTAAAACTAACATGAATGGGCGTACCCAGCTTATGGCCTAGGGAGGGGCAAGTTAGGGCTAGGCGAGGCAAGTCACATTTTTAGGGTTGAATCATCTCCGCTATTTTGTCTACACAAGCACATCTGTTTTCAGATATTTCCAGGGGGCAGCTGCCCCGCAAGAAAATGCCAACTTGTAACAGTGGATTTCCGTACACATACATTGTTTTACAGAACGGAATCAGATATACACGTATAAACTTATTCCATTTATCGGCGAACACGTCACATTCAGGGTTGGTCAGCATTGGTCAGAAGGACATTCAACTCCTTTAGAGTACGTCAGACCGGGGATTTGGCTCTGGCTACAGTTTTCAAGCTTGTTTTTTTAAATAATGATAAAACCTTTTTAAAATCTGTTTATGTGTTAGTTTTTTCAAATTTGATATAGTTTTCTTGCTTAGTATTATGTGTATTCTATGAAACATATAATATTTATAGTTGTGGAATATTTAATTAATCTGCAGGAACCCTACAATGGGTGAAGGCCTCCTTCAGTGACGCCCATTTGTCTCTGTCCTCAGCTGTTTTTCTCCAGTTTTGCCCAGCTATTGCTTTAATATTGTAATGTCATCTTGTTTTACAACAGGATTGCAAAAAGCACTTACTTTGACGTTAATAAAAAGTTAAATATTGAAGTTTAGCCAAAATCAGCAGTCAGACTCGTAAAGCGGACCCTAGACTCCAAAGCTGAATAAAAGCTTCGGATACGACTGGTAATAACATTGAGATGATGATGATGATGACTTACTTTAACGTTAATATCGGTAAAGTTGGCTTCCATCTCCGTTTTAGCATGTAGAGTGGCAGACATGGGTCCAACAAAGTTGGCAGACAACGTGTACACAGTCGGAGTACTCTCATATTTGATGCGGATATCTATGTTCTCGCCTTGTCCTCGAGGGATTAGAGTTAGCGCCATCTGTAAATAATTTTGGGATTACAATTTTGAAAGAAGTGTTATAAAAGGGCTGCTTAGTTACTTATAAACACAACAGATTACGTTTTATTGTGTTGTGACGCTTACTATTGACAAACAAAGAAAATAATTCTTTCACAAAATTGCGGTTTTGATTTAACGAGTAATCAAACAATAACGATTACGCAATCGTTATTGTTCGGTTAAATACGTAAGAAAAATATCAAAAAGAACAACGTCACCATTTTTTTTAAATGTTATAATTTAGTTCTTGACTCCAAGCCCTCCATTAGGAGGGCTTACCATCAGGTAAGCAATAATGAAATCGATGATGGTAAAGCGCAGTAGCGTATTATGAGCCTATTCACTTTAGGCTTGAAGATACTTATAATAGTCTCATGGAAATACCGATTCAGACAAATTGTTCCAGTCCCTCGATGTACACGGTATGAAAGACCAGGCGAAACGCTCCGTCCGGATGGGGCAATATTATTGAAGATAACATTTTTGTTTTTCTGCATACCATTAGGAAGTGTTTATTTAAACTTACTTCAAGAGGTTTTCTGTTGAGAACTCTTCCGTTGATACTGTATTCTGTAGTGTCAGTAACAAATGATCCTCGGATATCGTCCTTTTCAAACTCGCCTATGATTTTGATGGCCCTGAAATAGATGTTCACATTCACTGGCGAATGCTATCTTATTTGTTTTTTGCTAATTGCCGTTATTTAGTTGTTATTGTTTGTTTTTATTTTGACATTTATTAAAATTAAATAAATTAAATAAATATATACGGACAAATCACACTGATTGAGCTAGCCCCAAAGTAAGTTCGAGACTTGTGTTATGGGATACTAACTCAACGATACTATATTTATAATAGATACATATATATAGATAAACATACAAGACTCAGGCCAATCAGGAAAAGATCGTTTTGCATCATGACCTGGCCGGAGATCGAACTCGGGGCCTGCACGTCACACATCTCGAAAATTCAATGTTGTTAACACATTCAGTGCCACCGACTTGCTCGGAGAGTATACATGGACTCTCCGGGCGAGTCGGTGGCACTGAATGTGTTAATCTCTGCTTTCAAGCTTCAAGACAAAAGACAAATAGATTCATCTTTGGTCTAAGCTAACGCGAAAGGAGTATAGGTATTACAGTACACTAACTTGGGACTGATTCATGTCTCAATCCTTTTCTTTAATCATTAGTATAAAGTATTAGCTCTGACCCGGTTTGGCCTGTATACGTTTCGATCATAGTTAGCTAGTAAGAGTAGGAAGAGTTATATGATAATCTTACTTGAATCCTTCATGCGGAGTGCTAAGTGCGGCACTAACAGACGTCTGACTCTGGTCTGCCTTCAGAGAGTAGTAATAGTTTTCGCTGTTGAAGTCCACGGATAAAGTCCGCGAGATATCCTCACTGTATAGCAGACTTAGTTCGGCGGGTGATAGTACGGGAACTAATGCGCCGCGGGATTTGAAGCGGATATGTCTGTGTGGAGCCGGACGCCATACTACGTCGGCGAATAGCTGCAAAGGAGAGAAACTAGTTCAGAATTATGTGAACCGAAGCCCAGATTATCTTGTTCACAAGCAACAATTAACCTTTTTTTTTGGTATGGGAAATCATTAAATGACTTCACCCGCTCTGGGAGCGACTTTTACTGACTAAAACACACCCGTGTTTCTTTACTTGCCTGTGCGACGGCCAGGGCCAAGGTTTCTTAGTGCATCTATTTCTTTTTATTTCATTATGAGAAAGAAACAAAATGGCTACTAGAAATATGTCAATTTAACTTTATCTTTTGTCCTCTTCTTTTTTAATGTTTCAGAAAGAAAAATATGTACTGAACTTAAATTCAGTTTAGTTTGTGAAAACATAAAATTTCGAAGACATATGACATCTATCTATCTAGCCTTCTCCCCAACTATGTTAGATTCGGTTCATGGGCGTACCGAGGCGGGGGAAGGGGGCGGCTGGCCCCCCTTCCCCCCTTCCCATTAAATTATAAATGAGGACTTATCTGTAACTTTTAAATAAACCACACAGTAGACACTGACAAAATGTACGGTGTAATTGTCAAAAAACCGTGTCCGGCTATAGAGCAAAAAGATTACTCACTCAAAAAATTTGACTTGCTTGTTTTTTGACACTATTACTTACGTAATTACTCTGTTCACCCTGTTGTATCTGTATACCTCCTCCCACCACATTCTCAACATCTGAGAAGTCCTTTTTGAACTGCATCTTGATAAAATAATCCTCTAAGTATGCTGACGTTAAGTTCAGACTGCCTGATGTTTCCACGAATGGGTCGTCTAACTGTTAAGAGAAAATAAAGTATAATATATAATTAAACAGTCTACATTTAATATAACCTTTAAACCTCAACTTGTGGTTTTATCTGTGTACTTCATAACTATAACGAATTTCAACTAAGTGAAAGTGTACGGTGCCTACAACCATTGGCTCCTATATTAAATGGTCCTTCGAGCCGGATAACAAAGTAAAGGTAAACAAAAAAAAAAAAAAAACACGTAATCAAGTTAGCGAACTAAACCACTTCTATTCAGTTGTCATGCTACACTACAGTTGTATTTTTCAATTTAGCAGGGATATAATTCGTGAATAACGTTGCTAAATTGAAGAGTACAACCATCCCGAAGCGTAACAACCAAAATGAATGGTATTATTTTTTGTCGGTTAAACAAGCCCGTGTTTTTGTTTATCTTTATTTTATACCTAAATAATGGGAGTTATAGTATATGTTTACCTTTGTGGCTACCATAAGTTTTCATTACAAGACTCGATCATCGATATCGAGCGCGTTTGACTCATCGATTGGACCGCTTCAAGTTTGTAAGCACTCTCAACTAATGAGAGCGCCAAACGCGCTCGATGCGTCTGTTCGAGTCTCATAATGAAAATTCATCGCAGCAACACTGACCTAACAGGCAAAATGCGTTCCTAGGTACTAAACATCTCTTATATATGTATATATATAATGTGTGCATTTTGACTATTAGGCCAGTGTTGCATGTATATATATATAATAGGTAAAGAAAACCCTGTCCGACCCATAAGGATAATAAAGGTACCTAGACACACATAGCCAAATATAATGTATTACGTAATCATCATAGTAACAATACTAATAAATTTTGAAATAATCTTTTTTTCCCGCGAATTAATTTAAATTTCCCTGAAATTTGGTAATTATAAAAAAGTGACAACACCATATTGACGGTACTATTATAGACGAGGCAGCGTGCGTACCCTGCCCCCCATCGTCCGCGCATGGATTGCCTGCCGCAAATGTATTTTTTTTTATTAAAATGCTTTTCACTTCCTTCTTGCATGGCAAGAAATCTTTTTGCCTTTTTGTTTTTTAACAGTTTTCTGTTCCGCTTGCACTTTTTTGCGGCTTGTCCATCTTTACGGGTTGCTTTTTTCCCGTTGCGTCTTGTCATCTTTTTTACATCTATATATATTCTTTTTATCATCTTGTTTCTATATACATAATTCTTAGTTAAACTTATACATACATTTTGTCATCTCATCTTAGCCGCAAATGTATTTAGTTACCTCTTTTTGCGAAATAATATTTTTTTAGGGGGAATATTTTTTTTTAAGTTTAACCCGGCTTTGTGGGCATTATTAGAATCAGTTATCGATACCTAACGATACTTTTACGGATCGGACAGGGTTTTCCTTTTCATATTGTAAATATATCTCTCTCGCTTATCTGTGGGGTGCTTCAGTTATGTTTGATGAGACTTACCTCCAAACTAGCAAGCGCAGTGATCGTAAAGGAAGGCATGGCGATATCAGCTGTCATCTTCCACAGAGCGTCTTCTAATCTGGCAGCTACTCTTGCTTCTAACGCTGGCAGTACTGTTAGAGGTGTTGCTATGCCAACGGACGCGACGTAAGACTGGTATGTGTCGTCTTCACCGCATTCATATTCGTAGAATATTTTATTGGAGATCTGTGAATTAAATAGATTTTGTTTTTATTAAAAACTAGCTGCGACCCGCGGTTTCATTCGCATGAGTTTCAATCCCGAGAATATCCAGATTAAAATTACACTATATGTTAATCTTGTTTGTAAATCATCTGTGTTTTGAATTTCATCTAAATTCGTTCAATAGGTTTTGCGTGAAAGAGTTACAAATATACATCTAAAAATACTGTCACGTTTATAACATTAGTACATGATTATTATGTTTAATATAGAATAAATATCAAATTGATGGATCATGATTTTTTTCCTCGATCAAAATAACTTGATATAAGATCTTGTGACGAATATAGTTTTTATATGGTATATGGTGAGATGTCCAACAGTGAACCAGCGGTACACATTGAGCCACCCGTCTTACTTTGTAAATGCTACGATTCCAAACCGTGCTTGGACACGAATATACTCAGTTTTTACTGCGCCGCCTGCTGGTAAGTCGGGAACTAGCTAGCGTCAAAGACGTCCGTGTGGCGGATCGCAATACGATTTTCGGTGACAAAACGCAATAAAACGTAAGTATTACCTTTTCGTATTACTTCTGTTATGTGTACTTTTATTATGTGACATTTATTATACCTAGTATAGCGTTTATTTGGCTATCGTATACAACTGAAATTACTACAGTAACTCTTTTCATTTGTTTTTAACATCACCTTGAACGTTCAATGGTGGGTGTAGTACACAATGAACCACGAACATAGTTGGGTCAGTAAGCCGGTTAATTTTATACTTGAGTAAAAACTGTTGTTGTTTCAGCACAGGGCAAATCAAAGCAGTGCCTAGGCCCAGTAAAATTGGAGGCCACACAAAAGAACACATATTGCAAGCCATGTTTCTAGTAAAAAATGGACGTTTCATATTTAAAAATAACAAACTTTGTCAAAAATATTTAATTAATAAAGTTGATTACTTATTAACATTTACAAGGCGTTTTATTGCTTTACCTTAGTTTTGTAGCACAAATAGTCATAATTTACTGTAAAATAAATAGGAAGCTTCACTGAGTACATATTGGTTCACTGTTGACCTAGCCCCGGTTCAGAGTGTCTCACGTGGCCACGGGGCTCAGTGAGCCATTTGCCATCTTTTAAAAAAACTTAAATATATTCTGACTTATTACGTTTGGTTCTAAAATTAATATGCAAAATTATAGCCAGATATATGGGAAGTCCTCTAGTAAAAAAATCGTATCGTAGTGGCCACATCATGACTTTGCCTCCAACCTCCCTCGTAAGACGGTTCACGCTGCCATCTTTTTCGACATGAATAATTAATTACGTGACATGGCTAAATGCACAAACCGTACGAAGCCAAAAAAGAATGAAAGAAAGAAAGTTTAGTTTGTGAACAAAGGAATCGGGACCAATTTCGCCCTAAAGTGTGAACTAGTAGAATCAAAATTTACAAACCAAGTTTACAATTACTCTTTGATATATCTTTCAAATAAAATGTTTATCTCACCTCATGCCAATAAGTTCCGTTATACAACAGCACAAGACAGGTGACATTAATCTTCTCTCCGAGCACAATGTCGACAGTGTACACCGACTTTAGTTCCTTTACCGCTTCGAACGGAGTCACTAGGTTCAGCGTGTTCCTCATTACTGTATATTCCTGGGAATTGAGAGAAATAATTTTAAGACAGAAAATAATGTATCACCATCAGTCTATAGTCCACTGCTGGACACTGCCTCTCATGCACATAATTCAACTCAATTTTCGGTAAGTTTCATCCAGTTATCTTACGAAGTCGTCGCTCTACTCAGCCTGAAGGCGATATACTTTACCATTCTTTTAGTTACCTACATCAGAATCATCCGTTTGAATGTTTGGTATGCTAGCACCCTGCGGTCTCGCCAGAGTTCGTGGAGGTGGACGCGGAAGCTACGGCTACAAAAGAGGTGTGAGCAGAGCTCTCGGGATCCCGCCCGACGAAGGCCAGCCCGCACCGCATCTGAGTCAGTAAAATCGTAACTATCCCGACTATGACTGAGTTGGTTTGGGCATGTCTTCTCAGAGATCGTACTAGGAAATGGCGCGGTCATCAAACCACTAAACATTTTCTCGATCCAGCCGTTCCTTGCTGTCCTCTCCAGGGACGCCCTAAGCCGAGGTTCGTAACCTACAGGGGGTGACCTTAGTGCGTAGTCACTCTGTAGTTATAAAGTGCCTCTGGCTGGAGGCTTTAATTGTATTTAAGGCATCCACAGGATAGTCCGGTTAAGTAGTCACGGTCTCTCATGGTCAACTACGAGATGGAATAGGATCATCGAACAATTGAACATCTAACGAATAACATATGCAAAGAACTGTCTTGCGTTCCGTATCGTTGAGTTGTGTACCTACGGTGTATGATTCTTTAGTGTAACTCACTTCTTCGTAAAAGCGATGGCTAAACGACTGCCCCAGCTTAGTTAAACGAATAGGAATTTCACGCTAACACGTAATCTAATATATAAAATTCTCGTGTCACGGTGTTCGGCTTCAAACTCCTCCGAAACGGCTCGACCGATTTTGATTAAATTTTTTGTGCTTAACCGGTATCTATGAGAATCGGCCAACATCTATTTTTCATCCCCCTAAATGTTAGGGGTAGTCCACCCCTAAATTTTTTTTTTTAGACAAAATTTTTAATTTCTATTTTTTTATGATACAACATACAAAAATACATACAATCCCCAATTTTCACCCTTCTACGATCAACCCTTATTTTTTAATAGCCATTTTAGTAATTTAATCTATTATTTATATGGCAAAACAACGTTTGCCGGTCAGCTAGTATTTATATATAATGATTCATGAATTGTTTAGTGTTTAATTTCTTTTTATGTAACTTTCGTAAACTAATAAACACAAGAAAAGTTTCTCAATTGTTTTTATGGATGGTATGACATGACAAGATAAAGGAGTATCGTAAATCCGTTGTATCAAGTTCTTGTGGTGCAATATGCTATTTGACAGATTTATAATTTCTATCTTGAGTTACTTGGTTGCGATTAAGTAGTTCACCAAAAGTTTTTTTTTTTAATTTTAAATACTTATTTCGTAAGAAACATGCAAATAAAAATTCAAAATTCAAATAAGCCGCCGAAACGCTTTATTCAGCAATATGGCGTCGCGCTTTGTAAGTGACATCACAAACTTATAAACAATTTTCGGTCCGCAGTGGTGTTCGTGTATATATGTTTTTTGTCAGTCAGAAAACATAAAAATACCACAAATCGCTCCAAATATCGTTAAAAATCTTCTAAAAACGATAAAGCACCTGAGAACACATAGAACGACAACAAGTGTTTATGAGCGTATGACGTCATCGTGACATTAGCCAATCCGGATCGTTTCACAATATTTGGCGCGAGAAATAAAATGCCAAAGATATTTTTGTGTTTTTGGACATATTAATTGTTATTATTTTCATTAAAACTCATGTAAATGACATAAACATATACATGATAATTTAAAAGAGTGTCCATGGAGTTTCTTGCCCGTTCTTCTCCATAGGTACCTACTCTTTGGAATGGGCGACTAGCTTCACCTTACTGACTGACCGACCTTCTGACAATTCAAAAGTGCCTGTAACTGGTTTATTTGAAATAAATGCTTTGATTTTGATTTTTGATTTTGATTTTAAAGAACCCTCATTTTATGCATTTTAGGCAAATAATCACAAAAATATTCATACTGTCAAATAGCCTATTACCCCTTTGTATAGACGACAGTACATCAAGCTACTACAATCTGTCAGATTTCCTTATTAGATTTTCAAATTTATTTATTTTATTTATGTACACACAATAAAGTACATAAAGATACGACAAAATTAAGATCTGAGTACAAAGATTCTGCTTATTTCTTAAGAAATTTCTTCCAGCAGACCTGAGAAAGGAGAAGTAAAACAGAAATGTAGACAATAGTGTGTAAGAACAAGGAGGAAATAAAATATGAATGAGGAAATAGAATATGAATATGATAACTATTAAAGTAATAATATTAAATATACCTAAACATATAAACCAAAAATAATTATATAAGCCAAACCAATAAAACCAAAAATAAGTTATACTACTTAAATAAATACATAATACTAAAATATATATTATCTATAGTATTAAGGCTCTAGGTGGATTGAGAATATTTGACAGTTTCAGTTTCATTGCGTAGCGGCCTTGCATACTTCAGTTTAGCCATGTCCTTTTAATCTGATTTTAACAGTAAAGCATTTTTCTATTGTAGTATAGCCCACACTGCCCATAAAATATGCTTGATGATAATGAGTTTTTTTTTTTCAATCCCGCCTGATGGTAAGATAGACATACTTTTTCCGACATATACAAAGTTATTTTTACTTTATACGAAACCTGAATAAAGTTTGTTCAGAATAAACAACTGAATCGAATTCAATCATTTTTACACCATGTTATATTTTTTCCCAAATACATCAAGGAATTGTTGCAGTGTGGCTACCGCCAACTTCAGAGCAACAATAGAGTTTAGTTGAGCAGAGATGTGTTGAGCGCGCAACACATCTCTGCTCAACTAAACTCTGTTGTCTCTGATCAACTATGTTCTACCGTCAGATGTGTTGCGCGCTCGGTAACCAGGCGCGGGAGGGCTAGCGGTGGGTTGACCATATTTTTGTTGGGACAACCAGATAAGTTAACAAGCCTATAAACTTTGTGGTTTTTCATGATATCTTTTGTAATTTTGTACATAAATTCTTTACTTAAAAATATTGGACACGTGTTTCGGGTTTTGCATATACAAAAAATAACGTTGTATGTATGTCTGAAATAAGGGAAAATAAATAATATTACCTCCAATATAAAGACGTCTGTCAACACAATTGGTGGTTTGTCTGGTAAGTGAAGCGTTGCATTGACTTCCATTATATCCTCCTCATCTGGACCGACGAACTAAAACGAAAATTAAATGGTATCAAATCAGAAGGTTCCCATAACAAAAAAGCGACCAAAATTTATTCATAATCTCATCTCGGCAACAAATGACGTAAAAAGTAAAAAGCATTTTTGATAGATTAAGACAGAGTTTGGAATGCGAAAAACCGGTTTTGCTGCTCTGAAATAAACAGCATTGCAATTGAGTAACATTATTATAAGTAGCAATGGGTCTAAATAAGAAATACTCAGTCGTAAAAATAGGCAGTTCTTCAGGAATATGTCCAAACTGGTTTTTAGATGATTTTTTAACAGTAGATTTTTTATAAATATATTTGAGGCTGCCTAGGGCTAGCCTGAGCTCGTCTATGATAATCATCATCATCGCATCCGAAGCTATTTCAGCTTTGGAATCTGGGGTCCGCTTTACCAGTCTAATTACTGATTTTGGCTAAACTTCGATATTATCCGTGAAGCGACTGCCGTCTGACCTCCACAACTCGAGGGAGATATCGAAGCATTGCAGTTAGACCAATTGTTGGACTTTTGAGGGCTCCAACAAACCGTAACGAATGCAATTAGATGTTCGTATGGCAACGGGGACCAACAGCTTAACGTGCTTTCAGAGGCACGACCAGACCAGTGCAAATTTTTCACTTCGCGGGGATCGAAACCCGCGCCTCCTTACGCAGCGGCTGCGTTCTGTCAGCTTCTGCTGCTGGTTTGCCATAGTATGTTTTATTTTTAATTTTTAACTTGATGAACACTGACCTTCATAAGATGAGCGTTGAACGTGATAGTGGGATAGTATAGTGTGTCGAGAACGACGCGAGCTCTCGTGTCGAAGTTCTCAATGAACATGTCCATGCCCATTTGTGCATCATGTTTGAACCTCTCTTGTAGAACGTCGAGGAGACCTTTGCCGTTGTCCTTTAGAAGTATTGCTATGCCGAACTGGGTTAAATAAATATATGTTAGTATATATATCTGAAGTAATTATTTTCCTGTGAATGAAAGCTTCTGAAAATCTTGTCAGAATAACTAAATATTACAGGTTTTTAAAAGTATTCCACCTCTTTAAAATTAGAGTATTCCATTCTTAGATCAACAACAGCACTAGATTGAGGATTAGGAACAGAAACTTATCGCTAATATGGTCGTGGTAGCATATAACCTGATTATAAACCTTAACGTAACCAAACATAGAGTATATTACCGTTTGCAATAAGAAAAGGATTCTTTTTTTTTTTAAATAAAGGACTAAAATAATTCTGGAAGAATGAAACATTTTTAAGCTTAAAAAAACTATGTTGCAAAGTAAGATCACTACATTATTTGTAGTTTTATTTATATGTTGTTAATCTATTGTAGATCAAAGATTAAATTACACAAGGCTCAATTTACAGTGCAGCTGGATTGTATAAATTTAATGGATTATGGCACACATACAAATCACAATATACGATTGATATACATAGAAAGATGTTTTAAATAAGTTTAATACAAATGCATTTACTGATTATTAGTGTAAGCGGGCCTTATATAAAACAAACTTGGTTTGTATGCTGTTAAAGTTTAAATTAGCTTAAATGTTTTGATATACACCTACCTTATGCGTAGACAGCCGGATAGACACTTCAGTATCAAGTCCATCTCCGTATATGTTCTTCAAAACAAGCCCATTCTCCTCAAATCCTTCGAGAGGTGTGTACAACTTATATAAGTACACAAAGTTGATGGGTGACCGCCAGTGCCAGATGCCAGTGAAACCGAAGTCCATTTTACCCCAACCTACTCTAAAGTCCACCTGTGGAAGATATTATTAATTAGGGTTCGTTAAGATAGTAATTTCTTAAGGGAGATAGTAAATAGCGTTTTTTTTTCTGGCAGTTATATCATCATCATCATTTCAGCCGAAAGACGTCCACTGCTGGACATAGGCTCTTTAATGGATCTCCACGACGACAGGTACTACGACTCGGCAGTTATATGAAAGTGTTTAAATATTATAAAACTATCATAACCAGTCTTGTTTTGTATTATCGTGGGACAAGATTGATATTTAACTCGTAATAAATTCCTTTGTCTGTCGAAATCAAAAAGCATGGACTTAAAAAAAATCATACATATAATAATAATAGTTTATTTCGGGCATTATCACCCAAAAATTTTTACTTCAAAATAAAATTTATACTAAACGCAAGACATTTCAAGCACCCGGGAAGCCAAAACAAACGCACCCCATAGCACTGCATGGGTATAAAATACAGCTTATATTACAGTAAAGAGCCGCCGAGTTACCGAATCAGTGACTCCACTCTCAGTAAATACCTCAGACGCACTACACTGCCAGGGCAGGTTGATAATGACCCAAAACGCACTATTATATTGTACACGAAGTGTTATATCACAGATTACAGAATACTACGTGAACATACCAGAGTTGACTGGTGTAGAACGACAGACCGTAAGCATAGAAGAGGGTCGCCTTTGCTTGCTTCGAGCAATGGAAAAAACGCAATACATTATATGTACTTTCATTATACTACTAAACCAGCGTCAGGCACTAGTTCATCAACATTATCTCAGCGTTAATCACAGTCGTATCCGAAACTTTTTCAGCTTTGGAGTTTGGGGTCTGCTTTACCAGTCTAACTGCTGAAACATTGTATTTAGACCAATTGTTGAACTTTTGAGGGCTCCAACAACCCCTAACGACAGCCATTAGAAGTTCGTGTGGCAACCGGGACCAACGGCTTAACGTGCTTTCCGAGGCACGACCAGACCAGTGCAAATATTCATATTCCTGCATAGAAATATTTGCAGCATCAGGCACTAGTTGTCTGGCATTTTTGCTAAACTGGGCCTTTTTGGTGCAGCCGCGAGGCACACTTTACTGCTATTTTTTAAATCGGGGGTTTGTACCTTTTATTGGTTACCACCTGTTGTGTGTTTATTTAGGATGTATTGTGTGTCATTAAGTCTGTGTTGAATAAATGTATTTGCTTTCTTTCCAAAAATCCATTAGGCTCCTCATTCAGGGGTAAATAATTGATTTAAATCGAAGGAAGAATAATGGAGGCAACCACGTTTTTGTGGTGTGGTGTTGTCACGCGTTATGACGTTAACTGATGCGTATCCAAACTATGCATTTTCTAAGGTTAGATCCAGATTTTTCTCGTGTGTTGTGTCGCGTTGTGTATGATTGGCTAGAAATATGTTACGACACAACACAATAATGTGGATCGGGCCTAATATAATAAATAACGTACCTCTTCCGTAGCCCGTTTAGCAATTACCATAGCTCTGTTTAGGTACTGTATGGGCAGAGCAACATGGCCGAAAACGTGAAAATCTTGTAGCGATATCAGTTTCAGCAGTACTTCGATACCTGGAAACGAAAAATACGGTTACGTCTAAAACCTTTTTTGAACAAAAAAAAAAGCTTGCTTTTCTTTTCGCTCTATTCTAACGAAAATGACAAAGTCGGGTAGTGTTTATGAAGATTTTATAAGTGTTAAGTTTGATAGTTGATGTTGAAAATGCTAAGGTTAAGCTGTCACGATGAGGGGTAGTAGAATCTTGTGTGGTAAAACTCCATTCTAAGGAAAAACTAATTTTAATTTTCTTAACCTTCTTATACTGCTAGGAAAACTTACAGGTGTTTCTTTATATTTTAAAGCACGACTTAAATAAAATCTGCGAACCTGCGAAGCGGCCTGGGGCCCTAGTGTGCTATTACAATTACAATATTCGATCAGTTCAAAAAAAAATAAAATAAAAAAAAAAACAGTGATCTCATATTGATCGATTTTGACAAGTTTCGTAATCTACTAACAAAATAGCGTCATCATGACTTTCCAGTGGTCAATCACTGATACTCCATTCCATATTAATAAATGTTCAAATTGAGTAGTATTTTTTAGAAAATCATTACTGCTGACGGGTTTTATAATAATGGCAATATGGCAATGTCATTCTATCACCAGCAACTGACCAATCACTGACCGTTCATTATGACTTTAACAGATTAGGAACTGTTGATACAATGACAATCGTGTTGGAATTACAAATTTATAAAAATAACACTCTAAGACCCCTGTGCGGGTGTTACTATAACGCCTCGAGTCCGTCAGTTAAATAAAAAGACTACTTAAAATTAAAAAAACGTACCAGTAGTAGAGTTAGTAGTCACCACCATAGCAACTAAATGCCTGTCCGCTTCAACAAAGCCGAACCGCGCCGTCATCTGTGGGAACTCCACCATAGGACTTGTCACGTTCACGACCAACATGCAGTTGGTTATACGACGCATGTGACCTGTGGAAAGAGTAGAAATTATAGTAGTATCCGATCTGTTCCTGGGAGTTTTCTCTATCAATTCATAGGGGCCCATACCATAGTATACCATAAGTTGAATAGTTTTTGAAAAATTGCACAAAATGCAACTAGGTTATAATACTCCAGCCTTTAAAAAAATTAAAACAAATTCCCGAGAGATGGCGCGGTGCTTTGGGCTACTTCGCTCTGCAAAGATTTTTCCTGAGTTGATGGGGTAGGGACGGGTATAAGCTATAGAATGATTGGAATCTATAACTCTTTTTAGTTATCAACCTCCATTGTGGGTTCGTTTTTAAAATTCCGTACATAGTAGATCAACTCAATGTCACAAATACCCCATTTTTTTTACTCTTAAATGAGGACACTTATTGTGACGGACGGGTAACTACGGAGCCCTACACAGAGCGTGGTCCGACATGCTCTTGGCCGGTTTTTTATGGACACATGACAAGTGTGGTTACCATGAGTTTTCATTATAAAGACTCGATTATCGATATCGACCGCGTTTGACTCATCGATTGGCCCGCTTCAAGGTTGTAAGAACTCTCAACCAATGACAAACTCTTGGTAGTCACACTGACGACTTAGTTCAATCGGCCTAACTGTACTAGATTTAACTATATGTTTTAGATAGTTACCGTTAACATAAATCTTGAGTACTTTCTCTTCAAGGTCAAGGTAGGTGATGCCGTTGATGTCTCGTTTGTGACCTAGCACGAAATGAGTGCGGAGGAAACCTTTTCTGTAACCCTGGAAAGAAACGAATGGTTATATTTACTTAGTAATGTTTCAATGCCTCGTTAGCATCGTAGTCGCAAGTGCGAATAGCTAGCAGACCGTGATTAGGTTTTTCTATTACTTTGATTGAATTTCTCAGAAGCAGCTCGGAGATTGGAAGTTGGTGATGTGAAGCCGACCTGCCTTGGATGGCTCGTAAGGCCGTTAGTCTCTCTCTAGACATTTACAGTGGCGCCTTAACTGAGCGAACACGCCGGTTGGAATCCCGCATGGAAAAAATAATTATATTGCTAACTGCTAGTTACTCCGGGTTTGGCTGTTAGTATACGTGCGTTTAAATATTTGCAAACGCACCCAAGATACAGAAGCAAAGTGATGTAAAAATAAAAAATTAAAACAGTCTCAGTTTACAGTTTCATAGGACTATGAGAATAAAAGAACAGTGAGTGCACCTGTCTATGCACACACAATTGCGCCCTATTATAACTCCGGCGTACTTCGTTGCGCGCTAATCGTTGGAATTGTATGCGAATCACCATTTTCATGGGAACGAGGCTTCATTCCACAAAACATTTAGGTAAGTATTGCTTTCAGCATGGTTATGGTTTGAATTTACCAGCAAACGTAGAATTTCTCAGACATACCTACAATTTAGTCTTTGACTCTGACCAAGCCATTTTGAAAATACAGGCGTGATATTTTAATCATGACAATTATAAAAAAGCATTTACTTGGAAAGGCGTAAGAAGTTTGACCCTGCCAGTGATATTGTTCTCAGTAAGTCCTCTATCCAATGTCCAGGAGGAGTTGATCATCAGAAGACCGTCTTCGTTGTACTGTAACAAAACAGGTTAAATATTAATATGGACTAGAGAAAAAGTAATCTGAAGAGTTATTTGCTACTTTACTATCTTTCTTTATTGTTTCTTACTAGACTAATACTTTTATTTATACTTATAAATACAGTCCTTAATTATAAATTTTACAAAACTAATATTTAAATGCGTGGAGAGGATGTTGAAGTTCGTAGAAGAAAATGTGAACACCGCGTGAACGAACATGTCTGTATAATTAATTACAATATACATAATAATAAAAAACTTCAAATAAAATATTGAAAAATTACGAAGCCCATACTAAGAAATAATTTTCTGAACGAGTGACGAACATGGAACGCGACCGTTGTTTGACGTCATTGATATGACTTTGACAGATAAAACAAAATGTCTGTTCACTGTTGATAAGAAATATTTAGAGGTTGTTTGTGGCCGTTGAATATATGAAAATAGTTTAATATACTGTACTTTCGTGCGAGACACAAGCGGTTTGCCGTGTATTTATTAATTCTCATCGGGAGTAATATAATTTTTAAACCCAACAATGAATAATTCTGCCGCAAAGGTCAGCGAAATATTTCGCGAAGCGGGGAGCGCATTCAACAAACTAGCTGAAATGACGAAGTTATTACATCCTATGGGGGACTCCCAACCTGGTGGAAAATGGACGGACGACGAGATCGAGATGTTAAGGGTCTGCGTACATCGCTTTGCCGTGGACTTGAATAATTTGAGCCAGCATATCAAAGGCCGAACTGTCAACCAAATACGCACTACTTTGAAGAAAAAAGCTTTTGAAGATGCCAGTGTCCCTGTGCGGCAGGTTACGTTGAACATGCTCAATGCTTCGGAAAACGAGGTTGATGTCGACGGGCTCCATGACGACGTTAAGTTGGAGTTTGAATCGACAAACGAAGAAGTACCTACATGATCTGATATGTTTAGTTTTTACTAAGTCTGCTGTGTAAAACACAAGGTTAGGAAAAGCTACAGTGGATAGTGAATGTGCAGAATGAAGTACATTTTAGGTTAATGTTGTCTTGTCGTGAATATTGTTAAGAAATAGATGTTTTATGTCAGTGTTATAACATCTTTAAGGAATATAAAAGCCTACAAACTTGACTATGGAACATTATAGCTGTATTTTATATTTGAGGCTTAATTTAGGATGCGCACTTTCTGCTTAGTTTATGTTTAAAGTTATTGTAAGAACAAGTTCTCATGAATATTGTTAAGAAATAGATAGGATATACAAAAGCTTCTACAACACAACATCCAAATGTATTATAATTTTTTACTGTACTGACAGTTGCCACACTACTTCGCTCAATGTTTCACAAATGTCTTCATTGCCTACAAACAATTACTTCATTATTCCATGGTCAAGTTACAATGTTAAACTCTGAATTCTATATGTAACTTTGTAGTGAACCCGTATTAGGATATAGATTGTTAATCTGTGTATCTAGTTTGCCACAAATTAATGTTAAATGTTGTCAAACACACTTCCGTTTCATTTCTGAAAGTAAGATTGTCACCAATAACCCACAAATAAGCTGAATAGGGAGGGACAAAACTTTAAAATGAATTTCAATACTGAAATAACATAGATTGTTACTGACAAGGATACTAATAATTAATTATAATGCAGTAACTGTGGAACTGGGTTGGCCATATTTGTGTCGGAGTAGTAATATGCAAAAGCCACCACTGGGTAGATCCCAATGACAGACCCAGAGAAAGAGGTTAGTTAGGTAAAGTGGAAGGAGGGAAGAGAGGCCATGCCCTACAGTGGGAAAACACAGACTCATAACACAAACTGACAGTAAATCTGCTACCAAATAATGTAAGACTGATTAATGCAAGGTCATCTCCATGTCAAGGAAAAAAGTTGTATGATTTGAATTAGAGAAAAATATAAAATGTTTGTTAGGGGCAAGACATGACAATAAGAGAATAAATACACACAAAAAACAATAAAAGTTGGGGCAAATATGTGTCTTCACACAATAGGTTTCCAGAAATGTTAGGTAAAGTTGTTTATATATTGAGCCCTGATCACTGATGAATGCCATGATTATCCTTAACTTTTTATTTAACTATTGGTGGTTTAGGGTTCAATAAGATGTTTTAAACAAAATTAGGCTATGAATGTGTCCAACTATAAAGTAGAATTATACATAGAATGTTGCTATGGAAAATATTTGAAAATTGGTCTCAATGTGTGAGTTGCTATATATCTTTCCAGTTGTTTTTTGAATAGAAACAAATATCTCTTATACTAAGATATACTTACATGTCTATAACGAATAATATTGGGAATTACAAAAATTATAGCTATACTGTGTATTTATTACAAGCCAATGTTTCTTAAATATTTAGTGTATAATACAAAACAACATGATTATATTTATTTTTGTTTGTTTAATAACATTTACATCTCTCATATTCGGTAAGTAGGTCTATATTACAACCAAATGGGGCTTGTAAGTGACCAATTAGCGCCATAGGGTAATAATATACCAAGAAAAGTCCTAGGGCGGTAAGTAATTTAAAAAAAAACTTCACTCTTTCAAAAAGTTCGCGTACATCTAATGTAATCGTCATACTGGCAATAGACATCATGCATTCAGCCCAATGACAAAAGAGGTCGCTATTACAGTTCATGAAATACAGCCTGATGACAGACAGACGGAATAGTGAAGTCTCATGAATAGGACTCCGTTTTACCTTTTAGGAAGAATAAATATACCTTTTAAGGTACGGAACCCTAAAATAGAAGAAATTTTAATTGGTTGAGTGGTTAATTTTTGCATAAATATGGACAATTTACAGTCAGCCATTAAAACTATTTAACAATAAAATTAGAATAAAATCTCACAGTGAGATATATCTCACTCACTAAAAATAAGGTTCATTTTGTTACAGCTTACATAAAAACTCAGTCATGTATAGGCACTTTCCTTCCAAAAGACTATTGGCCTGACTATAGCGGCCTCCTATATCAAGCAACTCCTTATAATAACACTATTTTCTAAATCGTTCTTACCTGGAAACTCAGCAGGGTATCAGCACTTTTCTTCCAAACGACTCTATGTTTGGCTATGGCGGACGCTTTCGGCAACGTCGGTATGGTTGAGTTGACGAGTGCGTTGATCTCACCGTAGAACTCGTTTGTTTTGAACAGATAGTCGGCGAGCAGACTGAACGCTAGGTAATCTTCTTGCCAGTTCATGCTGCCGTTTAGGGCTTGAAGGTTGTCGTGGTAACGCCACCTGGTGGGGGAAAATGGACTTCAGTATTAGTATTTTTTTGGCATAGGTACATTTTTATATAATGTTTATTGGTACAGTTGCGAGTAAAATATCAAACATTGGGAGATGTTTTTGAAAATAAAGCTTTTTAAAAAAAAAAAAAACAAAACGTTGCCCCACTCTAGGAATTTCTTCTGTGTCGTGGATGTATTTACAAACATATAAATTCACATAAACAAACATCCAGACCCGGAACGACTACTTGTAGGTCATACAAATATTTGTTCCGTGCGGGAATAGAACCCGTACACGCAGCGCAGCAGTCAATAGCTTAACCACTGCGCTAACCGTGCATCATGTTTATTATATAGGTAACATCAGGGTGATTACGCGCTAACACACTAACAAAAAGAAAGCTATTCTTGGATATCATTTTGACAGTTTCAAATCATTCACTGAGTTATTTACATTGTTGAGTAGACCCTGTTTTTCAAACATATAAAGCAATGGATTAGCAATATCCTTCAAAATTATTCCGATTTTGATGTGTTACGTAAAATACTAAGAATTTCGCGGGTAACACAAATCGAGTCTGAAAAGTTGAAATTCTCAATTCAGTAACAGGGATTTTCTCTACATAGATACGTGTTAACGGTTTATTTAAAGGTGAAATATAAGTCTGTAGTGTCTTCCTAATCATCGTATCAATGATTTATTCAACTTACATAACGTTAAAGCTAGTGTCCCTCCATCCAGCGAAGGGTGTGGTCATACTGGACAGCAACGCGTATACGGTCTCATCGTGGGCTTCAGAATACATCTTGACGCGCCACAGAATGTTCGAGTCGCTCGACCAACCCATGCGGACATGCCATTGGCAGAACCAATCTGGAACAATAAGGTTTGAATAGAAAACTGATGAAGTTGAATATCTACACCTACTAATATATAAAGCTGAAGAGTTTGTTATAACGCGCTAATCTCAGGAACTACTGGTCCGATTTGATTTTTTTTTTTATATACGAACAAATCACACAGATTGAGCTAGCTCCGAAGTAAGTTCGAGACTTGTGTAATGGGATACCTACTAACTCAACGATACTATATTTATAATAGATACATATATAGATAAATATCCAAGACCCAGGCTAATCAGGAAAAGATCATTTTCCATCATGACCTGGCCGGGGATCGAACGCGGGGCCTCCACGTCGCAGGCAGGCGTGTTGACCGCTGCGCCACGGAGGACGGAATTTTTTTTTTTTGGCTTTGGGTAGCCCATTTATCCAGAAAGGCTTTAGGCTATATAACATCATGCTGCGACCAATAGGACCGAGCATTTCAAAAATTTAAAATGAATGCTGTATATTATGATCATAGAAGTCTAATAATGTATCTAAGTATAGAAATCGATTCTTCTGGAGTTAAAATAAAATGTTCAAATAACTAACTCCACACGAGAAGGTAGTGGGCGGCCGCTAGTCTATAATATCGGCTTATTAGTATTTCCCAAATAATCCAAATTACTCAGAACATTCGCAAGTTGGTTGTAGGTACTGAAAGTTGCGAAATGGTTATTTACGACGCTTTAGTTGGCTGGTAGTACTGACGACAGCACATCAAGCTATTCAATCTGTCAGATTTCTTTATTAGATATTCAACTTTATCTCTGAAGCATTAAGGGTTAAGTTATATGGGGAAATTCAGTGGACGTGGACAGAGCGTTCAAAGTACAAAAAAAGTGTATCCGAGCCATGAGTGGAGCAGAATACTTAGACCATTGCAGACCATTATTTAAAGAATTAAAAATTATTCCACTCCCGTGTCTATATATTTTTGAGGTTTGTCTATTTGTCAAAAAATATCCTCATTTATACTCACTGAATGAACAAGTATCAGAAAATTGAAAAAAAAAAAATTCTGGGAAACTGTTAGTTCCTTCTCAGAGATTACATCTCTATAGTAGAAATGCCAGTTGTATGACGATAAAAATTTATAATAAATTACCACCTGCGTTCAGAATTTTACAATTTGATAAATTTAAACATAAAATGTTTGCTTGGCTTTTAGACATGTGTTTTTACTCTGTTAATGAGTTTTTAAATCATACTTTTTGACATTGATAATAGTGACAGTAATAATATTCTATGTAATTATGTTTTTCTTAATTTATTTGACATTATATTACATGTATAACATATTTAATCTTTAATAAATTTAATTTTAGTGCTTGAAAATGTTTGTACGCTGAAAGACAGCAGAATATTTTGGACGTGAATTGTATGTAACACCTTGTAACTACAATATTCTTACAAATAAATTCTATTATCATTATTATAAAAGGCTCAAGGTTGATTGGAAATATTTTACAGTTTTAGGTAGCTTGACCTGTTGTCGTCCGTACATATGTACGTTCTCATCATAAATTTTTTTGGCCTTTTCTAAAACAAAATGTGAATAAATGTACACTTTTCTTCCATTGAGGTGAACAGAACTAGCGAGCACGCATTTTAACAATGTTTCTTTTACTGGTTGTTCATCCTACTAATAATATTTTTTTTATGTTTGTTTGAGATGGATAAATTGTATTTGGCTTTTGAAATAAGGATTATTATTATTATAAATGCGAAAGTGTCAGATGTATCTAGTATGTATGTATGGTTGTTACTCTTTAACGTAAAAACTACCGAACGAATTTAGATGAAACTTTCCACACATATAACCCCTTATTCATAAACGCTCGTTAAAGTTAACTAGTGATTAGCGATTTTTTAAACATACATTTTAGACCTTTTAACGTCACTTAACTATAATTATTAACAAACACCACAGAGTTTGAGGGGTTTATTCATAAAGGTTAATTACTTAATTAACTAATCAGTAGTTAACTTTAAGCAGCGTTTATGAATAAGGAGGTTAGTTTATAACCAGGAAAAATGTACAGGATAGATACTTTTGTCCCGATATTTTCATTTTTTTTTTTGGTTTCAAAATTTTTTTTGCGCTTACAAGCATATAAATTTACATACACAAACAGCCAGACCCGGAACAACTAATTGTAGGTCATACAAATATTTGTTCCGTGCGGGGATCGAACCCGCGACACGCGGCGCAGCAGTCGATCGCTCAGCCACTGCACTAATCGTATCGACTAGTATTAAGTACTAGCTTTCTGCCCGTGGGTTCGCCCGCGTGGAATTCGGTTATATTATTATTATTATTTTTAAATAAAAGGTAGCCTATGTTCTTTCTCAGGGTCTAAAGATTGTCTGTGCCAAATTTCATCAAATTCGGTCGAAAGGTTTAAGCGGGAAAGCGTAACAGACAAACAGACAGTCAGAGTTATTTTCGCATTTATAATATTAGTATGGATTAGTAATATTCACACGGGAGTTGATCCCGTGGGAATATTACTAATCCATACATACGCGGGTGAAACCGCGGGGCGCCGTTAGTATACAGTATGTTAAGAAAACCCTGTCCGACCCGTGAAGGTGTTGTTAGGTATCGATAACTGATTCTACTGATGCATACAAAACCGGGCTAAACTTAAAAAAAACTCCCCCTAAAAAAATAAATATTATTTCGCAAAAAGAGGTAACTTAATAAATGTGCGATAACCACCCTTTCGCGGCACGCGGCGGGGCGGCGGGCGGCACGGCACGCGGCACGTGGTCGCATCGGTATTCGCTCATAATAATACCGGTTTTGTCACTTTTTTAAAAATTACCAAATTTCGGGGAAGTTGGAATTAATTCGCGGGAAAAAAAGATTATTTCAAAATTCATTTGTATTGGTACTATGATGATTACCTACGTAAAATTTTATATTATATTTGGTCATGTGTTTACCTAACCTTTATTATCCTAATGGGTCGGACAGGGTTTTCTTAACATACTGTATAAAGAACCAAGTCATAATCAGGATTTTCTCACCTCTCAGCAAAAACTCGAACTCTCCGTTGACCATCCTTCCCGGGTAGTACAAGGACACGTGTCCAGCATGATGCCAGGTGCCCTTATTGTCCAGCTGAACATCCACGCTGACCTTTTGCGAAGGGTCACGGTTCGCATCCCAGTTGAAAGCGGCGCTCAGTCTCTTCTGACGAGCCGTTACCCAGCGTTGAAAAGAGAAGTGGAGGTCGCGAAGTCTAGTGGAGAAAGAGGGTTTGTAGCAAAAAAATCCAAAGATAAAATTCCTAGAAATCTGTCGCGAAATAGACTGTTTATAACTATTCGTCGGTCCATTAAAATGTCACCCATGGGCGTACCCCGCTTTTGAGGCTGGGGGTAAGTCAAGCCTAGGTGGTGACGGCATGGCTTGCCTTCACCACCACATAGTGGCCTAGTGGTTGAAACACCAGCCTCTCAAGTATGAGTGTGCGAGTTCGATTCCAGGTCAGGCAAGTACCAATGTAACTTTTCTAAGTTGTATGTACTTTCTAATTATATCTTGGACACCAATGACTGATTAAAAAGGTGAAGGAAAACATCTTGAATAAACCTGGACTTTAAGTCTGAAATCGCCAACAAGCATTGAGCAAGCGTGGTGATTACGCTCAATCCTTTTTTGTACGAGTATAAGAGGCGACCTATGCCAACAGTGGGACGATAAAAAGGTTGATGATGATGAATGGTCCAAATTTTTCTGCTAGAAGTGTTGGAAAAAAAATTAATAATAATGGTTAACGAAATAAAATTGTAATTCCTACATTTTATGTAGGTATTTATATCGATTTTCGGGCTTGGCGTACAGGGCACGGAGATGCTGTTTTGGCGTGGCGTTCAAAAGGTCACCCACAGACGTTCTATCCAGTCCCCATGTTTGTTCACTTCTTACGATCATTGTACGTCAACTTTTTAATGACCAGCACTTAGGTTGCTTATAATATATACAATATAGTATAAACAGTCCAAAAGTAAACGCACGCCATTAGATATTGGCGCTCCATAACCGAAAAGGTTACTTGAAGATATAAACCTAGTTAATTATGACATTACTTACTGATCAAAATGTACATCCATGTTGACATTAGTGTTGTTGCTCAGATCCGCGTTCAAATTCACACTGTATGCCTTCTTCCCTACGTCCACTTCCACATAAGTAGTGAAGTTTTGTTCAGAGAGTAGTATGTAGCGGATGAGAGTTCTGTAGTGGTCGTCGTTGTATTCGCCCTGTTGAGGAGAATAGGTTGGTTGATTATTGCAGAAAAATGTGATAATAAAAATAGTTTTTTTTTATTTTTTTTTATTATAAATTATAAACTAGCGCTTTATCGCATTCTCGCCTGATGGTAAGCAGTGATGCGATCGTAGATGGTAAAGCGCGCTAGTTTATTAAGAGCCTAGTCACTCAGAAAACAAAGCGAATAGGATGGAAGACGGCAGTTGAGCGAGGTTAAACCCAACAACACGATCAACAATGCTGCGGCAAAGGGAGATTGATCTGAAGACACTCCACGACCAAACTCCCAACACAACAACATTTGGCGCATCCTACCCGGCACACATCGCAACACATCAGCTCAGACCCGTCCTCCGTACGGCTTCACCAGACATCATGCCGGAACACGACAAATCGCTTGGCGGCAAGACTTTATCTGGTGGGTGGTAACTTCTGCCGGCAGCCGATGTTATGGCCTACCACCGAGCAGCGGACTGGGATTAAGAGGGGACTCTAGTGCCGAAGAATTTAAGAAATAGGTATTTGAAGAAACTATTGCCGTCGCGCCGCTTTCAACCTTTCCCCGTTAAGTGCGAAAGGGACAGTTGCTACTCAGGCTGATTTTACCTACAAAAATGTTGGCCAAAAGATGTTTCGTATTCCACTGTTTTCTTTTTCAAAACACGACAGATCTCAATTATTTTTATATCAAAATTTAGAGGATGAGTATATCTATGCCTCTATTATTTTCTTTTTGTCAAAAACTTATCACATTTGTGTAATAGTTGTCTGAACATAGCAGTAAAACTGGGTTTGTTTTCGGGATTTTGAAACATCATATTTCTTTTATTAATTAAGTTTTCGAAAAAATCAAATAGGTAATAGGGACGCGTATAATCAAGGTGTGAAATTGTAGAAAAAAAAAAAAAAAACATTGCTCTAAACGCGTTATCCACGAAGAAAACAGTGGAATACGTTTGTATGGAGAAAACGCCACCAGAGTCCCCTCTTAACGCTGAGATGATGACCAGTTCTTTCAGACACTGAAACTACTAAATTAAATTTCAGTTCAGTGTATGTTTTTCTCTTTATATCATAAGAAACGGACAGAAGATTAATGAGAGTTAGCGACTCTCGTACCTTGCAACCTTTGCGGATTACTAAAGATTACGTACAAAATTATAAAAAGATATGAAAAACCACAAAGTTATGAGCTTGTTATCCTACATGGTTGGCCCAATAAAAGTATGGCCAACGCTCCGCTCGGGCGGGCTAGCGGTGATTAAAATACAGGATACTTTTTATCTAGATATTCTCACGGTATCGAATCTAATACGGGCGGAACCGCGGTGGCAGCTAGTTTGTTATATAACTTACTTGTCCAATAAACGTGATCTGCCTGTTATCTTGTGTGAACCGTCCATCCACGGCTATGTTCTTGAAGTGAGTGCTGCTAATCAAAGCCTTCAGGTGATGCGAAGCCATATTGGTCTTAGACTGGTCTTGGTAAGACGCGTCGATGTTAAAGTCCACTCCCGTGAACCAGACTCCAACTGCGTTTACCTGGGAACATTGAATATATTGAAAATGATTATAGAAAATTTGAGCTGAAAAAGTGCAACAAGAGCAGTCTTTGAACTATTACATGGCTAATAAAAAAGAAAACACATCTCTGTGTGGCTACACCATGAGTTTTAAATACGAGACACGATGATACGCATCGAGCGCGTTTGGCGCTCTCATTGGTTGTGAGTTCTTATAACATATAAAAAAACCGTTGGTCTTGGTTTTTACGACCTTGAACGGTTTTTTTTGTTTTCGTTTTGGATGAGAAATCATCAAATACCTCTCTCGCTCAGGGCGGATTGGAAGGGCGTGTCAGACTTTTACTGACTAAAACCCATCCGTGTTCCTTCACTTGCTGTGCGCCAACCCGCTAGCCTGGCCAAGGAGGCAATAGTTCTCGTGGAACCGACAGCTCAACGTGCTTTACAACGATATATAAAATATCAGCATTGTACTCACTTGATAATCATTTGGCTGTTTTTCGTGGACTTTCGTCTTGATAACACAAGGATGTAACGTCGGAAGGGTCATGTTGAGTTCTGCGTCCAAATACAGCTGTGTTCCCGGCGGGAAGAATAAGTAGCCAGAGACGATAATCTCGCGGGATTTAGGGTTGAAGTTTAAAAGGGCTACTGCTGTGTATTTTGGGCCAATCTGTTGGTCAAAAGGGTATATTATCAGATATGTTCTACAGGTCAACCTTTGGTTAATGTTATCTTGTGTAGCAAAAATCAATCTATAATGTCCTCACTGCACTTTCGGTGATGGGGAGTGGGCCGTACTCTACTATGCGGGCCCAGTGCGGGTCGGTAAACGACCCATGTCTTTGAATGTCGGTTCTAGGACATGCTTGCTTCAACGCTTCAATGCTTCAACGTTTTCAGAGCAGTGGTGAAGAATTAGTTTATTTATTTAATTCCACCAAGAATTGTTTATACTAGTGTTGGGCACAAGGCAACATGTAGTTTAAAAAGGTGACAGAGTAGTGTAACAATCACTTATAGGTGAACTCTGTATGCATACAACAATGAAGTTGTACAAGAATTTGACTAAAACTAAGTTACTTAAGTTATATGAAAACACTAATTGTAATTATGTAAACATAGGTTATATGATACATAAAGTTATGTTGAATGTTGTTCCATGCGAGTCTAGAATGTTTGATCGGTTTCTAGAATGTTCCAGATGGTGGAACGTTCTCGCCACATAGAAAAGCACCTGTCCGTGCGAACCCACGACCTTGTAACTCAGAGCCGTTGTCAATGGAACCCCTCATTTGATAGGACTGAATAATAGTTTCCTATACTTACTCCTTCGAACTGGAACCTCATATCAATAAGCCGTGGTCGGCGCAACGTCAGGTGCGTGTCTAGTCTCATGCCGGTCAAACGTTCCGCGCGTTGGAATCCAAATGTGAACGCGGGGTCGTCTTTAGTAGCGCGAGATGAGCTCACGTTGAATCCTAAGTCCACGTGGTTTTGGGTTTTCTGTGAAAAACATTTATTTATTTATACTTTATTGTACACCAATAACATACATCGGCCTTATCGCTAATGCAAACTCTTCCAGGCAACCAAAGAATGGACAGATTCTCCTGAACCACAAATGGGGCTGTCGTTGGTGCAAATATTATAAAATATACTATAAAAACAAATAACAATTTCAATGAAGGTTAAAGTTTGACGTCTTATATCAAATTTGAAAAAAAAAAAAAAATGTTGAGCATATTCTCTTGAGAGGCGTGAATCGGCCGTAACTCCGTCCAATCGCGTATTTTGCATAATTAAACTTCAAATGATGGCAGATTTTAGAATGCGTTTTGAGGCATCATCATCATCATTTTAGCCGAAAGATGTCCACTACTAGACACAGGCCTCCCCTAAGGATTTCCACGACGACCGGTCCTGCTCCTCCCGTACCTAGCGGTTTCCCACAACCTTCATCTTCGGTCCACCTTGTCGGGGGCCTACCCATGCTGCGTCTTCCGGTGCGCAGTCGCCACTCGAGAACCCGTCGGCCCCATCGGACATCGGCGAGCCCCAATTTAAGTTAAATAAATCTAGAAATTATATTACAAGAAGGACTTAAAAATACTCACAATATTCTTCAACACTGTATAGAAATTATAACCGGGATAAGCAGTAAACTGCATGGACAAATCCCCATACAGGTCATGTCTAAAACCGCCCGTTTTCTCGCTATAAATCCCTTCAATCTTTATCGTTTGCTTCGGATTCTTATAGAACTGATAATCGAACTGAAGTTTCGTTCCGTGGGTCGGTCCGTTGATCGTGTAGTATCCTAGGAGATGGCTGGCCAGTTGTTTTGTCTGAAATTCTGCTTCTATGTCACCTTGTGTGACACTGCCTTTTGTTTTTATTTTTACTATACCTGAAAGGAGATTTGGAGTTATAGTTTATGATATGTCTCATCAATCTTTTTTTTATCGTCCCACTGCTGGGCACAGGTCTCCTCTCATACAGAGAAGGGTTGAGCTTAATCACCACGCTTGCTCAATGCGGGTTGGCGATTTCAGACTGAAAGACCAGCCCCCTAATCGGCGAACACATTTTTATCAAATGATTGCGACTAGTTGCAATCATTAGACAAAAATGTGTTCGCCGATTAGGGGGCAGGTTTCCTCGAGATGTTTTCCTTCACCTTTTTAATCAGTCATTGGTGTCCAAGATATACTTAGAAAGTACATATAACTTTAGAAAAGTTAGATTGGTACTTCTTGACCTGGAATCGAACCCGCACACTCATACTTGAGAGGCGGGTGTTTTAACCACTAGACCACCAAGACACATAGTTTATGGTATCAAGAAAAAAAAAAATGGCTACTCTCTTAATTTTAAGCGCTTTCACAGTCTGAGGGGTAAAACCATCATGGTTCCAGTGTCAGACAAATATGGAGCTATACAGGAAGAATAGCGATATCCCTTTTTATAACGGTTTAATGATGGTTTTAACACGTCATAGTAGGGCATTAAGGTTCCGCTTTACCAGTCTAACTGCTGATTTCTTCGATATTTTCCGTGAAGCGAGTGCCGTCTGACTTCCACAACCCGAATGCGATATCCAAGCATTACAGTTAGACCAATAGGGATGTATCCAAGGTATGAAAAAAAAAAAAAAAAATAGTCCGTCTTATAGATAATAAAAAAAAATTAAGACCCGTATTTTTTATTTTGTCGAAATTACCAAAAACTACTGAGATATAGCGTATTAAAGTTACGGAGTGGGGGCTAATTACGTCACGCCGTGGTATATTTTGTACCACGGCGTGACGTCATGCGACATTTCAAATCAATATATCTTCCTAAGTATTTGAATGAAAGAAGAAATAAAAAAAATACGTGTTCAATATTTTTTATAAATCTATCTGATGGACATTAAATTATTTTTTAGGATACAACCCAATTGTTGGACTTTTGAGGGCTCCAACAACCCGTAACGACTGCCACTAGATGTTCGTGTGGCAACCGGGACCAACGGTTTAACGTGCTTCCTGAGGCACGACCTGTCCTTGGTAAAACAAGTTTCCAATTGTAAAAAACTCACCAGAAAGTACTGCAACCCTTTCATTGTCTACCACCCAATACGCGTGCGGTATCCAAACGAAGCCATACTTGATATCGTGTCTCTTCACCGACATGACCGTGTCGAATTGTTTTCGGCCGTCGACATCCAGACTTGCTGATAAGGATTTGTCGTATGGCATGTTTCGGTACATTGCTTTGGCTTTTATAGTGCTCTTCTCTGATTGGAGGGTCAGTAAGGCCGTGCTGGATGTGTTTGAGATAGACAGGGCGGCGTTAATCATTCGTTTTTCCTGTGGGACAAAGTTGAAAAACTTATAGTTATGAATGCGGTTTATACAGACGACAGCACACCAAGCTATGACAAACTCTCTTTCTTTATTAGATCTTTAACTTTATGGCGATAGCATTAAGGCTTAAGATTGATTAGGAATATTTGACAGTTTCGGGTAGCTTCACCTGCTGTCGTCCGTACAATTTTGATCGATCACAATATTTTTCTTGGTGAACATCATATGTAATATCTCTGTTGTATGGATCCCTTTTTCTCCTCTTATACGTAACCATACTTGGTAAACCAGCCCCCTAATCGGCAACACATTTTTGTCAAATGAATGCGATTAGTTGGGATCATTCGGACCGCCTATTGGTCCGTTCGGTCCGGGCAGGTATCAAAATGCACAGAATTTGTCGGAGGTTCTGCCTCGCGTAGTGACGCGGATAAGGGCCACTAGTCTTCATTAATCCCAAAACCGATAGATTTCTATGTAGTGTTTATTATTTATAGACACGCTGTTATACACAACAGTCACACAATTTATTGCTTCTGAGTTAAATTATATCCATACTAACGCAAACTGCGTATTTAAGACCTAAGTAAAAACCAGCTTTAGTTTTTTAGTGCATCTTTTCTCTCTCTATTCCATCATGAAAGGGACGCAAGATAAATATTAGTTACAAGGGAATCTGCGCCATTGACTATTTAGCTGTGTTTCTTAAATTTTCGCTTGTCACTAAAAATGCGAAAGTTCTGGAACATTTCGCAAACTAATTGTGTAACACAAGATCAATCTCAATCATTTTTAATGAAGAGAAACCATTGTTTTGTTTTCGAAAAATCTCTCTCAACAATGTAAATAAAGCAATGAATGTTATTGACCTGTGAAATTGAAACCCATTGCTATTGATAGTGTGCTACGCAATTACCATTCTGTGTATCCTATAAATAGACTGTTTAATAAAAGATCCAACCTAGTATCTAAGTAGGAAACTCACTTAAAACTCATGCTTTACTTAATTTTTTTTTTTTTTTTGTTAAAATATAAACCAGCGCTTGACCGCAATCCCGCCTGATGGTAAGCAGTGACGCAATCGTTGATGGTAAAGCGCATTAGTTTATTAAGAGCCTATTCACTCTAGCCTTGAAGACACTCAAATTGTAGTCCGACGGAAACACCGCCGCCGGCAGATTATTCCAGTCTCTCGATGTACGCGGTATAAAGGAGGAGGCGAAACGCTTCGTCCGGATCGTAGAGGTGTTAACAACATAAGGGTGGAAACTCGCCGTACGACGGGTCGTCCGATGGTGGAACGGAGATGGGGGAATTAAATCGTGCAATTCCCTCGCACACTCCCCAAAATGTATCCTATAGAACACCGAAAGGCTGGCTACTCTACGCCTGTGCTCTAGGCTTTGGAGACCAACTCGAGTTAAATCAAGGTCACCAATCAGCCTCTTCGCACGCCTCTCCACTGAATCAAAAGTGGCCAGGTGACACTTAGCAGCACCAGCCCAAATGTGGCTGCAATACTCCACACACGAACGGACCTGTGCTTTGTACAACATTAGAAGCTGCCCTGGTGTGAAGTACTGCCGGATCTTTGCGATAACGCCAAGTTTTCTGGCAGCCACCTTGGCCTTGGACTCAATGAACCGCCCAAAGTTTAGGTTCGAGGAAATCTCAACACCCAAAAGCTGAAGGCGGTCGGTACACTCCAAGGATACATTCCGAAAAGTAGGAGCCAAGGTGAACGGGCTCCTTTTGGCGGTTGGGCTCCTTTTGGACTTAAATCTCGTTTGAAGCTGTAGCGCGCAGGGCGTGTCACGTAATTAAAACTCAGATGAATTGAATGTTGTTCATTGTACGTATGTAAAAAAGTACAATGTATAAGAACGTGATGTAGAGATTAATATGTACAAGAGTCTGTATCAGAATGTCTATAGGAATATCTCAGAGTGTGAACCAGAATGTCAACAAGAATGTGAATAAGAATGTCTCTTACTAGCTATGCACTGACTTAAATAAACTTAGCTAAATCTAAACAATAGTGGGGTAACCAATAGGAAAACAGTTTGCTGTGCCGCAGAAATCCCCGCGGTGGCGCGTGCGTTCTCGATGTTTATTCGTTGATGGAGGGAGGCCGCGCTGTGTGATTGGTCGGTGTAGAGAGCGCGCCAATTCACAGTTCACGTGCAAGACAGCGCGCTAGTGGTTTCCCACGCATATCAGCTATGGGCTTCCGGGCTGAGATTTATAGGCACCTTCTCGATGTGTGGTAGCGACGGGCCGCCATGACTGCGGCGATCCTAATGTGATTTATAGACGCTTCACAACGGGTCGTCGGGTCGTCCCGTCCGAATGTGTTGCAGCTGCTACAAAGCTATTTGACTGCTTGGAACTAGTTTTAAGTAATGCTTATATCTTGAGTAAGGTTCTGTACCTAACACGGTCCCTAGAGCTGATTAAAACATATTCATAGCTATAGTTTAATTTAACGACATCATTATCTTACCTTGCTATCAGGCGTGTCAAAAGAAAAGCTAACAACATTGCTGGTCTCGTTCTTGTCCCATCGATACTGGAAGGCGTAAGTGTTAGCAGTGGGGTCTGCCTTCTCTAAAGATAGGATGTACTTTGCAGGGCCGCTCATAAGGAAGTAAGGCGCGTTGTGGAGATTCGTCATGTTGGGGAACTGAAAATTGAAATAATTTTTGAAGAGTTCGCACAGTTGTTTTTTTTTCTTAATTTTCGGTAAGCTTACAGATTAATAAGAGTCAATATACAGAGAGGTGCTGACAATACGACAGTAAATTAAACATCGTGTACCTCAACACATTCTCAGTCTACCCATAAAAAATCATATAAATATGTCCATTAGTTTAGTCACAGGAAATTATTTTTAATTTTTCACATTTTCTACATGATGTACATGTTGATAAGGAAGCGCTAACAGGTTAATGACCACCTCATCCTGCGGCTCCAAACTTTAATAATGGCGCAAAAAAATCAAGTCGATACAGGATCGCGCTGTCGCCGATCGAAGGTCAGTGAACCAATATTTTTAAAGGATGTTCTATTCCGTTTGCAATTTTATGCGATTTAGTTTGTTTGAAATTTTCATTTTTTTATTTTTTTGTTAGGTTTTTTTCAATGGTTTAGGATTATTCCTATGAACTAGTATTGTCTGTGTTTTCATTTATTGTCGCATTGTCAGCACCACTCTGTATACATTAAAATAATATAATCAGCCTATAATGTTCCCACTCTTGGGACACTGGTCTCCGGGGAGGGAGTGGGCCGTAATCTATCGCACAGGCTCAGTGCTGGTTGGTAGATGCCACATTTTTTTTTTGTAATTTTAAACTAGCGCTTGACCGCAATCCCGCCTGATGGTAAGCAGTGATGCGATCGTTGATGGTAAGGCGCGTTAGTTTATTAAGAGTCTATTCACTCAGATAAACTGAGCGAATAGGAAGGAAGACGGCAGTTGAGCGAGGTGATGCAATGTTAAACCCAACAACACGACCAACGATGCTGCGCCAAAGGGAGATTGATCTGAAGACCCTCCACGACCAAACTCCCAACACTACAACATTTGGCGCATCGTACCTGGCACACATCGCAATACAACTGCTCAGACCTGTCCTCCGTACGGCTTCACCAGACATCATGCCTGTGGTAACTTCTGCCGGCGGCCGATGTTATGGCCTACCACCGAGACGAACATGTGTTCGAAGTTTTTAGCTCCAGGTCATGCCGGTTTCCTCACGATGTTTTCCTTCACCATTTTGAAAGCAGTTGTAGATTCCACTGTTTTACAAAACATTTCCGTTTTGTAAAAAAAAGGAAAATCCTCTCTAAAGGTACCTATACGTTGCTGTCTTTTGTCTTACGTCAAATCTTACAAAGACTGGCAACCTGGATAATTCTTTATTTAAGGTTTGAGATAATTCTGGCTTGTATATAAAATCGCTAGTCATTTTACATAACAGATCCGTTATGTAAAACAAGTGATATTCCTTCTGTAAAAGTAAGTTGATATCGAAAATGTATATTACCTGGTAGGAAGCACAGATCTTGATGCCAATAGCCTTATCAAATGTGGACCAACTGCAGGTGTTCTGTTCTATTCTGTTCTTGTTCAGACCTTGTTGTTGTTGCTCCTTGTCGCCGTGGAGGATTATAAGTTCCGACCTGAAGAGAAAAGGTTGGTTAGAAAAATACAGGGTAACTTATGCTACAGCTGGAAAATGTTTTTAAGAAGACTTTATTACTAGAAGTATATCCATAGCACACGTAGTTAGCCCTGCTGATACATTTTGTAAAAATCTCAATAACTTATGTCACAGCTGGCAAAAGTTTTTTAGAGGACTTTCTTACCGTAAGATATAAGTATCTCATATTCTCAATAACTTTGTCACAGCTGGAAAAATTGAAAACACTCCACGCTTACTGTACCTTGCTTTTCACAGTGAGATTTGTACTGAATCGACTGGTTGGAAAGTAAAACCAAATTAAGACTATAAAACTATCAAAAACTGATGTTAAATTCGCGACAGGACACGTAACCTGATAGAAAATTACATCAGTTTTTTTTACCTGAAACTGCACTAAAAGGTCATACTCAAAATTTATGAAGGCCTGAGAATATTACTTATTTTTATATACTTTCTGGTACACTAAAAAATTACATTACATAAAAATGCATTCAGTACCACAAAATATACAATCGCTAATGCAATTTCTTCCAGGCAACCATAGACAGATTTTCCTGGAAATTAAATGGGACTTAGAATTTTATTTTTGTATCCTGTTTTTTTTTTTAAATGAAATCGTTTATTAAGCAATTAGGATCACAGATCACCTTTACACGTCATTTTTTTTTTAACTTTGAGCTGGCATTTCCTAACTGACTACTTCTGAGAAGAAATAGCCGAAACAAACTCAGGAATCATTGTCTTTTTTCAAGTCCAGACTTTAAAAATTAAAACGTTTACAATAATTTACGTGATTTAAAAAAAAATTAACAGTGTTTAAAATGTCATAATTACGCATATTGCTTAATAACAATGCTTAGAAGAGCAAGCAGCTCAGTCCCAAGCTTTATTGTCTTCTAAATAATCTGAGATTTTATAATACCCCTTTTTGCAAAGTTTGGCCTTTATATAGGTTTTAAATCGTTTAATCGGTAAGTTTCGAATGTTTATGGGAAGCTTGTTGTAAAAGTGTATACATTGACCCAAAACGAGTTGCCTACTCTGTGGAGACGAGTGTGATGTACAGCAAGATTATGTTTGTTCCTGGTATTTATATTATGAATATCTCGTACTTTCCTAAAATTCTATATATTCTTATGTACACACATAAGATTTTCAAATATATATTGTGAAGCTACAATCAGAATGTTCACCTCTTTGAATTTTTCTCTAAGAGAATCTCTAGGACCAAGGTTGTAAATGACTCGAACAGCCCTTGTCTGTAAAACAATGATGGTATTGGACTTTTATACTACATGTAGGTATATGTTAGTCCGATTACTAGTTTACATTTCATATCATTAGTTAACAAATCACTACATCATTAGTTTAACCTAACTGGTAATAGCTTAAACAAAATACAAGCTTCTTCACTATTGGGGTTTAAGAGTATATTTGAATATTTGGAATGTAAGATGCAATTATTTCTTTGATTCCTCTGTTAGTAAAATTTGGTAAATAAGGGTGATGTTGTTACACTTACTTGGCGGCAAATATTTCTTGCTTATCAATAGGCAGCGACAGATCCAGTTTCAACAACGCCAGGCCTCTGATACTGAGTCTTGCCTCTACTGCAGTAGCTGTATATAATCGCCAGTTCACTCGAATTCCGCTGGAACTTAAACCGCCGGCGTCTACGCTCATTGTAGCTGCTATGTTTACTGCCACGCTGAAATTACAGGAACGAGTTTGTGACGAGTTTTGTTAGTAATTTCATGAGATTTTATTTTCATAACATTTTTGATTATGGCATCTCGTAGTTGGTTGACCTTGAGAGGCCATGGCTACTTAACCGGACAATCCTGTGGCTGCCTTAAATGAATTTAAATGCCGCTGGCCGTGGGGTACGAATTTCGGCTTAGAGCGTCGCTGGAGATGACAACAAGTGACGATAGGGAATTTTTATTAATTCGGTTTCATGACGGCGGGATTTCCTAGTACTAGAGAGAAGTGAACTCTGAGAAGAAACAGAAACGCCGAAACAAACTGAGAGGTCATAGTCGGATATTTATATTTCCGCTCAGCTGCGGCACGCGCTGGCCTTCATCGGACAAGGGCATAACGGGTATGGAAAGATGCCCAAAGAATTCAAAAGTCACATATTCATCCCGTTATTATATTTGTAATTTATACTAACTTTAACTTCTTTAGCGGGTATGTGACCTTTTTGCGATCGGTAAAAAATCTTAAACTCGCGTCAGACACGTGATCTGATCGAAAATTCGTAAGACGGAGAGAGAAAAGAGCGCCGCCGGTTCGGCGTAGGAGAGGAAATAATATTTCTTCTTTTTCTACCGCGTGTGTGTCAGTATATTATTTTATCACGCAGCCAGAGAGTGACACATCGCCGTGATATTTTACATAGATATCCGTGGGACAGTCAGAAAGTCTTACGATAATAAAAAAAAAAAAATGTTCTATAGGTACAGACGACAGCATATTAAGCTATTACAATCTGTCAGATTGCTTAATTCAATTTTCAACTGTATCTCTTAAAGTGTTAAGGCTCATGGTTGATTGGTAATTTTTTTATCAGTTTAGGGTAGCTTGATCGTAAAGAATCATGGCGCGAAAATGGTTTCGACGCAAATTCTATTAAATGGATATTCGCAAAGTCCTTTTTATAATATATGATAATTTTAATTAGCTCGCAAAAAAAAAACATATTTTTTAAATAAATTATAACTGGCCAGTTTCTCATACATAAAAACTTTTTGTCGCAATACTTTCTGAGTGACCTGGTAGTTTAGTACAGTAACGTTTACATACATTAAATATATACGTATACAAATATTTAAATATTTTATCGATATTCCTACAGGACCAACACTTATGCGAGTGAAGACACAGGACCCTGCTAGTTTAATATAAGTCTGTAATAAACTCACCTCGGCCTCAACTTCCCTTCAAAGTCCAAGTTACCCGACTGTGTATATTTATCGTTAACTGTGCCCGACATCTTTGTATTGATGTAGCTTGTCCCCATGAGGTTCATATTCATTGGAAGGCCTGCTCCAGTGGGTACAGAGAATGTTGTATCGAGGAATAGTGATGCTTTGTTGTATGATATTTCCTGTAAATAAAATTTTGTTTTACATACATGAGTTGGCGTTCAAGAGTACTTATTAGTATTATATTTTCTATATAAATAAAACGTACGATTAAGGAAACCTAAGTTGGTTTCACTAAGAATATCTTAATGCTTGTTCATCGCTAATAATTATTAGGGGACAGAAATTACGGCGCTTATACAATGGTATATTTTCTTTTTACGAAACCCGAGTGTAGTTTGTTCAGAATAAGCAACTGAATCGATTCCAATCAATTTTACACCTTTTTATATTTTTTCCCAAATACATTTAGAAATTGTTGCAGTGCGCAATTGTTGCAAGCGCAGAACTCAGCTGACGGTAGATCATAGTATCGGCGCTGCAGTAGTGGCGGGGCGGCCGGTGCGTTGACAATATTTTTGTTGGGACAACCAGGTGAGATAACAAGCCCATAACTTTGCGGTTTTTATGATATCTTTGTGAAATTTTGTTATTACTAAAAAAATGGACACGTGTTTCGGATTTGCGCATACCTATACAAAAAATAATGTTGTATACCTAAACTTGAACAAAATGAAACATGCCCATCTGGTGGTATTTTTAGAAATATGTATAAACAAAATCTATACCTAGTGGCTTAACTAAACTTTCGTCAAATTAAGTTTAGGTATTTAACCGCCGGAATTTTTCACCTCTATTAATAATATGTTTATTTTCTTAAAGTGCACATTATAGGAAATACCCAAGTAAAATAATATTGCTAAATATTCGCCAAAAATGTAAACAAATAAAGTTTATGGAATAATAACTACATATAACCATAAATGCGTTACAAGTTTAAACATTTTTATAATTTTGCTAATCAGTCTGAAATCAACATAATTGCCATAAAAATAAAGCCGATATTTGTTTAACGTAAAATAGCGTCAAATTAAAAGTTAAATAAATATTGAATATACATACATACATTTTATGCTTTTTACTACTTACTGTAAAGATATTAAAATATTGCTGAAAAAAAATTAAGTTTGCTTATTTGCTAACATTTTTTACGGTGTTAGAAACCAGACGATACCGAAGATTTTCGCTATAAAACTATACAATATTTTAAGTTTATAGACAATAAATATAGGTTAAAGGTTTACCTTTCCAGAAAGAATTTCCAACACTCTCAGTTGTGGGTTCATTCTTGCTAAAGACTTCATAATCTCTTCGTCGCCTTCAGCGTTCCAGTAGGAGATTTCATTGCCAAACACTCTGATACCCAATTCTGCCATTGGGAACCTAGGATCATGACACGGTCATTATTTTTGATATACACAACATGAAAATAAATTAACGCACTTCCTGAAAATGGTTTGCTCAGAATCGTTTACTGAATCGGTTTAAATATCATTTTTCGTGGCGTAGCGGTAGCGAACGCGGTCGCTGCGCAAGGAGGCGCGGGTTCGATCCCCGCGCAGTGCAAATATTTGTATGCATGAATATGAATATTTACACTGGTCTGGTCGTGCCTAAGAAAGCACGTTAAGCCGTTGGTCCCGGTTGCCATACGAACATCTAATGGCAGTCGTTACGGGTTGTTGGAGCCCTCAAAAGTCCTAAAATTGGTCTAACTGCAAACCTTCGATATCGCCTTCGGGTTGTGGAGGTCAGACGGCAGTCGCTTCATGGAAAATATCGAAGTTTAGCCAAAATGAGCAGTTAGACTGGTAAAGTGGATCCTAGACTCCAAAGCTGAAAAGCTTCGGATACGACTGGGATTAACGCTGAGATGAAGAGAGAGTAGACACAATAGAATAGAGTAGACACCATATAAATACAGAACATACATATGAAGATTTTACAAAGAGTGACACAATGGGCGGTCTTATCGCTAAGAGCGATCTTATACAGACAAACTTTGGATGGAATACCAAGGGGATGGGGATACAACTAGAGGACAACTAAAGAAAATATTATCAATCGATTTAAAGTTCGGTGAGTTGACTAGACTTTTTTAAACATTCCAAATTAGAATAAAGACTGATTTACGCGGTGCAATTTAATTGCCTATGGCTTCAATTAAGTTGAAGCAACAATAAAAGTTGCATTGTCTAAACACCATTTAGAAGATACAAGTAATTTTTTTGCATCAATTTTATTTATTTATTTATATATTCTTTATTGTACACCAATCAAACATCGAATAAAAAAACATACAATATCAATATTTTTCATAATCATCATAGTAACAATACTAATGAATTTTGAAATATTTTTTTTTTACTCGCGTATTTGTTCCAACTTCCCCAAAATTTGTTAAATTTTTAAAAAAGTGATAACACCATTTTACGGTATTATTATGAGCGGTGCGACCGCGTGCCCTGCCCCCTGTTGCGCGCGCATTTATTGCCATGTAAGCTAGTTGCTTTTGCGAAATAATATTTATTTTTTTAGGGTTTTCTTTTTAAGTTTAGCCCGGCTACCTAACAATACCTCCACCGATCGGACAGGGTCATCATAATGGACAAAATTGTAAGAGCAAAACTCCACTCACTCAAAACTATAAAACAGTTTTTGTAATTTCATGTCAGTAGAAAACGGAAAAGGCTAATCTATAATGCAATTGAGATTGGATGAAAAAATAGGTTTCATACTATTTAGAAAGCTTTAGAAATTAAACCGACGTTAATTTTGCTCAGTAGTGGGCCAATATAGGAAAACGAAAAAAAGAAAATACTTGTGATCTTACATACCTATGTTTCAAAGCCTCATTCTTATATTCTAGGTTATCAATCTTCTCTCTAACTTCATCTGCCTCGTTGGTGGACCTGAAGAAACGAAGGTTGCTGATCTTTTCCGTGAGTTTGTTCTTGTTTAGTGGGCCATTGTTACCAAAGTAGTGCTCGAAGTAGCGTTCAAAGCCTTCACCGCGGGCTTTCATCTAGAAATGAACAGTAACAGTGTGAAATGTGTAGTGATTATGTATCATACACTGTGAAACTATTAACATTTACTTTGATTCGTTCTGTATAACAAATGCTATATACTTAAATGATTATTGTGAAAAAAATTAAGTCACATTTTATGTTAAGTTTACAAATTTCTTGTACAGACGTCAGCAGGTCAAGCTACCCGAAACTGTCAAACATTCCCAATCAACCTTGAGCCTTCATGCTTAAGCAATAAGGTTGAAAATCTAATAAAGATATTTTACACTTTGTAGTAGCTTGAGGTGTTGTCGTCTGTACCACACGTCGCTATAGATTGAGGATTAAAAGAAGAGGGCTGAAGTATTTGTCGCATGGTTCTGAAGTTGGAAATGGATTATCATTAATGACTAATGATTGTTGTTAAATACTCTTAGCCACTAGCCACTCACCTAGCCAAACCAAATGTTTAGGCTTTGTTTTGACTAATTAGTAGATGGTTTATGTGAAGTTTTCTGTTCGAACTTCACAAACTACCAAATTTAATTGAAGCTAGGATCTTAACTGGTAAATCAAAAGGAGAAGTTTGTTTGATACCACGTATCCCTATGATTCCAACTGATATCCCATTTGAGTTCAAACGATTACAACATCCTGTGCGTTTATCATTTGCTATGTCCATCAACAAAGCCCAAGGGCAATTATTTCACTTTTGTGGTCTGAATTTGGAGGAATCATGTTTTACAAATGGCCAACTTTATGTTGCCTGTTCGGAATTCGGTACCCGGTACGGTAAATTGCTGGCAATTAAAAAAAATATTTAATCTTTGAATAAATAATTTTGATGATCCAATAAATTTGTTTTTATTATTTCACTTTATAAGTAGCGAAGCACGTATCGGGCCGCTAATAGTGTATATAGTTCACTCAGCCTCTATAGAACAGGGACCAGACAAGTGTTGTGGATAACGGGTAACTGCCCAACAGTTGATGTCGAATGTCGGGACGTTGTATACACGCTAGTTGCGCGGTAAACTCTTCTACTTATAGCAAATAATAGCTGAAAAACCACCATTGTATTAAAAAGAATCTTACCTCAAAAATGTTGATGGATTCCCCGAACATGTCAACAGTTAGATTGAGAGATATGGAGCGAGGTATGTAGGAATCGGGCGTGAAGATCACGTTTGCTTCGTAGTTGCCACCTATAAAAAAATTAATAAGCTTATTATTATTTCTTTATTTTGGAATTGGTCGGATAGTCTCCTTAGCCTGCCGCTAGGAATCTAAATGGACTCCATCCACAATTCAACTACTTGGCGTTATGACTAGCGTTCATCAGTCCCGTAACGGGCTGATAATAGGGCACCCAGGACACGTAATTAAGTGTCCCATCATTGTCGGCTAGCAGATGGTCATATTCATGAGTAGCCAAAGTATACCAAAGATTATAGAAAAGTGTCAATGTTTATAATAAAACTCTTCTTCTTTTATTTTAGCATATAGAGGTTCACTGCTGAACGAAAGCCTTCCTCAAGGCTTTCCACAATGACCGGTTTTGTGCCACTCGATTCTATCCGCTTCTCGCGACCTTCACCAGGTCATCGGTCCACCTTGTTGGGGGCATCCCTACACTGCGTTTTCCGGTACTTGGCCGCCACTCCAGAACTTTACTGCCCCATCGGCCATCAGTTCTACGAGCAATGTGCCCCGCCCACTAACACTTGATTTTAGCGACTCGAAGAGGCATTTCGGTGGCTTTGGTTCTTCTGCGGATCTCCTCATTTCTGATTCGATCGCGCTGAGTAACTCTTGAGCATAGCTCTTTCCATCACCTTGAGCCTTCGTATGAGGCACATTGTGAGTATAATAAAACTACAACCTGAAAGTAATAAAAATCATAAAGAAACTTACCAGCATTATACTGATCAAAAAACACCCCCTGCTCATAATTCCTGGAATACATTCTGAAGTCTGGACTATCTTCCAGATGAGGAATCTGATTTCCTGACAACAGACCCTGGATCTCTACGCGAGATGGAAGAGAGGATTCTGCTAGGTTCTTGAGGTGACTCCACACAAAGGTTGTTACTGTAGACAAAAGATTTGTTTAAGAAATTGGTTCACAATATAATAAATAAAATATTAGATTAACATTTTACAACTCGCACGAGTTAACTGTGCACCTCGCTCTGTGACGTCATTCGGACGGTATCGTTTGTAAAAAATGAGAATTACGTTAAAAAAAAAATACCTATATATTTTTTTTATGTTAATAAAAGGTCGTTTTGATGATAAAGCTTCATAATACTAGGTCATTTTACTCATGACGTTTTGCAATTAAATTGATACATCTGGACTGAAATATAATGTTGGTGCAACCAACAGGCTGCACTTATGCGTCGAAAATGTAAAAAAACAAAAACAAACTTAATAAAAAAAATAAGTTAACAAAGCAAAAATTTCACAGAAACAGTAATAACAACAGGAGATTTAAACTGTATTTAGACATTTGTAACAGAGATGCTAACGCTACTCATCGCTTACGGCGAATGCGGGGCGCCGCGCGGGGAAGCGGGAGAGGGTTGGCATTCCAGCGAGGTGCACAGTTAACTTGCGCGAGTTATATACATTCACATTTTTTCTCTCCTTGTTCTTACACACTATTGTCTACATTTTTTTTTACTTCTCCTTTCGCTGGTCTGCTGAAAGAAATTGCTTAAGTATAAACAGTACCTTTGTAAATCGAACATGCAATGGCAATTAAATTGCACTGTGCAATTAATTCTTACCAGTAAGTTCTACAAGTATTTTTATGTTACTTTTAACTTCTAAACGCCGTGAGTGTGCGCGTAAATACGAGTTGCGCCAGCGCATAACACTCACATTTGCAGCGTGCCAGTATATTTGGTACAACGGTCGTCACTTCGTGAGATCAAATATATGAAGCCAAGATACCTTGATTGACAGGCTCTTCTCGAAGAGTATGGAAGATCTTCCTGAGTGTTCCCAGGTCGGGACACTTCATGACTTGCACGTAGCACGCTAGACGAACTTCTATGTTCATGTAGTCTGCTCGGAATGTTTCTAAGAAGTATTCACTGTTAAACAGAGATTATTGATATAAGAATATTATTATACAATATGTAAAGAAAACCTCGTCCGACTCATAAGGATAATAAAGGATAGGTAAACACATGACCAAATAATATATGAAAGGAGAATGCCGAAACATGTACCAAAAGCTTATAAAAATATATTTCCCTTAAATACTTAAACACTTTTTGACGAACACTCCCAAAATATGAATCATTACTAAATCTGCGTTTACAAAATATTCTAATAAAGTTCGATACCCAAGTTCTTGACTTTCAAATGCATTGCCGGTAGTCAAGAATTTGATTGATGCCATTGCCAGCACAAAAAAAAAAAAAAGATTCCAAGCAACAAAAAATCGTTAACAGAAATCGATCACAGAACAATTGCTTAAACGATTAAAATGATTTTACATTCGTTAGAAGGTTACTGAATAAAAAAATTAATTTTTTTTTGGGATTTTTGAATAGAAATAGGTAAACACAGCCGCACATCAAGTTATACATATCGACCTTGAGAGCGCGCTTATCTTGCTCGAAATAAACGGCCTTTATTTTCGTTGTGCAACTGTATATCGTGACGTGCTTGCTGCTGACCGTACATCGATTTGGCTATTAAACTTAATTTCAGACTGAATAATCAATTTATTTATTAATCGATATTTTTTTAGGCAATAACGATTTTAGAGATTTTGAAACTAGATAGCAACACTCCTAAACAACTGTCAAATGTCAACCCCCTCATAACACCTCGTTGACGGCAAAGGAACTATTTGATGATACGCACTATCGTCGCTTATGAATCGTCCGTGCTTATGTTGTTATTTTGATTTGTTGCTGGTTATTTTGACGTTTTTGTCCGTTGAGTTGAGCTTTGTTCCCCTGGGTCGAATTTCTCTTATATATTATAGTGAATGGTATCTTTGCAATATTTTAGGCGGGTTTTTTTTAAAAATATAGTTTGAGGAAAAATCTCAGTACTGTGGATTCGAAAACAAAAACGCTTAATGCCAATGGTAATATTAAACAATAAGCTAGCTAAATATGGTTATTTAATCTAAAAACAATTGGTACAGGCTTCCATACAAAAATCGGCATTCTCCTTTTTCGTAATCATCATAGTAACAATACTAGTGAATTTTGAATTTTTTTTTCCGCGAATTAATTCCAACTTCCCTAACTTTGGTAATTTAAAAAAAAGTGATAACACCATTTGCGACAGCGTGCCGCGTGACCTGACCCCCTTCGCCCGTACATGTATTGCCTACCGCATATGTATTAGTAACTTCTCTTTGCGATTTTTTTTAAAATTTAAGTTTAGCCGGCCATTGTTGGCATTAGTAGAATTAGTTATCGATACCTAACAATACCTTCACGGATCGGACAGGGTTTTCTTTACATATTGTACATCGTGTTATTTTTAAACGTCTTATAAAAGTTGGTCCACTCATTGTATTCAACATAAATTACCTCTAGACAAGTTATTATTTCTTTATAATTGATTAAGCTAATAGATACATAAAAAAGTAAACTATGGAAAGAACCATGAAACAGTAGTTCTTTATTATATAAAAATAACAGTTTAGTTCGGAACTAAATTGTCACTTTTGTATTAAGAACTTTGACTTAATCTCAATAAAGTTCGAAATACAAATACTGACTTAAAGGGTAAGTCAACGCCTAAAGTTAGAATTGTTGAGTAACGTTGTTTACTGATAAAGTTTACTCAAAGTCCGCCTTTAGACATTGGTTTGTTAAGTATAATGGACGCGTAGCATAACTCCCGTACGAATGTAGACACTAATTTTAGAAGAATTATGTTTATTTTTGAGTGCTTGCTTAAAACCACTTATACAAATACGAACATTATACACATTCAAGTAAGGTTCATATTCAGACAGAAGGTAATGAACTTTACAAGCCCGAGTCAACGGCGAGACGGCTCAAGAGATGTCAGCGCATCGTGACGGGGTCCACGAAGAGCAATAAAATATTGGGAGATTAACTATTGATAACAAACAGCTGACATTTAAGTTCCAGGCTAATACAATTTAGATTCCGATCAACACACTTACAAGAACAATGTATACATTACCGCGTTTCTTCACAAGGCGTTCTTCTAAAGGCGTCCACAGCCGACAATCTAACCGGTACAGGTGCGAAACTATCACCTATGATGTTCATGAGAATATCTGCAAACTCCTTTGTAAACCCACCAATGTTACCTAGAGCTTTGATTGCTACTTTGATCTGAAAGGAAAATAATATCATTACAAAAATATATACGGAAATTTTCTTTGACTAAAGGATATTAAACTAAATCACAACTGGAACAGAGTTCAAAATAGCATTAGCACCACGCGCCACAAGAATCTCTTGCATACTATTGAGTAAAGACAATAGTTGAGAGGCTCTCTAACGAAAGAGAGAAGGAAAAGAAAAATTGTTTATCCCACACAAACAAAATGCACATTACAAGTAAATAATAATAAAAAGACATAAAATACTAGCAGCAGCCCGTAACTTCGTTCGCGTAGAGTTAAGTTACTTGGACATTTTACTTTAACCCCAAAAGAGTCGATTTCTATAGTTACAAATTATTATACTTCTAGATCATAATGTACAGCATACATTTTAAATTTTCGATATGCTCCGCTCGTGTTGGTCGTAGCGTGATGTTATATAGCTTAAAGCCTTCCTGGGTTAATGGGCAGTAGTTCTTGAGATTAGTGCGTTCAAACAAACAAACTCTTCAGCTTTATATATTAGTAGTATAGATATATATTATAAGATATAGATAGTAGATATATATAATAAGAAATGATAATAATAAGCGGCACCTTTGTGCTCAGATTTTAATTTTGTCATATCCTATATCCCAAATAAATAAATATTCAAAAGCCTAGTACTCAAACAAGAAAACTTATACTTGATGCGATATATCTACACAAACTATACATTACTTACATTTTTACGATCTTCTCTAGTTTTTATGATACCCTTGCTCGCAATCTCTTGAACGATAGTTTGAAACTCCAATAAGATATTTCTAGGAATTTCTTCTTCACAACAAACACGTACTGAAATAAATATATAAATATTTATTTATAAGAATAATAAAAAAAAATTAAGAATAATTATTAAGAAAAAGGCAGAAGTTCATTGGTTATCAAAAAATTCGTCTGTATCGCTGAAATTTGGATAAGTGCCCAATAGGCTGGCACCATTACCACTTTCGATGACAATACTGATTATTTGGGCTAAAAATAGGCCAGCCCTCTGGTCACGTGGAGAGTCAATATTTATACTAATAGGTGTACAAATAAGTTTCCGCTGTTTAATAAAAGATGTCCTCACTAAGAGGTTACGTTGAAATTGTCAGATCTAAAATGTGATATCGTAAGTTCGGGCATCTGGTAAAAACATACTCTAAGGCCTCTGCCTCGAACGTTGCGGGCAGCGGGGCGGTGGCGGCCAGCGAGCGGTGTACTTCTCGCGCTCGAATCTTGCGGGCAGCGAGCGGTGATCGAGCGTTACGAATAAAATTGAATCTAAAAGATGTTGCCGCCATTATTCAGATATTTCTTTTGCGAATAAAAAAAAATATCTCGTCGACACAATCATGAACATAACACTACGCGGCTATAGTGACGCGCGGTCTGCCCGCTAGTTTCGAGAACGGGTCTTCGATGCCCGCCCGGCTCCCGCGCCGCTGCCGCCGCCGCTCCGCTGCCCGCAAGATTCGAGGCAGCGGCCTTAGAGTGTCAGTATCATTTGTATCAGTATCACATATTTCTTTTTATGCAAAAATTACAAATTCTGTTTTTTTTTTTTTAATTTGAAGAAATCTGCAGCTAAGACCCATCGATTGCTTGAAGAGCTTATGGTAAAGCTGCATTAAGCGCGAGAAGTTGTCGTGAGTGGTTTCAAAAGTTCAGAAACTGTGACTTTGATGTGGAAAACAACACATAGTGCACAACACAACAGGAACATAGTGGACGACCGAAATCGTGCGAAGACACGGAATTGGAAGAATTATTGTAGGAAGATAGGAGGGAGAGGTAGAGGTTAACGGTGGTAGGCCATAACATCGGCCGCCGGCAGAAGTTACCACCCACCAGACAAAGTGTTGCCGCCAAGCGATTTGTCGTGTTCCGGCATGTTGTCTGGTGAAGCCGTACGGAGGACGGGTCTGAGCAGTTGTGTTGCGATGTGTGCCGGGTACGATGCGCCAAATGTTGTTATGTCGGCAATTTGGTCGTGGAGGGTCTCCAGATCAATCTCCCTCTGGGTTAAACAATGCATCACCTCGCTCAACTACCGTCTTCCTTCCTATTCACTTAGTATTTTGAGTGAATGGGCTTATTAAACTAGCGCGCTTTACCATCAACGATTGCATCACTGCTTACCATCAGGCGGGATTGCGATCAAGCACTAGTTTATAATAAAAAAAAACGCGTCCATTTAGTAATGGGTCATGTAGTCTCCAGACATGACAAAATTATTCTCCTACATGATATTGCTCGTCCGCAAGTTCAAAAAAAGCAGAAAATTATTTTATTAGAACGTCCAACTTTGTACCTACAACTTAGAACAGATGACCTTTGCGGTAGGCGTGTCTTTGAGTGGAGACCGCGAATAGGGATGTTTGCTGGGTAAAAAAAAATATGATTCTATTTAGTCCGTCATTCAGATTATAGAAAAATAAAATAATAAAATAAAAAATGACAAATATAAAAGGCATCAAAGATCAGGAGTGGTGGCTGGTGACGTCACTGCTCGCTAAAAAGTGTAGCGTGCAGTGACGTCACACAAGTTTTCAACGCACTGTGTCGTCTTAATTTTTTGTTTATATGATAAAAGATAAAAATACGTGTCTAGTATTTTTTGGAAATCTGACTGACGGACTAATTAGTTTTTTTTAGTCAACTACCCCATTGTCGAAATGTTAGGTAGGATGCTCTCAGGCTAGGTGTGGAATGGCAATCATCGTAGGGCGGCTGGATGAGAGTTTGCCGAGAATCCAGTTAAATGGCGTGGAATAGGAAAGGCCTATGTTCAGCAGGGCACTGCTGCAGGTTGAAGCTGATTTTGTTGTATCGACGATAGCAGGTCAAGCTATCCGAAACTGTCAGATATTCCTAATCAACCTTGAGCCTTAATGCTTTAGTCATAAAGTTGAAGATCTAATAAAGAAATTTGACAGATTGTAGTAGCTTGATGTGCAGTCGTCCGTACAGTCGACCCCGTAATTGCTTTACCACCCTAAGGTTGAATGTCACCTGTACGTCATAAAAACAAGGTCTATTTGTCAATGGGACAGGTAGATAGTTTCAACCTTAGTGAAGTGTAATTTTACTGAGAAATGTTGTCAAAACTGGTAGCATTTACGAGGTCGAGTATACGAAAAAAAAAATTATTACTTACATTCCTTCCCACTGTGTTTACAATAAGAATGTACCATAGACGAGACTGTGAAACTGATCACTTTGTCGTTCTTCTGTTTTTGAAGTAACTCTAGCATACTTTCTAACATCTGTAGTTTAGGTCTGAAATAAAATTTATGAGCTTAGTAAGAATATACACTGTGATGGTTTAATGGCGAAATTAATTTAACACACGTTCTCGATTCGCGTTTTCTTTTATTAAATTTAATTTCATTAAATGCTATTTATTAATTTATTTATAAATTTGATATTGCAGTTCCCAGAAAAATAATAAACTTTATTGATAGGATAATTCCCTTTATTAGGTGATAGTTTCGAAGTATAAAATTTGTTTAGCATTCACTATCAAAACAACCAGTATTATTTTTTCCTGAGCTTTTAACAGCTTATTTCAGTTAATCTGTATTTAAATTTTTAGTTTTAAGTCAACGTTAGGCATAACGCTTCTCAGAAATCTTTGAAGGAGTTAACGTAAATAAAAACTCACACTAGGTACACAGAAGCGTTCAGAACTATACTTACCTCGGTATCATAGCCATAGACATGAGCCACTCGTGTCTGGTCTCCTCATCAGCTTCGTTCTTCATGATCATATCTTTGATCAGCTCCACTGAGCCGGGGCTCGCTATGTATGGGAGAGCGTCTAGGATGTGTTTACTGGAAAAAAATGTTATAACAAGACAATTAATTAATGTGATTGGTATGCACATACAATCTATCTTATTATTAATTTTCTACACTTCTTTTTCGTCATATCCCATCATCATCTGCCTATGCTTTTCCCAATTATGTCGGGGTAAGCTTCCAGTCTAACCATTATAACAAAGACAACTAATTAATGTGATCGGTAAGCTTATACAATCTGTCTTATTATTAATTTTCTACACTTCTTTTTATCATATCTCATTATTATCTGCCTATCCTTTTCCCTATTATGTCGGGGTAAGCTTCCAGTCTAACCATTATAACAAAGACAACTAATTAATGTGATCGGTAAGCACATACAATCTGTCTTATTATTAATTTACTACACTTCTTTTTCATCATATCTCATTATCATCTGACTATCCTTTTCCCAATTATGTCGGGGTAAGCTTCCAGTCTAACCGTATAAAGCTGAACATCAGTATTTTCTTAGAGCTACTGCCTATGTAACCTCCACAAGACACCCAGTAAGAGGAACTTCTAGGGTACCAAGCAATATTTGTTGGTTCTGTGTGGCTACCACGAGTTACGCAAAGACTCCGTTTGGCGTTCTCATTGGTAGATAGTTCTTACAACCTTGAATCAGGCCAACCGATGAGTCAAATGCGGTCGATATCGATGATCGAGCCTTCGTAAGGAGTGAGCCGTCATTCCAGCTAATGCTAAGTGATTGACACTATTGACAGCTCACTCTAAGCTCAATTCAACTAACTTTTCACGGTGGCATTTTTACAGAATCGATCGGCAGGTCGCGGAGACCCTATAGCCTTATTGTTGAATCGATATCCATGTTTTAGTTACAACAATTAATACTTACGTAGCCGACTTGCATATGGAGGGCGCGCGTGCCAACAGTTGCGACAGCGCGGGGTAGTGCAGAGGTCTGGCGGACCTCACGAGGCGGCCCCATAGACCTACTGTGGAACCACTATCCATGTTTTCGTCGACATTCAGAGAATGGTGTTCTGCTGTTGTGTCTTTTACCCTGAAATAATTAATAGAATATTTATTTAAGTCGTAAATGGAGTATTAGTACGGACGGCAGCAAGTCAAGCTACACGAAACTGTCAGATATTCCCGATCAACGTTGAGCTTTAATTCTTTAGATATAAAGATGAAAATCTAATAAAGAAATATGACAGATTGTAGAAATTTCATGTGCTGTCGTCTGAACATTTTGTTTAATGATCTACCAACGCCATCTATCACGGGCAGTGTGAACTATTCACGGTCCGAATACAACGCTGACGGTGGTGCCACCCCGGCGGATGGTACCGTTGGACAGCGGACAAAGTGTGAGTGAAGTGAAGTTAGGACAAATGAATCGAAAAACAAATGGCGGGCGGCACAGGCCCTTAAGATTATTGTCTCTGTTTTTAAAAAAAGCTATGCATCTGTGAAACTAGTTAAGTACAATACAGCCGTGCTTAATTTCATCCGCCATACACACTCGTAGCATAATACGAGTTCCAAGTAGCCAAAGGACACAAAACAGCCAAAAGTCCGTGGAATCACGCGTGGTTTAGTGAGGTGACCTAACATATTTATCATTTCAATCCAAATGAAAATACGGTAACAAAGTGAAAGTCAAGTCTTCAATTCATCGCACATATTTGTAATAGAATTCAAAGTAGTAATAGTTGCAGATCTGTAAAAATTATTCACGCCAACTGTATGAAATGTTGCCAGCAAACAAAAACAAGTTGCTGCCAATGCAGCAATTGCAAGGTACATTTGTAGAGACACAAATTGTGACTAGACTTGAAGAAAAAATGATTTATTGTGACTCTCAATAAATAGTTTTTTTTTTTAAGTATTTTTTCGTCTTTTCAAGTTCATATATACTTTTTTTCTTCTTCGCCTTAACACACACATTACAAATCAGAAAGTAGCAGTACTCAACACACACATTCGTACAAATCAGAAAGTAGCAGTACTTTTTGATTTGTATGAATGTGTGTGTCAGTTATTGAGAGTTAGGTTACATTAGGTACAATTTCTCCCAGCTAACTCTTCAAGCAAGCCGCGTTACGGAATTTCATTCCAAAAGTACAAGTAATATTGTAATATATTGTACTCACATGCATAGTAGTTTGAGCACATCTCTAGCAGATTTGAGACCGCCAGTGTCGTCTCCCACGTATACTAAGTGTTGATGCAGCATGTTTGAACGACGGGGTATCACTGTCCAAGCTGTAAAATAAGACATTGTAATAGGAATCAGATTGTTAAGCCTTGTTATTGAGTAATCAATGATTTCATGCGATGCAAGAAGACCCATTCTAGTAATTAATACATTCAAAATCTAGTAGCAGTCTCAACTTAGCGACAAACAAGTGTCAAAATCTGTCAAAATGTGGAGAAATGAGAAGTATTTTTTGACAGATTGAGATTGAAATCAAACTGTAAATGTTACCAAAAAACCGAGAATTGCTCCGCTGGTATTAAAAAAAACTCGATCAAAAAACCATCCTGTATTTTACAAGGATTATATACCGATGGTTGTAAATACTGAACGAGCGTTTTATGCCTTTGTGGGTGTTGAGATAAGGTTGAAAATAGGATACATTTCTGGACGCCCGTACAAGAAATGAAATGACTATACGCCTATATACCGTTACATTTTTAGATTTTGAAGCCAAATGCTTTGTTAGCATAGAATCTAAGGAAATACTTTGATGCCCGTTGATCGATTTTCAACCTTCGGCGCTGACCTGAGAGTTCATAATTCAATGGCGTGCTTTTATTTAGGCGCTTGTTTCTTAGGTCCACTACATGCCATAAAATCTTACCTTTAGGCTGCGACTCGATAACCTCAGTATCAGTCTTATTGACTTCCCGAATCAGATGTAGATCCTGGACCACAGTGGTCATAGCGCCCGAGTTCTTGCCAGAGAATGGCTCGAACAAATGACGCTCGCGACAAGTGACTGCCTTGTATATGTGGTGGTCTACTGTTATACGACATTTGGATTCCGATTTTAAGACTGGCCAGGTTTGGAATTTCTGTAAAAAAATTATGTGTTTTTAGGAATGAGGTCGGAAAGCTTTTTGTTTAGTAACTAGTTACCGCCACTTCCATGTCCAGTGGACATATGGTATACCAAGACATTTTTAATACAACTCGCGCGAGTCAACTGTGCACCTCGCTCTGTGACGTCATTCGGAAGGTATCGTTTGTAAAAAATGAGAATTATGTTAAAAAAAAGTACAAATTACAATTTTTTTATGTTAGTAAAAGGTCCTTTTGATGACAAAGAGTCATGATACTATACTTGGCTCAAATTCGACGAAGAATAGAGGTAAACAAACCGTTGCTAAGCAATGAGTAGTTTACGCCTAAAAGACAGATGTTAACAAGCTTTTCTACATAGATGATTTTCATAAAAGTAATAATTCTATTTCCTACAAAATTATATTGACAAATGCCTCAACTTTATTCATTTGTTGAATTCCACAAAATGTGTTTAATACCTGGATTTCATCCATCTTTCTTTTTTTGTAGGGCTATCACGTAAAATTAATGTCGACTTTTTATGTTTTTTCGAAATACCAAGTTATTATGCATGTTATTTTAGTGATTTTATTGAAATATGCTGCGATAGGAATTGCTAATAAATAGTTAGCATGTAAAAGTCGATAATCATGTAAATAACAGGAGGTTTATTAAACGTGAGTAGTGATAACCCTAAATTGGTTTGTTTATCTCTATCCTTTATGGAGCTTGGCGTTTGTATACTTAGATCATTTTACTCATGACGTTTTGGAATTAAATTGATACATATGGACTGAAATAATTATAATGTTGGTACAACCAACAGGCTTTACTAATGTGTCGAAAAGTAAAAAAATATAACAAAAAAAATAACAAAGCAAATACTCCACAGCAACAGTAATAACAACAGGGGATTTAAACTGTATTTAGACATTTGTAACAAAGATGCTATCGCTACTCATCGCTTATGGCGAATGCGGGGTGCAGCGCGGGGTAGCGGGAGAGAGGTCAAATTCCAGCGAGGTGCACAGTTAACTTGTGCGAGTTCTAAGTTGTAGAAGTGAGAAAAAAATGTATAGCCATTAGCATCTGTAAGTTTAACAATGCTGATAAAAAACATTCAAACTGAAAGACACAAATTTTGGCAGGTTGGTGTAATTATGCTGAAGTTTGTCAGGAGTCTTCAACTATAGGCATTTCTATGCCTAAATGAAGACTCCTTGAGATGTAATTTAAACTAAATTTATTAAATAAACTTATTATTATTATATACCCTGCTACTCTGCCCTGATGGAGGTGAAACTTTGCGGCCGGCATACCCCTCTGTCGCCCCCACAATGAGGAAGTCCATGAGAATTTTCACCACAAAATAAAAAAAAAAATATAGTGAAGTCAGACATTTTCTTTTTGTGGTGTTAGAGTTCTGCTATTATGTTTATTGATCGCAGTAATTACGGGGCTTCAGAGACATATTTTCCTTTAACAACACCTAAGCAAGTAATTAAGCGAACATGTGTGATCCTTGTGTTAATAAGTCACTCAGGCGATTTAGATAGAAGTTCTCTTTTGGGTCATAATGGCGCCGAATCTGTTCTTCACAAATCAAACTAATTTTAAGTTATGTGCAAATTTTTCTATCTATTTCGTTAAGAAAAGGACAGAAGATAAAATGTCAGTTTAGGCCTGTCAAATAAGTGCGCTCCTGACGTAAATTCGCGTATTTTTAGTCGCCATGTTTATTATCGCGTCTAAACTGTCTATGGAGTATCTTAATGTGACAGGAATAAACTTAAATGTTATCTTCTATCCTTTTCTTAACGAAATGGAAAGAAAAAGATGCACATAGCTTAAAATTAGTTTAGTTTGTGACAACATAATTGGCGCCAATGATTTACGTAATATAATAATAAAAGAAAATAGTTGGAAAATACTCACACTCTGAAAGTCGTATCGTACAGTCTGCAATATAGACATATATTTGTATCTATTAGTACATTGTGAGAGGTCGCGTGTCTTCACCAGGATAAGACTCGTGTTTTCTTGACCTCGTACTGCGTAGTCCACGTTACATATGCCGTGTATATCTTGCTGTTGGCGAAATAATGTTAGGTTAGTGTTTGGGGTTGAGAATATTGGGAGCTATGATACTCGTTAGTTCAAATTGTAGTGATTAGAGTGGTCATGAAATATAGAAGCCTTTATGTGGAAATTTTATTTGATGACATCATACAATAAAAAAAAAACAAAAAGAGAACATAATTTGATATAAACTTTAATTACTTCGACATAAAATACTGTCAAAAGCAGAAATAATTTAATAATAAATGGAAAAAGTTAAAGGCATCTCTCAAATTTGCTTACAGCTTAGATGGAAGTATTTTTGGGTAGAAATCTAAAATCTTATGAAGCAGCTCACACATTCCTTGTGTTTACTAAGTGTGTAAACAAACCCAGTACCTAATCAAATATAAGTTTATGGAAAAATAACTTTTGTTCCGACATAATAAAGTTCAGTTTACACTGCAATATCAAACAATTCAAAGAAAAAAAAAAAGTGCTAGTCATTCTAAACTCACCCTAGTACCTATTGTAATAAAGTTGGTATTTGTTTAAAATAACATCAAATTGAAACATTAGGAATAGACTTTAAATTATGTCCAGAGAAAATAGTGACCTACCTCATTATGGCATGTTTTTACACTAGGTTTCTACATGTAAAGTGTATTCTTGGCAACAAAAAAAAAGCTACTATGAAAATTGAATGTTGTCAGAAAATAATACAGATAAATGGTATGTTTCTGTTCGTATGGTTTGTGATATGCTAGTTGTGTTAAATTTTAACTCAATTAGCACATAATCCAAATATAAATAAATACCAATAATATAGTCTGTGTTAATCATACCTCTTTTCCCTTGAAGTTGATGTCAAATCTCTTCATGGAGTTTTGATAGAGAGCCAAGAGGGCTCTCTTGAAATTGAGTACCCAGTCCTGCTCCTCTGGCTCCGGGCATAACTCTGATATGATGCCATCATGGAAAGAGAATCTGAAAAGTAAAATATGATATGCTTGAATTTTGATGGTAATGTAATGAAAATCCTGGTAAATATCTAAAAATTTTATCTTTTTTTTATTAGATTTTCTACTTTATCAGTAAAGCATTAAGGCTCAAGGTTGATTGGGTTTCAAGTAGCTTAACCTACTATAGTCTGTACAAACAGAATGTTGGAATGGAGGGGCTTGTGGCTAAACAGTAAGCCACACAGTTTGATTTGAATGATTAGGTTAAGCTATGCTTGCCGAAGTTGGTATGTGGATGGGTGTGCCAGATTCGACTGGAAACCGACCCTAATATAGTTAGTGAAGGGCTAGTTTGATGGTGATTAGACTAGCATTGAATATTTTTTATGGTGGTGAAGAGATTAGTAGCAGGTGCTTTAATTGAAAACATTGTAATGAAAACATACTCTTAACACTATTTAAATAAATATTTACCATTTTTATTACTTAATATGTTGTGTATGATATTTCAGTGTGAACGGTGTGATAATGATGTGTATGTGTGTCTAATTTGCCATAAATTTACCCACCTGAGATCAAACAATGACACAGCATGTATGAACTTCTCTGCTCTTTCCACCGGATAGTTCTCATCCTGATCTATAAGAGTCACGCCTGTCAGCTGCAAGAGTCCCTCGCAAGGAGTTATAAATTGGATTTTTGGCTAGAAAAAGAAAACAGAAATGTTATGAGATTAATAGGATCAAAGAAGGGAAGGAAATAATAATCATGAAGATCAATCTCTATCAACAATCACTCCTGAAGATTATAACTGATAGCCAATTATTGGATTGACTCTATACATTGCCACTTATAACACACACATTATACTGTTGTATTATTATTCTTTATATTATATTTTTTATATTCAATTGTGTTGTCGAAATAATGAAATTGGAGTACGAGTATCGCAGGAAGTGGTGTTTTGTAGCCTCTTCCTAAACCCATGGGAAGAAGGCGTGATTTTATTGTAATGTATTGTAAAATAGGAGGGTAAAGTATACATACCACAGCTCTGACATCCAATGTGGAGCGATTGTTACTGGAACCAGCGAAATAGGTTTCCACATTGACTTTGTATTCATAGTGATAGATAGTGTCTAACAAGTACTTGAACTTTTCCGATTCTGGAAACAGAAAGAACATAATAAGAAGTAAAAAAAACACTCGATCATTTCCATTTTAATAAAACTTTTGCTCCAAAAATTATGAAAAATTATAACTTACTTGCGCATGAAGGTGGCCCACAAATGTATGGATCTTTTAGCGAATCTGTGAACAAGAAATAATGCGTATTAAATGATGTTCAAATAATTTTGCAAACAAAAGTGCCGTTTGTTTACAAATAATATGCTGGAATTGACAGCTGATGTCAATGTTAATGTCAATTGTCAAGATAACAGAAAGCGGACAGTTCGTAGTTCGAGGTTATCCGCAGTATTGCAAACTCCTAAAAATTAAATTAGCTTTTAGACGAGGAAATTGGTTTGTTTTGGTCTTTTTTTTTTTTTAAATATCAGGCGCTTTACTTTATGTAAATTATTTCATCACCATTGCTCTCAAAACGGCGAAGGAAAACGTCGTCGTGAGGAAACCGGCATGTCCTAGAGCTAAAAACTTCAAAGACTTGTGACATCTACCAACACGCACTGGGGCTGCGTGGTAGATTATGGCCCACTCCTTCTCATCGAGAGGAGGCCTGTGTCCCAACAGTGGAATCATTATAGGCAGATTATGTGCGGACGACAGCAGGACAAGCTAACTGAAACTGTCTGATAGTCCCAATCAAACTTGAGCCTTAATGATTTGATGATAAAGTTGAAAATCTGATAAAGAAATCTAACAGATTGTAGTAGCTTGATATGCTGTCGTCTTTACTATCATTGGCGTAGGCACGTAGCTAATCCCAAAGTATGTTTCCAAATCAAAATACATAAAGGTGTATCTGACAACGACGCACAAACGAGTATCATGGATCCAGTACATGATTCTGAACCCCCCAGTGGTAGAATTTTTCGTCGGCTTTTTCATGATTTAAAAAAAAATATACCTATGTATTTTTTTTACTTTAGACCGTTCATAATTGCTATACTTTTATAACCCAAGAAGATTTTAAAGTAAAAATTAATTAATTCGCTAATTACACTAAAAAGCGCAAAGAAAATAAAACTCGAAAAACTATATTATCAGCTGATTTAGTGATCCTCCTGGTGTGAACTCTTCACACCAGGGAACAACGTCATACCTACAAACCCGCACGGCGGCACGCTTGCAACGTTCAAAGGTCGAGCCGACACATTTTTTAAACACTGTGAATTCTGTAACCGTTCATTAACGACATAAATGACTATCATAATTTTATTAGTGGCATGCGGTCTAGCCTTTTCGCGAAGTTTGTGTTACGATGTCAGATACATCCTGTATAATAATGTACGTTTTTTCTCAAAAGCTTTTTTTTTATTTTTAAAATACAGCTCCGGGGTCGTATGGTTAAGTTGTAATTGTTATTTCTCAAAAATTGCAACAGTTTTAAAATGTCATATTTTTATTATACATATTCATACACTATCGGGGCCTCTTATTGGGAATATTAATTTGAGGTTTCGGATATTATCTTATGAGTTTTTGCTTAGGTACACAAGTAGCGGACCGTTGTAGCTCGTGGCCCCATATCAATGACACGGCGTCGGTAGCTACGCCCCCGCAAATCCAACTAATATTATAAATACGAAAGTTTGTGAGGATGTATGCATGAATGTATGGATTGGTAGATGCTGTTACTTTTGCACGAAAAAACGGAACGGATATGGATGAAATTCGGCAGACATTTGGTTTATGACCAGGAATAACACATCGGATTCGTCAGTTCCGTCATCGGATATTTTTTATCCCGATATTCCCACAGATTCGAAGGTTACGCGGCTGAAACCGCAGGGCGCAATTAGTAATAAATAAATGATGAATTATTTAATTTTGTAAGTAGTTTTGTACAAACACTTTTTTTTTTACACAAGCATATTTTAAAAACTAAAGTAGATGAGATCGACGTTTGCTATCGGATTATTTTGATAAAAAAAAGGCCGAAAAAAGTCAGAGGTCACAGACTCTTTTACTAAATCCATACTAATATTATAAATGCGAAAGTATCTCTGTCTGTTTGTCTGTCCAGCTTTCACGCCATAACTACTGAACCGAGTGTAATGAAATTTGCTACCCAGATAGTCTCGAGCCTGAGAAAGGACATAGGCTATATAACATCCCGCTATGATCAATAGGAGCAGAGCAGTAACAAAAAATGTTGTGAAAATGGGAGTGAACGCGGACATAGCTACATATTGCTCCAATTATTTTAACAGGCGCTTATAAAATGAAGTTCACGCGGACGGAGTCGCGGGCATCAGCTGGTAATAAATATAATAAGTAGGATCATCTAGACTCTTATATTAGACATCAATTTCACACAAAACTCTTCTTTAACTTGCCAAAGGTCTAAGTCAACTCAAAACACCCTAATCTCCTTGGGCCTAGTGTTGTCTTAGACACTAATAAATAGACACTTTTACCAACGAAAGTTGACGTAAAATGTATAGCGAGGGTGCGTTTGTCCTTTCCCGTTATTTATGTTGTATCCTAAATCAAGGGATGATGTGCACAGATTTAGGAGAGTAGATAAATAGTGAAATTTTGCGATCCTTATCTCTCACTCTTGAATGCTGGGTCATAGAGCAAATGAAATGAAATGAAATCGTTTATTAAGCAAGTAGGATCACCGATCACTTTTACACGTCATGTTTTTTTTTTTTCTTTTTTTTTTTTTTTTTTTAACTAGATGAAGCCGGCATTTCCTAACTGACTACCTCTGAGAAGAAATAGCCGAAACAAACTCAGGGATCATCGTCTTTTTTAAAGTCCAGACATTAAAAATGAAAATGTTTACAATAATTTACGTTATAATTACGCATATTGCTTAATAACAATGCTTAACAGAGCGAGCAGCTCAGTCCCAAGCCTCTCTATCCTCTAAATAATCTGAGATTTTATAATACCCCTTTTTGCAAAGTTTGGCCTTTATATAGGTTTTATATCGTTTAATGGGTAAGTTTCGAATGTCCATGGGAAGCTTGTTGTAAAAGTGTATACATTGACCCATGAACGAGTTGCCTACTCTGTGGAGACGAGTGTGATGTACAGCAAGATTGTGTTTGTTCCTGGTATTTATATTATGAACTTCGCTTATTTTCTTAAAATTAGATATATTTTTATGTACATACATAAGATTTTCAAATATATATTGCGAAGCTACAGTCAGAATGTTCACCTCTCTGAATTTTTCTCTAAGAGAATCTCTAGGACCAAGGTTGTAAATGGCTCGAACAGCCCTTTTCTGTAAAACAAAGATGGTATTGATGTCCGCACAAGTTCCCCAGAGAAGAATCCCATAAGTCATAAGACTATGAAAATAACTAAAATAAACAATTCTGGCTGTATTCACATCAGTTATCTGTCTAATTTTCTTAACAGCATAAGCGGCAGAACTGAGTCTACCCGACAGCTTCTCAATGTGAGGACCCCATTGTAACTTGGAGTCAATAGTCAATCCAAGAAAAACTGTCGACTCGACAGGGATCAACTCTACTCCATTCAGTTGAACATTGGTACTTAACTGCCTGACATTTGGCGTAGAAAATTTAATGAATTTAGTTTTTTTTTCATTCAAAAGAAGGTTATTTACATTAAACCAATGGACAACTTTCGAAAGTGCATTGTTAACTTCGTCAAAATTTGCTAGCTGACGCTTGACTTTAAAAATAAGAGAAGTGTCATCCGCGAACAATACTATGTTGTGATTATCCCTCACGTGATGAGGTAAGTCATTAATATAAATTAAAAACAAGAAAGGACCTAGAATTGAGCCCTGCGGAACGCCCATGGTGACCTCAGATCCTGCAGATTTGTTGCCATTAACATCAACCCTCTGAATTCGATTATTCAGATAAGAAGTCAGAAGGTCGAGAGCTCTGTCCCTTAAACCATAATGGTACAGTTTCCTAATAAGAGTATCATGATGTACGCAATCAAAGGCCTTGGACAAATCACAAAAAATACCAAGAGCATCTTGCGATTCCTCCCAGGCCCCAAATATGTTCTTTAGCAACGCCACGCCCGCATCGGTAGTTGAACGACCCTTTGTAAAACCAAATTGTTTCACGTGCAATAAATTATATAAGTTGAAATGTCTCAACAACTGTTTCAAAATTAATTTTTCAAAAATTTTGCTCAAAGTTGGTAATATAGAAATTGGCCGAAAATTCGTGGGATCAGTTGTACTACCAGATTTGAACAGTGGAATTACTTTGCTAAGTTTCATCAAATCAGGAAATATACCAGATGTGACACAAGAATTAAAAACAATTGCTAAGAAAGGTGCGATAACATCTATTATTGAAGCTACAGTATATACTGACAAACCCCAATGATCGGCAGTTTTTTTTACATCAAGATCCTTAAAAGATTCTATAATGTCTTTAGCAGTCGCAAACGTAAATTCAAAGTGTTGGTCACATTCTGGAACACATTCTTTTAGTATGGCGTAGGCAGAAGTGGAGGAAGAAGACAAAGTTTTTGTTGTTATTATTGGAATACTAGTAAAAAAATTCTCAAACTCAGTTGCTACCTCCAAGTCAGCCTTTATATCTTCATCGTTAATTTTAAGATGGAAATCGCGATTTTGTACTTTGGTTCTTCCAGTTTCAGAATTTATAATTTGCCAAGTTGTTTTGATTTTATTTCTAGAAGATTTTATTTTATTTTTAATGTGTATGGCTTTTGCTGAGGAACAGGCTCTCTTAAAAGTTTTTGAATATTTTTTAACGAATTCTTGAAAAGCTACATCATGGTTATATGTTTTTTCCTGATACAATTCATACATTTTTTCCCTGCTTTTATAAATACCTGGGGTTGCCCAGTCACTAAATATAATGCGGTCGCTAACAGGCAATGTTTTTTTTGTGAAAACTTTCATAAATTCACAATTAATCAAGTTAAATAGTATACTATATGCATGATCCGGGTTGGTGTGATGAGGCAAGCCCGGTAGCTTTTCAATTAAATTATTTTTAAATTGTCCTAAACGATTTTCATTTACAGGAACAAAACTCACAAGTTTTCTTTGAGCTCTGACTTCACTCTTCTGAGGAAAAGTAACTAACTGGCCACAGTGATCAGAGTCTAACTCATTTATAATTAAATGGTCAGAAGGTCTTAGGTTAGAAAAGATGTTGTCTAAACAGGTGGCACTTGTGGCAGTTATTCTAGTCGGCTCAAAGAATCTTGCGTACAAATTATAGGACTTGAATAATGAGATAAATTCATTCACTGTAGCTGATTTCTCTAGAATATTAATGTTGAAGTCTCCACAGACAACAACTGTTTTGTTACTGTGACAAGTCTTTAATAAAACTTCCTCCATATATTTTCCAAAAATATCATAGGAAGCACATGGGGGCCTGTAGACACTTATTACAATGAACCGCTCGAGCTCGATGCAAGCAATTTCAATAACTCGCTCAACAGAGAGGCTTACAATATCAGCCCGTTCTTTAAATTTGATATTATTGCGAACAATTATTAGGGAGCCACCCCTTATCATATTCACTCTGCTGAATGAGCTACCAATCTGATGGTTATTAAAGCTGAACATGAACTGATGGGCTTTTAACCAATGTTCAGTAAGACAAACAATATCAATATAACTACAGTTCATGAACAACTCCAATTCTAATTGTTTATTTACCACACCCTGTATATTTTGATGAACAATTTTAAGGTTATTATTATTGATTAGATTTTGAAAATTAAAATTTATTGGGTGTGATATTAATGTTTCTAGGTTCACATCTCTGCTAGAGTTCAACTCTATTGTCTCAATGTCCCTTGATAATGGGTACATGTCTAATTTATTATTCAAAATAGTGCTAGAGGTTGACTCTATTGTCTCAAATTGCAATTTAAATAACTTGGAACAAATTCCAAGCTCTGCTCATTACCACTAAGTGTATTACTTAACTGCTCAATAGAAGCAGCAAGCTCAATAGAAGAAGCAGCAAAGTTCATAGACCGCACTTGACTTTATTTGAGTATAATAAGATTAAATTAGACTTAAATGAATATGAACTTTATTTGTCTAATATAATTTAAGCCCCTTAAAATCTAAGTTGAGTTGCATTGATGAAAGAAAGCGAGAAAAAAAGAAGCAATATTAAAAAAAAAAAATGGGTGTATGGTGCAAATGCGTTCACATTGGTCCTCTCAATTTGTATGGTTCTTTGCTCAAAAGCCCAACAATCCATTCCATTTAAGAGACATTTCTACATGGGCTTAACGCGGTGATCTGCTTGCTCAGATTAATTATGACTGGACTGCACACTGAGTTCTGATTGAAGAATTAATCTGAAGACTGACTGCCTTTCTTATCAGAGTAGACAAAAAGGAAACGCCGACCTCATCTGCTGCCTCCCCCTGCACCCCCCCCCCCCCTCTTCCGCGTACGCCCATGTCTTCTGCTCTTATTGCATTCCAAAACATATCTCGGTTACATGCATACATGCCATGACATGACAAACTCAAAGTCAAATATTTATAACAGATTTCCACACAACTTGTCAGTCACCGGTGCCAATTTCAGACTTCTTCTAATATGTATACCTATGCATTTCTTATTCTAGTTACTCTTACTGAGATTTCTTATGAAACGTTTGGTCACATTCGCATAAACAAAAAAGAACATTATTCGTATTACATATGGTTCATATTGCAGCGGTTGTCAAGTATTATCAGGCCCGACTTATGAATGGTAGATCTTCGACTTTGTGTTAATAATTTTATCACCACTGCTCTCAACACGGAGTAGGAAAACGTTTTGAAAAAATGGGTTTTTCCTAGGCCCAAAAATTCGAAGACTTGGGACATCTAGTAACCTTAGGTACTGGGCCCGTGTGGTAGATCATATTCCACCTTCTTAAAAAGAAGAGGTCTGTATCCCAATAGTGTAATTATTATGGGCTCATAGTTATGCTAAGTTTTTTATTTGTGTTCGTGTTCGTGAGTCGCTAGCTTAGCGAACTCAAAGTGTGGTCTGTGAGTCTCGCCCGTAGAAAGGCTGAGGCGAAATAACGTCTTTCAACATTATAAAAATAAACTATGAAATATAATGATTAATAGTTTCAGATAATTGTGGCCCGATGGCGGAAATTAGTAAAATACTGATAACAGCAAAATATGTTCTGGGAATTACTAATTGTTTTTTTGCTTAGGCAGTTGAGTTTTTTATTAAAAACATCGAACGATGTGAACTGTGTTTTTGTTTAATAGTAACATCCAATTAAAATCACTTTGGATTTGTATTTTGTTAGTTCATCAGTAATTGTTTTGGACACATCAACCAATGGATAAGCGAAATGATTTAGATTTTGATTAAAAGGAAATCGCTTTTTGGTTAATAGTTAGCAATAAGATAAAGAAAACAAAGTGAACCTTAAAAAGATGAAAGTTGAAATAGATTTGGAGCAGTATAAAAAAGTAGCATTAGTGATGAAATGATTCAGACAAAGCAAAGCGCCGGTCAAGGTTCAAACCTATGGCTTACAACTCGAAAGTACCGGTCGTTACCACAGGACCACTACTGATCTAATTCTCATTCCCCTTTTGTCCAATATCAATTTGGGCGTCCCTCAGGGCCGATCAAACAGACTACCGTTTAAAATATTGAAATGTGTAAGAGGCGCCAACGGAACGCCAACAAATCAATTTAGTTATTAATCTCATGGACACTTCTGGCGGGTTGTTATAGCATATTGACCGACAAAACAGAACCGTTCTCTCGACGACGAAACCGTTTTCGTTGCAACTGATTTGAAGATAGCTTAAAGGACGATACTTATCTTATATGGAATAGTCGTTTTGAGACGCGACGAACGAACGTGATAAAGCTGAACTATTGCATTCTCGACCGTATTTGCTTATGCATAAAATAAAAATTCGAATAATTAGAAGACTGGTTTGTGCAACGAAGACTGTTTGAACCGAGGACGTAAAACAGTTGCATTGTTTAGAATGCAAAACGGTCTTTGTGAACAGTTTAACGTCGTAACGCCCACCTCTAATGGACACAGACTGTCTGATATGAAATAATACATCCTTCATTTTCAAAAAGAATTCCTAATACCATTTGACTGGTTTTCATTCCTCTACTAACTTCACAAGATATAAAAAGGTGCAAAACAAAAAGCCATCTAGCCTTAAGATGGAAAGCGTGAGGGTAGACCGCGAAATATATTTTTTCTTACGAATTATACAAATCAGGTTGTATGTTCTATCTTACATTCTCGATGTGTTTGTTACCTAAGTTCTCTGAAACGGTTGAACCGTTTTTTTTTTATGAAATTTTGTGTGCATATAGGGTAGGTCTGAGAGTTGCTAGCATTTATATTTTACTATATGGCAAAACGTTTTCCGCGTCAGCTAATTAGTATACATATAATATATACATAACTCTTCTGTAGACTGTGTTTTTCACCTAACTCCTCTTTTATGACGACAAAAAATTGCAATGGGTTTGAAAACACAATTGGACTCGGTAGGTTGGCCTCCTCTTAAACAGCTGTAGAAATTTATCATCATCAACTAACCAAACTACATATTATGTATGTTGGGGTCGGCACAGATGAAATCTCCACTCCGCTTCAATGGAAACAGCACGAGCGGGGTGGAACAGAGCTGAGCAGATATTCATAATTAAAATACAGCAAGGTGATGCAATGCGGAGAACAACGAGCATTGGGGTGCATAGCGGAGGATAGCGGGGCGGTGCTGTGCGGAGGAAAGCGGGGCAGTGCGGAGCGGGGAGGTGCGTAACTCACGCGCAGTGCCTTAGCCTTAGTTATCATCCCTACGTCATTAGGTGAATACGTATCAAAATGGATGAGAAGTTCAAAAGTATGCTCCGCTCTCTTCCACTTCACTCCGCTTTAATGAAAACACTGACCACTTTTCACCGATCTTCACCTCTCCGCCCAGCTCCGCGCCAAAAAAAAGTAGCCTAAAAGTGACTTATACGGAGCATCCGCCTACCTGACCTCCTCAACCCAGTTATTGGGTAATATGATTCCGACTGGTAGTCAGACTTCGGGCTTATGACGATCTTTAACGATTGTCTAAGATTAACGAATGACAGCGGGACCAGCGGCTTCTGCTACCGAGATATGGGTTTGTTTTATGGAATTCCACGGAACAACTGCGCAATAAGCGTAGCTTATCTTGATCTATTGAACCGTACGGTTTTATTGATTAGCTACAAGACGCTGTAGAAATTGTGTATACCTATACGAGTACATCACCAGTATGAACTGACTTCTGATTGTACGAAACACTTGTACAATGCGAGGTCAGCTAAAATATGTAACTAGATGTATTGCCGTGTGTACACGTTATGATGATGAATAGAATAGATAAGTCCGTAATAGATTAGGTTCTATAGAATAGATGCAACTAAAGATTCCGTTTTCCTTCCTATTCACTCAGTTTGTTTTGAGTGAATAGGCTCTGAATAAACTAGCGCGCTTTACCATCAACGATTGTATCACTGCCTACCATCAGGCGGGATTGCGCTCAAGCACTAGTTTATAAATATAAAAAAAAAGATGCACATCAACCTATCCGAAACTGTCAAATATCCTCAATCAATCTTGAGCCTAGTGCTTTAGCATTAAAGTTGAAAATAATATATGTTGAAGGAATTTTAGCCTGTAATCTAATTTATATACATTAACATTGACTTTAATTTACATAAGATAATCAGCCTATAATGTTCCCACGGTTGGGACACAGGCCTCCCTTCGGTGAGAGGGAGTGTGCCGTTATCTACCACGCGGGCCCAGTACGAGGTGCTAAATGTATGTGACATCTAGCAACTCTCACTGGGCCTGCGTTTGAAGTTTTTTGCTTCTAAGACATGCCGGTTTCCTCATGATGTTCTCCTTCATAGTTTTGAGAGCAGTGGTGATGAAATAATCTATACAAAGTGAAGAGCCTGACGGGGTTCGAACCTACAACTAGTACATTTGTCGCCTCCGATACAACTAGGCCACCTCTGCTCTCGACTTTCTTTTATTTGCCAAAGAAAAAGAAATATATTCCTCTACGTTTTTCTATTTTGACTTATGTTAATGTAGTAAATTGGAAATTAGCAAAACTTAATAAAATTGGTAGTTCAAAAATCCTTTTTTTATAATCTAATGCTATTGTTATGGGCTAAAATGGTGTTTAAGGGTTACGAAGTTTATTGACAACGATAGTTAAGTCGATAGTAGGCAATGACAAGTAGAACGTAGCTGATGTCGTACCGAAGGCTTCCTTTATGTCCATGGAGTCCGTGTCCTACACAAACAACAACACCACAGAAGTTACTTCACGTAGTCCTTGTTGCTGTAGATGATCTCAATTATCGCTTCTTTTCTATCGCTTGTTTCACTTCGATAGTTAAATGCAGGCTGACTGACGCGCTGAGTCACGCCGCTTTATATATGCAAGCACAACGAACATTCCAGATCTATCTAGAAGTAATAATAATAACGATCGATTTCAAGTAGGTATATTCTGTTTACTATTTGGCAGTTCACAGGAAACGAAGTTTCTAGTAATTTCGATGTCGACACATGTAGGTACCTTTCGATAGGTCACCTTAGGTCTAGCAATGCATTTTTAGATCGTAACTCTACAATGCCTAGGTGTCAAGATATAGGGCTTAAAAGTTAGGTAAGGCATGTCACGCAATACTTGACCATATGTCATTGAGTCTAGTAAAACTTTGACTATTAATTGACATTATCGCCGATTTTTTTTACGACTTTCTATTTCTTTAAGAAAAGGATAGAAGATAACATTTTACTTCAATCCTGTCAAATTAAGATACTCCATAGACAGTTTAGACGCAATTTATTGTAAAAAGGTTTTTAAAATACCAACTTTATTGATGGTTGTACAACTAATTTCCAACTTAGGTACTATATTTACTTAACCCACAAAGCTTTTATTAGAAAACTGTGTGAACCCATCGGTACTTATCCAATTAAAGGTCGTCCATTGGGTTGCTGTGCGGTTTCATTATATAAATTAATTTCAAAGTTTAGAGACGAGTAAGCTAATAGTTTTAAACACTTTCAATCCCAATGCGGGGGTTTTAGAAAGAAATTTATAATGAATCCTAGATAGAAGCAATGAATGTGATTGAACTGTCAAAATGTGATTGGTTTTCATTTTATGTTACATGGTTATATTCTGGGCTTAGAAATATAAATAGTATAGAGACCACTTAGAGCACATTTATATTACATATACATTTATACATACATGTGTATAACACTGGACAAGGCATAAGCGCAATATTATTCTGAATAAAAAAGGGGAAGTGTTTGTAAGGCTTATCCTGTTACATATTCTAAGAGAGTAAATGCTGTAAAATACCCTAATAGCGTAACAGACTACAACTGTCATTTTGAAAAAAAAAAAACCTGTTATTAATCCATTGCTCCATCTGTTCGAAAAATGTGTTAGCTCAACAAAGTAAAAACAGCATTGGATATTGTTGAACTGTCAAAATGAAATCCATTGATACTGATAGTGTGTAAGGCAATTATCTAGCTGTTATTTATGTAGGTGCGTAGACTTTAACCGCAACTCCCAAGGCTACAATGCAAGATGTTCTCTTATTATAGATTACATAATATTATCTGTACTATTATTAGCGCTCTTAGAATAGAATACTCTTCATTATGTACAGGCGACAGCATATCAAGCAACTATCTTTAGTCTTTCTTTGTAAGATTTTCAACTTTATGTCAAAAGTATTAACTCAAGGTTGATTGATATGATCAAAATTATTATGGGCTAATGAGAATAAGGATTTTATTTATTCCCCTTCTTCATCTCAGCGTTAATCCTAGTCGTATCCGAAACTTTTCAGTTTTGGAGTCTAGGGTCCGCTTTACCAGTCTAATTGCTGATTTTGGCGAAACTTCGATATTTTCCATGAAGCGACTGCCGTCTGACTTCCACAACCCGAAGGCGATATCGAAGCATTGCAGTTAGACCAATTGTTGAACTTTTGAGGGCTCCAACAACCCATAACGACTGCCATTAAATGGTCGTATGGCAACCGGGACCAACGGCTTAACGTGCTTCCCGACGCACGACCAGACCAGCGCAAATATTCATATTCATACATACAAATATTTGCACTGCGCGGGGATCGTACCCGCGCCTCCTTGCGCAGCGGCCGCGTTCGCTACCGCTACGCCACGGAGGCTGTCAAGGATTTTATTTATTATTTTGTCCAATAAAGCGATTCAACTTAAGACTTAACTTATTCATTAAGTATTTATAATCTACTTAAGGCAAACCTTTTTAATGAAATGAAAGAATTTTCTAAGATAAGGTAAACGTTTCGATATTAGACAATAATTCTTGATAGTGTATGTATATACTACAGATTACAGAATACTACGTAGAATAATACATACATACATAGGTACAGTGGTTAAATCTGTCGCATATCCAATCCAATGTTCCAATGTCAAAGTTCATTGGAGGATTATTGCTGTGCTCTATCGAGGTCCAAATGTAGATAGGAAAAATGAAAGTTATTCTATATTGCGAATAAAATGAATTACTTACAGAAAAATGTCTGAATTATTGACGCTTTGTCACTTACATATAATAAAAGTAAAATAGATGATGTAACTTTCAGGTAATGTTTAGAAAATCTATACTGGTAATTATAATTGTAATTCAGATGAAGTTTTTAACATAAACTATGTGATTATAGAAAACGACGTAGGATATAAAAATGTAGTATTGCCATTAACAATCTGTCAGATTTCTTTATTAGATTTTCCACTTTATAGCTAAGCATTGAGGCTCAAGACTGATTGGGAATATCGTTGCTTAACCTGCTGTCGTCCGTACATTTAAATTTAATCCCAAAAATAATTTGTGTAGAATTTGCAACATAGGCTTAGTTGCTTGCAGTGGCGAAGGGTGAAATTTTGACAAAGGGAAGCCGGTCCAAAAAAATAAACACTTAAACACTTACCTACTGCAGGATATCTTCTGAAATGTGATACTTAGGGTATTGCTAAGAATTACTATTTGATTAATAATACTTTGTTAATGAAATAGAATGTAAATACTTTTGTATGAATATGGAACTGATTTTTGAAAGGTAACCCGGTGGGAATCGGCTTGTATGGACTCTTCGCCACTGGTTGCTTGTGACATTACCGCCTACAGGTATCGGTAATACAAATATGTATGTAGGTACTTACTGGGAGATCCATAAACAGATCCTGTGACGCACAGACACAGAAAAATCACACACAAAAACATGTTGCACATCATTCCATGTTCGACCGTTTCGCTCCCTCTCTGAACACCAAATATCACTACACTTAGATTCCTTATCTAAGGGTCAACGTGTTGGGTCGGGACAAACAATTATTATCGAGTAAATTATCGATGCTGCGGAACTGTGGATGTTATAATTACAAATTGTTGTAGAATATTGTACGATGCAAATCGTGCGGCTGGTCGGAGGGAGACGTCAGCGGATATAAGGGATCGAGTTGCCGAACGGTTAGCGTGTGACTGAGTTTGGGACCCGTATGTATTAATGATGTTTGATTTTTGTCCAGTTTCGTTAATTCTTTATCTTTTGGGTTCTTTGTTAAGTAATTAGGTGTTTACAATACTGCTCATTGATGGTACAAATTCTACAGTATTAAAAGCTCATTAAGATGTGAATATGTTGTCTTTAGGAGAAAACTAATTAGCTTACAAACAAGGTTTAAACAAATTATATTACTGGGAAATTTTGATTCCTTTGTTTTTTATGTTAAGAGTTCCTTCAGGCACTTTCTGTCAGAGTATGAAGTGATTCATATGTGAAAATATACATATAACACATCACATTGCATCACCTACCCGCTTGTTTTCGGTAAGCGTTCTTTCAAACTTTTTTTTTGTTATGTTAAATATTTCAATTCTTTATGAAGTTATAGAGAACTTCCTCAAGAATTGGGATACCATTTAAATTGAAAGAAGAGTTATTTCAAATCGAACTTTTACTTCCCGATCTAATTACTTGTTACGGGTTGTTGGAGTCCTCAAAAGTCCAACAATTGTTCTAGCTGTAATGCTTCAATAGCGCCTTCGGGTTGTAGAGGTCAGACGGCAGTCGCTTCACGGATAATGTCGAAGTTTAGCCAAAATCAGCAGTTTGATTGGTAAAGCGGACCCCAGACTCCAAAGCTGAAAAAGCTTCGGACGTGACTGGGATTAACACTGATGATGATGATGGAGGAACTGTTAGTTCCAGACATTACCGTGTTCAAACAACAAAACAAAAAAAAAAAAAACAAACAAACAAATCTTCATTGGTTTAGATTTGTGATATTTCGTAATAAACACTTTTTCTCGGTGGTAGGCCACATCGGCTGCCGGCAGAAGTTACCACCCACCAGACAAAGTCTTGCCGCCAAGCGATTCGTCGTGTTCCGGGATGATGTCTGGTGAAGCCGTACGGAGGACGGGTCTGAACAGTTGTGTTGCGATGTGTGCCGGGTACGATGCGCCAAGTGTTGTTGTGTGGGAGTTTGGTCGTGGAGGGTCTCCAGATCAATCTCCCTCTGGCGCAGCATCGTTGGTCATGTTGTTAGGTTTAACATTGCACCACCTCGCTCAACTGCCGACTTCCTTCCTATTCATTAAGTTTTTTGAGTGAATGGATTTAATAAACTAGCGCGCTTTACCATCAACGATTGCATCACTGCTTACCATCAGGCGGGATTGCAGTCAAGCGCTAGATTTAAACAAGGCGCAAGGATAGATTCTATCATCATCGTTCAAAGCTTTGGTGAAAGCAATGTACAAAATCATCATTTTTGTGGCTTATAAAATAATCTAGTTTAAGTACATATTAGAAAAGCTGTCAATTGTCTGCTTATCTTATGGAGAAACTTGTTTATTGACAACACAATGCTGGTTTAGTAGCACAGTACCCCTACCATTACATCCACTACCGAAGGAATAAAATTGCACAATTTAATTTAATGAAATTGATAAAATAAAATCGGCAGCTGTTCCTCTGATTGATGATTCAGTAATTGTGTCGCAATTCGAACAAATGAATGAAACAATAATCGGATTTTGATTAAATTATTATTTTTATGAGAATCGTTAAGAGTTCAAGAACCTATGACGTGGGTCTTGGCTTCCTTGAGATAAAGAATTCATTGTAATAATAAAGTACACTATTCCTTTTTTTTGTTTCATTAAATGTTTACTTAGGTACTTATTTTAGGCCAGCCTTGAATATAAATGCCGTAGTGAGACTTTCCTGGTAAAACGGAGATTTTACTTGAAGAAGAGAAATAGAGGAACCTGGATTCGTTTCCTAAAATTGTGAAAATGGTGTTGTATTTGTGCAATGCTTATTTTTTTTTTACTGACATATTCTCAGTAGACGAAAGCTTTATTTTGTCGTATCTTCATGATAGTGTGTCAATGGAAATCTTATTTGAATTAATCCATCGCAGAGTTCCAAGTTTATAAATTGATGAATAGAGTCCATATTTTTATATCTATACTAATATAATAAAGCTGAAGAGTTTTTTTTTATATTATAAACTAACGCTTGACCGCAATCCCGCCTGATGGCTTACCATCAGGCGGGATTGAGGTCAAGCGTTAGCGCGCTTTACCATCAACGATCACATCACTGCTTACAGTGATGTGATCGTTGATGGTAAAGCGCGCTAGTTTATTAAGAGCCTATTCACTCAGAAAAACTGAGCGAATAGGAAGGAAGACGGCAGTTGAGCGAGGTGATCCAATGTTAAACCCAACAACACGACCAACGATGCTGCGCCAAAGGGAGATTGATCTGAAGACCCTCCACGACCAAACTTCCAACACAACTGGCCTACACAACACGCTAATTAACTACTGGTTTGATTTGTAAAATTCTTTTTGCGTTGGATAGCCCATTAATCCAGGAAGGCAACCAATAGGAGCGGAACATATAAAAATAACATATCGAAACCTACGAGGATGAAACCGTTGGGCGCAACTGGTACAATCTACATAATACTCAGGACAGACATATATTTGCCAAGGGGTGTGGTGTTTCCCAGGAACTGGGTTATAATGGTTAGATAGACAGTCACTTCATGTAAAATACTGGCATCATTCAGTTGCTTCAGGTGAGTAGACTGAAAGTGAACTCCAACATATTATGTAGATGATGATGAGCTTCATGTACTAAGTCATATATAACTTTCACCAACGCTTTGTTGTTCCTTAGCAATAATTTATGAGAAAATGGATATTATTCTAAATGGTTTCGACTCTAAGCCATTGGATAACTTACATAATAATTAAATGCTCAACGTCAGGACACAGCAGACTTGTTTGGTATTTGAAAAATTATACTTAGACAAAGTTTAGGAAGTCTAGCAACTTCAGATGAGCTTAGGGTTTCTCAATTATTGACCTATTTTATTTTCCGGAGCACGAGAATTCTCGACCACTATTTCCCGGGAATTCCCGGGTTGTTGAGAAATATGGAAACTTATTAAAAATATGTGTGATATAACAATAAAACTACGCTTTTTATGCAATATTCAATAACATTATCAATCAACATCATTTATTTTTGTTTCATGTAACTTTAACTTGAGTAAGTACATAAAACTTTAAGTAAGCGAAATAAACTCTAGCGAGATCTTTTGTCATGAATAGTCGTCTTTTTTACAAATAGAATAACTTTTAAAAACAATGTCATTATGTCATCACAATACAATTTAGTACATCACATACTAAATAATTTACTCTAGTCTCTGTCTGTATTACAACCTTTTCAATTGTAACATGAAACGCAAGTTTTTCAATTACATAGGTATCGAAATAACAATCAGACTATCTTCATAATTACGAACAACAATAAGGTACAGGTTTAGCACTTAGTTTAGTCCAACTTTTCAATATTTGTTATAAATAGAGATTTCCCGTTACGTAAGTAAGCACAAGAACTTAATAAGTAATTAATAATCTTAGACTAATGACAATCACAATTTAAAGTGGAAACTGCTTCAAAAGCTAGCGCACTATGTATTGGAAATAAGCCTTTAAAAGTACGAGGGCATTTATAGCATCATCTGACAATCGGTTTCTTATTTTTGTCATAGTGTTTCCAGACAAGGAGAAAACCCGTTAATTTTTTGTCGACATAGGCTTTATAACTAAAGCTCTTTTATAATCAAGATTCTTGTTAAAACAGTTTCAATGTTGCTCGGAGTGTCTATGGCTGCCATTTCAATAGCCTGTTTCAGTGTCAGCTCAAAGAATGTGGCTTTCTAGAGTTGCTCGTTTTGTAATATCTTTATTAGAGTGTCATCTTTATCTAAATTAGAACTCCTAGGGAATAATCTATTGTATTGTTATAGTGTACCCAAGTTACAAGCTTGCCTAGTTCGGAGCCAATGCAATGCAAAAGATTACAGAGATTTTTTCTGTAATGTTTTGAGCAATAAAGTTTATTATATTATAGTTTTCTTCAGTTTCAGAATTTCTCGATCATTATCTCATCGCGAGTAAGGCAAAATTTCCCGGGAATTCTCGGTTCGAGAACTCTCGAAGAGAAACTCTAGGTACTCTCGAAGAGAAACCCTAGGTACTCTCGAAGAGAAACCCTAGGTAGCTAGAGAACCCAAACGGAACGATTTAATAATGGGATATAGTTCGCATGATAACAGTTGAAGTAATTTGACTATTTTTTGTTTTAAAATGTTCCAAATAGTTCTAATTAGGTTTCTATCTAACGAACTTTTGTCTATGGAATTGTTGTGTTAACAAAATGTGACCAGGATAGTGTCTATGGCTCTGTTAGTTCAAGATAATAAACGTGTTGTGTGCCATATCAGTATATTTTGCCAAGTATGTACATTGTCATAATTACTATCAAAACAATGTAATGATGTTCCCGGAATCGTCGTCGTTAAGTTAATTAATGGATAATGAGATCTAGTAAGTATGTATGTAATTCTGCCTCTAGTTATGAAAGGATATATAATGTCTGTAAGAGATTTCTGTCACAAACAAAATGTGTACCTATATACAATACATATCACCAAATTAAAAAAAAAAAAAAAACGCTTCTACTAGCAATTTTTTCTGTATCGTGGGTGCGTTTACAAACATATAAAAAACTCACATACATAAACAACCAGACCCAGAATAACTACTTGTAGGTCATAAAAATTTTTGTTCTGTGCGGGAATCAAACCCGCGCACGTGGCGCAGTAATCAATAGCTTAACCACTGCCTTAACCGTTATTATTGTCTCCATGCATCTGAAAAATGCTTGCTTCAAGAAACGCATACCATTTTATATCTCTTAAAAATCATCCAGTTTCGCGCATTCTATATTTCAAGAAACCGTCTATTTGACGCTCCTACAATGACATAACTATGTAAAGCAACATTTTCATATTGCAAATTGGTATCAAAATGAGAGAAGAGATTCGCAATCCTATGACGACTTCCTTTACAATAGCTGTCAACCTTAACTGTGTCCATATACGGTTTAAAATTGCTTGTTTGAATGGTGAATTTAAGTTGGTATGCAGATTCTTAATTGGACTGATCTGGCGGGCCCCAGATGTCGGAGCTTTGTCAATAAATTTGATTGTGAGTCTGTCTGCATATACTATATCGTATATAAGTATTGTTTGTACCTTTCATTGATTCTCACGTGAACAATGTGTCCCTTGGAAGGTTTAAAATAGCGTTTGTTACCATCATTGAAGCAATAATTTGCTTTGTCGGTACCTGTTGGAATATAGGCTTTCAGAGCAGCCGAACAATCTCAATCTATTGTTCGGCGGCATTTTAAAATAATGTAATACTTTTTTTTTGTTTTTTAAAATATTGGCCCACACTAGGAATTTCTCCCGTGTAGTAGGTGCGTTTACAACATATAAATTCACATACACAAGCATCCAGATCTGGAAAAACTACTTGTAGGATATACAAATATTTGTTTCGGACGGGAATCGAACCCGCGACACGCAGCGCAGCAGTCAATATGTTTAACCACTACGCTAACCGTGCAGTTTTTTTCCTTATGGTCGTGTGATTTAACATGTGGCTAGCTGCTTCTTTGGTCTAGTGATTGCCTTGTTATTCTACTTACTGCCTCATCGGTCTAGTGACTGCCTCTTTGGTCTAGCTCTAGTGACTGCCTCGTTGGTCTAGTGACTGCATTATTGGTCTAGTGACTACCTCGTTGGTCTAGTGACTGCCTCGTTGGTCTAGTGACTGCCTCGTTGGTCTAGTGAATGCCTCGTTGGTCTAGTGCCTGCCTCGTTTGTCTAGTGACTGCCTCGTTAGTCTACTTACTCTCTTGTTGGTCGAGTGACTGCCTTGTTTGTCTAGTGACTGCTTGTTGGTCTCGATACCTTATTGCTCTAGTGAGGTTCGCAATTTGGATCATTTTGAAGGATCCTGCTAATCCAATGCTTCTTACTCGTATGTTCGGTAAGTCTGCTCAACAATGTCTGCAGCCACATTTGGGCTGGTGCTGCGAAATGTCACCTTGCCACTTTGGATTCAGTGGAGAGGCGTGCGAAGAGGCTGATTGACGACCCGGACTTAACTCGAAACGGTCTCCAAAGCCTGGAGCACAGGCGTAGAGTAGCCAGCCCTTCGGTCTTCTATAGGATGCATTCTGGTGAATGTGCAAGGGAATTGCATGATTTAATTTCCTCATCTTCGTTCCATCATCGGATGACCCGTCGTACGGCGAGTTTCCACCCTTACGTTGTTGACACCACTGCGATCTGGACGAAGCGTTTTGCTTCTTCCTTTATACCGCGTACATCGAGGGACTGGAACAATTTGCCAGCGTCGGTGTTTCCGTCACACTACAATTTGAGTGTCTTCAAGGGTAAAGTGAATAGGCTCTTAATAAACTAGCGCATTTTACCATCAACGATCGCATCACTGCTTACCATCAGGCGGGATTGCGGTCAAGCACTGGTTTATAATTTATAAAAAAAAAAATGTAAATAACGCAATGATGAATATTGCTGTACTATCAAAATGAAACCCATCGCTGCTGACAGTGTGTTGTAAAATTACCCTGCAGTAGTATTTACTGTAGTCGTTATTTGAAAACATGAATAGAAAACTTCCAATTCAATTTCTATAACAATCATTAGAATTGATCAATCAATCATTAAAACGTTCGGAAATAGTGTTCGCAGTATCGTTTAGCTATAAGCTTATCTTGAATGTGAATATACTAAGCCTGACCTATTGGAGTCTAGGTCATAGCATATATAATGAATAACTAATGAGCATTATGTAATCATTCTAGACTGGATTTTATCACGTTTTATCGTCCTCTTTAGTTTATACAGTAAAGTGAGAATGATACTTTATCATATTTTCTTTATTACTTTAACTTCATGACTGTCTAAACTTCTCTTCTCATAGGACCAAACTAATTTAATAAGTAGTAAAAATCTGGCTAAAAGTAGTCCTATAGAACACAGGCTGTGTTCTATAGGACGCATTTTGGACAGCGTGCAAGGGAATTTAAATAAAAAAGGAAAGTTAAAACATCTGTGTGCCAAATTTCATCCCAATCCGTTGAGCAGTTTTTATGTGAGAGTAACAAACTTTCACGTTTATAATATTATTAGGATTTAGGGTATAAAAATACTTAGATTTTATATAAATATTTTTAAAATGGTGTCATAAAAATTTAATGAATCTAGTAATATTTATGGTATGGAAGCTCGGTAAAGATAAATCGACTATTGTGGAAATCATTATACATTTTTTATCCAGATTTAATGTTTGATGAAAGATATCTTTACAAAATATGTGAAAAATGATTTCAGAATTAACATAATCAGTTAAGTTTGTAAATGTATTGAAGTGTAACATTGAGGTTTTGACAGGAAAGTTAAGATGAGTGTCACACGCATTTTTCATTGGACTTTTAAAATTATTTATAGTGTCGTTTATTAAATAAAAGCGCGTGATTTATGTAGTGAAAAGTGCATTCAGTGAATAATTCATAAAGATCATTGAAATATCGCAGCATAGTGGCCACATCATGGCTTTACATCAAATCTCCTAGTAGTCGGCTCACGCGGCCCTTTTTTCAACTGTCATTGGCGATATCCGCCATTATTGTGAAATAAAATTTTTCAAGAATTTCTATAATTTGTTACACGTGTTATTGGCAAAGTTGTGGTATCTAACCACAGAGGCCATTGAAGAGTTGAACTAGTATTTACTCTAAAGAAAAGTGTAACATTGTTTACAGATGGGTATTTGTTTTGAGAGCAGTGATGGCCTAGGGGTATCAGCCGTGACTTACAAGCTGGATGTCGTAGGTTCGAAACTTATCACGCGCTTTACTTTGTATAAATTATTTCATTCAAATGGTGAAGGAAATCATCGTGAGGAATTCGGCCAGTCCTAGTACTAGTACAACCTTCGAAGTGTTGCCTACTTCGAAGGTTTGTAGGTACTAGCAACCCGTTCTGCACCCGCTTGGTAGACTATGGATCACTCTCTCTAACCGAGAGGAGACCTGAGTCCCAGGATTGGGATCATTATAGACTGATCATGGATTATGGATTTGTAAAAGCTTTTATCTACTCTCATATCAAAAAATTAAAAATCTAAAACTAAAAAGGAGTTTATATTGACGTACTTTACCCATAGTATATCGAAAGGAAATAAAAAATTAAATTATAACATTATTTCTCTAACAAAATAATGTTATAATAAAATTGTTTTTCATTACCGTACAGATTACAAACCATAGATAGCACTATTTCATTTTTTTGCGCGTCGATGCAGGGTGCAGAATTTTGGCGCCAAATACGTTTCTTTGCATTGCGAGTCGTTGTTGTGTTTCGCTGGACACATAATTGATTATTATTGTTTCTTAAAATGTATGAGATTAGATAAAGTAGTGTATGAAACTGTACATAATTAGGTATTACAGACTCGTGTGATACTATTAAAAAACTCGCTTCGCTCGTTTTTTAAACTCACACTCGTGCATAATATCCCTCATTATGTAACAGTTTCATAAACTACTATTTTTTTATTTTTATTAAAAACTTTGCCCCACACTAGGGATTTCTCCTGTATCGTGGGTGCGTTTACAAATATATAAACTCGCATACACAAACAGCCAGACCCTGAACGACTACATGTAGGTCATACAAATATGTATTTGTACCGTGCGGGAATGGAACCCGCGATATGTTGGGCAGCAAACGATCGCTCAGCCACTGCGGCAACCGTGTCGTCAAAGTTTGACATGGCCATGTCATCCATAGCCGTATTGCTTGTACAGTACCTTTACTGTACAAGTACCTGCCACTATACCTCTAGTGTAGTGGCAAGTCATTCCATAGCCGTACTTCTACTTTACTAAAGATGCTGATGCATTCTACTACTTTCTTTGATATATACTCTCGGTGGGAGGCCATAACATCGGCCGCCGGCAGAAGTTACCACCCACCAGACAAAGTCTTACCGCCAAGCGATTTGTCGTGTTCCGGCATGATGTCTGGTGAAGCTGTACGGTGGACGGGTCTGAGCTGTTGTGTTGCGATGTGTGCCGGGTACGATGCGCCAAATGTTGTTGTGTTGGGAGTTTTGTCGTGCAGGGTCTCCAGATCAATTTCCCTTTGGCGCAGCATAGTTGGTCGTGTTTTTTTTTTTTTTTTTTTTTGTTATGGCATCTCGTAGTTGACCTTGAGAGGCCGTGACTACTTAACCGGACTTTCCTGTGGATGCCTTAAATGAATTTAAAGCCTCCAGCCAGGGCTACTAAAAACTAAGCGACTACGCACTAAGGGCACCCCTGTGGGGTACGAACCTCGGCTTAGGGCGTCGCTGGAGAGAACAGCAAGGGATTGCTGGATCGAATTTTTATTTTTATTTTGGTTTGATGACCGCGGCGTTTCCTAGTACTAGCTCTGAGAAGAAACGTCCGAAACAAACTCAGAGGTCATGGTTGGGAAGTTATGGTTACTGGCTCAGCTGCGGCGCGGGCTGGCCTTCATCGGACGAGGGACGGGGGAGGGGGCTACTACGTTGAATGCGTCGCGATGGACCTCGGCGGCGAGGTCGGTAGGTCGGTCTGTTTTTTATTAGTGTGCTGGTGGCCCTATTGGCCTCTTGGAGGAGGGTTATGGGGTCATCTGGGTCTGTGAGGGCATGCCTTGGGCGGCGAAGCTTGGAGATGGTGGAGGGGGTGTAATTAGCAGCCGCTACTATCAGGGGATTGCGGTGCTTGGCGGCAGTGTCAAAGAAGCGTTTGGAAAGACGCTTCATGAACTGCTGGATGGTGGGGATTTTGAGATCGAGGTGGAAGATCTCTTTAGGGACGAACCAAGGGGCGTTTGTGGCTTTACGCAGGAAACGGTTTTGGACTACTTGCATCCTATGGATATGACGCGGCTTGGCATGTGCGAAGACTGGACAAGCGTATGTCATAATCGGGCGTATGCACGCTGTGTACAAGCGCATTTTGCACTTGAGCGACAGTTTGCTACGCGGGTTGAGGACGGGGTGGAGTCGACCCAGAGCGTAGGCGGCACGTGAGCGGATCGCCTTAATGTGCTCTGAGAAGTTGAGGTTGCGGTCGAGAATCACACCTAGGTATTTGGCTTGCTTCCCCCAAGGGATCAGCTCGCCAGACATGGAGATGGGTCGTGGGGTGGAGGCGTTTAGTTGCGGTTTCATGTGGAGTACCGCTTGACTCTTTTGGGGGTTGACTTCGATCCTCCATTTCTTGAACCAGTCAGCCAGTTTGTTGACTGCGGTTTGGAGATGGCGTCGAATTCGGTCAGGGAGGTCGTGTTGTTGGGTTTAACATTGCATCACCTCGCTCAACTGCCGTCTTCCTTCTTATTCGCTCAGTTTTTCTGAGTGAATAGGCTCTTATAAACTAGCGCGCTTTACCATCAACGATCGCATCACTGCTTACCATCAGGCGGCATTGCGGTCAAGCGCTAGTTTATAATGATTAAAAAAAATATATATGTAATTTTTTATCACAGAAGTAGTATCACAGAAGTAATAGTAGAATGCATCGGCACTCTAGTATCAAGTTCTCGGAAGACCTCTGGTAGGTATCTATGCAATTAAGGACGGGGTGTTTGCTTATCACACTATCAGTAACAACGTGTTTCACTTTGAAAGGTCAACAGTTTGCATTACGTTGTTTGTATTGTGGAGTAGATATAAACTTTTGTACTTAAGAAGCAATGGATCAGCAAAATCTCTCAAAATGATTCAGAATGAGAGTGCATCCGATCGACTCTTCACTGTCGCGGTATCCAGCCTCCTTTGACTAACTGACGAACTGACTGGCTGGATGACGGACATTTTTTTTATAAAGACTGATTGGACTTGACTTGCAACTGCGAAAAGAGAAGGGTGTGACTTTTCGACAAGAATTGGCTTGGGCACTTTTTCGACACTCACCGTGAAAAGTTTGGTGAAGTGAGTTGTCAATAGTGTTGACAGGTCACTCTACACTCACTCACGGGGATTGATCCAGAGCATCAGTTGGAATTCCTCTTATCGAGGGGAGGCCTGTGTTCCAAGAGTGGGAATATTATGGGCTAATTATGATGGTTAGTTGGAATAGCAGCTCACTCCACGATCAATTCACCTAAGTTTTTACTGAATATTTACAGTATCGCACTGCTGGTCAGTTTTAGAAATCAGAAGTCAGAAATATTTTATTTGTGATACATAGGTACAGTAGTTAAGCGGGTTCGAATCCCGCGCAGTGCATATATTTGTATGCATGAATATGAATATTTGCACTGATCTGGTCGTGCCTCGGAAAGCACGTTAAGCCGTTGGTCCCGGTTGCCATACAAACATCTAATGGCAGTCGTTACGGGTTGTTGGAGCCTTCAAGTTCTACAACTGGTCTAACTGCAATGCCTCGATGTCGCCTTCGGGTTGTGGAGGAGACGGCAGTCGCTTCATAGAAAATATCGAAGTTTAGCCAAAATGAGCAGTTAGACTGGTAAAGCGGACCCTAGACTCCAAAGCTGAAAAGCTTCGGATATGACTGGGATTACGTTAAGATGAAGAAGAAGAAGATATAGGTACAGTAGTTAAATTTGAAGTTAAAGTGCGCTATGATCAGCCTATTATAGGCATACAAATACAAAAAAATAAAATAGGTAATCGTGCAAATTAAAAGTAACATTATTTAATTCTGATGATTCGCCCGTTTTGGATGAGCAAATTCACCCAAATCGACTAATCGGTCTAAAATGAGGTCAATTGAGATTTTTTGAGCTGATTGATATTGATACGCCAAAAAGACTAACACAATCCACAAATAGATAAATCCATAAAATGCCAATCAGGACAGACGGACCCCAGGTAACCCTTATCATTCTCCTAATTTTAAATTTAATTGAACCGTAATTGACAACGTGATTCCAATAATCCAGTTAAATATGGGCAAACTTGAGATTCTTTACTAAAAATAAACTCTTAACTGGCACATGACAAATTATTTAAACAGACTCCATTCTCTGCATTATTAAGAAATGTAGGCCAACAGTAAGCTTGTCTTTATGACAAGTCATATTCAGTTCCCCAAACTATCAGACGAAAATGCAAATAAATGTGTCAGAAAAATTACCTGTGGATGCCAATTTGTAGAGTCACTTACTTAAATTGAGTGCCATGATTTGATTATTTGCAACCTTGAACTAAAAATTCTAATTTTAAAAATGTTTTTCATTCGACATTTTTGATTAAATAACTTTTAATACTATAACTTCAGTTTTTATCGATGCTTTTTTATTAACCCACATAAAATTTATGAATTTTACTGAATATCCTGAAATCCTTCTGAATACCTATAAATGTGTTTATTCTCTTTAGTGAGTCTAGCGAAGTTTAACCTGAACAGGGGTTATTTACGATTTCATCTAAGAACTGAGTGTATACATATCCAGTATAAGCTAATCCCGCACCGTATTGGCTTTCCACATATTTAGATGTCAGTTTATACTAGAAATGTAAAACTTGATATGTCGTATCTGTGTGAACTGCGATTTTTACAAATCTATTGATTTAATCCACAACACAGCAGTGTGGGTATCTTTTTAGCTTCTCAGAATTTGTATGTACCTATAAGTGGTTATCTTGAATAATTTGAATGGTAATATTAAGAGGTACACCTTAATTTGGAGAGGCTTGAATTAATTTCGTGTTGGATTTTGGTACTTCTTTGTACTGTACCTCTCTACTGTGTGGGAACTTTTTGCTATGGATAAAGCTTTGTATCTGCTATTATAACCTACATGGGTGTTATAGAAGAAGGTCTAAATGGCTTTGATTACCGCCTGGTAAAAGAATCAATAATATAATAGAAAAATACTAAGTTAAACCTTATGCTTTTGGGTCAAATAAATAAAAATTGACAAATATAAAAGGCATCAAAGATCAGAAGTGGTGGCTGGTGACGTCACTCGTTGCTAAAAAGTGTAGCAAGGAGTGACGTCACACGAGTTTTCAACTCACTGTATCGTCTTCATTTTTTGTTTATATGAAAAAAGAATAAATATGTGTCTAGTTTTTTTTTTAAATCTTTCTGACGGACTTATTAGTTTTTTAGTCAACTACCCTATTGTCTGCGCCAGGGGACTAGCGTGGCCTTCTGTCTGCACCCTACAGAATCTGATAGACACTATAGAAGGTGACAATAGTTCGTAGCTACGGCATACGGGATAAATAGCTAGAAAATAACTCTAAACTACAAGAGTAAGTAGTAATACATAGATAGATACATATATTATATAAACAAAATGAACTGCGAGAAGAAATATTTATCGGTAGAAGAGAGAACAAAATCAGCAAATTAGCGCTAAGATATGATATGATATGATGATATTATGGCCAACTTCTGACAGGTATATTCACGTGTCTTTTTTTGGATGGGAAATAATCAAAAGACGTCATTTGTCACCCCGCTAAAAGGGTGTGTCAGACTGACTAAAACCATCCGTGTTTGTTCACTTGCTTGTGCGTCAGGGGACTCAGGGACCGAAGTATCTATTTCGAAATACCCGCGGCCCTGACAGATGTTCACGTACTAAATACAAGATTTAGCTAATATTGTTTTTGTTATTTTTAATATTGGTTATTTTATAACTCAAAAAATATTAAAATAACAGTCCGCTGTTTAATTTATTCACGCTTGACCCTCCACGTGTGCGACTGTAGGTATGCGTGAGTAGATTTGAAAAGTGACATCAATTTTCTCCTACGCATAACAAATGTTATAAATAAACAGTGGTATGGATATAATTTTACAAAATTATGTGTATGAGTTACGATTAAACATAATATTCTAGTTGGTATATTTGGTGGTGTGTTGGAATTTCGAGATATGTTGTATACACTGCCATCGACAGGCTAAGAAAATGAGAAACTAGAGTGTACGAAAACTGACGTTATCTACAAATTCACATGTATCTTACAGTGTGGTTACCATGAGTTTTCATTACGAAGACTTGATCATCGATATCGAGCGCGTTTGACTCATCGATTGGTCCGCTTCAAGGTTGTAAGAACTCTCAACCAATGAGAGCGCCAAACGCGGTCGATATCAACGATCGAGTCTTCGTAATGAAAACTCATGGTAGCCACACAGATCCTGCATCTCGCAAGTAGAGTTTGCCGTGCCAATATATGCTAGTTGTATACAAATTCCTACGTCAAGCGTTGGGCAAGTGCTCGGCAGACTCGAACGCAGGATGAGTGAACTTTACACACTGTTCCTTATACCTCTAAAAAACTAAACGGTCTAAAATTTGCGGTTTAAACCAAAATTAAAAAAAAAAAAAGACGTGTGGCATTCGGGGACTGCCGCGGTAAAGCTTTTGCATAGCATTTTGTATTCCTCTTTTTTTTTTTTTCTTCATTTTTTTTTTATATTTTTTCTTTTTTTTTATTATTATTTCTTCATTATTTTTTTTTATTTATTTCATTTTCTTTTTATTTTCAGCTATTCGATGTTGTACATAAATACCTATACACTTTATATATATATATATTATATTATATACTTCCTCATAAACAGCTGCTTATGTATTCGTCCGATTTCGGAGCAGCTCGTCTCGATTCGTGCGAGTTTCGTAGAGTCGTACAATACGTCTAATCGCACGCACACAACGCCGAAGACTGCCGAACTGAAACGACGTTAGACGATGTACGGCCTTCAAGCCACACCTCCGTGCCCGTCGGAGTGGGGAGCGTGAGGTTTTTTCGTTACGGAATTTCTGGATTCGGTCCCCGCGCTCAAGGCCCGCGATAGAAGCTATGCAATAGCTTAAAATGTACTACAAAGGAAGCGTCAGGGTCTCTATTCAAGATCCGCCTATCCTTTTCCCCTACCACGAGTCCATTTATTAGGTTCTTCATCATCACTAATCAGGTCACAGGTGCGTTCGTGTGTGGAGTACTGCAGCCACATTTGGGCTGTGCTGCTAAGTGTCACCTGGCCACTTTGGATTCAGTGCAGAGGCATGCAAAGAGGCTGATTGGTGACCCTGATTTAACTCGAGAGGTTGTCCAAAGCCTAGAGCACAGGCGTAGAATAGCCAGCCTTTCGGTGTTCTATAGGATGCATTTTGGGGAGTGTGCTAGGGAATTGTATGATTTAATTCCCCTATCACCGTTCCAGCATCGGGCGACCCATCTTACGGCGAGTTTCCACTCTTACGTTGTTAACACCACTACGATCCGGACGAAGCGTTTCGTCTCCTCCTTTATACCGCGTACATCGAGGAACTGGAACAATTTGCCAGCGTCGGAGTTTCCGTCGGACTACAATTTGAGTGTCTTCAAGGCTAGAGTGCATAGGCTCTTAATAAACTAGTGCGCTTTACCATCAATGATTGCGTCACTGCTTACCATCAGGAGGGATTGCAGTCAAGCGCTAGTTTATAATTAAAAAAAAAAACAAAAAAAAAGATAGAAATCTGTAACAAAAGAAAGAAGATTATTGGGGATAGAGAACAAATGACAAATCTTTTGTGGTAAATCGGTATTTCGTCACCAATCATGTGCCTACATGATTGGTAAAGTATGTTAAAACAGTATAACGGCCTGTAATCCTCAGATTATTGAGGTGTGGGTGTAGGAAAGTTGTCGGCTGTTCACCCACAACCGATCTCCGATTACAGTGTTATGGTTTCCACATCGCGAGGTCCATTCATGTTTGTCATTTCCGCTTGTATTGTAATTTAATGTTTCCCTTTGTCTTATATTTTTTGACATTCAGAAAGTTTTCTTTGCTTACACAAAGTTTTATTGCTGTCTTATTTTCTTTTATATATAGGTTTTTTTTATAAAAATCTATAGGTTAAGTTACAATATTATACAGAGTGTATCTGACATCGTAACGCAAACTTCGCGAGAAGGCTACACCGCATGCCACTAATAAAATTATGATAGCCATTTATATCGTTAATGAGCGGTTACAGAAATAACAATGTTTAAAAAAATGTGTCGGCTCGGCTTTTGAACGTTGCAAGCGTGCCGCCGTGCGGGTTTGTAGGTATGATGTTGATCCCTGATGTGAACTCTATTAAATCAGCTGATAAGATAGTTTTTCGAGTTTTCTTTTCATTGCGCTTTTTTGTGTAATTAGCGAATTAATTAATTTTTACTTTAATCTTATTGGGTTATAAACGTATAGCAATTATAGACGGTTGAAAGTTAAAAAAACTACATATTATTTTTTTTTAAATCAGGAAAAATCGACGAATAATTCCCCCACTGGGAGTTTCAGAATCATGTACTGGATCCATGGTACTCGTTTGTGCGTCGATGTCAGAGACACCCTTTATGTCCATTTTAATAGTTTATTGGTCAGGCGCTTTACATTATGTAAATTATTTCACCACCATTGCTCTCAAAACGGCGAAGGAAAATATCGTGAGGAAACTGGCATGTCCTAGAGCCAAATACTTCGAAGATATGTGACATGTACCAGCACGCACTGGGCCCGTGTGGTAGATTGCGGCCCACTCCCTCTCACCGAGAGGAGGCCTGAGTCCTAACAGTGGGAACAATATAGGTTAATTACGAGTTTATTGGTATATTAGCTGTTAAGGACCTAACTAAGGTTATTAATAATAGTCAGGTGAACTGTAAAACTTAATATAATGATTCAAGACAGTAAAATGTTGGAAACTATGATATTTTTTTTTTTATGGGACAAAACCCGCCACACTTTTCCCCACCCACTGCAACTCCTGACAGCCAGAATCATGAAGCTCGACGAGTCCCAGAGAAACGATTCAACTGTCTTGGGTACCGCAATGAAATTAATCAGAAAGAATAGCGGAGAAGTAAGAAAAAAGATAGTTTTTTCCACTTCTCTCCATAATAAGCATGAGACAGAACAGAACTAGGCCAATCGGCACAAAGGGACATTATTGCAACTGGGAGAAGCCCAGATTGCCATACACCACGGAATAAAATTTGATTAAGTTAATGGGTCCTAAGTAGGTATTATCTGTTACAATTGATTCCAATAATAGGTATGGCAAAAGCGCCTGAACGCACGGAAATTGGTTCTAGTTTCTACAAGGTCCGTATAATAAACCACTCCGGATGTAACTTGTACACTATCCAACATAATATTGCGTTCGTTCATTCTGCCAAAGAACACACTTCCACAAGATGTGATGTGCAAAACTATAATATTGACAAGTGCGCATGAGCGTCGACGACCAAGTCATTAGCAGAGTGAAGGTAGACGTGGTCGTTATTTCACGTAACTGGTTACAATAACCAGCGACGCGATGAGTAACTGAATCACTAGATAGAAGTCAAATTAAAAAGTAGTTATTTTTGTAAATGCATTATTTCATACACACGTTATGCCGTAGCGGGTAGCCGTATTGTGCATCACACCGGCGCGACGGCGCGCGTCGCTGGTTATTGTAACTAGTTACGTGAAATAAGGACCACGTCTAGTTTCGTTTCGTGTGTAACTGTATAGTTGGTGGTTATATTTATGTAACTAATCGCAGTAGCTGAATTAAAATAACTAGCTACAAAAATAACTTGTTTTATAACAGGTTACGCCGATCAAGTAACTGGTTACATTACGTTTCTTGAAAAAGGCGTTACGACCCACACCTAGTGAAGAGCCGGCCGCCATCCGCCGCTTGCCGCTGTCGTCCCGCACCGCACCGCCCTCTCCGCGCATCCCCTAGCGCGGACTTTGTTCACGCCTTGGTAGTCGTGAACACTAGCGACATAAACCTTCCTCTTGAATCACTCTATCTATTTAAAAAAATTGCATCCAAATTCTTTGCACAGTTTTAAAGATTTAAGCATACAACCCTATGTATGCTTAAATCTTTAAAACTGTGCAAAGAATTTGGATGCAATTACACAGAGACACAGAGAGAGACTTTGTTTTATACTGCATAGCGGTCGACCGCAGCTCCGCTCACGTGGATGTCGGTTACCGCTGCAAAACACCTACCCAGGAAAGACACGGTCAGCAAAATGATTCCCAAGTCAATTCACAGACACGGACACTAACATCGACGACGCAGCCATTATTCGCAGGCTGCATAGATTGTCTTTATGCGGTTGTTACAGTTGTTAATGATGAAAATATTTAAATGTAATTAATATTAAGTTTTCACATTCGCGAATTAAATCTATTTTTAAGGTTGGTGCGATTCTTGATCGCAACGATAACTGGTCTGCATCCGAAATAAAATATATTTGTAAGAATTGTGGATTTTGGCCTGATGGTGGTAAAAGGCTACCAATGAGGCGATCCTGTCCTTCAATTTTAAAAGTGGGCATAAAATTACCTACCCTGATTTCTTTTCCGCCAAAAGAAGTCATTTGAAAAAGACTATTGTATTTACGTATACATATATTATTTGTTAAAAAATGACCAGATAATGGATAGTTGTTAGAAGATTTTTATTGGTTGTGGCGGCTCCTGAAGGTTAGGAAGACAAACTTTACCTGAAGCACAGCACATACCATTACATCTGAAAGCCAGTCTGTGGCTTTTTGCTAAAATTCTGTTGCGAACTCTATTTGTGGCCAACTGCTGTCTCTCTGCCTGACCTCTAAGTCGCTACTAATGCTTGACACTCGACTATCTTTCGCGCAACTGAGAAGACCTTATATTTTGTTCATGAAGACTTTGGGAACGCTCCAATCTTGACTTTTGAGCGCGTAACTCAAATTTTCTCAGACTGTTCGGCAAGACGTTGGAAACGAAACTTTTCGTACTACTTACTACTATTGTTAATCCATACTAACTAATATTATAAATTCGAAAGTAACTCTGTGTGTCTATCTGTTACGCTTTTCCGCTTAAACCTCTCAATTGATTTTGATGAAATTTGGCACAGACAACCTTTAGAACCTGAGAAAGGACATAGGCTACCTTTTATTACCGAATTCCACGCGGGCGAAGCCGCGGGCGGAAAGCTAGTTCTAATAATAAATTACAGTGTGTTTATTTTTTTTTACGTAATACATATTTACTTACCTACTTACATTTCCATTTTTAATGTTTTTTTTTCGTTTTGCTGGTATATTGGCGTGGCTAGCTGGCATATTGTAAAAAATAACTATATATTTTTCTTTTTTTCATTACTTGGTACCTATATGGTAAATAATTTACCTACAAATTTATCTCCAGCGAAAGTGCTAGGAAGTGGCAAAAGGCGAACGTTTTGGGAGACTAATTTTATGTTATATTGACTTGCAAAATGTGCTGATTCTTAGCCTAATATGAATAAATAACAATAAATTGATTTCATTTCATTCCATTTGTGAGACAAAGCACAGTCAAAACTGCTGGGTCTCATCCTATCATTGTCTTCCTTTAAAAAAAAAAGTTGTCACACACTAGGAATTACTCTTGTATCTGGGTGGGTTTCCAAACATATAATCTCACAGACCCGCAACAACTACTTGTAGGTCATACTGACGTTTAAAAATAAATGAATTTTGATTTTGATACAAATATTTGTTCCGTGCGGGCCCACGATACGCAACGCAGCAGTCAATACTTATTAACCGTGCAGTGTTTTTGTCTTTATCACAATTTATTTAGGGTCAAAGCAACATGTGTTTGCCTTCCTGCCTATTTTCTTATACCGCTTGTTGAAGAAGCATTAAATTGTGTCTAACGAGTTAAGGCAAGCAAGGCTATGGAAGGAATTTAAAATATGAATATTTGTATTAAAGTTCGTCAATTTTGCCAATTACAAATCCCATTGGATACAAGGCTTGTAAACTAATAGGTTTCAAGTAACAGTCTGGCTCCAGCTGACGAAAGAATGCGTTCCTGGCACTTATCATTGCGATAATTCTATCAGCTAATAAGGATCATATTCGCAAAACACATATTCGTTTATATGCAACTGACACCTGTCAATCACATGGCTGACGAGAGCAGAACTGGAACTGTTTGTGTATATGAGTTTTATATGTTTGTAAACGCACCCACGATACAGGAGTGATTCCTAGTGATTAATTCGGTGTAGTTTGCTTAGAGCTCTCAATATTATAATCCTAGCCCCTCCAGATTTTACCCTTGTTAATTTCTATCACGTAGGAATATCGGGATCGTAGGAATGTCTCGGTGGTAGGCCATAACCTCGGCTGCCGGCAGAAGTTACCACCCACCAGATAAAGTCTTGCCGCCAAGCGATACGTCGTGTCGTGGCATGATGTCTGGTGAAGCCGTACGGAGGACGGCTCTGAGCAGTTGTGTTGCGATGTGTGCCGGGTACGATGCGCTAAATGTTGTTGTGTTGGGAGTTTGGTCGTGGAGGGTCTTCAGATCAATCTCCCTTTGGCGCAGCATCGTTGGTCGTGTTGTTGGGTTTAACATTGCATCACCTCGGTCAACTGCCGTCTTCCTTCCTATTCGCTCAGTTTTTCTGAGTGAATAGGCTCTTAATAAACTAGCGCGCTTTACCTTCAACGATCGCATCACTGCTTACCATCAGGCGGGATTGTGGTCAAGCGCTAGTTTATAATTATGAAAAAAAAAAAGATAATGTGTGTCAAACCCTAGCATTAGTAGTCTCACACCACAGGATGCTAAAGATCGTGCGAAATGGAGGAGAATAAGCAAGAAAGCGGACTCCGGACTTCAACACGAAAGCCCTGGCTGCAACCGGCAGGGTAATTGTCTAACACACTACCAGTAGCTATGGGTTTCAGGGTTCAGTTCAGGAACATTTAATGCGTTATTTGCGTTGCCGAGAAGTCACATTTTCGAACATATGGCGCAATGGATCAGGAATTTGCTTTCAAATGATTCCAACTGACAGATTCATCAAACATATAATTTATTCTTTTTCTCTATCTATATTTTTTTATCTCCCTCTACTGTTTACATTTTGTATGTATGTATTTTTTTTGTGTTTCTCTTTTAACTTCACTTTTATATTTTTGCACCTACCATGTTTTATCTCTGCATCACCTTATGGTAGACTGGTAGAAAACCCCTAACTAAAGCATTAAGTCCGCCATTGTGCAATGTTTTTCTTTGTGCATAAAGTTTTAATAAATAAATAAATAATAGTGTGTTACTCAATTAGGGTGGATGACTAAACGCGGAGATGATGATGGCATTCCTAGCATTACTTGGAATGACAGGTCGGTCTATGATCCACTTCACGTACGTAAGTATTCAATTATGTCACAATATTGGAGATATCGCCAATGACAGTCTAAAAAGACGGCCGCGTGAACCTTCTACGGGGGAGGTTTCAAGCAAAGTCATGATGAGGCCACTATGCTGCGATATTTCAATGTTCTTTATGAAATATTTACTGAATGCACTTTTACTACATAAATCACGCGCGTTTATTTAGTAAACGACATTATAAATAATTTTAAAGTCCAATGAAAAATGAGCGTGACACTCAGCTTTCCCGCCAAAAACTCTTACGTAAGTATTCACGGGGGCTAAACAAAAATTCCTTAAAAATATTCACTGGCCTTGATTCCATTGTTCCCAAACTAACCTAAATTTAAGTTTAATGCAGCTTTTTAGGGTTCCGTAGCCAAATGGCAAATAACGGAACCCTTACAGATTCGTCACGTCTGTCTGTCCGTCCGTATGTCACAGCCATTTTTTTCCGAAACTATAAGAGTTATAGAGGTAGATGTATTCTATAAACCGAATTAAGATTTTGATGCAAAAATAAAAAAATAATAATAAATATTGGGGGCTCCCCAATATTTATTATTTTTCATCAAACATATACGTGTGGGGTATCTATGGGTAGGTCTTCAAAAATGATATTGAGGTTTCTAAAATATTTTTTTTAAACCGAATAGTTTGCGTGACAGATGCTTCCAAAATGGAAAAAAGTTGGTTCCCCCCCTCTAACTTTTAAAATAAGAAAACGAAAAATCTAAAAAAAACATATGCTGTACTAATGTACAGCATATGTTTTTTTTAGATTTTTCGTTCAAAACAATTTTCGTTGGTAGTTCTAGATCTCGTTCAAAACAATTTTCGTTGGTAGTTTTTATGGTAATCCATAAAAACTACCAACGAAAATTGTTTTGAACGAGATCTAGTACGTAGTTTTTTTTTCAATACCTCGTAAATCTTTCATACAAATCATACATACGGAAACCTTTGTGCGTGAGTCCGACACGCACTTGGCCGGTTTTTCTTTTTAATTCACTAAGAAAAGGACAGAACATTATACATTTATGTTAGTTTAGACCTGTCAAATTATTCCGCGTTTGACGTAATTTTATGTATTTTTGGTCGCCATGTTTAAAATCACGTCTAAGTCTATGTAATGTCTTAATTTGATAGGATTAAACTAAAATGTTGTCTTCTATCCTTTTCTTAATGAAATAGAAAGAAAAAGGTGGACTGAACTTAGTTTGTGAACAAGAGATCAGCGCCATTGTTAAACAAGGGGTTACTTAAATATGAATGAGATAATAATGACGACAAATTTACATAAAACTGTGGTAATTACCATACGAAAATGGCTTAATGATATATGAATGGAATAAACCTATAAGGCCACAGGTGGCTCAAACTGTTCAGCTCTATAACAACTGTTTTCATGGGCGTACGTAGTCAGCTTCTCTTCAGTGGATAGCTGATGATAACCTTTAAGGAAAACACCCACGTAAAGCACTAACAAGATATACAAGTACCGGTGCCCTTTAAAGGTGGAAACTAACCTAATTTGAAATAAATTAATACTTTTCCCCACGTTATTTATGAAGGAGGGATGGTAAGGTCCTTTCTTAGGGGGGTTCAAGTCAGGCCTAGGAAAGGAGGGGGGGGGGGAGGGGAGGAAGGGGGAAGTCAGATTTTCAAGGTCGATTCTCAAATAAAATAAAATGCTAATCTCTCACAACCTTAGCTCGCACCGTAGATTACCGATTACAGCCAAGCGTTACAACGCTCGGCTGAATTTGGTAATCTTGGTTCGCTATAGTTACACGCGGTTTTTCGGCAATTACTTACACCATACATTTTGCCAATGTCGACTGCGTGCTTTATTTAAAAGTTAGAGATAAGTCCCAGTTTATACTTCCCCGATTAGTAATTAGGGAAGTACACACATGTTTTGTGCTTTTCTGGTTTCAGTTGCCCCATCTGCCCCCTCTAGGTACGCCCATGACTTTTTTTTTATAAATTTTAAACTAGCGCTTGACCGCAATCCCGCCTGATGGTAGGCTATTCACTCTAGCCTTGAAGACACTTAAATTGTAGTGTGACGGAAACACCGCCGCCGGCAAATTGTTCCAATCCCTCGATGTACGCGGTATAAAAGAAGAAGCGAAACGCTTCGTCCGGATCGTAGTGATGTCAATAACGTAAGGGTGGAAAGTCCGCGTAAGACGGGTCGTCCGATGGTGGAACGGAGATGGGGGAATTATATCATGCGATTCCCTTGCACAATGCATCCTATAGAAGACCGAAAGGCTGGCTACTCTACGCCTGAGCTCCAGGCTTTGGAGACCGTTTCGAGTTAAATCTGGGTCGCCAATCAGCCTTTTCGCACGCCTCTGCACTGAATCCAAAGTAGTCAGATGATATTTCGCAGCACCAGCCCAAATGTGGCTGCAGTACTCTACACACGAGCGGACCTGTGCTTTGTACAACATTAGAAGCTGCCCTGGTGTGAAGTACCGCCGGACCTTTGCGATGACGCCAAGTTTTTTGGCAGCCATCTTGGCCTTGGGCACAATGAACCGCCAAAAGTTTAAGTTCACGAAATCTCAACTCCCAAAACCTGAAGGCGGTCAGTGCACTCAAAGGAAACATTCTGAAAAGTAGGAGCCAAGGTGAACGGGCTCTTTTTGGCGGTGAAAAGACACGACTGTGTTTTGGCGGCATTGAATGCTACAAGATCAGCTTTTCCCCATTCGGAGACTGCCTGTAGTAGCTTTAGCAGTCAAAAGTTATAAATGTTTAAACTTATGGCTCCATTGTGACATTCTGCGAATCGGGTTCATAGAATAACAAGGACAACAATTTTAAACACTAAGCCAATATTTTGCAAATAATTTATGAATGAAGAATAAGTGATAATAATAGAGTATCCACTCTTACGGTGTTGACACTAATACGATCCGGATCAATTGTTTCGCCTCGTCTTTTATATCGCGTACATCGAGGGACAGAGTGAATAGGCTCCGCGTTTTACCATCAACATTTGCATCACTGCTTGCCATTAGGCGGAATTGCAGTCAAGAACTAGATTATAATTATAAAAAAAAATAGCGAATGTTACAATAAAAATTATTATCTTAAAATTAGTTTTTTCTGTCTGACATTTAATTTCTTATTGTACAGACGGCAGCACATCAAGCTACTACAGTCTGTCAGGTTTCTTTATTAGATTTTCAAATTTATCTCTAACGTTTTTAGGTTCAAAGTTGATTGGGAATATTTGACAGTTTCAGGTAGCTTGACCTGCTGCCGCCCGTATTCGCATACATCTTCAGGATATGAAACAAAGAAATTCCACAGTATCTGGTCCTTCGAAACATAACAATACAATTTGGTCCTTTCACCCGCAAAGTTTTCTGAAAGTGTCCTTCAGCTTATTACCTCAGCCGCAAATAGGTTTTATTTAGTGAAAATGGCAGCAATATAGGATGCCAAAACATTACTTGAACGTTCTCGCGGCACCATTGGAGACGTCTAATTAGGACGCCGAAGCGACTCGACGATTTCATTACAAATGTATGAAGCTGAAGGCAGGACGTGGCTTGCAAGCACACGATCTGTACAATGCTCCTTCCTTAGCAGAAAACGTCCATTCAAAGTAGATCCATGCTACTCCTTTTGTTACTGCGTTACCCCGAACATTGTGTATTTGGTTAAGGGACGAGGGAGGTCATCTTAGTCTGGCTGATGGTCCCTGCCTCTTTCCTGCACCGAACGGCAAAAAGTCGAACGTGTGGGACTGCAGACGAACCCGTTTCTCCATACAAGGTACTCCTCGACATGTCGCTTCCCAACGCACCGGCTCACATAATATTGTTAGCAGACGCCGATAGCTTTTTATGTCGAATGCATTATTCGATACTCATTTAAAATTCTAACATACGCTTATAAAGAAAGCTCGCCATTTTCATGTGGTCCCCTGCTGATGACGGTCGTTTCGATCTCAACTGACATTATAACATAAACTAGTGAAGAATATAGTAATATTTGAGTTTTTTTATTGCTTAAATATATTACGCAAATTCGGGGCCGGCTTCTTGCGCCCACGCGTCAAAAATCGCGGGGGCGATTCTCAGAGGCTTCGGCGCGTGCTCAAACACGCGCGCGCACCGACTGACACACACGCGCTTACTAAAAAAAACTAAAAAAGTAACAAAAAAAAAAAGTCGGTTTCGAATTTCGAAAACAGTGACAGTGGGTTCTAATTTTCCTTTATATTAGTTTGTTTGTTTTGGATAGTGCCGTTCTACGTTTGACTAAGTCGATCGATTTAGTTTATGAATGAAGTGTAATAGGAAGTTACGTCATGCATAGTGTTGTGCCTGCGTCTGCGTGTACGGTGGGCGATTCGTTGACAATGAATGCTCATTAGAGGGGAAAGGTGAGTGTAATGAACTAATGACCAACTCGTTACAGTTAAGAAAATATTTGTATCCGTGTATTATGGTGCTGCTTCTAACTTGTTACCTGTTTGGCATGAGTTTATCTATGTAATCACCTCGTTATCTATAAATGATTTTGTTTGTTTCGTTTTGTTGGCTTCTGTTTATCTCTAGATAGAGATAAAATAATGAGCTGCTAAATATATCTGGCTGTCTAAAAGTTAGGGAACTAATATTAGAATTGTCTATCTGTTATAAACTTATAATTGTAACAGATAGACAATTCCAATATTGTTTAATTAAGTTTTCCAACATTTCAATGTATGTATGCAAAAACATTTTTACTTTATACCATTCAAGGATAGCCCCTTGAATGGCATAAAATAATAATGTTTTTGCTATGATAAACAGGTACCTTTTTCGTCATAGTAAAACATTTTTCTACCTACGCAAAGGATTTACCGCAACACTAAATTGAATGCCTCGACTAAGCGCTCATATTGTTTGTTTACCATTTGAATAATCACACTTAAAGCGGTATTCTTGTGAATATTAATGACTAGCTAGGTTTACTATCCATACAGATTTGTGTGTATGTCTGAGCTAAGATCTAATTGGTTTTATACACATCGAATGAAAGCATTTTTCGATAAAACTTTATGTTTTACCCTTATAAATAAATTAAACGCAATGAAATCTTCACAAATGTGATTGGAAAATCCTTCCGTATTTGTCACACTATTTGTTTTGTCGAGGGTGGTAGCTGAGGCGCGGGCAAAGTGGTCCTTGAGTATAGCAGGGTCGCGTAAAAGTGTGACCCCTTTTAAGGAACTTCAGCGAGAAGGACCAAACAAAATATTTAATTACATACGTACATGGTCATCATTAGCTTACGGCAGTACACTGCTGGACATATGCCTGTCCAATGACTCCCTTTTCAACTCAGCTCTCGGCGGCTCTCATCTCAGGTTCCAGCTGTTGTTACAAGCCAACCTGCGAATATAGCGACAACACAACAGTGATCTAAACGACGATTGAAAAGGACACAGGAATAGCTAAGGAATTGACAGGTCTCCAATTAAGGAATCATTTTTAAGTTTGATATAAAGCCCGTTTGTTATACACGATAGAACATTCAAAATGCTAGTAAAACAGCTAAAATTTAAAATTATAAATCAACATTAACACCACATAAAGCAAAAGTAATTATAATTCGAATAACAAATGGTCTGAAATATTTACACTACCATACCTTAGTTTATAGGTATAATGCATTTCATTCCATCGCGGTGTTGCCAGAATTAATAGTAGCATTTAATTTAATATTTTCGCAGCCGAAGCTGTGATAATTGTGAAAATGGGATTAGTTAATTTATTAAATGTTTTGTAAATAGCGTATTTGTGTTAAGCCAAATGTTAGGTTAAATACCATTGGATTTGTTAGTTATTTATAATTGGAATGGCCTTTTGTTTTTGGTAGGTCACAGTAATGTTTCTAGCTAAACAATATTGGATCCATTTGAAAATCAATTATTGGATTTGGTTTTAAAGTCAACCGAATTAATTTACATGTATTTTATATACATATAATTCATATTTTTATATATTTCTACATAAAAAAATATATAAATATAAAAAAGTAGTAGTCCACCGGTATCGGGAACAGGGTCCAAGCTTCCGGCGGTCAGGGCTCCAGAGAGAGGAACTTCCTGACAAAGCGAGCCATGTCCAGAAGTACAGCTTTCTGAATCATGCCCTTGATCCAGCTGCCTAACGAGACCCTCCTGAGGTGTTGGTCGAGGCTCTAGGCTATTAAGCCATTGGCTGTCACGACTTCCCATATGTCGACAACCTCGCGAGCCAAGTCAAGATACTTGATTTGGGTATCTTTCTCGGCTTTCACGAGGTTCTCATCATGCGGGATGGTTATGTCAACAATCATTGCGCGCCGCTCTGATCGATCCACCATCACTATATCAGGCTTATTGCCAACAATAGTCCTGTCAGTGATGATGGATCGATCCCAGTACAATGTGTTATGGTCATTTTCAATAACTGGGTCGGGCATATACCTATAATAGGGTACCTCCGATTCCACAAGGTTGTTTTTAAGAGCAAGTTGCTGATGAATTATCCTGGCTACGAGTTTGTATGTACTCTCCGTTAGCCAGACGAGAACACCCGGAGATAATATGTCTAATGTGTCTTAATTATTATTAGTTTAGTTAATAAACTATATATACGAATACTCGAATATGGAGTTAAACTCGAATCTTTTAAGAAATTAAAAGATAACTTTCAGTGTTATCTTTTGCTAGCTATGTATTTGCACAAAATCTAAGCAAATACCTATAAGTTTATGGAAAAATAACTTTAACTCCTACATACTAAAGTTAAATTTACATTTCGACTGCAATCATTTTTATAACTTTTTCAAGAGTGTTAATTAGTCACTCAATAATCAACTTAATTTAATTATTTCAATTAATTTGATATTTGTTTAATGAGGAATAACATGACTTTGAAAGACTTTACCTTAGGAGTATTTTTTTAATTAGCCTGTATTGTGTCCCATTGATAGGCAAAGTTCTCCCCTTATTCTTTTCAAACCTCTATGTATGTCTTATGCGATCTCTGGCCGTGTAGATTAGGTACAAAAAATAAAAACACTAGAAAAATTATGAAAAATAAATGATTTATATTTCCATAACATTTATGTTTGACTATTCGTCTCCACCACGGCATTAGTAAAAGAAAAAAGTAATACCAGCTTTTCGAGTTTATTCAGAACCTATATCTTACCAAAGATTCACAGATCCAGCTCACTCTACACAAACGAAAGTGCAAGCCAAACGAGTATTCTAAACACTACCAAACTCAGTAATCCCAACAATTTGCACAAAAGAAACGGCTGATCCAAATCGCATACCAACATACCGAATTTGTTCGGTCGCACACGTAGCGCTTTCGACCATTCCTAAATCGTTCGGAATGTTCCATCACGATAACCACTATAGTAAATATTATAGAACAATCAGTAAACTACCACCACCATAGTCATCATCTTCATCTCAGCGTTAGTGCTAGTCGCATACGAAGCCTTTTCAGCTTTGAAGTCTGGGGTCCGCTTTACCAGTCTAACTGCTCATTTGGCTAAACTTCAATATTTTTCCGTGAAGCGAATGCCGTCTGACCTCCACAACCCGAAGGCGATATTAAAGCATTGCAGTTAGACCAATTGTTGGACTTTTGACGGCTCCAACAAATCGTAACGACTGCCGTTAGATGTTCACCAACGGCTTAACGTGCTTTCCGAGGCACGATCAGACCAGTGCAAATATTCATACATACAAATATTTGCACTGCACGGGGATCGTACCCGCGCCTCCCTGCGCAGCGGCCGCGTTCGCTATCGCTACGTATCACTCATAAACTCTCCGAAGGGTAAGACAGAGATGTTCGTTAGTACGCGCAAAAGTCGCCAGTCCTACGAAAAAGGGAACATTTGGATTGCCGTCAACTCCGGGCTTTTACTGAGAAATTCCTGTTAGAAACAATCAATAACACATAAAACACCCTGTTCGGTAATTAATTTGAGTTTTATACCTAAATATGTTACGCAATCAGGATCTTATGCTCAGCAATAGATCTTGTGACCACTAGACTTGTGAAGTGATCACTAGATTAACGAGGCAGTCTCTGGAACGAGGCAGTTCCTAGACCAACGAGGCAGCTAGCCTTAACATAAGCATATCGCAAGATTATAAGGAAAAACTCAATATTTCACGTTAAAATGCCGCCGAGCAACTGGTTTAGTCACACATGGTATCCATTCTTAGTTACCGTACACAGCGTGGGTGAAGATAATAAGCCGTCGCTTGACATTTCGAAATTGTGTGCCCAGACTAAGATATTCTGATTTTAAAGGTAACTTAATAAACAATATTGTGGTTTTAAGTGTTGTATTGGGTTTTATGGGTTTTTGGTTTGTCTGTGGGAAGAGAATGCTAATGTAGTTATTGTTACTGATAACAAACAAGAAGTAACATTGTCGGCACTATAGGTCTTTTGTAAGACACCAATTGTCTTTAAAAGTTACTGTTTGTATATGACTGTTTGATGCCAAAATAAAATAAATAAATAAAAAAAGAAGTATCTATGGTTACAATTTCAACCTCGAACTGACTTACTATATAATGTCAACACAGAATCGAACAAAATCTCCAATTATTTTCATTGTTAGCCGTAGGCAATTCAGGGGAGCTTTCGAACCAGTACCTGGTCCCATTGGAGTTGGGAATAACGACATCATACCGCATCATTAATTGATATTTAAATATTGATTGAACCATCAAATCTTATGATTGTGTGTTATTTAAGAAAGTTGGAAAAAAACTCATTTCATCGCCATTTAGGACCGTATTATAGAACCTTACTCAAGACTCAAGCATTACTTATACTAGTTTCAACCAATCAAATAGCTTCAAACGAGATTTAAGTAAAGCTTGAGTTTTGAGTGCGGTTCTACACTACGGACCTTAATCATCGATTTTGATGCATCAAAAGCAACTATTTTTTTAGTTAGCCAGTGCAGTCGATTCCCTTGTTTCCAAACTAAACTAAATTTATATTTAGTTCTTCTTTTTTTCATTTCATTATAAAAAGTACAGACGATAAATAATTATTACTTTAATCCTGTCAAATTAAGACATACCATAGACATACAATAGTGCCTAAAAACTAATGTTTCTGTGCTCTTCTTAATGGATTAGAAAGTAAAGATGCCCTGAACTTAAATTGAGTTTATTTTGTGAGCAAGAGAATCCCACTATCCCACTACTGAGCAAAGGCTTCAACTCCTTCTAGGCTTCCTTTTGTAGAGCCACCTTGATCCAACACTCGTGGTATGCGCCCATGTCACCACGCCCCCTCATCTAGATATTGAATTTTATTTAATAGTTAATACGAATGACATAAACCTGTTTAAGAAGTTATCAGAATTGTACAGACGAGAGCTCATGAAGCTACTACAATCTGTCAGATTCCTTTATTAAATTTTCAACTTTATCTCTAAATCGTTAAGGCTCGAGGTTGACTGGGAACTACAACTTTTTATCCATTAAAGATGAATTCAGAGTAGGTCCCTTCTATATTATAATTTAGTCATAATCAATCTTTTTATCATCCCACTGCTGGGCACAGGTCTCCTCTCATACAGAGAAGGATTGAGCGTAATCACCACGCTTGCTCAATGCGGGTTGGCGATTTCAGACCTAAGTCCAGGTTTCCTCAAGATGTTTTCCTTCACCTTCACTCATTGGTGTCCAAGATATACTTAGAAAGTACATATAACTTTAGAAATTTAGTAGTCCCGCTAAATTAACATGTATAGGTAGGTATTTCGTCGGAACCTCATATCGTGGAAAACTTGTATTAAAAGAAAAATGTGGGTGGATCACATATTTGTTAACCTTTAGACCATGATAGGAGTGCGTCCGGTTCCTATAAAAACTAATAGTTTACTTTGTAAATCATCATTTTTAACACGCTTTTATTAGCTTAACCTGTATGTTTGCATATTTGTAATTAATTTGGACCCAATTTTGGCTCATTTTACACATATAGATTTGTACACTTATCATGAAGTGTAAAATGCCAAAAGGTTTTTTTTTAACCTTATATTTATTCTTTGGTCCTTTTGTACGCGCAAAACTTTGAAACCCCGTAATGAATTTCTTGGAGTTTTGGCGGGAAAGTCAAGCTGAGTGTCACGCTCGTTTTTCATTGGACTTTTAAAATTATTTATAGTGTTGTTTACTAAATAAAAGTGTGTAATTTATGTAGTAAAAAGTGCATTTAGTAAATAGTTCATAAAGAACAGTAAAATATCGCAGCACAGTGGCCACATCATGACTTTGTCCCAAACCTCACTCGTAAGACGGGTCACGCGGCCGTCTTTTTCGACATGAATAATTCATCATTACGTGACATTGGCTAAATGCACAAACCGTGCGAAGCCAAAAAATAAAGAAAGAAAAAGAATGATGTTTTATGAAAACGTTTCTAAAAGACAAAGTGATAGCTCGTATGTCAACCTATTAACTAATCATGAATTGGAGAGAACCTACTTTTTACAGCTATCAGGTGTATTATAAACAGCATTACACATACAGCATTCTAATTGCGTTACACACTTTTGTTCCATCGTCATTTCATTTACCATCCGAAGGCTTTTTCATAAGTTTAAAAAGGTTGCTTACCAACATAAATGACGCAGTGAAGGTGGCTGAACTGACAAAATGAAAGGCGAGCTATTATATACGTGTTAAGCAATTACCCCGCAGGATATTACCTATAGGTAATTCCTTTAGTACCATCTGCCCCCCATCTTTTGGAGTTCGTAGGTGTAAACTAAGACAATTAGGTTATTGTAATATCGTAGGCGACGGCAACAGTCACAACCTACGTACATACAATATTTAAATATAACAGGTTTATTTTGTAAGAGGTTTTGAGAGATTGTGATACAGACGACATATTTCGTTATTAGTTTTTTTTTTTTTTAATAATTATAAACTAGCGCTTGACCGTAATCCCGCCTGATGGTAAGCAGTGATGCGATCGTTGCTGGTAAAGCGCACTAGTTTATTAAGAACCTATTCACTCAGATTGAGCGAATAGGATGGAAGAAGGCAGTTGAGCGAGGTGATGCAATGTTAAACCCAACAACACGACCAACGATGCTGCGCCAAAGGGAGATTGATCTGAAGACCCTCCACGACCAAATTCCCAACACAACAACATTTGGCGCATCGTACCCGGCACACATCGCAACACAACTGCTCAGACCCGTCCTCCGTACGGCTTCACCAGACATCATGCCGGAACACAACAAATCGCTTGGCGGCACGGCTTTTTCTGGTGGGTGGTAACTTCTGCCGGCGCCCGGTGTTATGGTCTACCAACGAGATTTTCAACTTTATTGCTTATGCTTGAAGGCTCAAGATTGATAAGGAATATTTGACAGTTTTGTGTAGCTTTACCTATTCTCGTCTGTACATTCAGACATTTTGTACCGAAACTATGCAAATGAAAAGTTGTAGGAAAACGATTTTTAATATAGATACTTTCTCCGCCGTATTTGATAAACTGATTGTGTACCTGAGTGTTTAGTTTTTAGTAGTAGAAACATCACTATACACCAAACTAAAAGTGGTACATCATTTATTTAGAAGTTACTTTCTAATAAAGGACCAGTTTAGGAAATAAAATATTGTTATTAAAGTTATACAACCGACTGAACTACTGGCATATCAACCTATAAATGTTCACTTATGAACATATTGTGGAAGTTCTCTATTGATGATGACAAGGAAAAATAATGCTTCCTACCTTTGTTCCTGGGAATTATCGGGGGTAATAGGAAGATCTTTTTAACAGAATATCAAAGAAAAATAGACGTATATAAATTCATCCCTTTTTCCCGACGGGGAAGGCGGAAAATACAGAACGCCATCGGCTACGATCCAGACATACTCCTTTAGCTTCATTTACCTTTATATTATACTAATATTACGATCGGGAAAGTTTGTTTGGTTGTATGTTTGTTACTCTTCCACGCAAAAACTGTTATAAAGTTTTGCTTGACCGCCATTTTGTCTGATGGTAAGCAGTGATGCAATCGTTAATGGTATTTAAGCAATGAAATTTGGCCCACATATGATTTATAACTAGGATGACAATATATAGCATAGTTTTTCTTTGGACATTCCCACAGGATCGATAGTTATGCGGGTCGAACCACGGGGCGCCGCTAGTCTATTCATGTACATGGGCATACACGCGCTCCGTATGCGAATATCACATTCCTGATTCGTGATCTTCAAAAAAAAAAAAAAAAATCAAAATCAAATTTATTAGAGCTCAAGTTATTTGACATTAGTTGGGGATTGGAGCCTGCTGTTAAGCTAATAATGCCTGTGTTAGGAGACTCCGCTCTTCCACAACAGTATACAATTTTTACAAAATATGTATAATCAAGCAATCCAAGTGTGTGTGAGTGTTTGCGTGAGTGTGTATATATGTGCGTGAATGTGTATGTGTGTGTGTGCTTGTATCATTTTGTGTGGTTCAATAGTTTTTCAGTGTCTATATAATTTAGTGTCTTTATCCAATTTGTTAACATTTTTTTACAATCATGTAACTTTTTATTGTATATATATATGTTTATTAATCCTATTATAGAGTTGGCATGATAGTGTACCATATTGAATCGCAGCAAATTTCGTTTTTGTTTGTGGAACTTGTGCTAGAAGATCTCTACGCTTTCTTGTTAATCTATTAGGATCATTAGTACATTCTTATGTTTCTTCAGTCACTACCTTGTAAAAACCTAAAGAAATCATTCTTCAATACACTGGTGGGTAATAGCGTAACACACTATCAGTAACGATGAGTTTCATTTTGATAGTCATTGCGGTATTTACGTTGTTGAGCAGACACATTTTTTTAACATATGTAGCAATGGATTAGCAATAAGCTTCAAAATGTTTCCAATTGATAGTAATAGTATGTTACCCGGTTAGGGTGCTGTTTAATTTTATGAATATGCACAAAGCACCCAGTTATAAACATTTAACCATCGCATCACATCATCATAGTGAACCTATGTTGTCCCAAACCAAACTTCGCCATCACAGGCGAACAATCTTCATAATATATCAAAGTCCAAGTTATTCGGAGTTAAGTTAGCTTCGACTAAGTTTGTCACTTTATACATAATTATCCAGTTCACGGTTGCTGTGTATATGCATGTTTATTGTAGGTACCTGTAGTGTCAATGGGAGTTTGTTAACTTGCTTCGGGAATGTTTATTGTTGCCGAGGCTTTGCTAATGTGCATTCAATATGTACTATCATACAGTTGTCTTTGACTAATCCATACTAATATTATAAATGCGAAAGTATCTCTGTCTGTCTGTCTGTCCGGATTTCATGTCAAAACTACTGAACCGATTGTAATTAAATTTGGTACACAGATAGTCTAGAGCCTGAGAAAGGACATAGGCTATATAACATCCCGCTATGACCAATAGGAGCAGAGCAGTAACAAAAAATGAAAACGCTGACGTACATATTGCTCCCATAATTTTAACAGGCGCTTATTTTATATCAACTGAGCTCTTTTTAATTTACAATAAACGGGAACCACCGCGCGATGTAAACTGAAGTCCACGCAGACGAAGTCGCGGGCAACAGCTAGTAAATAATAACAGCCGTACTAATCAAATGATCAGGTTAAGCAACGCTTGCCGCGGTTGGTCTGTGGATGGGTGACCGTCTTCCTAACAAGCTCTCCATTTGCCTTTAGCACTAGCTTATCATACTGACAAGGCAGAGGTAGAAAGGATAACTATGGTATTGAGAATCGATTTTTTAAATCATAGCCGTGCACTAGAAATCACTCCTGTATCGTGGGTGCGTTTACAAACATATAAACACACATACACAAACAGCCAGACACGGAACAACTACCTGTAGGTCAAACGAATATTTGTTCCACGCGGGAATTGAACTGGCGACACGCAGCGCTGCAGTCCATCGCTCAGTCACTGTACCAACCGCGTCGTCAACAAGTTAATGAAGGACATGAAGGCATTGAAACAGCAATTCTGTAGTTTCTCAGCTAGATTTTGGAGGTATACAACAAGTATCTAAAATGTTATTCCTTGGATGATGACACTCTGTTAATAACAACTTTAGGCTTCCTTTTCTGAGGCTCATCGATAGTAAGATATGAGTTTGTTGATAGCATCGATTTTTTTTAGCTCCTCAATATCTTCCTTCGTTCCCGTGCTAATTATGACACCAGCAGTTTTGTTATCCTTAGCCTTCTTACTTACAATTTTATTTTTTCATTGCAAATGATTTTCTATCTACTACAGCAGCCATTTTTCTTCCGATAAACTGACGCTTTCCGATCCGCTGACGGCGCCTATTTCATTAGACTTTACAACTGGCGAAATGAGCATAGTTACGGCTCTGCGTAAGCGTTTGGAAAACCTAGTAGTGATTTTATTTTAAATTGTTACATTATTGTATCTAAAAACATAATCAAAACCACAGCCCATTACCTAACTGCCTGTTAGAGACAAAACACCAATATTTTACCAACACGTACCACATTATAATGGAGTTTCATTATACTATAACTGTAGTAGTAATAATTAACGGCATGATTATCCGCAAAAGCTTTTAAGCATGAACACCATTATTCTGGCAGTTCATACATGCATACCGTGGGCTGCATTAGTACAGAGTAGACGGGGATAGAGGTAGCATAATATTTCTGATTTTTTTATTTATTTTATTATTTATGTACACACAATTAAATACATAAAGATACGACAAAATTAAGATCAAAGTACAAAGGTGCTGCTTATTTCTTAAAATTTCTTCCAGCAGACCTGCGAAAGGAGAGTAACACAGAAATGTAGACAATAGTGTGTAAGAACAAGGAGGACATAAAATATTAATATGATAAGCAGGTATACCTAAAAATAATTATATTAAATATATCTAAACATAAAACCAAAAATAATTATATAACTATACTTAAATAAATACATAATGCTAAAATATATAAATATGTATAAATAATAAACAAATTCTCATAATATAGAGGAAAGGGCATTACCTTTCCTCTAGGTTCGGTGGTAGGCCATAACATCGGCCGCCGGCAGAAGTAACCGTCCACCAGACAAAGCCTTGCCGCCAAGCGATTTGTCGTGTTCCGGCATGATGTCTGGTGAAGCCGTACAGAGGACGGGTCTGAGCAGTTGTGTTGCGATGTGTGCCGGGTACGATGCGCCTAATGTTGTTGTGTTGGGAGTTTGGTCGTGGAGGGTCTTCAGATCAATCTTCCTTTGGCGCAGCATCGTTGGTCGTGTTGTTGGGTTTAACATTGCATCACCACGCTCAACTGCCGTCTTCCCTCCTATTCGCTCAGTTTTTCTGAGTGACCTATTCACTCTTAATAAACTAGCGCGCTTTACCATCAACGATCGCATCACTGTTTACCATCAGGCGGGATTGCGGTCAAACGCTAGTTTATAATTATAAAAAAAAATGTTAATACTTTTAATCGACGTTTAAATTTAGTTTCGTTTAACTGATTTTTTTTTTTATATATTTAAGAGAGCTTAACCTGCTTCTTTGTCACTTGTCAAGAAGTTTCTTTCAGTTTTTTATTATAATTAAAACTCTGTGATGTCTCACTTTAGGATAAAAAGGACTATGTTTTTATGTTTGTTCGCGCATATTTCTAGAACTACAATTCCGATTTAAGTAATTATTTTTGGTGTACTAAGTATTGTTCAACTTAAGGAATACTGTAAGTTTCATCAAAAACGGTTCAATAGTTTTTGAGATAGGATTTTTTTTCGTATCGATGCGAACTTATTCTAAAATTGGTTATGGCTGCCACTGTTGTTATGAGAAGAAAAAGATATATTAGATTATATTTCTGGAAGCAACGATCAAACAAAAGCAGCAACATCAAAACGTATTGAAACTAAAATACAGAACAACACCCTAATTGCCTAACACACTATTACTGTCAGTTGGATTCATTTCGAAACATATTGCTAATTCATTGCTCCCTATGTTCGAAAACGTATCTGCTCAACAACGTAAATAACGCAATGGATGCCGTTGAACTGTCAAAATGAAACCCATTGCTACTGATAATGTGTTACGCAATTACCCTGCTGTTCAACAATCAGTGCAAAAAAAAAAAAACAATGTGAATGAGATTTAGCATTAAACAGCTGCCCTAAACCTTTCTTAGCATTAAACTCTAAGTCACAATGACAAATTGTATAACCTTAAAATAAATTTCACCTCTTCGTACTACGTCTTTGGGCATATAAATGTAAAATGAAGGAAACTTTGCTATCTCAAGTAAACGTATTAACTTCCACTGTACACGGCACTTTGCTAGCGACGACTGTACATTATGTATTACACGTACTGAGCTGAAGGATGATATTTTATTCTACAAAAGACAAACATTATTTAGGAATTCTACTGTAACTTGGAACTTTCCGCAACGTTATTTTACCAAGATGAAAATATTTAGAATGTATCAGAAAAATACATTAGAACATGGAGCAACATTAGACAGACTACCTTTCTGCCAAATATCATTAAAAACTGCGCAAAAACAGCTACTCAAAAATTGCGCACACTTTGTATAACAATCTGCTTTCTTTCGAAGGATGTGGCTAATCCGTTGCTTCATATGTTCGAGAAATTTGTCTGCTTCTTTTTTGTAATTATCACCAGTGCTTGACTGCAATTCCGCCTGATGGTAAGCAGTGATGCAATCGTTGATAGCAAAGCGCGCTAGTTCATTAAGAGCCTATTGACTAAAAAAAAAACTGAGTGAGTGATGCACTGTTAAGTCCAACAATACGACCATCCATGCTGTGCCAGAGGGAGAATGATCTGAACCCCTTCAAGACCAAACTCCCGACCATAGATATCAGAAATAAGAGATCGGTTCTAATGCGCAATTTGTTCTAGGTCCTATGTCGCCAAAAAATTTTACACTCACATGCACATAGAAATAAGTACACTGCACCGCGCATATATTGACAAATCTTGACCAATCATTAATCAACGCACACATTGAAACTCACACACACAAACGCTGCCATTGGCCCTTTCAACCGCGTAAACATGCACTACAACATTCAACAATTTTACATCAACGCTAGTGCTTGAAAGTCGATAAACTATTTATCGATATGCAATATTTCTTGTGGTTTACTAAATAATTTTACTTTTGCGAATATTGCTAATTTATTTTTATATTCACTTAATATTTAAAGGAATAAAAAAAAAACATTTTAACAGGAGAATATTATAAGCAAGAAACTTTGTTCTTCTTAGTCCCACCTTTCTTTAATATTACAAATAAGTGTTTTAATGCAATCGTTGTTGGTGGATGGTTACATTTATTTAAATAATAGTCTTCTGGAATCACAATCAACAATATAATACACTATTTAATATATTCAAACAAGATAGGAAATCTAAGTATAGTAAATATATTAAATAACAGTTTTTTTTTTATTTTACTGTCCACTAAAATGTAAATATTTACAAAGTACTTGACGCTTGGATAGTTTTGGTGCAGCATTTTTCGTTAAATACTACCTGAAACACTTAAAGAATATTTTATATTAATACACAAAGATAATTTTAACTACTATTTAACTGTGACACAGGTATTACAAGTTGTACGACATTATTTGCCTAATAATTTTAGCTGTATCATTTTATTTCGCGATAAAAAAGAAATGTTTATAAATCTAAAAATAAATATAAAAATATAACTGTCGATAGTACAAATTTACTAGCTACATCTCTAGCTCACGCCGTCAAGCTGCGGCCGTACCACGTTACCGACCGTTTTGATTCGGGCGATATTCATTACGTGAGCAAAATATTATTGTTAACATAAGTACAACACCCGGCAAGCAATGTAATGCGTTTATTTGTTCGATTAAAGTTTTATCGCGTAATAGTTGACCGAAAATTTTTGGAACAATATTTTTGACAAATTTTATGTTTTTGTTATAATATACGTAATAAACGAAATTATTATAGTACTTACTTATGGTATGTGATACCATGACGTTTTAGATTACTTGTAGCACTTCTATTTTTGCACACAATCACAGAACAAGTCGGCATTTTAAAAAAAATACTTCCGTGTAACGCATACGACGTACAATTTCTGACTGAATAGCGTTTTGAAGGGATTTGCCCATTTTGCACAAATTGTGTTCTCACGGGTTACGCCCCCGTGGCCACTCTATTAAATTTAATATCTCTGTGCTCCCGACACAACAACATTTGGCGCATCGTACCCGGCACACATCGCAATACAACTGCTCAGACCCGTCCTTCGTATGGCTTCGCCAAACATCATGCCGGAACACAACGAATCGCTTGGCGGCAAGACTTTGTTTGGAGGGTAGTAACTTCTGCCGGCAGCCGATGTTATGGCCTATCACTGAGCACTGCTTAATAAATCAATAACGCAGTGAATGTTCTTGAACTGTCAAAATGAAAGCCAATGCTACTGTTGATTAGTGTGTTAAGGAGTTAGCCCGCTAAACTGTGCTTTATTAGACATTATTAGCTTTTCTATTTCACTCATTCAAATGAGCATTCATTTGAATGAGTGACATTCTTTATTTAAATGAGCCAATGGCATGTAATGTGAAACCCAAAACGGTTCAATTACTGTAAAACACAGTCAACGTATGCAACAGCGTAAAAAAAAATTGGTCCTCCGAGCCGCAATGTCATTTTCACCTAAATATGTTTGAAGAAAACACTTTTCACGTCAATGTAAACAGCTTAAAAAGGAACCTGAAAAAGATTTAATACAATAACTAAGTAGCACGTAGCCTGATAACCCTAAGTGCTGGCTAAAGCGTGGCCACACGCCATTTCATGTATGTATAAACATAGCGAAGTTTATCTTGCGCTGCATCCAATCAACGCCGGCCCTGGGGACGCAAAAATATTATAATAGTAAACCTATTGAAGATAGTGCTGACACGATTTGTCGACACCGGGATTTTGTGCGGGATTTCGTGTTTTACGGGATTACGGAAATATATTGGGTTTATTATTTTTCGTTCAGTTTAAACAAGAGGACTTTGAGGCAAAAGGAAAGTTTTGTTTTTATAGGTTAGTGTTTAAATGTCGTTATTGGGATATATAAAATTGGATATGTGTTTAACACTTGAAGGTTACGCTGTCGGCTGCTTAACTGGGCTATACTTTGGTTGCCTTAAAATATTATGGATTAGGACACTTTTGTGGGGTACCCAACTGGGGTGCTCTTGGCTTTGGGCGTCACTGGGGAGAGCAGGAAGGACAGGCTGTTTCAGATATTCGGCAGCCGGTGAAAAGTACCTTACAGAACTAAAACAAAAATAAAGGAACTCGCACTTTGAAGCAGTAAGTACTGGTTTATATCAAGAACCAACCAACAGCATCGTTTCAATGTGGGTGTATTAAAATAAGCACATTATCATTTATTGGATACTACCAATGACAGACTAAACATTGCAACAGCCGTGATTAATAATCAACTATCTTCTTCCTAAAATATTTCGGCACCAAGATGGATATTTTTACTGATACATTACGTAACGATGGCTATTTATTTGTTTAATAGTTATTTCACGTTGTGATAATGTACAAATTTGCTAAGAGAAAATATTCAAGAGGCATACTTTAAAAATACAACGTTATTTTTTCTTAATACGAAACCTGAATATGGTTTGTTCAGAATAAACAACTGAATCGATTCCAATCATTTTTGCACCATGTTATATTTTTTTCCAAATAAATTTAGAAGTTATTGCAGTGTGGTTACCGAGGGCAACACGGTTCATGGTGGATCATAGTGCGACTGCCCCCCCCCCCCCTCCACTGACCCCGCGCTGCGCCGCTCCAGGCGCGGGCGGGTGAGCGATGCGCTCATAACTTTATGCTTTTTCATGATATCTTTTTGAAATTTTGTACATAGATTCTTTACTTAAAAACACTAGACATGTGTTTCCGGTTTCCTATATACAACTAGTGTACACACGTAAGAAGTGAAACTTCTTAGAAAAATAAAAAGATGGCGCGTAACAGAAAAATGTGACGGTAAATTTTTTCCAACGCCGGTAAAGAAGTTTCACTTCAAAAAATAACGTTTTATTTGATGTGTAAACATTTTGTTTTTGACAAGAGTCGTCTGATGTCCGTGAATGGAGCTGCGCATCGAAAACGTGCTAAATTTTACTTACTTACCTTTATCGTCGCTTAATTGTATAACGCTGATTATTGTACGAATGTTAAATCATTACCTTTTCTCAACTGTGTTTGAATCGGTTTCCATTCAAACAGGATAAAGCTGAATACATATATTTTATGTAGAACGAATGTAAATCGGAACTTTTTGTGCCGTAACGGATAAACGGATTCTGATTAAATTTGGCACACAGATAGACAATTATCTGCCTTAGGACATAGTTTACTTTTGGTACTGGTACAACGATCCCGTCGGATAATTTTCGACCCGCAAAAGCTAATGTACCGTAATTAGTTCATTATCTTTAATGCCCAAAGGGTCTTACACTTAACATATCTAGACAGTAATTAGTTAATCAAAAGTTTCGTCTCTCCAAGCTCTAAATACAAGACCACTTGAATCCCGGATCCCGCAGCCCGTGCTGCTCCTCTCTATCGGCGGTCCATTGTTCCCTAGAATGGGGACGCGCAGAAACAATAGTTTATGTATGTGAATATAATGTCCTATGACCGCAAAGTCTTTGTTCATTATAGTAACTTTGTTGTTGCCTCATAGTTTTTTCTATAGGTTAAATATTGGTTTAGTAGGTTAGAAACATGACAGATGTTTTGCGGGAATAATTAGGTTGATTAACTTTTTATTAGATTCATGTTTAGAAGCTCAAAAACATAAACCTAATGTTTACTTTACAATTTACTGTGTAATGGAATTCAATCGTCGACAAAGAGAACGAATGAGTAAATTTGTTGGTCTTTCGATACAAAAAAAAAAAAAAAAAACAAACCTGAGCACTCAAATATTATAGGTACTAAATTAGAGCATATATATTTTTAGTAACATTTTTTGACAGCTGTCAGAGTCACAACAACAACAAAAGCCGAATAACACTTTTAGTTTTCGAAATCGTAGTTACAGAAATATTTTATTTAAATCGAAATCGTAGTGACATTTAACAGACGATCATCATTCATTTTCTGCCTTTCTCTTAGCTACTATTACAAAATGACAAAATTATATTGTCGAATGATTTCGTGTATATCGACTTTTGTTGCCAACCACACATATTGCATATTACGAAAAAGGTAACCTTATAATGTTTAATAAAATTAATACATAATCTGTCTTATCATATCGGATCTTCTCTGTGGCTTCTTACATATATATTGTATTATTACAATACAATACATTGACTGTATATGTACAAGTATCAGTCTATGTATTGTATGTTACTGCAATCACTAGTGTCTTCTGTTCTATTAAGGGTAGGTATAGTTAGAATGTTATTCATAATTAAGTACTATATGTTACGTACGTTGATTCACAGAGCTATAGAAAATAAGAGTATCTAAAAATTTCTGAACACTAATTAAATAATTACACAAAAAAAGGAGATATCTAAAAAAAATTGCACTTAGACATGAAAGCAGATTAAACTCCCACTTTACGGTTAAAAATGCACTCTTCTCAACATTTATTTCCATAGTATAGTGGTAATAGTTAAGTCCATTAAAATATACGATAAATTACCTGAAAACATCAAAATGTAACTAAAATAATATCTTTACCAAAACATTAAAACAATTTCTCATATCTACAAGCTATTACACTATTGGCGAATAATTTATCAATAAATTTTAACAAGAATAAAAACCTTTTTAAGTATTACTTTAATGGAATGTAGGTAATACGTTTACTTACCTATTAGGTTCCTATATACGATTTTTAATTTTTCTAGCCTAGACAATAGATTTATTTTTATACACTTCAAAATAAAAAGCGTATGAGAATACTTAAATAGTTATAACATTCTACAATAGCTACGCAATAAAATTGAAAATATTTAAGTAATTTATTATAGAGATTATAATGTAAATTACGATTTACATTATAATCATGAATTTATATAGTGGTTAGGTTAAAATTTATTTTTATATTGCACGAATATAAAAATAAATTTTAACCTAACTACTATATAAATTCATAAAATATAAATACCATAAAATATTGTTCTTTAATGATAATATTTCAATTATTATTTATATTTTTTTCCTTAACAAGAGTGCCTTCATCCTCTCTCCTATTCAAAAACAAAATACTTTGCTGTGACCGACAGGGTTCACAAGATTCTATATTTTAATATACTAATTATTATGGAATGCAATAAATTATTGAGTTTTGAGTAAATTTATTCAGTTAAAATAGAAATTATAGATAATATTTACAAACTTATTATTAAATAAAAATTATAGCCTACCCTAATTAAAACTATTGATAAATTAAAATACAGCGTCGAAAAATTATTCGGCATCGTTCTCGAATGGTAATGTACCCAAGAGACTGGCGGCATTGCCTCATTGAATGGCAATGCTTAGCCTCTGCCCAGGATAAAAGCCAGCCTTTGGGCACGGGAAGTGTCAACAAGCCGCTTAGACAGTTCATTGAACACGTTATGAGAACTCGGACCGCACGGTACGAGGGTTTCAACCCCAAACGGCTCGAAAATATAATTTCCGATACGGTTGTTATAATTTTTTGAGTATTCTACAACCGCAGCAGCAACGCCAGCACAGCACGCCGAGTCAGGAAGATAGGATGACGCAAGAGTATCGACGCAAGTTGCATCCCACACTAAAGGCCTACCCATCTTCCAAGGAAATAAGGACATGCCGTCCGGTCTCTTGCCATCATCGCGCACCAAACCATTGCGATGCCGAAGAATTTTTCTACGCTGTATTTTAAATTTTTAATTAATTAGGGTAGGTTATAATTTTTATGGAATCCACACTAATATTATAAATGCGGAAGTAACTCTGTCTGTCTGTCTGTCTGTTACGCTTTCCCGCTTAAAAATCTCAACCGATTTTGATGACATTTGGCACAGACAATCTTTAGACCCTGAGAAAGGACATAGGCTACCTTTTTTGACGTCCTCCGTGGCACAGCGGTCAACACGTCTGAAAACGATCTTTTTCTGATTGGCCTGGGTTTTGGATGTTTATCTATATATGTATCTATTATAAATATAGTATCGTTGAGTTAGTATCCCATAACACAAGTCTCGAACTTACTTTAGGGCTAGCTCAATCTGTGATTTGTCCGTATGTATTTATTTATTTATTTCAGTTGCAAGCGTACAAACGTTTACTCAAACAGTCGATCAACATTTCCCCATATTTCATTAACTTCTCTCATTCTCTCGTTTCCCAACAGATTTATGTAAAGCACCTACCACTATCTCATTCAACAATAGAAACAATTTGCGTAGATCTAAGGAATGTCGTCCACATCCCACATAACGCTGCGAATTTACTAGTTAGCGGTGTAGCGTGATTGGCCTATTGTAGTCTCAAGGCGACCGCTTTGTATAGTTGCCAAAGCAGATTGCTGTCCAGTTATTGAACTACACCTGTGGGGTAATTGCGTAATACACCGACAATAGCGAAATTGTTGCTATTCCTATGGACCTGTCTGAAATGAATGTTTTCTGTTCTTTTCTAAAGACTGTCAACTCATAAGTACAGTTTTTTTTTTTTTTGGCACCCGTCATCACAGGGCGTTGTCGTCCCTACTTCTTGCATGGCATGAATCTTTCATCATCATCATCATTTCAGCCGAAAGACGTCCACTGCTGGACATAGGCCTCCCCCAAGGTTCTCCACGACGACCGGTCCTGCGCCTCCCGCATCCAGCGGTTTCCCGCGACCTTCACCAGGTCGTCGGTCCACCTTGTCGGGGGCCTACCCACGCTACGTCTTCCGGTGCGTGGTCGCCACTCGAGAACCCGTCGGCCCCATCGGGCATCGGTCCTACGGGCAATGTGTCCAGCCCATTGCCACTTCAGTGTTGCAATTCTTCGGGCTATGTCGGTTACTCTCGTTCTTCTGCGGATCTCCTCATTCCTGATTCGATCGCGCAGTGAAACCCCAAGCATAGCCCTCTCCATTGCCCTTTGAGTGACTTTGAGCCTTCTTATAAGGCCCATTGTTAGCGACCACGTCTCAATTCCATAAGTCATCACTGGCAACACACACTGGTCGAAGACTTTTGTCTTGAGACACTGCGGTATTTCGGACGAGAAGATTCTACGTAGCTTCCCGAAAGCAGCCCAGCCGAGTTGGATTCGACGATTGACTCTTTCTCGAAGTTGGACCTTCCTAACTGGATAGTTTGTCCCAGGTACACGTAGCTGTCAACAACTTCGAGAACAGAGTCTCCAATCTTTATAGGAGTCGGTACAACATGGGCATTAGACATGACTTTCGTCTTGCCCATGTTCATTTTAAGACCGACTCGCTTGGAGGCCCTACTGAGGTCTTCGAGCATTGTACTCAGGTCCTCCGCGGTCTCAGCCATGACTACGATATCATCAGCAAACCGAAGGTGTGTCATGTACTCGCCATTGATGTTGATGCCCAGTCCTTTCCAGTCCAGAACCTTGAAGACATCCTCCAATGCAGCGGTGAACAGTTTCGGAGAGATAACATCTCCCTGTCTGACACCACGCTGCAGAGGTATTGGTTTCGAGGTCTGGTCCTGTATTCGGACTGACATGGTGGCGTTTTCGTACAAACCCTTCAGCGCTTCAATATATCGATAGTCTACTTGGCACCGCTGGAGAGACTGCAGTACAGCCCAGGTCTCGATCGAATCAAAGGCTTTTTCGTAGTCCACAAACGCCAAGCAAAGGGGTAGGTTATACTCCTCGGCCTTCTGTATAATCTGCCGCAGCGTATGTATGTGGTCTACTGTGCTGAAGCCCTTTCGGAAACCGGCTTGTTCGGGCGGCTGGAAGTCGTCAAACCTACAGGCGAGACGATTCGTGAGGACACTCGAAAACAACTTATAGACATGACTCAGAAGTGAGATGGGTCTGTAGTTTTTCAAAAGGGTGTTGTCACCCTTTTTGAAAAAGAGTACCACCACACTTCTGTGCCATGCCTGTGGCGTTTTTCCCTTATCTATGACGGAATTAAATAACTTCTGAAGGGCCCTAAGGATCGGTTCACCACCCGCCTTCAGTAGCTCTGCCGTTATTCCGTCATCGCCTGGCGCCTTGTTGTTTTTAAGCTGTTTCAGAGCCAATCGAATCTCCTGCAGGCTGACGTCCGGGATATCTTCAGTGTAGTGTCGGGTTAATCTTGCTCTAGGGTCTTCAGCAAGATTTAATGCGGGTCTTGTCGTTGAAGTGTAGAGCTGTCCATAGAAATTCTCGACTTCCCTCAAAAGCTCGGGCCCGGACGTTAAGATCTTGCCGTCGTCAGTTTTCAGCTTGCTTAGCCGGCTATGCCTAATAGTCAGATCTCTAGCGAAAACTTTAGAGCCTCTGTTTCGCTCTATAGCCTCCGTTATACGCTCGGTATTATACCGACGTAGGTCGCGCTTCAGAGACTTTGAGATCTGCTTATTGAGCTGCCGGTATCTGCAAGCATCACTTGACGAACGCAAAATCATCTCACGTCTGTCCTCCATGAGCTCGAGAGTGTAGTCCGAGAGCTTTTTAGTTCTATTTGTACGGCGGGTCCTAAAATACTTAGTCCCGACCGTACGGACAGCTTCTACAAACCCGTCATTATATTCGTCCACGTCGCCACTTAGGCATTCGAAGCGATTTTGGAGCTCGAGCTGGAAACCCTCGGAGTTGTGGATCTGAATGGGTGCTGGCCGGAGCGTGGACTTCATCAGGCGAGATCTTTCGGACACTATGTTCAGATTCAATGTGCCTCTGACCATACGGTGATCGCTGCCGCATTTGAGCGAGTTGATCACTGAGACATCATTGAATATGTGCCTTTTTGTCGTCAAAATGAAGTCTATCTCATTCTTAGTGACCCCGTCGGGACTGATCCAAGTCCACTTTCGCTGTTCACGCTTTTTGAAGAAGGAGTTCATCATAAAGAGTCCCTCCTTCTCCATGAAGCCAGCTAACATGTGGCCTCGGTGGTTCCGACGCCCAAATCCAAAATTTCCCAGTCCGAGCTCTTCACCACTCCGTTTACCAAGTTTAGCGTTGAAGTCCCCCATGATAACGCTGTAGTGAGTTTTAGAGCTATGTATGGCTTTAGAGATGTCCTCATACATAGTCTCTACTTCATCGTCGGAGTGTGTCGAGGTCGGGGCGTATACCTGAATGACCTTCAGCGAATACCGTTTGGTTGTTCTGAGTATCAGGAACGCCACCCTGGTCGACACACTCTCGATCTTCACCACATTGTCGACAAGGGACCTGTGGACGAGGAACCCGACACCACCTTGGGACTGATGGTCACCCTCCCGGAAATAGAGCAAGTTACCGGATTTAAGGATTATCGAGTCCTCACCCTCTCTTCGGACTTCAGATAATCCCAGGACACCCCATCGCAACTTGCTCAATTCTTCCTCCAGTTCAATAACCCTCTCGTCGGTCCGCAGTGTGCGCATGTTTAGTGTTGCCAGGTCGATCCGTCGTTGCTTGTGGTAGCCGGATCTCTTCCGGAGATTCTTCGCACCCCTTGCCCCGCCGTTACCTTGGCCGCTACCACAATGACCAGGAATAGCGGAGCTGCCGGGGACTAGGGGCCTTGGCTTAGTCGTGTGCAACATTTGCCATAATCCTCACGCTTGGCAGGCGGGTTGGGGATCGCAGGATTTCATATTCCACAGAAGAAGCGCTGCTGCCCGCTTCCCTGGTGAGAGTTCCCTTAGTCGCCTCTTACGACACCCACGGGAGGATATGGGTTGGTACTATTCTAAGCCCGGTACCACACGGGGTAATCATGCATGAATCTTTGTTAGGCTTTTATTTATATTTCCTGTCATCTTATTTCTATACACTATTTCTTATCTTTATTAATATTACTGTAGATTGCTATATATTTTACTTTCACGTCTGTTCTATACTACAACTATTTACTTAAGCTCCAGCTACTATCCATTAACAATTCTTGCCGACGACAATTGCTGGGTTGCACTGTCCCTCGTTTTGTTTCTTTCAATAGACATTTTTGCAATCTTGAGGCAAAACCGCTCCAGATACTGCCTGGAGTGTTCTACACTAATATTATAAAGCTATAGGCCTAGTATGAGTTTTAATTACGAAACTCGGTCGTCGATATCGAGCGCGTTTGACTCATCGATTAGCCCGCTTCAAGGTTGTAAGAACTCTCAACCAATGAGAGCGCCAGACGCGCTCGATATCGACGATCGAGTCTCGTAATAAAACTCACACTAGGCATAATGAAGAGTTTATTTGAATGCGATAATCTCCGGAACTACTGGTCCGATTTGAAAAATTCTTTTTGCGTTGGATAGCCCATTAATCCAGCTTCTTGATATCATGCTGCGACCAATAGAAACGGAGTATAACAAAAATTTTAAATGTATGCTATACAGTATGTTAAGAAAACCCTGTCCGACCCGTGAAGGTGTTGTTAGGTATCGATAACTGATTCTACTAATGCATACAAAACCGGGCTAAACTTAAAAAAAAATCCCCCTAAAAAATAAATATTATTTCGCAAAAGAGGTAACTTAATAAATATGCGTTAACCACCCTTCAGCGGGTGGCGGGCGGCAGGGCACGCGGCATGTGGTCGCATCGCTATTCGCTCATCATAATACTGGTGTTGTCACTTTTTTAAAAATTACCAAATTTCTGGGAAGTTGGAATTAATTCGCGGGAAAAAAGATTATTTCAAAATTCATTTGTATTGGTACTATGATGATTACGTAAAATTTTATATTATATTTGGTCATGTGTTTACCTAACCTTTATTATCCTTATAGGTCGGACAGGGTTTTCTTAACATACTGTATATTTGGGGTTAAAAATAAAATGTTCAAATAACTAACTCAACGTGAACGAAGTGGCGGGCGGCCGTTAGTTTTACCTAATCTGTATTCGGGACTTATGCAAAAAATGTAAACCAATATGAGTTTATAGAAAAATAGCTTTTATTGCATTACAGTAATGTTCTGTTTCCTCAACAACTTCAAATATTTGTATCACTTTTTCTATACCACAAGTAAATATTGCCAACAGACGGGATCATGGTCAAGCACTAGTTTGTAACATAAAAAAATAATACAATGGGTTATTCCCGTGACGCCACACAAGTGAGAACTTGGATAATAAAGTTTTGAATATTTTGGAAGAGTTAGGCAGTAATTTCGCACGAATTGCTTTATCAGCATAAAAGTACTGTATTTTTTATGTGGTGAAATGAAATATTAATTTATTGTGCTATCGTTCACAATCATGACTATTTTAAAACGATGCGTGTAACAGAGTTCATTTGATGATTTCCCATCTGCACCAAAGAAAAAGGCTGTAGTACAAACACACACGTACACTTGTGTAAGCGCAAGCGGGCTTATATTTTTGCCGCGCGGTAGAAAGAGAGGGGGAAATTACTTCATTTCTTATGCCGCGCCAGCAGTTTACTCTCGACCTTACGAATTCTCGATCAGGTCACATGACAGGTCACTTGACGCGAGTTTAATATTTTTTATCCATCCCAAAAAGTGCATAACGCCAATAAAGAAATGTTCACTTCAAAAACTTAATTACCATTAAAATAAATCCGATTTTGTTATCAGTGTCTTAATTTTTTTCATCATCATCATCTCAGCCACATGAAGTCCACCAAGAAGCACCAAAAAGAACGGTTGGACGCGGCCTGCATCCAGCGCTACCCTGCGATTTTTTTAAATAGCTTTTTTATATTAATGCATAATAATTTTAAGTCTACACACTCACCTGTTTTGCCGATCATACAACACTGTGGGCCATTCATGTTTGTGTGCGCTTTCACAAAATGTAGGCGTGATTAAACTTGTCAGTGGGAGAGATACTTTGAGTGATTAAGTGGTTTTCGGCAGTTGATATAAGAAATATTTAAGCTGATTTGTTTAAGAAATTGATTGGGTTAAGTTTTGATTATTAATCTGAATAGCTATACGAGAGAATAAAAGAAATGATGAATGGACTGCGTGGCTCATGATATAACCAATCAAAAGAGGACCGACAAAGAGACCAAAAGACAGACAAAAAAAAAAAACGATATTTTTTATTAGTAGTGTGTATGTCGTAGCCTTTAGAAAACGTGATTACAGTTTTAAACTATCCCATCAGTGTCATTATAGAATTATTATTATGAAATATTTTTTTTTATTTCTTAAAAAAAATATTTCATAATAATAATTCTATAATTTGTTACACGTGTTATTGGCAAAATTGTGATGTCTAACCACAGAGGTCATTGAAGAGTTGAAGTAGTATTCACTCTTAAGAAAAGAAAAGAAAGAGTTTATTTGTTTGAACGCGTCAATCTCAGGAACCCGATTTGAAAAATTCTTTTTGATTCGGATAGCCCATTAATCCAAAAAGGTTTTAGGCTATATAATATCACGCTGCGATCAATAAGAGCGGAGCATATTAAAAACGCTGACGAAGTCGCGCGTGACCGCTAGTATTAAATATTGTTTTTACAATGAAATCGTAAGCCTATTTTCATTTTTGTAATGCATGCGAACGAAATTACTTGCACAGTTAGTATAAAATAACACTCTTCATAAAATTTCTAAATGTCGATTTCGAAATGACGATGGCCCTTCGAGTACTCGTTGCGTTAGCTTTTATCTTCCTACGAGATAGTGGGCGTGGCTATAGCTAGAAATAAAGATTCACTGCCTCAATTTCTGCATCTAAAAATAAAAGATTTCTTAAAATAACTTAAATACAAAACTAAAACTTTTTTTTTAAATTAAAATTATAAACTAGCGCTTGACCGCAATCCCGCCTGATTGTAAGCAGAGACGCAGTGGTTAATGGTAAAGCGCACTAGTTTATTAAGAGCCTATTCACTCTAGCCTTGAAGACACTCAAATTGTAGTCCGACGGAAACACCGCCGCTGGCAAACTGTTCCAGTCCCTCGATGTACGCGGCACAAAGAAGGAGGCGAAACGCCTCGTCCGGATCGCAATGGTGTCAACAACGTAAGGGTGGAAACTTACCGTACGAAGGGTCGTCCGATGGTGGAACGGAGATGGGGGAATTAAATCATGCAATTCCTTCGCACACTCCCCAAAATACATCCTATAGAAGACCGAAAGGCTGGCTCTCTATTAATTTATTATATCATTTATGTATACTGAATAAAATACATAAGTATAATTATGTCAAAAATACAGTGTGGTGTTGTCAATACGACAGTAAATGAAAACACGAACAATGCTGGTTCATAGGAATAATCCAAAATCATAGAAATACACCTAGAATCAAAGATAAAAAAAATGAAAATTTCAAATAAACTAAATCGCATAAAATTGTAAACGAAATAGAACATCCTTAACTGACCACTAGAAATGGCGTCATTGTGACTTACAATGACGCCATTTTGTTAATAGATTACGAAACTTGTCAAAATTGATGAATTCCATTAAGACACCAAGCCGCCAAGCGATTTGTCGTGTTCCGGTATGATGTCTGGTGAAGCCGTACGGAGAACGTTGTGTTGCGATGTGTGCCGGGTGCGATGCGCTAAATGTTGTTGTGTTGGGAGTTTAGTCGTGGAGGGTCTTCAAATCAATCTCCCTTTGGCGCAGCATCGTTGGTCGTGTTGTTGGGTTTAACATTGCATCACCTCGCTCAACTGCCGTCTTCCTTCCTATTCGCTCAGTTTTTCTGAGTGAATAGGCTCTTAATAAACTAGCGCGCTTTACCATCAACGATCGCATCACTGCTTACCATCAGGCGGGATTGCGGTCAAGCGCTAGTTTATAATTATTAAAAAAAAAAAAACAAAAACACTGTTGTAGTATTAATCTAGGGCCCCTGATTGTTCGTGCCTTAGCTGTTGAAATGTTACTCCAATACGCTAATACGTAGGTTTTTAAAATCAAGTTGTCGAGGGTCGTGTTCAAAGTGCGGTCCGATAAAATTATAATACAGCTAATACTCGATATTCAGTTACTAGTGAATAATCTAAGTAATTGGCAATGTACTCTGTTCCTTCCATACGCATACAAATTCCAAGCAATTCAACCACCATGTGCAGTTTGAGTCCCATTCGAGATAAAAAGTACCAGACGATATTTCAGCTGTTACGATCCTATAGCTGGGATTAATAGAAAAATATAGTTCTAATAGCCGCGACTGGTAAGCCCACAATTGCTCCCTACGGATCAATAGTCTGAGCTTTAGCTTTACCCTTAATAGTTTGTTTTGTTAAGGGAGATAGTGTGTTGGTGAAGGCTTTTTATTTTGTTATTAGATGATTTCTAGTTATATAGAGTTATGTTTCAAAGATCACCTTTTTTTTTTTTTTTTTTTTTTATTAAAGTATAAACCAGCGCTTGACCGCAATCCTGCCTGATGGTAAGCAGTGACGCAATCGTTGATGGTAAAGCGCACTAGTTTATTAAGAGCCTATTCACTCTAGCCTTGAAGACACTCAAATTGTAGTCCGACGGAAACACCGCCGCCGGCAGATTGTTCCAGTCCCTCGATGTACGCGGTATAAAGGAGGAGGCGAAACGCTTCGTCCGGATCGTAGAGGTGTTAACAACATAAGGGTGGAAACTGGCCGTACGACGGGTCGTCCAATGGTGGAACGGAGATGGGGGAATTAAATCGTGCAATTCCCTCGCACACTCCCCAGAATGTATCCTATAGAACACCGAAAGGCTGGCTACTCTACGCCTGTGCTCTAGGCTTTGGAGACCAACTCGAGTTAAATCAGGGTCACCAATCAGCCTCTTCGCACGCCTCTCCACTGAATCCAAAGTGGCCAAGTGACACTTAGCAGCACCAGCCCAAATGTGGCTGCAGTACTCCACACACGAACGGACCTGTGCTTTGTACAACATTAGAAGCTGCCCTGGTGTGAAGTACTGCCGGACCTTTGCGATTACACCAAGTTTTCTGGCAGCCACCTTGGCCTTGGACTCAATGAACCGCCCAAAGTTTAGGTTCGAGGAAATCTCAAAACCCAAAAGCTGAAGGCGGTCGGTACACTCCAAGGATACATTCCGAAAAGTAGGAGCCAAGGTGAACGGGCTCCTTTTGGCGGTGAAAAGACACGCCTGCGTTTTGGCGGCATTGAATGCTACAAGATTGGCATTGCCCCATTCGGAGACTGCCTGAAGTGCAACACTCGTTCGCTCTCCCATGGCCTCTCTTTCGGACCGGATTGATTCCCTACTAGCCCGAGCATCCGGCAGGTATCTCTCCACAACTGTGCTGTCATCTGCATACCCATAGATACTGGGCATCAGCAGATCGTTAATATGCAGCAGAAACAGAGTTGCAGAGAGAACAGACCCCTGAGGAACACCGGCATTAGTCGACATGGGCTCAGATGAGCATCCGTCGACAACAACTCGGAGGGACCGTTCAGTCAGAAAGTCTTTTACCCAGCCAGTCAGGCTAGGGGAAATGCCGTACGCTGGAAGCTTACTCAAAAGGCCAGCGTGCCATACCCGGTCGAAGGCCTTCGAGACATCAAGGGAGACTGCAATTGCTTCCCCATTCCTCTCGAGTGCCTCGCCCCACAAGTGAGTGGCATACACTAGTAGGTCCCCAGTTGACCGATTGCGGCAAAACCCGTACTGTCGGTCACTGAGGAGATCGTTACCTTCCAGGTATGCCAAAAGGTGCGAGTTCAATTCACGCTCCATAATTTTGCAAAGTATGGAGGTGATCGAAATCGGCCGATAGTTGTTAGGATCGGCACGACTACCCTTTTTGGGCACGGGCTGCACGTTGGCAAGCTTCCAGGACTTGGGCACTATACCAGTCCCAAATGAGAGTCGATACAAGCGTGTCAATACAGGAGACAACTCGGGCGCACATGCTTTTAGAACGATCGCTGGTATACCATCCGGACCACTAGCCTTATTCACGTCCAGACGACACAGTGCTCTCAGAACCTCCTTGTTCCGAATGCGAACCTCAGCAGGCATTGAAGTACCGCAGTGGGGTAAAATAGGTGGAGTAGCACTGCCAGTATCAAGACGCGAATTATGGGCAAAGAGAGATGCAAAGAGACCTGCTTTCTCTCTCGCCGTATGAGCCAGTGTTCCATCAGAACTAACCAGCGGAGGCAGTGAGGGCCGACAGAAGTTCGCCTCGACCGATTTGGCAAGAGACCAAAAAGATCTGCTACCGGAAGGCTGCGCAGATAACTTGTTGCCAATATGGGTAATACGGTCAAAGCGAGCCTTCTTTAGCGCCTTTTTGTAGGACTTGGCAGCACGGTTAAAGGCTCTCTTCTTTGAGCTTAGATCCGGAGCTCCGCGGTCACGAGCGTCAACCCAGGTGAGAAATGCCGTGTGCTTACGCTGTTCAGCTTGGGCACAATCGGCATTGAACCATGGGCGAGCCGAGCCACCGACGGGCACGTCATTATAGGGAATAAAATATTCCATAGCTTGACGCACCACATCGGTTATATTTTGTAGATATAAAGGTCGACGGGGTTCGTGGCACCGTGGTAAAAAAAATATTTTAAAGGAAAGATGTTGTTCGGTGAAAAGTTTATATTGAAGTAAGCGCTAAGGTAAACAAGGCTTTCAAATAAAATAAAAATAGAATAGAACACAATGAAAATAATAAAACGTGCCAGTAGGATCTAAGGCCTGGTTTACACAGCTGAGATTAGGCATAATCTACAACAGCCCCACATAATCGAAGCTGTGAAACAAAAAAAATCTGCACAGAAAAATTAAATTAAACCTAAACCAGCTACACATCTCTTGTGTGCTATAGGCCCCAGTGTTTTAGTGAGAACATCTGCAGGCATATCACAACTCTGAAGATATTCTAACTTAACAACATTAGAAGAGACCTTTTCTCGAATAAAATGATGTTTCGTATCTATGTGCTTCGTCCTGTTGTGGTGTACAGGATTGTGAACGAGATTTATGGCACTCTGACTATCTGAATACAGCTTAACTGGCGTAAGTTTACCTGTTATTTCATGGATAAAACGGCGTAAATAACAAGCTTCTTTAGTAGCGGACGCAAGCGCCATATATTCGGCCTCTGCAGAGGAGAGCGCTACCGTGGGTTGTTTTTTCGACTCCCATGACACAGGTGCTCCACCTTGTACAAAAACATAACCTGTGTATGACCTTCTGTCGATCGTACAGTTTGCCCAATCAGCATCACAGAATCCTTTTAAGAGTTCTCCATTTTTTCTATAAACCAATGAGTAGTTGAGAGTGCCTTTCAAGTATTGTAAAACTCTTTTTGCAGCATTCCAATGCTCTTTAGTATAACACGTATTAAATTGACTGAGATAGCTCGTCGTATACGCGATATCTGGTCGTGTGTTTACAGACAAATACATAAGAGAACCAATAAGAGTTTGGTATGGAAAATTCTCACTAACATGATCATCACAACGCTTTTCCATCGATTTCTTTACAAGTGGAGTATTTACCGTCTTACACTCTATCATATTAAATTTTTGTAGTAGTGAACTTATGTATGACGATTGATTAATTTCTATAACATTTTCCTGTATATTAAAATTCAGGCCTAAATACTTTTTCAAAAAACCCAAATCTTTTAGTGAAAAATTACTCGACAAATCCTTTTTGACAATGTCAAATGTCATTTCAGAGTCAAAAAATACTAAAAAGTCATCGACAAAGACACTAAGAATAACGAGTTCCTTATCAAAAAGTTTAGTGTATACGCAAGATTCAGGAGTTGGAACAAAACCTATTTTTAAAAGTGTTTCATTTAATTTTTTATTCCAGGCACGCGGTGCCTGTTTTAGGCCGTAAAGGGATTTCTTTAATAGGCAAACCTTACTTTCGCCACCCTTTTCTATGAAACCAAAAGGTTGTTCCATATAAACTTCCTCTTCCAAGTTTCCATTTAGGAACGCGGTATCTACGTCCAAATGTTTTATCTTTAAACCAATTTCTGCAGCCAACGCAAATAAGGCACGTAGGGAAGAATGATGAATTACTGGCGCAAACGTTTCGTCGTAATCCACTCCTTTAACTTGCTTAAAACCTTTTGCGACCAGTCTTGCCTTGTATTTCAGTATATTTCCACTAGCGTCCTTTTTCAGTTTATAAACCCACTTGCATGGTATTACTTTCTTGTTTGGTCTGTCAACAAGATCCCAGGTCTTGAGCTTCATAAGAGAATTGTGCTCATCTTGCATAGCATTTTGCCATTTTTCGGCATCGTCAGCATGAACTGCTTCATAGTATGTCGTCGGCTCATCCAAATCATCAGACAATACATTATAAGTAAGAAAATCTGGTGGTTTCCTGTTTCGTGAGGGGTACCGACGCTCCTGGATAAATGGCTGCTCTTCCAAACTAGCTGGTTCTTCATCAAAACGCTGTGTGTTTATTGGTGAAGACGTTTCAGCTATAGGGTCGATACTCTCAACACAATCGTGAAATTCAATTTCATTTTCATCTCTTTCAGCATTTTCTTCAAAAAGTAAAACTGAGTCCGACTGTACCTCAGGTTCATTCTGCTTTCGTTTCAAAAATGTAAAGCAGTTTTCAAAAAAGGTTACATCCCTAGATTTTAGGATTCGCCGTGGGTTAGAAGGATCTCTAAAAATATAACTATTTGGATCTTCAGTATAACCCACAAAAATAGCTTCTTCAGCTTTCATGTCCAACTTTTTTCTATTACATGAAGGTATATGGACAAGGGCTCTGCATCCAAAAATTCTTAGATGACTAAGATCACATCTTCTGCCACACCATTTATCATAGGGTATATCCCCACTTAAGGCTCGATGAGGGGACCTATTTTTTAGGTATACAGCTACGCGAAATGCGTCTTCCCAGTAAGCCTTAGGTAGTGAGCTTTCAGCCAGCAGCGATCTCGCCTTCTCGGTTATAGATCGGTGGGTTCGCTCTGCAACTCCGTTTTGTTGAGGGCTGTAAGGCGTCGTTGTTTGATGCGCGATACCTTTTGATGAAAGATAATCAGCAAAAACTTTATTAACAAACTCTGTGCCGCCATCAGTCCTAATCCTTTTTATTTTAAAACTTAATTGATTTTCAACTAAAGTTTGAAAATGACAAAATTTATCTTTTATTTCGGTCTTTGAACTTAAGAAATACGAAAAAACTTTTCGGGTATAATCATCAACTAAAGTTAACATATATTTATTACCTTGAAAAGAGGTTGTAGACATAGGTCCACACAGATCACAGTGGATCAACTCTAAAGGTGAAGTTGCTCTATTAAAAGCTATCCTTTTAAAAGGTTTTCTTGCTTGTTTGCCTTCTACACAAGCGATGCAACTTGATTTATCTACTACGGAAAATTCTACCCCTACCTGGTGATTCTTCAACCGATTCATGCCTATTCGACAAAGGTGTCCAAGTCTCTTATGCCAGATTTGATACCTATCCTGACAGTCAGAGTGCTCATCTTTTGTTAAATAATTATCAGCCACAGTGTTGGAAACATTTGTAGAGCCATTAAGTACATACAATCCACCACAGGGCGAAGCATGAAGAAGCGAATCACCTGTAACACAAAAGGTATCATTTTTATAAAAGTTACATCCATTTTTATTAAAAACACATATAAAACCCTTATCTACAGCTTTTTGTACAGATAGCAAATTAGCATTTAAGTCTGGTACATAAGCAACATCAGAAATTGTATTTATTTTATTTTTAGGTGTCGAGATCGAAATATCTCCTAATCCTAAACATTTGATCTTTTCACCATTTGCGACAGTTACGGTTCCTCTATCAGTCAACTTTATATGTTGAAACCAATCACGCCTTGAAGACATATGTTTAGTTGCACCTGAGTCTACATACCAAACATCCTTGTTTTCAGATCCAGAAGTATTCAAAGCAGTAAACTTAACATTACCCTTTTCCTTCTTTTTCAATGGACAGTCTGGTCTTTTATGTCCGGGTACATTACAGTCATAACATACTACTTCCTTCTTCTTTTTGGATTTAGGTTTCACTTTTGCTTGAAATACCGAATCCGTCGTTAATGTGTCGCTTTTAGACATTTCATTAAGGAGTCTCGTTTTTACCAGGTCAGTAGTTACATCAACATTGCAATTTTCAAGCGCCATAATGAGGGGCTCATATTTTGGAGTGAGTCCACCTAAAAGTATAGCGGCAATCGACGTATCTTCTATCACCTTCCCAATATCTGCAAGATCCTGTGCAGTTGAAGTAACTGCATTTATGTACTGTTCAATGTCTGCATAATCTGCGAGACTTAAACGGTACAACTTACGTTCAAGAGCTATTCTTCGTCCTATACCGTTATCCTCAAAAGCTTTCTGTAATGATTTCCACGCTTCCGATGCAGTCTTTGCACTTCTAACGTGAGTTATAGCTGCACCATCTACAGTTAGGCAAATCTTAGCAAGAGCTTTTGTATCGTACTTTACCCTTATAGCCTGAGGAGTTGTGTCACCTTCTGGGTATCCAGTAACGGCAAACCAGAGATCCTCGTGGAGTAGGTAGTTTCTCATTTTAAACTTCCACGTCGGATAACCCTCCTTGTTTCTTAAGCCAAAGGTTGGTAATGACGAAGAGCTTGACTTCGCCACAACATTACTATCACCAGTATCATGTGACATGTTTACGCACACCAAAAAATACAAAAAACAATATTTTCCAAAAAAATACACTTTTGTATATATTTCACACACGGATTTTATACTCCACAATTTCGTGCTGATAACGTTTTGTAGATATAAAGGTCGACGGGGTTCGTGGCACCGTGGTAAAAAAAAATATTTTAAAGGAAAGATGTTATTCGGTGAAAAGTTTATATTTAGTAAGCGCTAAGGTAAACAAGGCTTTCAAATAAAATAAAAATAGAATAGAACACAATGAAAATAATAAAACGTGCCAGTAGGATCTAAGGCCTGGTTTACACAGCTGAGATTAGGCATAATCTACAACATTATAGCATCCGCACAGCTCGACGGATTGCTAGAAGAGAAGCAGACCTGCTGCCAAGGATAAGACGCAAAGAAATGGCGCATCTCATCCCAGTCTGCTGACCTGTATCGCCACATTCGCCGTTCACCACGAGAGTCGTGATCTGGTGGGGAGAAGGTCGACACAGACTTCACCAGACAGTGGTCTGAAGTTCCCAACGGTGAGGAAACTGTTACGACACACCTGTCCGGATCAGTGATCAGCAGAAGGTCCAGACAATTGGCAGTATGACCAACTACATCAGGCACCCTAGTCGCTTGCTTTACCAGCTGGGAAAGGCCCATTGAAAGCGCGAAGTTTCGCGCTTCTCTCCCAGCGTGGTCGGTCTTCTGGTACGGGAAAAGCCAGTCCTGATGGCAGGCATTGAAATCCCCCAGAGCGACGAAGTGTGCGTCAGGGTGCCGCTGCAGTGCATTGTCAGCAGCCTCACTGAGGTGGTCAAATAAACGAGTTGTCTCCTGATCACCGCTGTGCGATCGGTAGACACAAGTGTAAACAATTTTGTCCACACCAGTGTCAACCAACAGCCATAGGGACGAGAAATGAGGGTCTTCGAGGTGACGGAGGCGCCGGCAACAAATGTCATTGCGGACATACACACAGACCCCAGCACGCTGCAGGAAATGGTGCTCCAATGCGTATCCCGGGTAGCTGAGGTATGCCGCATCAGACGGACATCTGATCTGGGTCTCCGTCAAGAAAAGTAGATGGGGCTTCTCAGTCTCAAGGTGGTGATGTACTGCAATGAGATTGGAGTGCAGACCTCGAATATTAGAGAGGTGCACTTTGAAAGAGAGGACGTGCGCCCGCTGTACACACCTACTTTTCTTTTTAGACCTTTTCATTTAAAAAAAAAAATTGAGTGAATAGGAAGGAAGACGGCAGCTAATTTTAAGGGTGCTCCAATACTCATCATTTCAGCGTTAATCCAAGTCGCATCCGAAGCTTTTTCAGCTTTGGAGTCTGGGGTCCGCTGTACCAGTCTAACTGCTGATTTGACTTAATTTTCCTCCGCAACCCGAAGGCGACATCGAAGCATTGCAGTTAGACCAATTGTTGGACTTTTGAGGGGTCCAATAAACCGTAACGACTGCCATTAGATGTTCGTATGGCAACCGGGACCAACGATTTAACTTGCTTTATCGAGGCACAACCAGACCAGTGCAAATATTCATATTCATGCATACAAACATTTGGACAGCTTCCGTGGCGTAGCGGTAGCGAACGCGGCCGTTGCGCAAGGAGGCGCGGGTTCGATCCCCGCACAGTGCAAATATTTGTATGCATGAATATGAATATTTGCACTGGTCTTATCGTGCCTAGGAAAGCACGTTAAGCCGTTGGTCCCATACGAACATCTAGTGGCAGTCGTTACGGGTTGTTGGAGCCTTCAAAAATCTAACAATTGGTCTAACTGCAATGCTTAGATATCTCCTTCGGGTTATGGAGGTCAGACGGCAGTCGCTTCACGGAAAATATCGAAGTTTAGCCAAAATCTGCAGTTAGACTGATAAAGCGGACCCCAGACTCCAAAGCTGAAAGGCTACGGATGCGACTGGGATTAACGCTGAGATGATGATGATGATGCATACAAACATTTGCATTGCGCGAGGATCGAACCCGCGCCCCCTTGCACAACGGCCGCTACACAACAGAGGCTGTCAAGGATGCTGGATTATTACCGATTGAAATTTTGAAGCATATTGCTAATACATTGATCCATATGTTCTACAAAATATGTATCTGCTCAACGTCGTAAATAACGTAATGAATATTGTTGATCTGTCAAAATTAAATCCATTGCTACTGATAAACTGTTACGCAATTATTCTGCAGACAACAATTTTCTCCCTACCTATAAAAATCTCGTAAAATCGGTCCAGCCATTTTGAGATTAGCAGGAACGAAAAGATAGAAAGAAAAAGAAATGATATTTTGGTGTATGTATCTTATATATTCTAAACAAACTATATTCATGTTTCCCAGTAGCCAATTAGCTTTTAATTCTGTTCCATCTATCAACCCTTCTATTTTCGGCCACAAACATTTGTACAACGTTAAAACAATCTTCCTAAACATACCTCAAATAATATAACCAAATCCTAATTGGTTGTACATTATTATAAAACCCGTTAGTAATCACACTTAAAGTACATGATGGATAGAAAATGGGCGCCCATAAGTGAGTCACATAATAAAATATCGATACATAATTCAGAAGGCTGGCTCTACAATATTATTTTTTGTTTATATGAAACCTGTCTATATTCAGGATTTCAGGTGTTCAGAATAAGCAACAGAATCGATTTCAATCATTTTTACACCATGTTATATTTTTTCCCAAATACATTTAGAAATTGTTGCAGTGTGGTTACCAAGCGCTCAATTCAGTTTACGATAAATCATAGTAGGTATTTGGCGCGCAACAGCTGACGCCACAGGTCAACCCATTGCTATTGATAGTGTGTTACGCAATAATGACTGAGGCTCCGTGGCGTAGAGGTAGCGAACGAGGCGCAAGGAGGCGCAGGTTTAATACCCGCACAGTGCAAATTTGTAAGTATGAATATGAATATTTGCATGGGTCTGGTCGTGCCTCGGAAAGCACGTTAAGCCATTGGTCCCGGTTGCCATACAAACATCTAATGGCAGTCGTTACGGGTTGTTGGAGCCCTCAAAAGTCCAACAATTGGTCTAACTGCAATGCTTCGATATCGCCTTCGGGCTGTGGAGGTCAGACGGCAGTTACGTCGCTTCACGGAAAATATCGAAGTTTAGCCAAATTCAGCAGTTAGACTGGTAAAGCGGACCCTGGGGTAATATATAAACTACCTTGACCGCAATCTCGCCTGATGGTAACCAGTGATGCGATCGTTGATGGTAAAGCACGCTAGTTTATTAAGAGCCTATTCACTCAGAAAAACTGTGCGAATAGGAAGGAAGACGGCAGTTGAGCGAGGTGATGCAATGTTAAACCCAACAACACGACCAACGATGCTGTGCCAAAGGGAGATTGATCTGAAGACCCTCCACGACCAAACTCCCAACACAACAACATTAGGCGCATCGTACCCGGCACACATCGCAATATAACTGCTCAGACCCGTCCAACGTACGGCTTCACGAGACATCATGCCGGAACACGACAAATCGCTTGGCGGCAAGGCTTTGTCTGGTGGGTGGTAACTTCTGCCGGTGGCCGATGTTATGGCCTACCACCGAGAAAAATACGTGTCTGTACATGTGAACCACGCACACACACGAGTGTATGCATGGTTCACACTCATGTATGGAGACGGCATTCTGTTCCATCTGTTTTGTGACCGCGTTCATTAATATGTGTAAATTAACCTCGTAAAGTGGTATTTAGGTTTAATGCTGGACTAGACCGGCGATATGCTTCGTGGGTCCCGTTTGACTGTGAAGGATTGTTCAGTTTTTTTTAGGAAATAATAGTGTGTGATGCTATCGATGTTGAATTTTATGTTTAAACTACAATTAAACGTAAACTACGGGCACATTGCCCGTAGGACCGTAATTTTCCCGATGGGCCGACGTGTTCTCGAGTGGTGACCACGCAGTAGGTAGGCCCCCAAAAAGGACGACCGAGGGCCTGGTTAAGGTCGCGGAGAACTGCCAGATGCGGGAGGCGCAGGACCGGTTGTCGTGGAGATCCCTGGGGGAGGTCTATGTCCAGCAGTGGACGACTTTCTAATAAATGATGTTGATGATGAAACGTAAACTACAGTAAACCATTAAACGTAAAGTACAGTCATTATTATTCTTTACTACACAGCAATTATTGTATTTATTCACTACAGTCAGAAACCACAGACGATAGTTACTTTGGCAAAAAGTTCATCAATCTACTTAGTCTTTTCTCAACTATGATGGGGTCAGCTTTCAGACTAAACGGATGTAGTTGAAAGAGAGTATTTTAAATGGAACTATCTGATCTCAATAAACCAGTTACTAGGTAACACGATACTCCTGTTAAGATTGGTCAGCCAGCTTAGAACGACTGATAATGACGAGATTCAAGAACGGCAGCCAGAATCAAGGACTTAACAAATTTTATGAGACACGGAAGGGTCTTGGTATCTAAAGATGGTCACCCATCTTCGGACTTACCGTGGCAAGCGTAGCTTAACTTGGTCGATCGAACCGTATTGCTGTTATTACTTAACCTGGTCGATCGAACCGTACTGCTGTTATTACTTAACCTGGTCGATTGAACCGTACTGCTGTTATTACTTAGCCATGAGTCTACTTTTGGAAAACGCACTTAACGTTGCTCAATGATATAAATATTTTATTTTCATGGTGAATGTACAGATTGGAATCTGAGTCCATAGTCATTGTTTCGTCTGTTGTTTGCAAATAAGTGATTTTTTAAAATGTAAGACAATAGTTAAATGGTTAAAAGGCAGCCAAGTAATTATTAAGTGTACAAACAATGTTAGATATCAGCCAAAATATAGGCTGTGCTGTGTTTTTACATTTTTTGTGTAATCCAAACAATATTTCACAATTTTTCTTCTATACCGCAGTTAGGGTCGCGATAGCGTACGAAGCTGGCCCTAATGAACATCGTACCATATGTACCGTATTGTATGTATATACACACATCAAAAGTGTCTAGGGATCAAGCATTTTTATGCGGATTTCTTGAGATTGAGATGTGGCTTTGTAATAAATTTATGATTTTATAAATTTATATGGATCCTTTTTGGTGCATTTCATAATTTGAATCAGGAACTGTGAATCAAATTCGAGTAAAAGATGAAAATCAGCTGTCAATATTTTCCCTATAAAAACATACAACGCATTGAAGACATTATTAGTGCTACTGTTTCCCTACTACTGATTAAAACCAACGTTATTATGGAGCGGCGACGTCATTTAAGCAGGGAAGAAATGCTCAGAACCGTGGGAATGATAGAAGCTGGTTCCCGGCAACGTACTGTGGCTTTAGCTCTGAATACAAGTCAGAGTGTTATCAGTCGACTTTGGACACGTTACCGAAGCACTGGTACCGTGGCTGAGCGCCATGGAGGACGGTATCGCTGCACCACACGGAGACAAGACCGATACATTCAAATCATAACTCGAAGAGCTCCAACAATAACCGCCATGATGTTAGCCGTGAGGCTTCATCACTCTTCAGGGAACTTAATTAGCGACCAAACAGTCAGAAACCGCTTGCATGAAGTGAACCTTCATTCCCGAAGACCGCTACGGGTACCACCTATAGCAATGCACAATCGTAGGATTCGATATCAATGGGCTCTTGAACACAGAAATTGGGCAGAAGAACAATGGCGTTTCGTGTGCTTTTCTGATGAGTCTCGTTTTGGTATGAGACCGGATACAAGACGTATACGACACTGGAGAACCCCTGGACGCCAACAGCGATTAAAATCCTGCCAGGAAGTCCATCCTTATAGTGGTGGAACCATCATGGTATGGGCGGGTATTTGGATCGGCGGAAGAACTGAGTTGATTTGGATCAGAGGCAACCTCAACGCTCAAATTTATGCTGAGACGATTGTATCAGACGTCATCGTTCCTCTACAAGTGCAAATCGGTCCCTTATTTCAGTTAATGCATGATAATGCACGACCGCACACCGCAAGAGTTGTAAGACAGACTTTCGCCGCAGCTAACATCAATGTCCTGCCCTGGCCTGCTCAGTCGCCAGACTGGAACCCGATTGAGCATGCATGGGATATGCTACAGAGAAGAGCTCTGCCGAATATGGAGGGTATCCAGTCGCAAGAAGACCTTTTTTTGTTGTTGCAACGAACATGGGCGGCCATTCCACAGCGTGATTTGGATGAACTCATTTTGAGTATGCCAAACCGATGTTCTTGTGTTGTTAGTGTTCGCGGTAGAAACACGGATTATTAATTGTTTAAGTTACCCAATAAAATTTTAGAGAAAACTGTTATTTCAGTCTTTTTTTCGAACTTTTGTGTTAGTGGTTCAAATGTCAAATATCCCTTTATTAGGAAAATGGCAAATTTCTTTATTAATGCAAAGGTGACTTGGTTTATCGTTACTGTGACAAACGAAAACACTTTATTTGATGAATCCTTAAAGAAAATTTTAATTAATATCAATCAGGAGAAAAGTTATTGCAAAAATATATGTTGATCCCTAGACACTTTTGATGTGTGTACATACAATATGTAAAGAAAACCCCGTCCGACCCAAAAGGATAATAAATGTATACACAAGACCAAATAAAATATGAAATTTTACGTAATCATCATAGTGACAATAGTAATGAATTTTGAAATAATCTTTTTTCCGCAAATTAATTCAAACTTCCCCAACATTTAGTATTTTTAAAAAAAGTGACAACACCATTTGTGACGGAGCGAATAGCGATGCGACCACGTGCTCTGTCCCCTACACCCGTGCATGTACGGCTAACGTGTTGCTTACCGCACTTGTATTAAGTTACCACGATTTTTCGAAATAATATTTATTTTTTAAGGGGGAATTTTTATGTAAGTATAGCCCGGCTTTGTTGACATTATTAGAATCAGTTAACGATACCTAACAATACCTTCACGGATCGGACAGGGTTTTCTTTACATATTGTATACATTAAATAGTATGGGTTATGCTAGGACCAATGCCATCAAGGTCGCAAGTTGTTTGAAAGAGATTCCGTAGGCCCTGGCACGAGCAAATGAAGGACGGGACGAGTGGGTTATAGTCAGAAAAATTCTGAAGCGCCCTTCCGCTCCGCCCAGAGAGAGAAGAAAGATGATAAACCACACATAAAAAAAACGGGCCCTCGATAAGTCCGATACTTAGATATCGTGTAGCGTACACATCCTGCATGGGACGAAACTTATGATATTTGTGAACGCAAATGAGATAACACTAATCAAATGTCACTGTCAACGAAACAGCGGGTTTATTCTCTATGATTAGATAAAAAAAAACTAATAGCCGTTATCGAAAGTAATTGATCAATTAAAACGAATCATCATAATCTCAGCGGTAATTCCAGTCGCATCCGAAGCTTTTCAGCTTTGGAGTGTGGGATCCGTTTTATCAGTCTAACTGCTGATTTTGGCTAAACATCGATATTTTCCGTGAAGCGACGGCCGTCTGAGCTCCACAACCCCAAGGCGATATCGAAGCATTGCAGTTAGACCAATTGTAGGACTTTTGAGGGCTCCAACAACCTGTAACGACTGCCACTAGATGTTCGTATGGTAACCGGGACCAACGGCTTAACGTGCTTTCCGAGGCACGACAAGATCAGTGCAAATATTCATATTCATGCATATAAATATTTGCACTGCGCGGGGTTCGATCCCGTACCTCCTTGCGCAGCGGCCGCGTTCGCTACCACTACGCCACGGAGCCTGTCCATCAATTAAAACGAATGTAAACAAAATAATACATAAGAATGTACGGACAAACTGTCAAATCAAGGTGTCGTTTATTCTTAGGTCAGGCTCTATAATAATCTTATCTCCATGGGTGATATCTATGGAGTAGCTAAATATGAATGCTATGCTTGAAACATAATCATCTTTAAACGCTATCAGGCGAATCTAACAAAGTAATGATCATAGCTAAAACAAAGCACCCCTGACTTTTATTGACTAAAACCACCCCGGTGTCTCTTCTAACACGAGTTCGCGCGGGGCCGAGGGAGTCTAAATTCTTCCACGGCCCCGCACCCTCGTACTGGCCCGGTCTGTCCGGGCCTCGTCTTCTGCACGGGGTAATGGGGTGTTAAGCTATCCCGTGCATTGCTTCTGAGGCGCGCGCTGACATTCGTGCGCGCCTCCGCCTCGGGGGCCATCGGATGGACCCATTCATGGGGGCCGGAAGAGGGCGTTGTCCGCCCTTCCTCGGCGCCCGGTGCGTCTTTTGCGGCCCGGGAAGGGAGTTGAAATTTCCCTCTCCCGTTCCGCAGCTTCCTTCTGCGACATCACGTCCTCGCAGAAGGACACCACCGCGTCCCACGACTCTGCGCTACCGACCATCCTCCGCACTACTGCCGGCAGCGTCAGGTCGCCTCCTACTTCAGAAAGCACCCCAACCCTAGACCGTCTCTGACACATAATACACGAGTATTAAATTTGTTTATTCACGCATTCCAAATGATTATTTTGTTTTCAACTTAATAAATGTTTGGTCTACTAACTACTAGTTTAGACTAATGTTAACATTGCCTTAATAGTGTAGCTAATTCTCAGTTATTCATTGAAGTAATTAGTTAGTAGGTTCTAAGTAATGAGTTCTGAGTTCACACCTAAGACTGACTAATTAATTGTAAAACATATTGAATTGTATGCCAATCACGGGTTACCGACAACAATAGTACTTGGAATTACTATATCTATGGCTTTGACTACAGTTACGAACGTGTGGAGGTTGGAAATTATCACACGGTAACATATAAAGTATCCTATAGAATACTTTTTATCTTGATGGTATACAACAAACTTAAAACAGTCAAGCTTTTTTCCTAATTATGATTACTACTAAATATAATACAGGGTGTATCTGACATCATAAAGCAAACTTCGCGAGAAGGCTACACCGCATGCCACTAATAAAATTATGATAGTCATTGATATCGTTAAAGAGCGGTTACAGAAATAACAGTGTTTAAAAAAATGTGTCGGCTCGGCTTTTGAACGTTGCAAGCGTGCCGCAGCGCGTGTTTGTGGGTATGAAGTTGACCCCTGATGTAAACTCTATTAAATCAGCTGATAAGATAGTTTTTCGAGTTTTGTTCACATTGCGCTTTTTTGTGTAATTAGTGAATTAATTATTTTTTACTTTAAAATCTTATTGGGTTATAAAAGTATAGCTATTATGAAAGGTCTAAAGTGAAAAAACTGCATATTATTTTTATTAATCATGAAAAAGTCGTAAAATTCCACCACTAGGGGGTTCAGAATCATGTACTGGATCCATGATACTCATTTGTGCGTCGATGTCAGATACACCCTTTATAATTAGGAAAAAGGATTTGCTGTTTTAAGGATTGTTCAAACCAAAATTAAAAGTCATTTATTTAAATTAGGCTGAGAATCAGCACTTTTTGATCGTCAATATTACATAAGACAGTCCATCCAAAGCGCTCGCCCTTTTGCCACTTCCTAGTGCTTTCGCTGGGAAGAAGTGGCGGATAAAACTCCCCAGCACACCCACAGCTGTCTGTTTATTTAAAAAAAAAAACACATGACTTTATCATCATCAACTATTTACAACCTTGGTCCTAGAGATTCTCTTAGAGAAACATTCAGAGAGGTGAACATCCTGACTGTAGCTTCACAATATATATTTGAAAATCTTATGTATGTACATAAAAATATATCTAACTAGCTGACCCGGCGAACTTTGTTCCGCCTTAAAGGCAATAAATATCACATGATCACATTTTTTACTTTTTAAATTAGGAACACTGTAAATAAAAAAGAAAAAAGTATTCCATGATTTTTTTATTTGTCATTTATTTAGTGTAGCACCTTGTGAAAGAAATGAATTTCTACTTGTGCTTCGTAAATTATCTAGCTATTGATCTCTGAGATGTCGTGGTGGCCTAGTGGTTAAAACACCAGCCTCTCTTGTATGATTGCGCGGGTTCGATTCCAGGTCAGGCAAGTATCGATGTAACTTTTCTAAAGTGATATGTACTCTCTAAGTATAATATCTAGGACACCAATGACTGAACGTGAAGGAAAAAATCTTGAGGAAACCTGGACTTTATAAGTCTGAAATCGCCACCCCGCTTTGCATAGCAAGCGTGGTGATTACACTCAATCCTTCTCTGCATGAGAAGAGACCTGTCTCCAGCAGTGGGACGATAAAAAGATTGATGATGATGATGATGATCTCTGAGGTTTGTTCGCCGATTTCGCATTGTCAACGGAACAGTTTCACGGACTGCCGCCTCCCTTTGCTGTTGTGAGTGAGAAGCACGAAGTCGAGTCATAGTAAGGCGGCGCTCTGCACGTGCAATTTCTTGCTCTTCTTCAGTGCTTTCATTCAGAATGTTTCTATTTACTCTTGCATTACCGTTTTGTCGAGAAAGATTTGATGGTCTTGGTCACGGCATGATATTTTTATTGATGATAAATGGCACAGCAATACAATATTAGAAATTTTGAAGTTGAAGTTGGCTTTGTGGTTTTTTATTAGAAACTTTAAACCAGCAGAGAGTATTTATATTCTTTGCTTTAAACGATTGCTTCAACCGGTTAGACTTTTTTTTAAATATGCTGAGCTGTCATTTGCTTTTTGTTATACCATTTTTGGTATATGAATTGCTGACTTACATTTTGAATGAGTTGGACCATGTCTTATGTCACGTCACACGGGAACGACGGGGACGGGTTCTTAACTACCTCCCACCAATATTCAGCTAAATCGGTTCAGCCGTTCTTGAGTTATATATAAATAGTGAATAAGCAACTGAATCGATTCCAATAATTTTGACACCATGTTACATTTTGTCCCAAATACATTTAGAAATTGTTACAGTGTAGTTACCGAGTGCGTCACGCAGCTTACGATACATCATCATAGTATTGTGCGCGCGCAACAGCTGACGCTAGAGGTCAACGCACCGCGCTCGCTCGCGCGCGGATCTTTGACCATATTTATGTTGGGACAACCAAGTAGAATACTCGTAGCAAGCTTATTATAACTTTGTGGTTTTTCATTATATCTTTTTGAAATTTTGTACATAATATTATTAACTTAAAAATACTGGACACGTGTTTCCTACTTTGTGGAGGTGCAGGCTACCAGGGTAGCACAAAAGTTTAGGAAAAGTCGAAACAATAAACCTCATTCATTCATCATTATCAAATAATCGTAATATACATGAAAGAAGGTTTATTGTGCATATTTTTTGACGTGCAAGGTACCAGGGTAGCATAAAAGTGTAGGAGAAATCGAAACAATAAAAAAGCTCATTCATCATTATCAAATCACCATAATACATGAAAGAGGTTTTATTGTGCATAGTTTGTGGACGTGCAAAGTACCAGGGTATCACAAAACTGTAGGAGAAGTCGAAACAATAAACCTCATTCATTCATCATTATCAAATAATCATAATTACATGAAAGAAGGTTTATTGTGCATATTTTTTTGACGTGGAAGGTACCAGGGTAGCACAAAAGTGTAGGAGAAGACGAAACAATAAACCTCATTTATTCATCATTATCAAATAATCATAATACATGAAAGAAGGTTTATTGTGCATATTTTTTTGACGTGGAAGGTACCAGGGTAGCATAAAAGTGTGGGAAAAGTCGAAACAAAGAAGCTCATTTATTCCCACAGGACCGACGGAGAGCGGCATAGAAAGTATCCTATGTCCTTCTCCCAGTTCTTAGCTACCTCCTTACCAATTTTCAGCCAAATTGGTGTAGCCGTTCTTCAGTTATAAATGATGTAACTAACACGACTTTCTTTTATATATATAGATTTTAAGAAAATAAGCGATGTTCATAATGTAAATACCAGGAACAAACACAATCTTGCTGTACATCACACTCGTCTCCACAGAGTAGGCAACTCGTTCATGGGTCAATGTATACACTTTTACAACAAGCTTCCCATGGACATTCGAAACTTACCCATTAAACGATATAAAACCCATATAAAGGCCAAACTTTGCAAAAAGGGGTATTATAAAATCTCAGATTATTTACAGGACAGAGAGGCTTGGGACTGAGCTGCTCGCTCTGTTAAGCGTTGTTATTAAGCAATATGCGTAATTATAACGTAAATTATTCTAAACATTTTCATTTTTAATGTCTGGACTTGAAAAAAGACGATGATCCCTGAGTTTGTTTCGGCTATTTCTTCTCAGAGATAGTCAGTTAGGAAATGCCGGCTTCATCTAGTTAAAAAAAAAAAAAACATATGACGTGTAAAAGTGATCGGTGATCCTACTTGCTTAATAAACGATTTCATTTCATCATCATTAACCTTTTTATCGTCCCACTTCTGGGCACAGGTCTCAGATTTCAGACTTAAAGTCCAGGTTTCCTCAAGATGTTTTCCTTCACCTTCAGTCATTTATGTCCAAGATATACTTAGAAAGTACATATAACTTTAGAAAAGTTGCATTGGTACTTGCCTGACCTGGAATCGAACCCGCGCACTCATACTTGAGAGGCTGGTGTTTTAACCACTAGGCCACCACGACGTGCATGACTTTATACAATACTATAATACAATACTAATGGAAAAACTAATAGTAGGTAATAGTAGAACGCAACTCCGCAGATTACGAGCTAGTTTTTGAAGTGAAACTTCTTTAGGCACGCTTGACTTGGGGAGTAAACTCGCGAAAGCGTTACGAAAAATATTACAAAAATGATCGGGCAAGGCGAACGGAAAGCAAAGTATAGTCCTATTTCGTCTGTAATACAACGAAGCAGTTGGCACATGTAAATATTGCATGACATGCCGTGTATAAAGTTGTGGGTTCGCATCTCGCCGAAGGTAATGTATATTTTTTGGATCTTTTTAAGATTTGTTAACAATTGAGTCGAGTATGAAGTTGTGAGTTCGCATCTCGCCGTAGGCAATATATATTTTTTGGATCTTTTTAAGATTTGTTAACAATTGATTACCTAAGAGCACAAATAATTTATAAATTTCGTTCTGTTCTGGCTTTTATATTGTTTTATATATTTTTGCTGAACATTTCTGATATAATTGAAAGTATAGAAGAAGATATCGTCACAATACGATAATTGGACACAAAGTACAAATTGCTTTCGAGCCTCATAAGCTCAATTATTAAGCTAAGTACCTTGATTGATTAAGAACTATGAATTTCTTCGAGAACATGACGCTGCGAACACCCCCCGACTCCCCTCATTGATTACCTCACCCCCCCGAGGATTATCTCGGGAACCAGAGGTCGTGGACTACCCGAGTTTGGGATCCCCTGAATCAGGAGGTAGAGCCCGACCTTTTGGCCCCGAGGGAATCCACTTTTCTTTTTTTTTTAAATTGGAGGTCTATGCAAAAATATTAATTTATAAATGAAAGCATGAAATAAATTTAAATATTTATAGAAAATTAATATATGTAAATGTGTATACATGTATATATTGTACACACATATATATATATATATATATATACATACAGATGGTGCGAAAGAAGTTTCACTTCAGTCGTGTGGTCATAAGCACACTCGTTTTTTTTATCATCAAATGTAGTGGAAGGTAGTGTTTTTCGAAACTATTGTTCTCTTTTGATCTGCAGCTTTCAAGTTTTTCATCAAAATCCGTTCAGTCGTAAACGCGTGAAGGGGTGCCAGAATGATAGAGTTTTATAGTGTTAAAAGACAGATTGTAATGTTAAAATTCGGAGTTTCTCAAATAATCACAATTCTTTCGCGGTACGATAAAATCAAACAGCACAGTAGGCCAATGTGGGGCCTAATTAAATGAAAGTAGGTGTTTTTAGTATCAATTAGTGGGTTTAAATAACTTATTAGCTTTTCAATTAGGTCAATTGGTCTAGACTGGGTTGGGGATCTGACTGGGGCTTGACAAGTTTTGGGGACAATAAATAGAGAATAGATTTGAGTTTAATACGAGGTTGACCGCACAAGGTCCGTTATATTCCGCCATTTAATTTAGCATTTAAAACCTAAATTGTCTCTTAAATTTCGACTTTTCGTACAGCAATGGATTACCTGATACGGTGCTGGCTTTAAATAGACTACGTGATAGACTCTGTGAAAGATGGTATGTTTGTATTAACTGCCGGAATAACGACAAAAAGGGAAGCATACAAGACAAATAAAAACGCTATGTGATATAGCCCCCTCTCAGTGACAGGAGGTGTGTATCCCAGCAGTGGGAATATCATTTCTGTTCATAATTATTATTCAGATTTCAGACCCTTATCGTTCGTATTTTCCTCACATGACCCATTTGTCTTTCCTCTGGAGTCTGGAGTTACCTCTCCATCCATTAACTTACAGTAACTTAATCACCAGAACTGACATTAGAATGTTGACAAATCCTTCCTCATTTAAAGCCAATTTTAATGACATATCCGGGACAGAAATCACGACATCACGACATGATTACATTATTGTAATCTTTACACAAACCGATAAGGATACAATGGCATACATTTGAGGACATATCTAACCACGTGTCTACATCTTCTAATGTACTGAAAGCCTATACAGAGTCAAGGTCAGCTTAAACTGGATATGTGATAGCTTGACGTATCGAAGGTATGTACGATGATCGATCAAACTACTAGTGAGTGCAAATGCTTAAAATTTAATGGATCGTTCCGCGATGCATAATTTGTGAACTTGTTATAATGCATATTAAAAAGCACCAAACACGACCGAGTTCACCGGGTTTGAAACATGGCGGACGATTTTTTCCGATTACGAGAAAAAATTAAATTTTTAAATATTGTCGCTTGAAAAGTAGTAAAAATTTAAGTTATTTTGTTGGCTGAAGTGTCACACTTGTCTATAGAAGTATTTTTATGTGAACCTATCACAGTAGGAATAGGTTTGAACGACGTGAAGTCAGCCATGTCGCTTATGTTCCGACGTCGGAACATAAGGCACGTCGGGCGCAAATCTCTTATGTTCCAACGTGTGTACATAAGACACACATCGGGTTAACTTTTTAGTTAGTGTTGTTCTAGAAGAGTGAAGGATAGAATATGGTAGACAGGAAGTATGCCTATGATTCAAGGTTCCTGATTTTACAGATATACGAACCCCTGATCGAATCAACAACAACGGACTGCAATCCGGGAGTGCAGGCTGAAGTGAAAACTTGAACATTAACGTCGTGCATTTAATCAATTCCGCACGAATAGGTTTTTTTTTTTAATAATTATAAACTAGTGCTTGACCGCAATTTTGCCTGATGGTAAGCAGTGATTCAATCTTTGATGGTAAAGCGCGCTAGTTTATTAGGCCTATTCACTTAAAAAAACTTAATGAATAGGAAGGGAGATGGCAGTAGAGCGAGGTGATACAATGTTATACCCAACAACACGACCAACGATGCTGCGCCAGAGGGAGATTGCTCTGGAGACCCTCGATAATCAAACTCCCGACACAACAACATTTGGTACATCGTACCCGGCATACATCGCAACACAACTGCTTAGACACGCCGTCCGTACGGCTTCACCGGACATCATGCAGGAACACGATGAATTGCATGGCGGCAAGACTTTTTCTGGTCGGTGGTAACTTCTGCCGGCGGCCAATATTTAAAGAGCTATCTTTTATGCGGTAAAAAACAATACTAATTTATTTAACAGAAAAATGACAATTTTAAACCGATGCGTGTCGCAGGCCCAGTGCCGATTAAAAGAAACAGCAGGAACAGACATTAATTTCGAGCCAGCGGTCTTCTCTCCCTTCATCTTATGAATCAGGTCACGTATCCTGACGCGAGTTTAACATCTTTTACCCACCCCATGAAAAGTGCACAACTCCGTCAAAAAAGTTTTCACTTCAAAAATACATAAAACTGTTTAAAATATTATATTCAGCCCGTAATGCCCAAACTGCTGGTGCTGAAAGATGTCACATGTCTTAAAATTTTTGATTTAAGACTTACTAGTTTTCTCACAACGTTTTCTGTTTTCACTTCTCTCCTACGACTCGTAAGACGTTGGCCATTACCATTGATCCACCACTGCTTGCCATAAACTACGCATGTCTTAATCTCTACAGTTTACAACATTATTTTTTGTTTATGCCAAACCCGAAGCACGTGTATTTTAGTAGAATCTATGTACAAAATTTATATATAGATATGCATAACCATGTGGTTATGCATATCTTTTTGAAATTTTTCTCTTTCTCTTTTTTTTTTTTTGGTTTTATAGCAAGCTCATAACTATGTAGTTATGAGCTTGCTATAAAACCCAACAAATATATGGTAAAAGTTCCACTCGGGCGGGCGATCGCGGTGCGACCTCTGGCGTCAGCTGTTCGCGCTGCGTACAAAAAAAAACGTTGTATAGACTAAGTAAGGGAGACTGTGCATCTTTAGCACTCTCTAGGGTATATTTATACAATAATTCTTTACTGATGAATGAACTCTTGCGCCATCCCATCTTCCTGGCTTTGGCGTTGCTGCTGCGGCTGCAGAAAAGCTCAAGCGGCAAAATTACATTTTCGAGCTCTTTGGGGTTGAAACTCTCAGGCCGTGGGGTCAGAGAACTCATTGCCTATTCAGTGAACTGTCTAAGCTGCTTGTTGACACTTCTCGTGAACCAAGGGCTGGTTTTTATTTTGGGGAGAGGCTAAGCATTGTCAGTCAAAGCGGCAATGCTGCCAGTCTTTTGGGTACATTACCAGTTGTACAGACGGTACCGTCCTCATTGCCTATTCAATGAACTCTCCAAACGGCTTGACGACACTTCTTGTGATCCAAGGGTTGACTTTATACTTAGGTCCCTTGGGTACATTGCCAGCCCTATATTTTAGTTTATTAATAGTTATTTCAAACTTCTAATAGTTTATTCAGTATTAGAAGTTTGTAAATAATATTTTAACTTTTAAACCAGGAAGTAATAAAGTTCCTTAAAGTTAGAGAGACGTTTAGAAGTCAAAATTTATGGTTAAATATTCACTAATCACTACTTAACTTTAAGCAAAGTTAATGAATAAATGGGTTCGTATATAAGAAAGTTACGAAACTTCGGAAATTGGAAATTCAAGACGATAAACTAGATATGCTAAAAGCTAACAGTATTGATTAGCGAATCATTAGTTAGTCCAATGCCTTCTGCTGATGAAGCAAGTGTAAGTGTTAACCAGTTATAACAATCAATATATCTTCACTAATTAATTGTGTATACAGATGTTAGTACAATCAGCGCCAGTTGATTAAATGTTGTGTAATCTCATGGTAGTGGAATGGTTTTCGAGTACAATGAGCAGGAATGTGTTATATGGAGATCACAATAGGATTGGTTCTGTGTACTAGTCATGGTTATTGTTTGTCAAACAACAAAGTTACTGGCAGAAACACCGGGTTTTATTTAGTAACATATTAAGAATTGCAATGCTTTTCTTTTTTAACAATTCGACAATATTCATAGCGTTATTTTTGTTGTCTAGAAACGTCATAATGCAGAGCATAGTATGTATAAACAGGTGGCAAATTTCATCCAAATCTGATCAGTCGTTCTATAATAAATGCGTTACAAGTATACATACAAAAAGTCAAATCTTTGTTTGCACAATGAAATCTGTATTTGTTTATTACCTTTCAAACTCACTACTAAGTAGGAAAGTCCGATTTTTATGCGGGCTGGCGGGCAAGTCACTATTGATTCGTTAATCTAAGATTCTTAAGGACCGATAGATAAATAAGATTAATAACTTTTTAGTAGTTATGTGACATGCAAGCAATCACGTAAATAAAAAAAAGTCCTGTATCTCACAAGTAAAATTTACTACTCAACTAGCATATGTACATATAAACTTCCCGATAGCGATCAGATCTGGTAGTAGGATCCTTCTTTTTATGGAGAATGAGTGAACTTACATTATGTTTCTCTTACTTTTATAACTTCAAACTGTCTGCCGTAGCTAACCAATCAGAGACCAAAATCAATACTAATCCATAATGATACATCACCTTCGATAACCTTCCAACTATTGCACCTATAAAATGTTAATCTACGAGGGCATACTTCCGTCAACCGATGCAATGTGCGTGGGCACGATGACGACAGACCGTGACGAAACGGTGAGAAAACTCGCGTGCCTCATTAAAACAAATGAATGAATGTGACTGGAATGTTTCTGGTTTAATGTATAGATGGTTTTGGGTGGGTTCATTTCAATATTGATTCAGACTGGTTCTGTAGCCTCATAGAGTACATTCAAATGGACTATTCTGATACCAGGGATTGATTCTTTTAGATCGGTTGGGTGTAAAGATTTAAAATTAATTAAACTGGCGTTAAGTTTGACCGTTGATTATGAATGTACTAAGAATAACTTTGAAATTTTGCATGATTATTTTAGACAAGCTGTGTACCCGTTGAGATTTCCGAACGAACTTCCCTGTAAACTTCCGTTCCCTATTTAATTCCTTTAGGGGATTCATTATCATAAATCGTTCCCTTGTGGTTCCCTTCATTACATAAGGAACTTTGGTACAAAACTTCATGTTTCTTGAGGCAGCGGTTTCGGTTGGCGGATAGAAAAACTCATCCGAATTCGTTTTTACCATCGCCAGAATCTTGATAGGATTTATACAGTATGTTAAGAAAACCCTGTCCGAACCGTGAGGATGTTGTTAGGTATCGATAACTGATTCTACTAATGGATACAAAACCGGGCTAAACTTAAAAAAAAATCGCCCTAGAAAAATAAATATTATTTCGCAAAAAAGAGGTAACTTAATAAATGTGCGTTAAGCACCCTTCCGCGGGCGGCGGGCGGCAGGGCACGCGGCACGTGGTCGCATCGCTATTCGCTCATAATAATACCGGTGTTGTCACTTTTTTTTAAATTACTAAATTTCGGGGAAGTTGGAATTAATTCGCGGGAAAAAAAGATTTTTTTTTTTTTTTTTTAATAATTATAAACTAGCACTTGACCGCAATCCCACCTGATGGTAAGCAGTGATGCGATCGTTGATGGTAAAGCGCGCTAGTTTATTAAGAACCTATTCACTCAGAAAAACTGAGCGAATAGGAAGGAAGACGGCAGTTGAGCGAGGCGATGCAATGTTAAACCCAACAACACGACCAACGATGCTGCGCCAAAGGGAGATTGATCTGAAGAACCTCCACGACCAAACTCCCAACACAACAACATTTGGCGCATCGTACCCGGCACATATCGCAACACAACTGCTCAGACCCGTCCTCCGCACGGCTTCACCAGACATCATGCCGGAACACGACGAATCGCTTGGCGGCAAGACTTTGTCTGGTGGGTGGTAACTTCTGCCGGCGGCCGATGTTATGGCCTACCACCGAAAGAAATTTCAAAATTCATTTGTATTGGTACTATGATGATTACGTAAAATTTTATATTTTATTTGGTCATGTGTTTACCTAACCTTTATTATCCTTATGGGTCGGACAGGGTTTTCTTAACATACTGTATATTTGTTATAATTGTATTATAATTGCTGACCCGGCGAACTTCGTACCGATTTAGGATCAATAAATTGAAAAAAACTACGAGAAAATTAATATTTTTTTTTTTTGTCTGAAATTTGATTTTAATTTTAATACAACTATTCTGATATCGAGGCGGAGACAAATCCAACAAAATAATTAAATATCACAATTGAAATTTCTCGGTGGTAGGCCATAACATCTGCTTCCGGCAGAAGTTACCACCCACCAGACAAAGTCATGCCGCCAAGCGATTCGCCGTGTTCCGGCATGATGTCTGGTGCAGCCGTATGGAGGACGGGTCTGAGTAGTTGTGCTTGTGTTGCGATGTGTGCCGGGTACGATGCACCAAAATATGTTTTTGTGCCGGGAGTTTGGTCGTGGAGGGTCTCCAGATCGATCTCCTTCTGGCGCAGCATCGTTGGTCGTGTTGTTGGGTTTAACATTGCACCACCTCGCTCAACTGCCGTCTTCCTTCCTATTCACTAAATTTCTTAAGTGAACGGGTTTAATAAACTAGCGCGCTTTACCATCAACGATTGCATCACCACCAGGGGATTGGATACCATCAGGCGGGATTGCAGTCAAGCGCTAGTTTATAATTATTAAAATAAATATATATACAACGTTATTATAATATGTGGTTATAACAAAACCGTGGTTATAATATGTAATACTTTCGTCATTCTTTGTGTTTATACTATTTAAAGTATCTACCAGCTATTTGTCTGCATACACTAGGGCGTACAAATGGGCCATTGTAGTTAAGATGAGCTCATAGGAGCCAACATTTGCAGCATTCAATTTGCATACAAAATGACATCTCATTACTGTGTCTCCATTATTCTTTATTCACGTCGTATGTATAGTGTTACTATTTGTTTTGGTGCTGTGAGTCGCAAAAAATCTTCCTAAATGCACATACGTGTTCTCCATCACCCATAGCAGGCCTTTTTTTTATTGTGGGGATATCCTTATGGATACACTCCTTCTGGGAATAACGGAGATTATGTCAGACTTCTACCGATTAACACCCCACTATTCCTGCCAGTACCTTGAGTCGGGGGCCCCGTATATACTTGTACATACTCAGACCGGGGGTAGACCTGACGTGTTATGCGGACGACACGCTGGTCACCGCCCGGGGGAGCTCGCATAGGGAAGCAACGTTGTTGGCGACGGCTGCGGCATCACAGGTGGTGGGCCGTATACGTCGCCTAGGCCTGGAGGTGGCCCCCAGCAAGTCGGAAGCCATGGTGTTTCATGGTCCCCGGCGGGCGCCGCCACCCGGCTCACACATCGTGGTCGGGGGGGTTCAGATCGCTGTCGAGTCCACCATGAAATACCTAGGATTGGTGCTCGACAGCCGGTGGGAGTTCGGCCCCCACTTCCGGCGGCTGGCGCCCAAGTTGTTGGGGGCGGCTGGGGCACTTTCAACGTTGCTTCCCAACCTGGGGGGGGGCCGAGCGCCGCTTGTAGGCGGCTCTACATGGGAATCGTGCGATCGATGGCCCTGTATGGGGCCCCGGTGTGGGCCTCTGACTTAACGGCCGGCAGCATCGCTATATTGCGGAAACCGCAGAGAGTGATGGCCGTCAGAGTCATACATGGGTATCGCACGATCTCCTATGAGGCGGCCTGCCTACTGGCTGGATCCCCGCCATGGGACCTGGAGGCGAAGGTCCTCGCGTCCCTGTACCGGTGGCGTGAGCAGGCGCGAGAACGGGGCGAACGGCCGATGCAGCGTCAGATTGAGCAGCGTCGGTCGCAGCTCAGCGAGGTCCTGGTGGCGGAATGGCGGGACAGGCTTTCACGCCCTACCGCCGGCCTCACCACCATCGAGGCCATCCGGCCGGTACTGGCGGACTGGCTCGGGAGAAGGCATGGCTCCCTGACGTTTCGGGTGACACAGGTGCTCTCAGGGCATGGTTGCTTCGGAAAAGTACCTGTGTCGCATAAACAGGGAGCCGGACGCCCGGTGTCACCACTGCGTCGACTGCCGGGAGGACACGGCGCAGCATACGCTGGCAGAGTGTGCCGCTTGGGAGGAGCTGCGCCGTGCCCTCATCTCTGAAGTAGGCAGTGACTTATCGCTGCCGGTCGTAATCAGGTCGATGGTCGGCAGCGAAGAGTCCTGGGATGCGGTGGTTTCTTTCTGCGAAACAGTTGTCTCGCAGAAGGAGGCTGCGGAAAGGGAGAGGGAGATCTCGTCCTCTCACCCAGCCCGCAGCAGGCGTACCGGGCGTCGCCGGAGGGCGGATAATGCCCTCTTCCAGCCCCCCTAAATGGGTCCAGGGGCGATAGACTCGGGGAAATCTGTCGCTCCCCAAACATCAGGACCCGAGGTGGCGGCGCGAAGTGTTCCACGCGCGCTACTCATAGACGTCACGGGAGGAGTTCTACACCTCACTCCCCCCCCTGACCCGAGGAGGCCCCACGGCTGCGGGCCAGCACCAATCGGGGGTCGCGGAAGCAGTATTAGTTCTCGCAGCCCCCGGTGTAGGTGTGAGACGGAACACCCGGGTGGTTTTTAGTCAGTAGGAGTCTGACAGACCCCGTCGCCCATCCCAGGGCGGCGGACATCCATGAGGATTTTCCACCCGGAAAGAAAAAAAAAAAAAAGAAAAAAAAAAAGGCAGACGATGATTTGGAACAGCTAGTCTTATGTTGGTACTTTTTGGTATGAGTGAAGAATACCTTCACAAAGATATTGGGAAAACGAGACGTTTAATTAAGAAAGATGTAAACTGTTATGTAAACAACCAGCAACTGAATTGTCAGTATATTGAACATTTTTACGTATGTACATAAAAATATATCGAATTTTGAGAAAATAAGCGATATTCATAATATAAATACCAGGAAGAGACATAATCTTGCTGTACATCACACTCGTCTCTACAGAGTAGGCAACTCGTCCATGGACATTCGAAACTTACCCATTAAACGGTTTAAAAACTATATAAAGGTCAAACTTTGCAAAAAGGGGTATTATAAAATCACAGATTATTTAGAAGGAAAAAAAGCTTGGGTCTGAGCTACTCGCTCTGCTAAGCATTGCTACTAAGCAATATCCGTAATTATAACATAAATTATTGTAAACATTTTAATTTTTAATGTCTGGACTTGAAAAAAGACGACGGTCCCTGAGGTTGTTTCGGCTATTTCTTCTCAGAGGTAGTCAGTTAGGAAATGCCAGCTCCATCTAGTTTAAAAAAATATGACGTGTAAAAGTGATTAGTGATCCTACTTGCTTAATAAACGATTTCATTTCATTTCATTGAAATCATAACTCACATTCAACTAATTAATTGTACAATAGGTATAAGCCTTCTTTTTGTTTGTGATGGGAAATCATCAAATAACCTCTTCCGCTTTGGGTGGAGCGGAAGGGCGTGTCAGACTTTTACTGACTTAAACCCACCCGTGTTTCTTTACTTGCCTGTGCGACGACCAGGGCCACGGTTTCTACATTAGCACTAAGCCTTGTGACGCCTCTTCAAAATTATGGAATCAAATAAATATACATGAATCAACTTTGATAGTTACAAAAATAACGTTAGTATGGCTATAATACGGTAAATTGACAAATTATAGCTCAAAATTAATTAGAGAGAGGCTTAAGAATATGCACATCACAAGCGCAACTCGTGGGAAAATGCTGGTCCATCAATCAATTATTTATCGATTGAACTAAAAATCATGATTCGTGTACATATCGATATAAAAGCGTTAATTTACATGTCAACGGGTCGTCGTGTCTGTGTGTAATTATTAATGATTATAAAACCGCCTACGCTTACGTACAATGGCTGCGGGCGTCAAGCCTACGCGAACTGTGAATGGGCCACGGCGGGCGATCAATGAAACTAGTGTGTTCTACAATCGATTGTTGTTATCGGTGTTGGAATCGATTGTACTTATCGATATCAGAGTAGATTTGTTTGCTGCTCGTGGATTTGAGAGTTATTTATGCTTATTGTAGGGCTAGCCTGTGCTGAATAGTGCATAATTGAATTGATGCAGATTTATTACTGCCTTTAGGTATGCTAGTTCTGGAAAGCTGGCCAAAATAATTGCATTATTATTTTAGTGAAATGGAGACAAAATTATTAACGACCTACTTACTTACTAATCGTATAAGGGAGTTCACATTATTTAAACGATATCTTTGGTTTAATTAAAAACTCGTAAAAACACATAACTGACAGCTATAAATCGACCATTTTGATAAGTATCTGAAAAAAGAATGCATTACTTATATTAAAATATTCCCAATTAGAATTTACTAATTTCAAACATAGTATTATAATTAATTCATTGTACTGTATTAAATGTGCATTAAAACGTCATTTAAATTTTTTAGCACCCGATTTCAATAGATCGATTCTCGATAACTTTTTATAGATAATTTGACGTCACTATTAAGCGTCAACGTTGAATATCAACGGATTACCATAATCTAGTGTTGTAATCTCAAATTTTACATTCGGTTGGTATTACAGAGAATATTTTAGCCCCATCGACAATAAAAAAGGTGTAATAAAAACGTAATAAAGCTGTATAAAGGTTTAACTGCTAGTGACAGAGGCGTAATAAAGGTAAAATGCTAAATAGGACAGTCTATAAACATTATGAATATATTACAAACGAATTCTTTGAATTTATGGGCTATAGGAACATTTAGTACCAAAGGACCAACATTATACAGTATGTAAAGAAAACCCTGTCCGATCCGTGAAGGTATTGTTAGGTATCGTTAACTGATTCTAACAATGCCTACAAAGCCGGGCTAAACTTAAAAAAAATCCCCCAAATAAAATAAATATTATTTCGAAAAAGCGAGGTAATTTAATGCATGTGCGTTTGGCAACACATAAGGCATACTGCGCGGGTGAAGGGAGGCAGGGCAGGCGGCACATGATCGCATCGCTATTCGCTCAGTAACTAATGGTGTTGTCATTTTTTTTTTAATTACCAAATTTTGCGGAAGTTGGAATTAATTCGCGGAAAAAAAAAGATTATTTCTAAATTCATTAGTATTGTCACTATGATGATTATGTAAAATTTCATATTTTATTTGGTCATGTGTATACCTAACATTTATTACCCTTTTGGGTCAGACAGGGTTTTCTTTACATATTTCTTTAATTATTATTATTATCATCATGCACAATGATGAGTATTAAGGAGTATCATATGACACAGACAGGCAAGGAAGCGGTGGTCTAGTGGTACTGGCCGCGACTTACAAGTTGTAGGGTAATAGGTTCGAACCCCATCAGGCGTTTTACTTTGTGTACAATAAATTGTTTCATTATCGCTGCTCTCAAAACGGTGAAGGAAAACATGGTCAGGAAACTGGCATGTCCTACAGCCAAAAAAAAAAAAAATATGAAGACATTGTTTGTTACGAAGACATACCGCGATTGCAAACAAATTCTGACAGAATGGCTGACCAGTAAAAGTTACGAAGAAATCGAGATTGTTCTACACACACCCACGTAAACTGAAAACCAAACCATTAAACAAATAATACAAACACTCACGCACACTTGCTTTTTTACTTCACACACACAAACACACCCTTGTTTGTAGGAAGTCCTATTGGAGGACTTTAATTTTAGGTCACCTATGCGAGGACTTTCAAAAAAACATGTAAAACAACATCGTACAGTTTTTTTAATACGATATAAAGAGATAAAATTTCAAATGACGGTTGACAGTTATCTTCCTGCTCTGCTATTGCATCATTTTGTTATTAAACTCTTCTTGACCAATGCGAGAACCTTAATATACACAGCTCATGCTCCTAGCGATATCCATCCGAGGACTTCTGTGTGAAATTTCCGAGGACCCAATCACCTGACTAGACATGACAAACTGAGGACTCACTTTCACACATATTTTCTTTAGCCATATACAGTGCGAGAACCTTGTGTTATACTTTCCAGGAACAATCTGAGGACGTTTTACCCAGTCCCAAATGTCCAAACCGAGGACTTATACCTTCTTGTTCTTACTTTTTTCTACATATGATAGCAGATATATTTATATAGTAGATAATTTTAATACAGTTTCTGCACGCACATTTCGTATCTTGAGTACTATCCGAGGACAATTTCGCTGATTTTCATTTAAATAATAAGGATGGGAGGACTAGATGGAGGACTTTGTTTTTGATTTTCTTCTGTAACATGCAACATCAGATTAATTTATAAGAAATTTTTAACGAATTTTCGCATTAGATCTATCTTTACTTCGTAGTAATTAGTAAGTTAATGCACTTCAATAACTACCCGAATCCATCGCGCGATGTGGCGGTAGCAAATAGTACCTGAACAACATTGTGGTGATTGCGTGTCAATAGCTCTTTCTAAGCAACAATAGTTAGCGCTGCAACTCGTTTGTACCGCTGAGTATGAAGTCAGCAATCATCATCTCGGCGTTAATCCCAGTCGCATCCGAACCTTTTTCAGTTTTGGAGTCTGGGGTCCGCTTTAACAGTCCAATCGATATTTTCCGTGAAGCGACTGCCGTCTGACCTCCACAACCCGAAGGCGACATCGAAGTATTGCAGTTAGACCAATTATTGGACTTTTGAGGGCTCCAACAACCCGTAACGACTGCCACTAGATGTTCGTATGGCAACCGGGACCAACGGCTTAACGTGCTTTCCGAGGCACGACCAGACCAATGCAAATATTCATATTCACGTACATAAATATATTCACGCACTGCGCGGGGATCGAACCCCCGCCCTCCTTGCGCAGCGGCCGCGTTCGCTACCCCTTCGCCACGTAGGCTGTCAATATGAAGTCAGCAATATGCTGTCAATATTCTGCGGAGTCATTAGAAGATTTAAACAAATTTAAGCAAGCCAGTCTCGCCTTGTTTGGGCGGGCAGATATCCTCGATTTTGTACCACTGCCCTACATAACCTCCGCGAATGCTGCGGCTGCGATGACGTTTGTAGTAGTCAGGACCTCTGCGGCTGCTACGGTTCCCGGGACAGCCACGGTTTCCACGGTTGCCATAGCTTCGGTGTCTGCCACGATCTCCGCGGTATCCAGAGACACAGCAATTGCCACAGGCTCTCCGCAAACCACGGCGTCCACGGCTCCCAAAGCCAGACAATACACCATTGTCTTTCCGTGATCTTTATACTTTAAATTGTAATTTGATTAAAATTTTCAAAATAAACCAATGCACGAAGCACCCAAATTATTTTAATAAATTAAACTAAAATGTACGGAAAACTAAATTCGGCAATATTTAAAAATTAAATTATGTATATATTGCGTTCTAAAACAAGGTTTTTTTTTTTTTTTTTTTGATATGGCATCTCGTAGTTGACCTTGAGAGGCCGTGACTACTTAACCGGACTTTCCTGTGGATGCCTTAAATGAATTTAAAGCCTCCAGCCAGGGCTACTAAAAGCTAAGCGACTACACGCTAAGGGCACCCCCTGTGGGGTACGAACCTCGGCTTAGGGTGTCGCTGGAGAAAACAGCAAGGGACGGCTGGATCGAATTATTTTATTTTTATTTCGGTTTGATGACCACGGCGTTTCCTAGTACTAGCTCTGAGAAGAAACGGCCGAAACAAACTCAGAGGTCATAGTCGGGAGTTTATATTTACTGGCTCAGCTGCGGCGCGGGCTGGCCTTCATCGGACGAGGGACGGGGGAGGGGGCTGCTACGTTGAACGCGTCGCGATGGACCTCGGCGGCGAGGTCGGTAGGTCGGTCTGTGTTTTGTGAGTGTGCTGGTGGCCCTATTGGCCTCTTGGAGGAGGGTAATGGGGTCATCTGGGTCGGTGAGAGCATGCCTTGGGCGGCGAAGCTTGGAGATGGTGGAGGGGGTGTAATTAGCAGCCGCTACTATCAGGGGATTGCGGTGCTTGGAGGCAGTGTCGAAGAAGCGTTTGGAAAGACGCTTCATGAACTGCTGAATGGTGGGGATTTTGAGATCTAGGTGGAGGATCTCATTACGGACGAACCAAGGGGCGTTTGTGGCTTTACGCAAGAAACGGTTTTGGACTACTTGCATCCTATGGATATGACGCGGCTTGGCGTGTGCGAAGACAGGACAAGCGTATGTCATAATCGGGCGTATGCACGCTGTGTACAAGCGCATTTTGCACTTGAGCGACAGTTTGCTACGCGGGTTGAGGACGGGGTGGAGTCGACCCAGAGCGTAGGCGGCACGTGAGCGGACCGCCTTAATGTGCTCTGAGAAGTTGAGGTTGCGGTCGAGGATCACACCGAGATATTTGGCTTGCTTCCCCCAGGGGATCAGCTCGCCAGACATGGTGATGGGTCGTGGGGTGGGGACGTTTAGTCGCGGCTTTGTGTGGAGTACCGCTTGACTTTTTTGGGGGTTAACTTCGATCCTCCATTTCTTGAACCAGTCAGCCAGTTTGTTGACTGCGGTTTGGAGATGGTGTCGAATTCGGTCCGGGCTGAGTCCCGAGCAGTAGATGGCGGTGTCATCTGCGAACAGAGCGACTTGGGCCTTACCACCTTTCGGGATATCGCTTGTGTACAGCGTAAAAATAAGGGGGGCTAGCACGGAGCCCTGGGGAACACCTGCACGGATGGGGCGGGGGGAGGAGTGTGCTCCTTCGATTTTGTAGCGGAAGGTGCGGTTTGACAGGAAGTCCCGTAAGATGAGAACGAGACGGTCGGGCACTCCGAGTTTGTACAGCTTATAGATTAAGCCGTTGTGCCAGACTTTGTCAAACGCTTTCGCTATATCGAAGTAGACTACGCCTGTGTACATACCACGCATGAACCCTGCGTGTATATGTTCAGTGATGCGTAGGACTTGTTGTGGACAAGAGTGTTGGGATCGGAACCCGAACTGCTCATTGGGAATGAGGCCCTTGTTCTCGGCGTAAGCTCTGAGACGCTTATAAATAAGCCTCTCATAGATTTTGCCGAGAACTTTCAGCAAGCTGATGGGACGGTAACTAGTTGGTTCGGCTTTGGGCTTGCCGGGCTTGGGAATGCCAATCACAGTGGCTTCTTTCCACGTTTGTGGGAAAATGTTATTCCCCATTGCACCATTGAAGATGGTGGTCAAGAGGAGGACTAGGTGGGCTGGGAAGAGGCGGACCACTCTGTTGGTGATGCCGTCTGATCCGGGTGCCTTTTTGGGTTGAAGGCCTTTGATGATGTCCTGCACTTCATCTGGAGTGATGGGAGGCAGGGGATCATCCGGGTCGTCAACGGGCGGGAGGGAGGTCCTACGTTCAACTTCAGCGTCGACCTCTAGGAGGTGGGCTTGGTCTACTGGTAGGAGGCTGGGGGAGCACTGGGCTTCGAGGCAGGAGGCAAGGCATTCAGCCTTTTCATCGTCATCGAAGGCGATGGTATTGTCGGGGCGAACCAGAGGAGGCATGGTGACAACTTCTTTGGATTTTAGCTTCCTCTGAAGTTCCCAGAAGGCTAGGTGGGTGGGCTCTAACTCGTCCAGCATCTTATCCCAGCCGGCTTCACGCCACTCCGATATGCGTCTTTTTACAGTTCTCTGTAAATAGCGCATATGGGCTTTGTTGGCCGCGCAGGGGAAGCTGCTGTAGGCACGGACAGCCGCGTTCTTCTCGGTCAGGAGTTCACGCAAGTCAGTGGGAAGTTTCCAGCGACAGTCTTCTGTCGCTGTTACCTCCCTTGAACAGTCGTTCAGGACTGACTGTACGTGATCCGTGAACGAGTCGATCGCGGCTGTAGTGTCCGCGATAGAGTCCAGGCGTGCAGGTATGGAGTCCAGGTGGGGGGATGTGGAGGATTTCAGCCGATCGCTTACTTTCCTCCAGTCCGTTACCACCTTCTTGAGGGGTTCTTGACCTGGGTCAGAGAGGCCAGTGCGGGGAGCCAGTCTGATAACGACTGGTCGATGATCGGACGATAGCTCTGGTAGCGCTTCTATAGAGTCTAACCGTAGGTTGACGTTCTTTAGGAGCGCCACGTCGAGGACGTCCGGGGTGTGATCGGGGTCGTAGGGGAAATGGGTGGGGGTCATAGGTCCCACGACGTCGAAGTTCATTCGGGTAGAGAGGTCAAACAAGAGTCTGCCTCTGGAGTTGGTCCTGGTGCTATTCCAGGCGGTGTGTTTGGCGTTGAGGTCGCCCGCTATTATCACGGAGTCGCTCAACCCCAGAAGTAGGGCGATGTCGTCTGCTAAGAGTTGGTGATTCTCTGCAGAGGAACTGGGAGGGAGGTAGGCCGACACTAATGTGATAGGTTGGTGGCCTGTCATGCCGAGGCGGCACATTGACACTTCGAGTCGTGAGAGGGGTGGGGGGTCCATTGGGATGCAATGTAGAGCCCTTTTGAAATAAATAAGGGTACCGCCTTTGTGACAACGCAACCTGTCGTTGCGAACTACGCGGTAGTTCGCGATCAGAGGTGTGCGGTGGCTAGGCTTGAGGAAGGTCTCTTGGGCGAGGAAGATATCTATCTGGTGCTCACGAAGGAAAGTTGAGATCTCTAATTTCTGATCTCTAATGCCATCGGCATTGAAGTGCACCAGTTTCAGGGATCGGGGCTTGGTTCGTTTGCTGCTCCTGCAATCCATTAATTGGATGCGATGGAGGACAGGGCCTGGGTGATTTCAGGGTAGGCATTGTAAATGCCTATCACGGCCTCAAGGTTGCCAGCAGATCTGGCAGCCAAGAGTTCTTTTGCCATTTGCCTGGCACGGGGGGACATGAAAATGAGGAAGGTCCCCGAGATGACGTTGAATGCGTCAAGGGGGTTGCTTCCGGTGGTTGTTGCGGGGGTTGTGCGTGCGGGGGTTGTTGTCGCCGCAGCAGCAGTTGTTGCCACCTTTTGGGCCGTGGAAGGTCGGATGCGAGGATCCTTGTCCTTCCATGTGGGGGTGGGTTGAGGAGTCGTGGGGGCGGCCGCCACTAAGGCCGGGAAGGCCTTCTGGTGGTTTAGAGCGTTCCAGGGACTAGGTCTCTGGGGGCTCAAAGCCACCGGGGGCTGGGTCTGGCCTGCTGGGGCCTCCCTTTGCTGGCGAGCGCTCGCGCGCTTCGCCAGTTTAGGGGAAGATGACTTGGGGGCCTTGGGGCACCCACGGTAGTTGGCCGTGTGGCCGGTCGTGCCGCATAGGACACAACTTGGTGGCTCGGTGCAGAGCGCGCGGTCTTTGGGCCGTGGGCACTCTGCTGTGCCGTGGTCGCCTAGGCACTTAACGCACCTGGGCTTAGCATGGCAGTGTGCCTGTGAGTGGCCGTACAGTTGGCACCTATGGCATTGGCCAACGGTGCCGCTTTTGTGCGGCTTCTCGATTATTATGCCTGAAAGAGAGCAGATGCTCTTAAGCAGGAATAAAGGGTGGTGGGTGACTCCCTCGACGGGGGGACTGATCACTAGGATCATGTCGTACGGTGTCCCTTTTCCGCGTGCCTTGTGCATGCGGTGGACTTCCTTGATTGGGATCCCCTGTGCAATGAGATCAGCTTTGATCTCTTCAGTGGGGATCTCCTTAGGGACCCTTCGGATCACCACGCGTGTGAGACGATCCTCAGGGAGGGAGTAGGTGTGGAAGGCCACACCTCTTTGGCGGAGGAGCTTTGTTAGCTCGCGGAAGTCCCTGGCTGACGGGACTGAGACTTTAATCCCCGTCTGCGTGGACTTAGCATTCGTGAATGCTATTTTGTGTTCCGTGCACCAGCCGGACACTGAGGGCCACTTCGCCTTGTCTTGGATGAAGACAGGCGGGGGAGGGGGGATTTTGGAGGCCGCACGGGGGGCCGAGGGGGTGGATTTGGGTGACGCGGCACGAGGGGCGTCAGTCCCTTTAGGGAGGGCGGGAGAGGGGCTGGGTCGGCCGCTGGCCGACTCGGCAGCCACCAGTTTGGGGGCTTGGATGGAGGAGGAGGATTTCTTCCTCCTCCTCTTGAGGGCGACGACCTTAAAGTCAGGTTCGTCGTCGTCGTCTGACGCCTGGGTGGGCGGGGTTGATTCCTCGGAGGAGTCCGAGGAGATGGGATTGGGGCGTTTGGCCGAGAAGACTTCGGTGTCCATGGACACCTCGGTCTCGGCGGGGACGGCATCGGGCTGGGGGGAGGGGGCCAGCTGTTGGAGGACAGCCACCCTGTCGCCATATTTGGCGCGGATCGAAGGTTCTTCAAGCAGAACCTCCTTTAGAATGGCGAGAAGCGCCTCATAGTGGGGAGAGGTCATTTTATTTACCTATCCCACCCGGGTGGATTGGCCCGGGGGTGTGTACCCTCCCTGTCGGGTATAGACAGGGAGGTGAGTACCTAAGGGTGAGCCCTAAGCTTGTATTCCGTTGCCAGTCTCAATGTGCAACGGGCCCTAGCCGGTCTAGCGCGAAGGGTGTAGACACACCCTAAAGACACTAGGTGTGTAGCTGTGAAGGGAAAACTGTACACCAGTTCCGACTAGGAGATCCCCCAAGGCCGGAGGTCTGGGACCCGTCCAATTGGCTGCCTAGCCCTGAAGGGGTTCGGCGGGTGTATTGGGTCAACACCCCACTCGGTTTAGTTATCACCGTTAGGTATCGGCCGAGGACCACGAAACTGTGGATTTAACCCTGAAGGGGCCTAGAGACTCTAGACAAAACGCGGACGTATGTTAAAGGAATAGGATAGTTAATAAACGAGCGGTCGGGTAAACAATTTGTCTACGTACGACCGGCTTGTTTATTTCATCAATACCGGCGAGCACGGGGGCAGCGGGGCGCAGGGGGCACCTGTGGCGACGTGCGGGCGGCGTCTCGGACGATCGAGCAGCGAGGGGAGCGGGGCGCGGGGAGCACTTACGGCGACACGTGTGGTCGGGGCGAGGGCTAACCGCTGAATGGCTAAAACAAGGTTCGTAAATATTATATTTAACAGAACTCAAATTAAATCAAAATTGTTTATTTCAAATTAACCATCCGTTGGTGCTTTTGAATAGTCAATGTCGGCTAGTCCAAGAAAAGTGAAGCTAAATTGCACGTTCCAATGCGTAGATCTCTATGGAGAAGAACGTGCAAGAAACCCCATAGACACTCCTTTAAAATCATAGTATGGGTTAAATTTCTTCGTTACATATTTCCGTTGCTTCTATCATGTGAGCACAATGTATAAATATAAAAATTTATTAAAAGATAGAAAATGAATTAAGCCCACCGGCAGCTAAGAGATGACCAGTCTCCACTGACGGCCCCTGTTCACGAGCATGACGCGCGCATCAGCCCCACCTAGCTCATCCATTTTGAATGGAACCAAATGACCCAACAACACGCGCCACGATCAGCAAGACATTTGAGTGAGCATGACAAACTCTCAACCAAAGAGATTTAAGATAAATAGAGAGGGCATGTGTCAAAATGGCATAGAAAAACTGTGATCCCATGTCTCAGTTCCGCCATCTAGTACAATATAGCAAAATTAGATCGACAATTGGAGACATCAAAATAGTAAAAATGAAAAAGTTTATATAAAATATATTCAGCTATTGCCCGGTAGGTGGCCAGTGTGGTCTATGTTGCCAGATTCGATTTAATATCCTGGTATAATTCAAATCGGGTAAATAAATATTGAAAAGTAAACAAATTAAGTGAGACTAGTCTTGTACAAACATCAAAAACTGTTTTAGAATTTTATTCGCTACTATTAATTTTCCCTGACAGCGTCTATTGGTAATTTATATATGTTTTGCTTACATATTAGTATAATACTCAGTTTATTGCGATTTTAGTATAATAAACCTTTTAGGCCATAAAGCGCATATTGTTTTGCAATTTTTGTTTGCATTTTGTTTTTAGCAAAATTATTCTTTTACACGTTTGTTTGCAAATGTTTTTAAATGGCAATACTAAAAACTGTAGTAGAGTTTGTATCATTTCGATATAAACTTATCGATAATATTTAAAGAAGTTTTCGCATTTTGATAGTTTGAAACAAAAAAATTAGGAAGTAGAAAATTTATAGGTAATTTCAATGTTTACAGTTGTTTATTTATATAATTATTTTAATATAATAGGCGCTAAAGTTTAAAATTGCTGATTTGTACTGAAAATCTGAATTGTTTATTTTTTTAATTTTTAACTTATTCATTTAATCAAAATAGTTACCATTATTATTTATACATTGCTGCCTTCTAATAGGAAGCTCATATATGCTTTTGCGATAGAACTCTGAGGATCTAGACCGCACAAACTGCGTGAAAACAGAACTGCCTCCTGGGAAGAAAACTTCTTGTCACGCAAATAATTGTCCAAATCACGACAAAAATGGTAGTCCACTGGAGCAAGGTCTGGCAAATAAAGAAGGTGACGAAGGGTTTTCAATTGCAGTTCCTAAAGGGTCAAAATGTTTTTCGTGCTGTTTGAGGTCTCGCTTTGCCATGGATCAATAATGGTGAAGATCGATTCATGAGTCGGGGCTGATTTACTGTTATCTGCGTAATGTTCTAACGTGTGGAAAAACCTTATTGTAACATTTTCTGGCATAATTGTAAGCGGCAGGAGAGTAATAATGAAGGGTTAGAGCAAATTTACGAAGAGACGGTCAAAATTTATGACGGGATAATTTTGTCTTAGTGGCATTTCTATTGAGTCTATCAAATATGGCTTGCATTTTTGCTGTAGCTTTAAGAGTGCCATATTTTTTTGGACGTTAAACTTTTTTCTATGTGGTCAACGAAATCCTTTAAGTTCAATTTAAAACTACATAACAAAAAAATTATGAAACTACATAACAAAAAGGATAGCGATAAAGCGTTTTACGCTTTAAATATCTTTTTTGTTATGTATTTTCTTAATTTTAGCCTGATGATGTACTTTTTGTTTTTGTAACTTTTCAACTTGTGCCTTCAGTGCAATTATTCTTGGAGTGTCGAAGATAGACTCAGTCTGAAATTTCAACATTGACTGGTGTAGCAATTCGAGTAACTTCCGGGTTTATGTAATTATCCTGAAATTATGAAAATGTAAGTCGTGCCCGCATTAATCTATACTAAACTTGAAAGCTTGTGTTTGATCGGCAATAATTTTAGTAATAACAAAAATATATTTTTCTTATTAACATAAAAACTAAAAAAATCTTTTCGTTCGCACCTTGTTATAACATAACATAACCAGTTGCTGAAAGTTTTTTAATTTAAATATAAGTTGCAAAACAGTGAGAGGGTCGTATATAAATAATAGAGTATTTGACTAAAAAAAACTAATTAGTCCGTCAGTCAGATTTCCAAAAAATACTAGACACATATTTGTCCTTTTTTCATATAAACAAAAAATGAAAACGACACAGCGCGTTAGAAACTCGTGTGCGGCCAGTGACGTCACCATCCACCACTCCTGATCTTTGATGCTTTTTATATTTGTCAATTTTTATTGATTTGATAAAACGAAATATAGGTATCCAATATTTTTCTATAATCTGAATTACGGACTAAATAGAATTTTTTTTTTAACTCAGGAAACGTCCCTATTGTAGCGCCACAGGTCAATCGACCAAGTTAAGCTACGCCAGCCGCAGTTGGTCTATGTACCCCGACTTTAACTCGACGAAACTATAACGTCTGAATGAAATTTTGAACATCTTTTCTCTAATTTTAATGTAAAAAATCACAAAGTAGCTCGCAATCATTGTACTACATATACCTACCTAACCTACATATTTCATGAACATGTTTCATTATAAATAAGTTATGTAATTTATGTTACTTATCCACTTAACCGTAAATATTATCTCAATTTGTACGGTTAAGTGGAAAATTACCGAAATTAATAAGTTACTATTTCATATCTAGTACAAGGTACCGATCCTTTTTTTAAAGATCGACCGGACTTTCCAAAGTAAATATCTTCATTTTTAAAATGCTTCGAGCATAATTTCAACGAAGCAGACGGAAGCCAATTTTCTTCTCTACGGACTATCTGGACAAATCGTATCCACTTTTCACGTACAACATTATTTTTATTCGGAAATCTAAAATAACAAAAACCTAGGTGAATGAATAGTACTTATTCATTAAATTTTGTTCATTAATATGACATGATTATGTTCAAATAGAGTTAACAACAAATAAACTTGAAATATAGAAATATTTTAAGTTTATTTAACTATATTTTAAATGTCAATAAAATATAGCAATATGTTTTCAATTTAATAAATATTATCGATAACAATATCGATAAACAACATTACTACATCTCTACAAGAAAATAGTAAAACTACTCAACAATAGAGGGCGCTTATTACAACAATAGAAAAGTTTCTAGATCTATTTAGGAAATTTTTTAAATTTTAATTACAGAGAAAATATAAATAATTCATACGAAAATAATACGAAGTTAGGTGCAGTCTTTTACCATAACGAGATGTACAGTAACGCAAAGCGCAACATGGCATATTTCCTTAGAAAATGTTTATTCTTGGTGGACACAAATTACGTCTTGACACGCAGGAGTACCACACTAGACTGAGCGACATTTAACCAATTTGTCAGAAGTATTGGCTTACGATTTTGTTCGTGATGTCCTGTCTATTGTAAATATAATTTTAATGTCTTTGCTCTCAACCGCCATGCTCGTAATGTCAAACAAGTTATATAAAAAAAAAACAAACCATAGTCCCATGGTGCCTCACATTCACAAACTTGAAAAGTGCTTTTACATTATACAATACTATATTATTTGCAAAATCATGGTAGCAAAATCTTCTGCACAATTGAAATAAACGAATAAAAATAAAAAAGGAATATTTGGAAAACAACAAAAAGGGGGAATAATATCTCTTCCAAACCTACAAAATTGTCTATGGCTGTGGAGCAGGACTGCCATTTAGCCAAGCATTTTTATCAAGGATATAATCTTCCAGTTTCTAATATGCTTGTTTACACAGCGTGCGTTTAATGGATGTTTTAAATTTAGACTCGCTGAGTTCTTGAATCGCTAGCGGTACTTTATTATAAAATTTTACACAGTACCCCATAAAAGAACTATTTACTTTAGCCAGTCTGTATCGAGGTTGATCTAAGTTGTTTCTATTCCTAGTATTAAAATTGTGCCTGTCACTTATCTTATTAAAAATATCAATATTTTTCCGAACATACATAATGTTTTCATAAATGTATTGACAAGGGATCGTAAGGATGTTTATTTCTTTAAATACGAGTAGTTCCCTAAGAGAATCGCGTCTGCGGAGATTATATATGGCTCTGATAGCTCTTTTCTGCAGAATAAAAATTGACTCGTTATAATATATAATTATTATAATCTACGAAATACGTAATAAAAAACAGAGTAGATATTTACGACATAATGCACACGCTCTCTAAACCCAGTCGCATCATGTACGGATGGGCGTCAACTGAAGGAAAATAATATTTCCTCTGCGACCAAGCACCACAAAATGCTCTCTGGTGAATTTTTTTAATAACTATTTTATTCACAATCGGACTTAAAATCAACGTTTTCTTATTCTTTTAACAATTGTAATTTCAGATACAACCTGAAATTATACCCGAAAGGAGGACCTCAATATGCTGACTGGTTCAAGTACTATTCCGAGGTCTGAGTGTAAGATTTACACACTAGGTCCTCGGATAGTATTATAAATGTGACTTGTGTGTTTATGGAGTGTGTGAAAATCGCTAGTGGCGCCGTCTAGTGGTCACACACTGTCGAAATGTGTACATGAATGATCACCACCAATCAGAGGATTTCTCGACTTTTCCTTATTATATATACAGTAATGTTCAAAATTACGTGAATAATACGATACAGTAGTCAAGTCAAATCGAGGACCCACAAAAATGTCCTCGGATTAAAAATGTCCTCAGATGTTCCTTGTGTATTCATGCCGATGTCCTCGAATGGTACTTAAAACAAACACACACACACACACACACACACACACACACACACACACACACACACACACACACACACACACACACACACACACACACACACACACACACACGCGCACGTAAGCATTCTATCTCTAATAAATATTATATAGTATTATTATAATATATGTAATAATCTAGAAATTGTAAACTGGAGGAGCGGAATCACTTAACACAAGCAAACAATTTGCTTAAAAGGTGACTCCAAACATAACGTTGATATTATTTACATATGTGTTGAAAATAAACATTTTTAATTTTTATTTTTTTTTTAATTGTGACATCTACCAACCAGCACTGGGCCGCGTGGTAGATTACGGCCCACTCGCTCTTACCGAGAGGAGGCCCTTGTCCCAACAGTGGGAACATTATAGGCTGATTTTATTATTATTATATGACACAGTAACTGGGTTGTGGAGGTCAGATAGGAAGTCGGTTCATGTAAAACTCGAAAAAGGCAGACTTAATGCCTCAATGCATTGAATAGTTCCCAGGAGTATCGAAGCAGACTGGCCCGTAGAGCCAAATGGGTTATGCTTGTTTCCCTATGTGATCAAATCAGAAATATACACATCCTTAAATTATTATTATTTCTATAGGTTATTATTTAATTTTTACTTAATTGTATATTTTACTTAATTTTTTTATTTTATTTGATTTTACCTTTTTTTTTAATAATTATAAACTTGTACTTGACCGCAATCCCGCCTGATGGTAAGCAGTGATGCAAAAAGCGCGCTAGTTTATTAAGCCTATTGACTCAAAAAATATGAGTGAATAGGAAGGAAGACGGCAGTTAAGCGAGGTGATGCAATGTTAAGCCCAACAACACGACCAATGATGTTGCGCCAGAGGGAGATTGATCTGGAGACCCTACACAAGCAAACTCCCGCACTACAACTCACAACTGCTTAGACCAGTCCTTCGTACTTTATTTAAATTTCTCGTATTTTTGAATTATTTAATCTGGTTTTTGAATTGTGAGCTGGATTTGATTTTGTAAGTTTGGTTTTGAGCTATTCCCTTCCACAGTTCGTTATTTTAGGAGAGGAAGCAAAATTATAAGTATTACTCTCCTTTTCATAACGGGAGACAATGGTCACATTTAAACAAATGAAGAAAATACCACGTCCAATATAAATCTTTGATTGTATAGCTCCTACAAACATGCAATCACACTGGAACCGTGACTCAAAAGGCCCTTTTGATTAGAGCAAGTAATTAAAAACATTGCTTCATAGCCAACCACAAATAGCAATCAGTTCTGTGATAATTATAACTTATGGATCGCAGCACTAATTTAGGACCAAGGAAACAGAATGAACAGTTTTTATGGATTTGTGGTGGAGAAAATATAAATATATTCTATTGAATATTTAAATTGTGATTCGAAACAGTTTAACGCAAATAATTTATCTGATAAGTAAAGTAAGTTTAGCTCAAAATGATCTGCAAAGCCTGGAGCACAGGTGAAGAATAGCCAGTCTGTCGGTGGTCTATAAGATGCATTTTGCAGAGTGTGCTACGGAATTGCATAATTTAACTCCTCCATCTTCTACAACTGGTACTGACCGACAGAAGTGATTATTGAAATCATTAAAAACACATTACACAAAAAGTAAAAAAAATAAACCATCACGGTGTCGGATCGGTCACGCTCACGCGTATTCAACGTCGCAAAAGAAGTTTTCACTTCAAAACTAACAAATGGCGCCAATTCTCTTCTCTCATAAACTATGCATCTTTTTCTTTTTATTTCACTTAGAAAAGGATAGAAGATAATGGTTCTGTCGCAATGGATTGGTAATTGAAAAAATGTTACGACGTTGGTTACCTTACACTACCCACCCAAAGTGGTCATTAATTATTGACTGTTTCTGACCTTCTTGCTTGCTTTTTTAAGTATGTGTGTGTTGGACTCTTGGGATATAAAGTCTTCTGTGTAGCAAATGCTATTACAATTGTTTAATTATTTATTAACGGAACTATTTATGTTCAAAAAGAGAAATGCAGGCAATGTATGTAAAATTAGAGGGGAGAACTGCTGCAAACGAGATATGATGCATGAAAAGAAAACAATCACAAAAAAAAAAAAATATTTGATAGAAAACACACGCAGTTTTGCATAATGCTGATCCTAAACCTATACGATAGAGAATTCCTGCGCTGGTTTTTAGGGTTCCGTAGCCAAATGGCAAAAAACGAAACCCTTATAGATTCGTCATGTCTGTCTGTCCGTCTGTCCGTCTGTATGTCACAGCCATTTTTTTCCGAAACTATAAGAGCTATACTGTTGAAACTTGGTAGGTAGATGTATTCTATGAACCGCATTAAGATTTTGATACAAAAATAAAAACTAATAATAAATATTGGGGGTTCCCTAATCATTCATACAAATAACTTAAATCCTTTAATTTCATAAATCAATGGTACGAAACCCTTTGTGCGTGAGTCCAACACGCACTTGTTTCAATAAAACTTTGACACGATGACCTCACCTAGTCTAGCATATTATTAGATATAAGAATCAATAGCCAAACTGCCCAAAACGGCTGACAGCATTGGCAATGCTGCCAGCCTTTTTGGGCAGTTTTTGGGTAGATTCTTTGGCCTTTAAATAGCTTGCCCTCTGGCCATGTGAAGATGAACATTCCGTGAAAGGGAAAATTATACATTGAATCATTGTATAATTGTATAATTGTAATTGTATAATTGTATAATTGTATTAAATAATTTTCCCTTTCACGGAGAGAGCCCTTTGTGCCAACAATGGATATGTTACAGGTTGAATAATCATGCGTATGCTGTTATAATTTTTCGTCGTTTAGATCTTTGAGATTATCAGCATCATCACTAGTGATGATAGTGATGATGAACTATAGGATCAGCTCTGCCGGAAATTTGTAATTATTCGCTGATAGCTCTCATCAAACATCCTACGATATAGATACTCAAATTTGGATATCCTAGGTCACCAATGTTCTCAGAAATCAGGGCTAAACTCACAAATCTCATCGTAAAAGGCGTTGACTAATTGACTGTGCCATTCATCAGTGTTGATATGAATCACATAAATAATGTCTAGACACATTAATTTGTGTTGTTTATCATTAGCAGGATCAACCTTGAGATTTAGTATGCCGATAGATTAAACTGATATTTCAAATCAATCCCTGTTTCGAATTCTACTAAAATCATATCTTTCGGGACTGTTTTTTTTTAATTTAAAGATCTAATAATCTACATAAAAATCAAATAATTTAAACAGCGAATATTTGTATAAAAACTAATAAAAAATTCGATGTGTGATATATCCTGTTTTTTTAAGAACAGACTATTAAAAAATAAACAACAAAAGGAAGGGGAACATCTCTCTCTGGCGCAACATCGTTGGTCGTGTTGTTGGGTTTAACATTGCATTACCTCACTCGACTGCCGTCTTCCTTCCTATTTAATCAGTTTTTTTTTTAGTATGGACATAGACTTTTAACAAACTAGTGCGCTTTACCATCAACGATTGCATCAGTGCTTACCATCAGGTGGGATTGTGGTGAAGCAATTGTGATTTGGTAAAAAAGAAACTCATATCTCTAACGTTTCCACCCCTTTTGGCAAGTTTTTAACCGACTTCAAAAAGGAGTAGGTTACTCAATTCGACCGGTATATATGCTTTTTTTATGTTTGTTCGCGGATAACTTCGTCGTTTATAAACCGATTTTGATTGTTCTTTTTCTGTTGGAAAGAAGACATTCCCAAGGTGGTCCCATGATAAGGACATCAGGGTTTGATGGTGGAAGACCAGAGAAATCAAGGGGATTTTTCAAAAATCGTAGGGGCAACCAGTGTGTTTGTAAGTTTTTTCATTGTGTATTTTAGCGTTAGCATCCAGTCTAACCGGATGCTGCTGAACAGTACTTTTCACAACTAAAAGTGTAAAATAAAAACTTAAAAAAAAAACAACCGACTTCCAAAAAACACTACGAAGTGAAAAATAACTAATTTCGGAAGTCGGTGCTTCCGAAATTAGTTATTTTTCACTTTATAGTGTTTTTCGGAAATCGGTTGTTTTTTTTGTAAAAAAAGTTTTTATTGACATTGACTGTCGCCAATATGAGATTTAGTATAGATTTTGACCGTTTTTAATTGCGAGAATTGGCCTGCAGACTGTGTATTCTTTAAATTAATAGAATTGCCTCTCTAGATCGAAACAACATTCGTTAACAAATGAAGATACCACCAATTACAAATACCTACTCAATAATAATTAACTTGAATACTGGAGTTGGGTTTTAACGTTACAAAGAAAAACAACAGATGTTTTATCTGACGGAATGAATTTGAAACCAGTTTGGGATTGTAAGTTTACGCTAAATTACTTCCATGTTTGGCTTGGTCTACATTCGATCGCCTTCTAATGGGGAATGTATTGCCTAATTTATTTGAATAAATTGTGGGGTATTTGTTATAATTATGTATTTTTAGACACCGTGGTTTTGTTGATAAGCGGTAGCGGGACCTTGCAGTAACATAAATGTGTATAAGTTTGTGGCTTTTTCGTTAATTTAGGAATATATTTTAGATACGCATGGTTTCAAATAAAGCGACACGTAATGAAACTAACAATAACCAGTATAAGCTGACCTCTGTTTATACGAGAAACCTATAAAATGCGAGTTCTTTCTGTCTGATATGGTATATGTAGGTTGATGTTTCGTCATTTTTACCACAATGGGGTCTAAAGAGGTCTTCTGCTGAAAATTTCCATACATCAAGTCAAATATTGAAAATAAGGAGGTACGACGTCGTAGGGCGAGTATCCTCGAACATCGACGACTATCGACGAAGCGTTTTGCCTCCGGTTTATTATACCACGTACATCGAAAGACTGGAAAAAATGCCTGGTCTTCCCGTCTGATTACAATTTAGTTGCCTTCAAGACAGAGTAAATAGGCTCTTAATAAACTAGTGTGCTTTACCATCAAGGATTGCATCATGGCTTACCATCAGGCGGGATCGAGGTCAAGAACTAGTTTTTAACATTAATAGAGGTACAAAATCGCTTTAGCCTATCACTGTATCCCAAACAAGTCACCGTTGCCTCCAAACAGAAACACGACCGTTCTGTCATTGTAGTCGGCGCCTACGCATGCGTGGGCGATGCGGCCCGCGAGTGAACCAGCACCTTTACTTTCCAATTTTGGATGCTATATGTATGAGTTAGTAGATTTGTAACTATGAATAATGAGAAAAGTGGCTGATATGCCAACTGGTTTTTCTAGTCTGAACTTTTTTAGGGCCTTTTAGACAACCCATCATTTCATCTAGTTGTCTGAGACTCTTTTGTATAAAAAAAAACCTAAGTACTTGTTTCGCGTACGATAATTTAAAGACCAAAATTGTGAATAAACTTGAGAGCAAATTTTCGCGGTATAGAGAAATTTAATTCCGTACATTACAAAGTTCAAATTCCATTGCAACCAACAACTTAGCAGGATCTTTTTGTTATAAATGGTCAGTCAAAAATAAACTTAAAATACATTGTACAAGTAATGTAAATTGTATGAGGTTATTAACACTGCTAATAGCGTCGATTGCCTTGTTCACAAACTAAACCTAAGTTCAGTGCATTTTATACTTTATATTTTAATAAGAAAAATATACAGAGCGGTGCTGACATACACATTCTCAGTCTACCCATAAAAATCATATAAACATGTCTATTAATTTAGTCACAGGAAATTATTTTTAATTTTTCACATTTTCTACATGATGCACATGTTGATAAGGAAGCGCTTACAGGTTAATGAGCGCCGCATCCTGCGGTACCAAACTTTAATAATAATGACGCGAAAAAAGCAAGTCGTTACAGGATCGCGCTGTCGCCGATCGGAGGTCAGTGAATCGATATTTTTAAAGGATGTTCTATTCCGTTTGCAATTTTATGCGATTAAGTTTATGTTTGAAAAAAAAATTTTTTTTGATGCTAGGTTTTTTCTATAGTTTAGGATTATTCCTATGAACCAGCATTGTTCGTGTTTTCATTTATTGTCGTATTGTCAGCATCACTCTGTAGAAGAAATACGTATTAAGTATTGTGTCCTGTCAAATTAGTGTGCGCCTGACGATGATTTTTGATTATACTGACGTAAGTTCAGTTGACATGTTTACAATCGCGTCTAAACTGCACCCTAACTGCGTAATACACTATTACCTACTATTAATTGGAATCATTTCGAAGCATATTGCTAATTCATTGCTCCATGTGTACGAAAATGAGCCCAACAACAACTTCAATAACGCAATGAATATTGTTGAACTGTCAAAATGAAACCCACTGCTACTGATAGTGTGTTACGTAATTACCTCCATAAACAGCTGGGACTAAACTAATAATTTTATTTATTTATTTGGCTCAGGCAACAAAGGCCCATAATAAAGTATGATAATACTATACAATAAAACCAAATAATAAAACTTAAAAATACTATAAATGTACATATAACATAACAACTAAAACTACTGTACACGGATCATCGGCGTCGTGTTTCGCTGACTGGTGTCACGCAGCCGGCCACGAAATCGGCGGTACACAACACCCTTCGGCCATAGCTCTTCTTTCAGGAACTCATGCGTCGGAACACGTACCACGAACGACTGGAAGTACGTGCTGTGGCGTGGCTCCAACACCTCGACCCTCACAGTCCATTTAGACTTAACGCGCAGATACTTCAATATCTCCTCAGCCTTCGTGGAGTGATGCAGTCTGGACACGTATAGCATCGTCGTCGGTACAGCTGGACGCAGTAGCGTGTTAGGTCCTGCCACCGCAGTACCGCACTGGTTTCTACAAGGAGGCTTCTTCTTCTTCTCTAACTTGATGAAACCATCCTTATCGCACGTGTCCTTGTCTGGATCCTGTTTATTCGAAACCAGCAGCCTAATCGGCGAACACATTTTTGTCAAATGATTGCGACAAGTTGGTATCGTTTGGACCGAACGGACCAATGGGCGGTCCGAACGATCTCAACTGATCCCAACTAGTCGCAATGATTTGACAAAAATGTGTTCGCTGATTAGGGAGCAGGTTTGGTTTCGACCAACTCTGTTTGCCCCCTATCGTTATAATATTGTAATAGTAATATTGTATCTACTGTCCCTTGCCTGTCCTTTTAGTTAAATAATTTATGAACGAGATAGTTGGGGCCAATATTGACACCATTCAAACTAGTCTATAATATGGTACGAGTTACCACGTGATAAGCTCTGAATGACAGATTTTACAACTTTTTTATCGATTCATAAAATAAACGAGGTAGATGTCCACAAGCTCAAGCGACGAGGTTTAGAAACTTAATCTAAGATATCATCTAGCTGAGGTATTTCGTAAAAGCAATTTAAAAGTTCCAGCGTTCCTCATTCTATAGAAATTAGATTGACCGTACTAAGAAAGGTGATTTTATTGTTTTGTTTTCATTTTGATTTGATAACTAAGATAATCCGCCCCTTAATAGGGTATTTGACTAAAAAAAAAAAACTAATTAGTCCGTCAGTCAGATTTCCAAAAAATACTAGACACGTATTTTTTTTTTCATATGAACAAAAAATGAAGACGACATAGTGCGTTGAATACTCGAGTGCCATCACTGGGCGCTACACTTTTTAGCGAGCAGTGACGTCACCAGCCACCACTCCTGATCTTTGATGCCTTTTGTATTTGTCAATCTTTATTGATTTGATAAAACAAAATATACGCAAGTATACAATATTTATCTATAAACTGAATGACGGACTAATTATTTTTTTTATCCATCAAATTGATTCATTTTGAAGCTCATTGCTAACCTATTGCTTCATGCGTTCGAAATATGTGTCTGCCTGCTCAACAACGTAAATAACGCAATGAATGTTATTGAACTGTCAAAATGAAATGCATTGCCACTGACAGTGCGTTACGCAGTTACCGTGCTGGTATAAATGATAAGGGAGTATACAGGGTGGCAGGCACATTGACGTGCAATTAGCCAAACCAAATCATAATTAATGAATCAATCAAAAGACTTTTATTCAATTTAGGATGAGAATCAGCACTTACACTTAGGTCCGTATTCCAGAAAGAAACTCAAGCCTTGATCTCTGTTTAAGCATTACTTAAAACTAGTTTCAACCATTCAAAAGGCTTCAGACAAGACTTAAGTAAAGCTTGAGTTTTGAGTGACGTTCTGCAATACCTACGCACCTTAGTTTGCCAAACTGATGGCCCGCCCTTTGCCACTTCCTAGTGCTTTCGCTGGGAAAAAGTGGCGGAAAAAGTCCCCAGTAGCACAGCTCATTAAAAAAGGTCAAGTCAAACACATGACTTTATACAACACTATGAAATTATTTACCATATGTCAGCTATCAAGAAAGGAAAAAATTAAAAATGAAATATCATTAAAATGGAAATGTAAATAAGTAAACTTACATAAATAAAAGCCCCGGCTAGAAAGGGCGTGACAGCTCACAAATTTGTGCATTGTAAAAAAGCAAATTATATCAACTCATGAAAACTTAGATGAATGAACGTGGAGTGATCTGCCATTCTAACTAATGCTAAGTAGGGATTGACACAATTAGCAGCACCATTCCAAGCTCGCTACTTAACTTTTCACAAAATCGATCAGCTGTAACCATGAATTGATTTTAGATTATCTTCTTCTTCTCAGCCAGAGCCTATAGAGGTCTACTATTGGACAAAAGCCTCCCCCAAGGCTTTCAATCCATTGGGGGTGTTTGCCCCACGCTTGGCAGTCGGGTTGGGGATCGCAGTAATTTGATATTCCGCAGGAGAAGCGCTGCTGCTCGCTTCCCTGGAGAGAATTCCCTTAGTCGCTTACAACAACCACGGGAGGATATGGGTTGGTACTATTCTAAGCCCGGTACCACACAGCATATGATTCTAGATAAACAGAAAAAAATGCTAGACTCTACACCCTAATTACGTAGCACACTTTCAATCATAATCTGAATAACTTTGAAGGACCCCTTGCTTTTTAGGTTCGAAAAATGAATATGCTCATCGACACAAATAAAACAATGAATGATGTTGAACTGTCAAAATCCGTCTACCATTGTTGTCGTGTGTTGTTGCGCTGGAGTGTTATATGTAAACGTGTTAAAATAACGGTATAAAACTTGAACACGATAGAAACTACATATGTGCATATTTTTCAAGATGTCTTTTAAGAACCTCGGGAATCAATTAATGTAAATATCCTCCTATACGCCTCCCACAGCAAACATTAATTGATTAAATGCATATTAACACAAACGCATACTTGGGAAGCTTTTCTTTGCTTTAAAAGCAAAAAGATAAAGATAGAAAACTTGATCTTGGTACACGTCGGCATTCCTTCTATGGCTCAGCGCAGTTTACAATGTGACAGTTCGATTGATTCGCATATATGCACGGGTATGAATAAGACAAAGTACTACAGAGTCATTTTAAATTAACTAGCGAAGCTCCTTAACTTAACCGTGGTATGATATGATGAAACGGACATAAAGAAGATATTTGAAGAGATTAATGCTTCAGCGGCGTTGTGCACTATTTGAAACTCGAGTTAGGACACGTGAACCTGATCGAAAATTCGTAAGACAAGTAGGAGAGGAAGTAATATCCCCCTGTCTTTCTACCGCGCGACGAAAATGTATGCCTATAGGGATTACCCTATGCTTATGCCTATGCTAATGCATAACGCATTATCATAGCAATGGGTTTAATTTTGACAGTTCAATAACATTCATTGCCTTATTTTCGTTGTTGAGCAGCCTATTTTCGAACATAGGGAGCAATAAGCTTCAAAATATTTCTAACTGGTTGTAATAGGGTGATGCACAAATAGGGTGCTGCTCATGACGTTTGCGCGCGCGCGTTTGCATGTGTGCATGTATTCACAGATGACCACTGCTGATAACTCGACCGTCTGTATACCTCGTTGAAAAATTCATGTACCATAAAGTACCGTACCGTAAGTAATTCGTGTGAAAACATTCCCTAACTATTCAATAATGCGTAAATGTTAATGTTCAAGTTTTCACTTTTGCTGATATTCCCTTTTACATACCCGTTGTTTTTTTTTTATGTTGCCGATCGATGGCACCATAAAAAAATAAATAAAAAAAATTGTGTCTATATACTTTCTTAGACGTGTAGATGAGAAACTTAATGTTTTATCGTGTAAGATGTGCCCATCAGGTCTATAGTTTTGTTACCTAATTTAATTTAAACCTAGAATAAAACACTTCTAATTTCAGAGATTTTAAGTTGTGCCCAGCACGTCTGCAGTTTTGTTACCTAATTTAATTTAAACCTGTTGACCTATTGACAATGTTAATTAACATTTTTAGTTAGTAGGAAGACACAGAATAACATACCTAATCTGCATTTGCAATTATTCCCCAAAGTGAAACAATTATAAGTTTATGGAATAATAACTTTAATTTCTATACAACAAAGTTCAGTTTAGTTATAACTTCAAATATTTTATAACCTTTTCAATACTGCTAGGCAGGAAACTAACTGAATTATCATTGAAATAAAGTTGATATTTGTTTGTTTATAAAACACGAAAAAGGCGAAGGTGGGAGCACTACGCAGTTTTGCTATACCTACGCCATACAATTAAAATTCAGCGTGGGACTGCATCTATCTCCGCAACCTCGGGGAGACCACCGATCTGCATTCTGAGATCTCAGTAAGAATACTGTTAGCGCCGTCGCCCGCACGCGTTTTCGGCATTGCTATTCACAATATTCTACAGACTGTCGTGCCGAAAATGACACGTTTCGATAACCTGGTTTGCCTTGCCGCCGACACCTGTTACGTGTCGAATAAGAATAGTAATCGTTCATTGGTTATAAACTGACAAAATTTTCGTTTTTTCGACTTCGAGAACAGGGTTTAGTATTGATTGATGTTCGATATGGTACGAAAGCGTATCAAGTGGTTATGAATCGCTATACAGGATTAGTTAAGCAGGATAGCACTTATTTTTCAAATAATGTCAGCAAAACTATTGATGTTATTATCCAAAACTATCCCAGTGCCACGGCAAAATCAATGATACTCTTAGTACATTATTATAATGAACTCGTCGCTCAGCAGCGCATACAGCGCAACGATTTTAGAATTTACGCTTTCTACAGCCTTTTTTTTTATCATATAATGCAAACATAACATTTAAACGTTAAGTCGATGAGTCGTTTATTCATTAGAACCCTATTGAATAGTAAACAGTATTATAATGATCGCTACAAGAGGTTATAAAAAATAGGTACTTTTCGAAAGGATCATTCCGAAAAGTTCTGTATTATTTTGCAATGAAAATTTTATTTATAATCACAATTGAACATATACAGAGAGGATTTACATAAGCTTTGTAAAAAGCACCAACAGCTTTTATTTTTGTGCTAATCAATATAAACTCCGAACTTCTGTATGTTCGGAGTTGTATTAATATCCATTATCTTGCGATATCCAAGGATTTTGACAAAACAGCACTATTCATTATAAATTTTACTATACCATGAACAATATTTTATGCAGAAGTCGATTTCGCAACGTAAGGTACTAAATAAAGTTTACTAGCACTCTATATCTCGCGTTCATACTCCAACTTCTATTGATAGCTGATAGATCCCTGTTCAATACATCGCCTTATCGCCATGTATCGAAGATAAATGGGCAAGCACATACAATTGCTTGTAGTAATAAGCTATCGGCTATGATTAGTACGTGACATGAATGATGTATACGTACATAATGTAGTAGTGATGAAAATAAATATGTTATGTTTGCTGTTAGACGTTTTGCTTACTGTTATGTCGAGGTATGGTCGCGGCACGGTCAAGGCGTTGTCTCTATATGTATGTGCAGTAAAGGCGCTTGGCTTTGATTTCTTTCATACATTTCAACTCTGTAAATACACCTACACCCGAAAAAAACTTCAAATCGGCGGTGGAGTTGCGCTTTAGTCGTGCTTTGGATTCAATAGAGAGGCTGATTGGCGACCCAGATTTAACTCGAAATGGTCTTCAAAGCCTGAAGCTCAGGCGTAGAGTGGTCAGCTTTTCGATCTTCTATGGGATGCATTCTGGTGAGTGTGTAAGGGAATTGCATGATTTAATTTCCCCATCTCCGTTCCACCATCGGACGACCCATCGTACGGCGACTTTCCACCCTTACGTTGTTAACACCACTACGATCCGGACGAAGCGTTTCGCTTCCTCTTTTATACCACGTACATCGAGGGGCTGGAACAATTTGCCAGCGGCCGTGTTTACATCGGACTACAATTTGAGTATCTTCAAGGCTAGAGTAAATAAGCTGTTAATAAACTAGCGTGCTCTACCATCAACGATCGCATCACTGCTTACCATCAGGCGGGATTGTGGTCAAGCGCTAGTTTATACCTTTAAAAAAAGAAATTAAACGACTCTGCTCCAACACCGCCCCTAAAATAAAACGACTGCTCGCAGTCCACACGGTGACAGCTAACAGGCACCCAGCAGTCCACGCGGCGACAGCTAGCAGATGGCCAGCTACCCACCCGTCGACCGCTTTTGATTTCGTGATAGACACAGTTCCCGACTCACGACGCGCGAACTAGCAATTATTGCTGAAAGAAAGAAGCGCAAGAAATGACAGATGAAGATTTTGGGTTCATAAAATGCTGAAAGCAACCGACTGAGCGGCGACAGCGCGGCGAAGGCGCGGCGACTGTTAGAATAGAGCCGCCCGACACCGCACCGACCGCTCGTCTACAAGGTCCGGGCAGCGAGGCGTCAACTACAGAGCAGTCTGACGGCGCACATAGGAGTATTCTCACGTAAAATCCGGTCAAAATTATCTAATGACTTATTTAGTAATAAAAACATTGTAATACGATTTTAATAATCTCTAATGATAATAAAAAGTATGTATATACCATAAAACACATTTATTTAACATAGTTTCTTAAAATTAATCTTAATTGAGTTCTTCATCTTCATCGTCTTCATCTATATCTTCGCAGCTGATGTTGTCTTCTGTTGATGTTGATGGTAAAGATGGCGGCGCATTTGCGACCATAAGATCAAGCGCCTCTTTCGAAAAACTTTTCTTCTTCAATTGCGATTTTGGCCGAATAGAGCTTAAATAAGGATCGGAACTTAACAACAATCTGTTAATAATGTCCCTGTCGATGGATGCGGGCAGCACAAGACCGGTCAGCGTGGAAAGCCTTGGGGGAGGCCTTTGTCCAGCAGTGGACATCTATAGGCTGAAGAAGAGGAAGAAGAAGAATGTCCCTGTTGCAGTTTTCTCTAGACAATTTTTAGAAAAATCCAGCCTATACTGCCTAAAGTTTTTATTACGGGCCTCGGCTGCCTCCTCCGACAATTGACCAATAGGAACGATAGCATGCCTTATGACTTAAGCTCCATGTATCAAGACTTTGTGAATTGTAGGTGACATAGGATACCATTCATACAAATCAGTATATAACTTGGCTGTTGCCTGGGCGTAAGAAGTGTTCTCTTTCTTCCTTTGTACACGTTTCTATTAGTGTCCGACCGAAATTTCGGTTTCGGTTTCGGTTTCGGCCGAGTTTCGGCCAAAAATCAAGTTTCGGTGGCAGTTTCGGTTTCGGCCAAAATAGGCCGAAACTTTTGCCGAAACCGAAACTTATTTCGAGAGTTTCCGCACGATCGCGTTCGCCTAACTTCGTTTCCCGCGGCAAGATCTCAAAATTGTTTCTGGTCATCCATAACACAAGGGAAAACCTTAATTTGGGTTCCAGGACAATGTATGTGATGTTGTCTCAATTTATATTTAAAAAAATACCAATACATAGTATTTAATGAAACAGTAACTAATTAATAATGTGGTAACTAAAAAATATCTATTAATAACATTTTTATTATTTTGACACATAATAATAATTATTATTATATATTATTTTGAAACATAATTTCAAATTATTGATTTGATTATTGTGAAATGATTAAAATTTTGCCATTTGGACAGCCTCCGTGGCTTAGCGGTAGCGAATGAGGCCGCTGCGCAAGAAGGCGCGAGTTCGATCCCCGCGCAGTGCAAATATTTGTATGCATGAATATGAATATTTGCATTGGTCTGGTCGTGCCTCGGAAAGCACGTTAAGCCGTTAGTCCTGGTTGCCATACGAACATCTAGTGGCAGTCGTTACGGGTTGTTGGAGCCCTCAAAAGTCCAACAATTAGTCTAGCTGCAATGCTTCGATATCGCCTTCGGGTTGTGGAGGTCAGACGGCAGTCGCTTCACGGAAAATATCGAAGTTTCGCCAAAATTAGCAGTTAGGCTGGTAAAGCGGACCCCAGACTCCAGAGCTGGAAAAAGGCTTTGGATGCGACTGGGATTAACGCTGAGATGATGATGATTAAAATTTTGCTATGAAAACTTAATTTGTCAAAATAATAAAAATGTTATTAATAGATATATTTTTTTATATTATGTTAAATAAATGATTACAACACACTTAATATACTGTGTTGCCATTTCATGCCCTAATTAATGCAAAATAATAGGTACCTAAAATTCTCCAAATTTCAGTATTTTAAGAAATTTTATACTTAGATACGTGAGTTTCGGTTTCGGCCGAAACTGAAGGCCTGGCCGAAGATTCGGTTTCAGTTTCGGTTTCGGCAGAAAAACCAGTTTCGGTCGGACACTAGTTTCTATTACCTCTGCAAGGTATTTGTACAGACGAGATGCTGTGTGATCTAATAATCCTTGCAGTTGGATTTCCATGCACGTTTCAGTGACGCGTATTGTTTCTACATTGGGGTAACAATCCTGTTTTGCCTTTTGTATTAATGAGTAACATGGATAGATGCTCTTATTAGCATTGTAAATGATTTCCCATTGCCTTCTCGCGAAGTCATCTTCAACGAAAATTGACAGTGCTTCTTGTGGCGTGTGCTTTTTCACACTTATTTTGGGATGAAGTGTAAAATTTACGGATTTTTGACGCTCTTGTTGGCGATGGCACTAATTGTTTTATCATAACTGAGGCATCAGTGTTTCCAATATTGCGTTGACTGACTCCAGCAGCGTATATTAATTCTTCAGCAGGCATTTGCTTCCGTATCTCACTAGTTTTTCGTCGCTTACTACGCTCACTTAATTGTTCAAAAGATTTTGTTGGGCGACCCGGTTTATATGTAAGCTCTGCACAAAATTTTTGGAATTAAATAGACGATTTGAACCATTTGTCATTATTAAGCAAAAAGCGCTCTTCTTTGCGACTTGCTGCTACCCATTTTTGTTTGAACTGAGTCTTAAAAAGTCTCAGAGTACGATCCTAACTAGTTTTTTTTATCATCAGGGCATTGGGTGATTTCAACTAATTTTGTTCCCAAAAACACCAACTTTTCTTCAATTTTCTTTCTTTTACACTCACGCAAGATGTCGTACAAAGCTTTTCTAGTAAAACTAATAGTTGATTTTACAGTATCTGAAAATAAAGAATAAAACAATGTAAAGTCAAAAATATTACCATTTTACACTATCATCTTCAAATAATTGAAAATAAAAATGGCGCGGATAGGCGCAAATTTTTTTTATAGATTTTACTAAAGCATGTTCTTGGCAACATATAAATACAAAAATAAAGGTTTGACAAGCCTTGACAAGTATACAAAAACACGATTTAATAAAATATTTTACACAGTTTATTTGAAATTTTCGGGCCATCTTTAAAAAAAATTCTAAACACATAAATGAAACATAAACTATTAAATAATTTTGTTAAAATAATCTACATACCTTGTACTTCCATATTCACAACGTTTTTTCCCCACTATTTATCACACAAAACATACAGTTCAAACTCTAATACAATGAAATTAATAAGTGCCGAGAACAAAGACATGCGACTTAGACAACGACTGGATTCCGACTGTTTGTGCGGGGAGGGTCGACTACCTAGGTAACAAATGTGTCCCTTTTTCAATGGACCGGTTATTGAGCTACAAAAATGTGTAGCTTTAATAGGTTTTTATTTAACTTCGTAAATTCGACTTTTGACCGGATTTTAGATGGAAATACTCCTATGTGCGGCGGCAAGCTCGCTCACAGCGAGCTATGTGCTAATTTATGATACTAAGGTAAAATTTATCTAAAAAGCAATAATAACGGAAAATATCGAAATTCAGCCAAAATCAGCAGTTAGACTGGTAAAGCGGACCCCAGTTGAAAAAGCTTCGGATGCGACTGGGATTAACACTGAAATGAGTATGATGTTATCTAAACAGCAATATTTAACACCCATATTTAAATCATATTCCTTTTGCCGGGTGGGAGCAGAGTCGTGTACGACCTTTATACCTACTTATAGAAAACGTAGGAGCGGCGCGCCGCTTGTGCGCCCGCGCCGTGACGACGTTGCGACTAAAGCTTGTGTAAGCAACACGCCTTACTTTGTCACTGTCATGAGATCCTACTAGAAAGTACCCGCGGATATAATTTTATGATAAGATACAAACTTCTTCTTTGCAATCAAATTTTCTAGATGCATCATGTCATCATTATTAGCTTCCTGCTCTTATTTCGATTTATTTGGGGTCGGTGTTTACATGTCTGTTATCTACGATCATATATTTCTATAAGATGAAGGAAAGAATTACCTATTCTTCTATAACATTGTTGTTTGTCTAAAAGAAGTTCCTTCTTATCGTCATATCATTAAGCCCAGTTGATTATCAAGATTATGGGGTTGCGATTGGCCAATTCCTAGTGGATTGTGATTGAGATAAACGAAAAAATCAACAAAGTAAGTAAAGTGCTTAAGTATGTGGTCACTGTGTAACACATTATTAACAGCAAAGGGTTTAATTTTGACAGCTCAACAACATTCATTGCGTTATTTACGTTGTTGAGCAGATACAATTTTCGAATGTAAACAGCAATAGATTAGCAATATGCTTCAAAATGATTCAATCTAAGGGCCTTAGTCTCATTTAGTAGCGTAAAATGGTCACTTTAGGAAGCTAATTTCTAATTAACGGCTTGGTTTTGAGATTTGAAAAAAATATATCTTGTCTATTGATTCATGTACAACATTTACTAAAGATGATTTTTTCGTAGGATTTTGCCTTTTGCCTTAAAAAAATAGTTACCAAAACGCTATTTTTGGCTAATATTCGTTATTACTTCTAAACGGCATTGATGTGTGGAAATATTTTTACACTGAAAAATTCGCGGTTAGAAGTACTACAGATATGCAAGAGCATATTTAAATCCATCAACATTTGCCAAGAAAATATCCTTATTTTGAAACATAGGTTTAGAGGTGCTCTGCGCGGGCGCGGGTGGCAGTCGTGCGTTAGCATTCAGACGGGAGGGTTGTGTCGCTTGCTGCTCTGCTCCGGCTATCGCCGACTACGCGTGGTTGTCTGTGTGAGTGCAAATATTTACGAGCGAATCGTGTCAGTGTACGTTCATAGATTAGCTCGCAAATGAGAATTGAAGATGCGTCTGGTGGCGTAAGTATCTATCTACCTATACTCTTGTATTTATACCTACATATTACTGTATTTTTCTTTATAATTACTATTAGCTTTTGTAACCATTTTTCTTTTACAATTGAAGTTAAACAATTACGAATTGTTCCAGGAAATCTAGAAAGAAATCTTTAGACTTGAAAGGCAATAATCCGACTAACTACATCCGCTGATAATATAGAAGACTCTATTCAGGTAAGTAAACACTCGCACTTAGATTATAATTTATAGGTTTGTAAGGAGATTTAAAAATAAAAATCTTATTAGAAATTTACGTAACTTGAAAATGTGATTTTTTGTTTATGGTGATATAAACCAAAAATTAGGACTCAATTAAAGGTTTTGGTGTAAAAACAGTTTTACAAAAAGTTTTGAGTTGATAGGACTTTTAGTTTTTGCGATATTAGCAAAAATGTGTAATAAAAACTCTTACTTGGATTATTTTAAATGATTCTTCCTGTAAATATTTTATTTCTATATGTAATTGTTTAAAGTAGCCGAAGCCGATGGACGCGGGCTGGCGGGCTTGGAATGTCACAGTTATCAGTAAATTTTTTTGACGTCCTCCGTGGCGCAGCGGTCAACACGCCTGCCTGCGACGTGGAGGCCGCGGGTTCGATTCCCGGCCAGGTCATGATGGAAAACGATCTTTTCCTGATTGGCCTGGGTCTTGGATGTTTATCTATATATGTATCTATTATAAATATAGTATCGTTGAGTTAGTATCCCATAACACAAGTCTCGAACTTACTTTGGGGCTAGCTCAATCTGTGTGATTTGTCCGTATATATACAGTATGTTAAGAAAACCCTGTCCGACCCGTAAGGATAATAAAGGTTAAGTAAACACATGACCAAATATGATATAAAATTTTACGTAATCATCATAGTACCAATACAAATGAATTTTGAAATAACTTCCCCGAAATTTGGTAATTTTAAAAAAAGTGACAACACCGGTATTATTATGAGCGAATAGCGACAGCGATGCGACCACGTGCCGCGTGCCCTGCCGCCCGCCGCCCGCGGAAGGGTGCTTAACGCATATTTATTAAGTTACCTCTTTTTGCGAAATAATATTTATTTTTTTAGGGGGATCTTCTTTTAAGTTAGCCTGGTTTTGTATGCATTAGTAGAATCAGTTATCGATACCTAACAACACCTTCACGGGTCGGACAGGGTTTTCTTAACATACTGTAGGATATATATATATATTTTCTGTTTTTCACAAATAATATTGTAATAACATTTTTCGACTTACAGAAAAGAAGAGAAAGAAACCAATCGACAGAACTTAAAAGTTTAATTTGCTTTTTAGGTCGAACACTAACGCAGTTGATTCTAGGTCAGACATCCATACAGAATGTCGTCAAGAAAATGATAATATTATATATCTCTATGTGCACAAAAAAAACGACGCAAGTTCCATCATCATCATTCAGGTAAAATTATGCCTGCATGTCCTACAACCTATATTTTTAGTTTACAAATATATCATATACCTGTAAAATTAATTTTTTGTTAATTCTTAATTAATTTTTCTTGATAAATTCTTCATTCCTTGACAAAAATCTCTAACAGTGTTGCCAGGGTTAATTAAAATGTATGTTATATCTTTTTTTAGCTCAAAATATCACCAAAACCTCAACAAATCTCAAGCTTGTTTCATCGAAGGGCGACGCATAATTAATATTGCTTACTTTTATTCAGAACTAAAGAAAATTGCCAAGCACGGAGAATTATAGACTGTGGTTTAGGATCTGTGGATATTGTTGGAGAACGTTCCCTATTTATTTTTAAATGCCGTATGTGTATGGAAACATTTTGCACATCCTACAGAAATCAATATCAGCTGTGCAGTTGTAGGAACAATAGAAATAGACTGTGGCCATTCTCAACTGCAAGAAATTTCTGCAGCTTTAGATATGCCTATAATCTCGCATGTTATTTATTGGATCGAAGAATTAAAATTTACAGATTTTAAAATAACTCGTGTTTTATTTGAAACCTCATCACGACGAAGTACATTCAATCCGACGTCACTGACACAGTATAAATAGGGTACTATCTCCTTATGGAAAACGGCCGAAACTACGCGCTTTGTAATCTCAAGACATCTATATAAAGCACGGTTAGCGCAGCGGTTAAGCTATTGACTGCTGCGCTGCGTGTCGCGGGTTCGATTCCCGCGCGGAACAAATATTCAGAACATGTCCTACAAGTAGTTGTTCCGAGTCTGGCTGTTTGTGGCTGTGAATTTATATGTTTAAAAATGCACCCACGATAAAAGTAATTTCTAGTGTGGTTCAACGTTTTTTTTTTTAATAAAAATATCACAAAGTGCCTAGTGCGCGTTTGTTTTACGTTAACGCGATGAACTCGTTTATGTTATTCGCATTAGTAATTAATTCAAGGACACTGCAAAGACATGATACTCATATACTGAAAAGTAGTGAAAAAAAAAAATCAAATATGTTGAATCGATAGATATTACCATCTACCATTAATTTTTATGTTAATGTTATGATATATTATAATGTGTGGGTACTTGTTTTACAAATGTCTGTCAGTCTGCGATCGGCCATTAAACTGTGTAACGAGCACTCCTTGATTTTATTTAAACATTGATCAAGAATACTAAAAATATATTATAGTACGATATTACCATTTATCAATGCAAAATATACATTTATCGTCTTGCATCCATAACCCCGTCTGAAATCGTAGGCACAAATCGCGACCTACACGCGGCTTGTCTGCATCTCTGGATATTCTTTGATTGTCGTTTTAGTTTAGCGCGCCACCGCGCGCATTTTACGAATTCGGGAGTACGGCGTTTAGCTCCGCCCACATGCACAAGGTCATTGAGGCTACTATAACCGTTAAGAGGAATAGTATGTTACGCAATTAGGGTGCAGGTGCCATTCGTTTCAAAAACCGGCCATCGATTATAAAATCATATACAAATTGTAGGTTTTTATGTGTTTTGTTAAATTATGTCATTTTTACATTACATTTTAGAAACCTTCGTCTGAGATTAAAATAAAATATTTTCAAGACACAGGACCACCACAAACAATAACTAAACTCAATCAATTCAAAGAATAAACTAAACTTAACAAAATAAATATAGGTATCGAATCACCTCTCGTTAGCCAAGGTAGGCCGAAGAATCGTTGGAATCGATTGCAAAAACTATCGCGAGGCAATCGATAAACGAACGACAGTCAATGACCTAACAGGGGACGTGGGAATCTTGTCCGAGTGACATTACTGGCTGCATTGTCCGACTTTTTGGCTTCTTTGAAGGCTGAGATGATTATTGTACTCCCTGCGGTGTAAACAGGGCGTCATTTTATTGGTGCTAGCCACTTCTTGCCTGGTAGTCTTATGCTTATAGCGCTATGAGGCTCTTTTGGCGGGTGGCTACAATCAGACCGCCATCTTGGCTTTTCAATATTCTATTCTATTTTTATTTATGTCAAGTGGAGCTGATATAGGACTATTCTGCCAATGTCATAAGTAGATTGGAGAAGCAAGAGTGGGTTTTTCAACATATTTCACAAAATAATTGCACAAATTTTTACTACCAGCGTCACGTCAATGTCATTCGTTTAAACGGCTGCATGAAATTAAAATGGAACACTCAGTGTTTGTACGTATGGCGGATCCAGCTCCACCATTTTATTTTTCTTTGGCTTCTGAGCCGATATCGACGGCCGTGTGTGTGTGTTCTGCCAGTGTCATAGCTCCACCATGGAAACTGGCTAGAATTTTATCACAGCATGATATATTCTATCATGGTTTGTGACAGAGAAAATGAAGGTGTCTTTCAAAGTTATCAGAGGCAGGAAATTGAAATCATTATCTAAAGTTCATCATCTAAAATTATGGAATAACAAACTGAATACTATTCTTAACAAAGATCGAATTCCATTGCAACCAAAAACATATTAAGATCCATTTGTTACAAATGGTCATTTAAAAATCAACTTAGAATACATTTTACTAAAGCGGGTAATTGATTAAGTACCGATGGAATGTAGGTTATCTGAGATTATGAACACTGCTTTAGTAAGTGTTCAAGTACTTTTTTGTCTCTTTTCGGCTATTTGCTTGAAAACTTTGAGGTTTATTTTAGATACTCCATTTTGTTTAAACAGAGCTCAATCATTCCGAATCTGTGAGTCATCTGTATTGTTGATTTGTGCGCGACATGGAAAAGGAGGTGCTGTAGTTATGTTTATTGTAAAGCCTGTAGAATACACGATGTTTAAGTAGGTATATTAACGTTGTTGATATTTAAATTAGAAATTAAATTTCAAAATATTATTTTTTTCTTTCTTTTGTGGCTTCGCACGATTTGTGCATTTAGCCAATGTCACGTAATGAATTTCAAATTAGTAAGTGCCTGACGTAAATTCGCGTATTTTAAGTCGCCATGTTTTTAATCATGTTTGATTGGTCTATGGAGTATCTGAATTTGACAAGACGAAACTAGTATCGGCTGTCGGCAGAAGTTACCACCCACCAGACAAAATCTTGTCGCCAAGTGATTTGTGGTGTTCCGGTATGATGTCTGGTGAAGCCGTACGGAGGACGGGTCTGAGCAGTTGTGTTGCGATGTGTGCCGGGTACGTTGCAACAAATGTTGTGTCGGTAGTTTAATCGTGGAGGGTCTCCAGATCGATCTACCTCTGGCGCAGCATCCTTGGTCATGTTGTTAGGCTTAACATTGCACCACCTCGCTCAACTGCCGTCTTCCTTCCAATTCACTAAGTTTTCACTAGGCTTACTAAACTAGCGCGCTTTACTATCAACGATTGCATCACTGCATACCATCGGATTGCAGTCAAGAACTAGTTTATAATTATTAAAAATAAAAAAAGACGAAACTAATATCTTATCTTCTGTCCTTTTCTTAATAAAATAGAAAGTAAAAAATGCACTGAACTTAATTTAGTTTAGTTTGTGATCGGGAGAATAGTGTGTTTGACTAAAAAAACTAATAAGTCTGTCAGTCAGATTTCGAAAAAATACAAAACACGTATTTTTTCTTTTTTCTAATGAACAAAAAATGTGAAAAAATGTGTGACGCCACTGGACGCTACACTTTTTAGCGAGCAGTGACGTCACCAGCCACCACTCCCGATCTTTGATGCCTTTTATGTATTTGTCAATCTTTATTGATTTGATAAAGCAAAATATACGTATCCAATATTTTTCTGAATGACGGACTAATTAGTTTTTTTTAGTCAAATACCCTATTGGTCCCAATGTCTATATAATCCGACTCAATATTAGAGACGAATTATAAATATAGACAAGGAGTACGAAGTCCTCAAACTTAAAGCATTTATTTCAACTAAGCAATTTACAGGCATTTTGGAATTGTCAACATTTAAGAGGAAATCAGTTAATTAGAAAATTTAAGTTAATTGCCAATTCCAAAACGTAGATTTCTCTGGAGAAGAACGGTCGGAAACTCCAAGGACACTAATTTAAATCAAGATATAACATAATTAGTCCTGGATACATTATTCTTATAAACGCATACAAAACTCTTTAAAGAATAAAGACTCTAATCTATGAATTAAGTAAATGAAGTCTTCGTATTTTTTTGAAGAAACAAAAGCTGCGATGTACGCGGTATAAAAAAGGAAGCAAAACGCTTCGTCCGGATCGCAGTGGTGTCAACAACGTAAGGGTGGAAACTCGGCGTACGACGGGTCGTCCGATGATGGAACGGAGATGGGGGAATTAAATCATGCAATTCCCTTACACATTCATCAGAATGCATCCTATAGAAGACCAAAAGGCTGGCTACTCTACGCCTGTGCTCCAGGCTTTGGAGACCGTTTCGAGTTAAGTCTGGGTCGCCAATCAGCCTCTTCGCACGCCTCTCCACCGAATCCAAAGTGGCAAGCTGACATTTCGCAGTACCAGCCCAAATGTCCCTGCAGTACTCCACACGAGCGGACCTGTGCTTTGTACAACATAAGAAGCTGCCCTGGTGTGAAGTACCGCCGGACCTTCGCGATGACGCCTAGTTTTCTGGCAGCCACCCTGGCCTTGGACTAAATCTGATCCTTCCTGATTGATGCACTTTCCGGATTGTTTTGATGTATTTTGGGGAGTGTGCGCGGGAATTGACGACCCGTCGTACTGCGAGTATCCACCCTTACGTTGTTGACACCACTACGATCCGGACCAAGCGTTTCGCCTCGTCTTTTGTACGGCGTACATCGAGAGATTGGAACAATTTGCCAGCGGCGGTGATTCCGTCTGACTACACTTTAAGTCTCTTCAAGGCTAGAGTGAATAGGCTCTTAATAAACTAGCGCGTTGTACCATCAACGTTTGCATCACTGCTTATCGTCAGGCGGGATTGCAGTTAAGCTCTAGATTATAATTATAAAAAAAAATCGGCATAAGAAAATGTTCTGCCATGTTGTAGTGGGTGCAATAAATAAATTTCTATACTAAAAAGTTCACTGCTGTGATAAAAGCTTGACTTGGATTACTAAAGTTACTTCCCTGTGGAGAAAACAAAGAAAGAAGAAAACAAAGGAAGAAATACCTGCCCTGATTTTTTATCCTACAACTGTCATGTTGTGTTAATATTGGATGCATAATTCCGGTTTTTGGGTGTCAAGAAGACATTATGGGAAAGTTTATCACGTGTGTACCACCTGTGGCGTTAATAAGTAAATAAACATGAGACTTCAATGGGAGATTTTTAAGAACAGTTGGTAAAAAGTATTTGAGTAATAGCATTAATAATTAATTTATGGAAGTCAGTAGGAATGTTTATTCTGTATTTACGGACAGCAGCAGCTACCCGAAATAGTCGAATATTTCCAACTAACCTTGAGCCTTAATGCATTAGAGATAAAGTTGAAAATCTAATAAAGAAATCTGACAGATTATAGTAGCTTGTTGTACAGTCGTCTGTACCTTAGCTAAAATATCATGGATTATAAAGATAATGCATGGTATTTTTTTTTCATCGGCTGCCGGCTGAAGTTACCACCTACCAGACAAAGTCTTGCTACCAAACGATTCGTCGTGTTTCGGCATAATGTCTGGTGAAGCCGACGGGTGATGATGGGTCTGAGCAGTTTTGTTGCGATGTGTGCTGAATATGATGCTAAATGTTGTTGCGTCTGGGTTTGGTCGTGGAGGGTCTCCAGATCAATCTCCCTCTGGAGCATCATCGTTGGTCGTGTTGGGTTTAACATTGCATCACCTCACTCAACTGCCGCCTTCCTTCCTATTCACTCAGTTTTTTTTTGCTTGAAGAGGCTCTTAATAAACTAGTGCGCTTTACCATCAACGATCGAATTGCTTACCATCAGGCGGGATTGCGGAAAGCCCTAGTTTACAATTATATAAAAAAAAATAATACACAAAAGTGTTTTTTTTTTTATACTTTTGTCACTTATAAACAGTAATCCTAATCAGACTAATAAATTGAGACCATATTCTAAATACACTTGGAAGGTCTAATGCAACCCATGTTATCTTCGACCCGGCATGCAATACTTACGCCTTTAGACCTTACAATATTGCCCGAGACCAGATTGACAAGGGCCATATTCAAATTGCCTTGTAAACGTATTCAGATGGTCATAAAAGCAGATGCTACTTTAAAATAATAATGAAGCAGTTTCCCGCATGTGGGCAATAAAATGATAGTTATTATTAATAAAACAATGGTTTATTATAGGTGTGTAGGTTGAAAACGTCCGTTTTGATGCAACGTTCTCTCATATGTGGTATCTTTGTGTTTGAATAACCAATGTTTGACTGATCCGGCGCCTTGATTCCGTATCACACTTTCAACCACAAACTGGATAATAGCGATATATCCAAGGTATGAAAATCAAAAAAAATAATTAGTTCGTCTTATAGATAAAAAAAAAAATAAGACCCGTATTTTTTATTTTGTCGAAATTACCAAAAACTATTGAGATATAGCGTATTAAAGTTACGGAGTGGGGGCTAATTACGTCACGCTGTGGTAGATTTTGTACCACGGCGTGACGTCATGCGACATTTCAAATCAATATGTCTTCCGAAGTATTTGAATGAAAGAAAAAATAAAAAATACGTAAGGCTTTATAATTATGTTGGTTAAAATTGTCTGCTCTACAATATAATATGTACATAAAGCAGTGAATGATGTAGAATTGTCAAAATGAAAGCAATCAAACTAAATTTAAATAATAATAAAAAAAATGACAATATTTAACGTAATCCATTTAAAACAACTATTTACTTTTACAATAGGTATATGTAAAAGGTATTTGAAAAATGATCAATTATTAAATTCAATTAAGCGCACACAATTTTTATTCGATTTCAAAACAATTGAATTGGAATTAAAATCACTCGATTACTTCGAATAAACTCGTTCGCATCACTAAGTTTCGTAACTTTATGTTATTTTTCCTATGGGAAAGTAGTGAAATTTGAATTTTAACGTTGTTGAACACTTATAAAATAGTGTTGTATCGCGTAGGTTTGATAAAAGTATCTTATTTTACCGACCACCGATGACTTTCCATTTGATAATCTATTAAGTATGTAAAAAAGTAGCCGAATTAATTTATAAAATGTTTATTCACGAGGAAAATGGTAAACGTTGTTATGTTCAACGCGATTCGGTTAATTCTACTGTATTCTGCATATAATTGGTGTTTAACTAAATACTTAATGTCACTTAATGATATTACTTATTAAAACATTAAAATTAATACTTCATGACTTCATATTGTTCACTTGTTATTTCATTTCTCTATTGGTCAGATGCTATCAAATGTATGTATTTAAAACCGGTTAATGATATTTATTTATTTAGTAATTTGTAGTTTATTTAGTTTTATAAGTTTGTAAATATAACGGAATAAAAATAAACAGTGAAAAGAAAAGAAAAGTTAATAAACTAGTGCGCTTTCCAATCAACGATTGCATCACTGCTTACCATCAGGCGGGATTGCAGTCAGGCACTAGTTTATAATTATATGTTTAAAAAAAAAAAAAAAAACTCCTGAACGGATTTGAACGAAATTTGGCAAACTGATTGTTTATAACCAGTATTAAATAAATGTATCCAATTCCGTTAGCAGTAGTTAATTATGTTACATATATGTATGTATTTATTGTATTTTATTTTTTAATATTAATATAGTATTGTATATGTTTATATGAGCCTTGATGTCCGAAATAAATGGATAAATGTTTTTGAAGTGAAACTTCTTTAGGCACGCTTGACTTGGGGAGTAAACTAGCGAAAGCATTATAGACTACAGGCCCATGTCCAAAATGGATGGGTTATATGAACCACCAGGTGACGTATATAGGACGATATAAGAGCATAAAATAATAAGATTCAGCTCTATGCCGTCACTTGTAAGCTGTCCAGCTGAGTGCTGGGAAGAATTCAAAAGCGCAGGTAGAGTGAGTACCTTTTGGGTCATATATTTTTGTACGGCATTGCGGAATACTGGATTAGAAGCTAAATTGAAACAGAATGAAACTGATGCCGTACAAAATAAAATGACCAAATTTACCCTGGAAATTGTTAGAAAATCAAAAAAATTTACCGACTTTGTGGCGCATCATTTTTTACGGCACTGCGCGCTTTCTTATTATTTTTCATGGATTTAACGATGGTAAAAATGCCGTACAAAAATATATGACCCAAAAGGTACTCACTCTACCTGCGCTTTTGAATTCTCACCAGCACTCTGTTGGACAGCTTATAAGTGACGGCATAGAGCTGAATCTTATTATTTTATGCTCTTATATCGTCCTATATACGTCACGTGGTGGTTCATATGACCCATCCATTTTTGGACATGGGCCTGTAGTCTATTACGAAAAATGATCGGGCAAGGCGAACGAAAGCAGAGTATAGTCCTATTTCGTCTGTACTACAAACAAGGAGTTGGCTCATGTAAATATTGCATGACATGTCGAGTATGAAGTTGTGAGTTCGCATCTCGCCGAAGGCAATATATATTTTTTGGATCTTTTTAAGATTTGTTAACAATTGAGTCGAGTATGAAGTTGTGAGTTCGCATCTCGCCGAAGGCAATATATATTTTTTGGATCTTTTTAAGATTTGTTAACAATTGATTACCTAAGAGCACAAATAATTTATAAATTTCGTTCTGTTCTGGCCTTTATATTGTTTTATATATTTTTGCTGAACATTTCTGATATAATTGAAAGTATAGAAGCTTGAAGATATCGTCACAATACGATAATTGGACACAAAGTACAAATTGCTTTCGAGCCTCATAAGCTCAATTATTAAGCTAAGTACCTTGATTGATTAAGAACTATGAATTTCTTCATGAACATGACGCTGCGAACACCCCCCGACCCCCCTCATTGATTACCTCACCCCCCCGTGGATTATCTCGGGAACCAGAGGTCGTGGACTACCCGAGTTTGGGGTCCCCTGATTCAGGAGGAAGAGCCCGACCTTTTGGCCCCGAGGGAATCCACTTTTGATGTGAAACATCTATAGGCGCACGTGAGACCGATTTCTGGCGTGGCGACGCGTCGCCACGCGCAATCGACTGTGCGTTTCTCTCTCACTCGATCCGGCGTTAAGCCATCTCTTTCGCTCCACTGAGCTCGGAATCGACTGTGCGTTTCTCTCTCACTCGATCCGGCGTTAAGCCATCTCTTTCGCTCCACTGAGCTCGGATACCTATAGTGTATACTCTGTTTATTACAGTACTCATAACCTGTGTTTTTCTGGTAAATAAATCATTTTTCTGTTCTGATAATAAAATGTCTGACCGTGATAATTTAGAGAGTGGAAGTGATCAGCCTCCTGCAAAGAAAGCAAAATCACACTATGACACATTATCAAGTCATCAGTAAGTTAATTATATTTTTATAATTAAAGTATGCATTTATCTGTGCATTTAGCACGCGTATATTTGGTGTGTATTGAGCGCCAGTAAATGTAAAATCTACTCTCTAGGTAGATTAAAAATCACATAAATTTCATTGCATATCATGTTTTTAAATTAATTATTAATTTTAATTTCATTCTTATTGAAATTAATGCATTAAAACAATTGCTTAGAGAATAAATTTATTAAGACTGACAGAACTTTATTTTAAAATCAGCTGATGGCGTGCAGCGCACGAATCTTTTTCTTATTTGTTATTAATTTAAACTTTAAAAAATTAATTAATTTTTCTAATCATAATGGAGTTTATAGTGAAACATTCATTATTTATATTTATAATTTACGATCTTTAGTAGTATATTGAAATAACTAGCTAAGATTCTTGAGTTCACTAATATATTGAAGCCATTTAAAATTTTTTTCTGCATATTTTAATAACTTAATATTTAACTTAAATATTTTTTATTTTATTTTATTGACATTTTTAGTTCCTACCACAATCTGTTCTTTTCTGCATACTACTTTTACGAAATAACGTCGATGTTTCACATCTACCAGGCGTCCCGTGACGGCTCCATTTTTTTTTTTTTTTTTTAAATTGGAGGTCTATGCAAAAATATTAATTTATAAATGAAAGCATGAAATAAATTTAAATATTTATAGAAAATTAATATATGTATATGTGTATACATGTATATATTGTACACACATATATATATATATATACATACAGATGGTGCGAAAGAAGTTTCACTTCAGTCGTGTGGTCATAAGCACACTCGTTTTTTTTTTTTAAATTTTGTTTCGGGTTTCGGATATACAAAAAATAACGTTGTTTATTATAATAGCACATGGGATATTATTTATCCTGATTTTCCCACGGAGCTGGCACTTAAACATTTTTAATAAAGGATTAAAACAAATCTTAAAATCATCCTAAACAATCTTGTTTGTGATATCTATACGACTAATAAAGTAAACACTTCAACTAATTTTATTGCCCACTTACCTAAATTATTCAATTTAATATCGATACACTATTAATTAGAAGCGGTATATCGCTTATCTCAAGGGGAGATCTCTTAATTAATGTCAATTAGATGGCACCTGAGATAATGCCATTAATGGGTCCCGAATGCAAATCAGTGTGGATTCGGAAACCACTTTTAAGCTGGAATTAGGTCATTGTTACCTTATTTATTTCAAACGGGTTTACGATTACAGTTTTGGGTACAAAACTCAGGTAATTCCGACATTCCAATCATATTCATACTAATACAAATGTGTAGTATGTAATGCTGCTAAAGCCGAGAATGGTATATGCACTTATACAGGATGGTAATATTTCGGCAGGGGTGGCGGCTGCCCCCCCCCCCCCCCCCTGATATCTCGCAGAAGATGTGTGAACTCCCCTGAATACTAAACAAAGTATAAATGAGGACTTATCTCAAACTTTTAAATAAATCACGTAATAGACACTAACCAAATGTACGATGTAATTGCCAAAAAACCGTGTCCAACTATAGCGTACAAAGATTACTCAATCTAAAAATTTGACTTGCGACCTTCTAGGTCGGACTTGCCCCCAACCCAAAGGCCAGAAGATACGCCCATGTCTACAATTAGCAGAATCCATGGTAACAGGAGTGTTGATGTCGCTCCTACCGTGTATTCAAATTCGAAACCATATTCTTCTTCGTCTTCCGCCTATGGATGTCCACTGCTGGACAAAGGCCTCCCCCAAGGCTTTCCACGCTGACCGGTCTTGTGCTGCCCGCATCCATCGGCTTCCCGCGACCTTCACTAGGTCATCGGTCCACCTTGTTGGGGGCCTCCCTACGCTGCGTCTTCCAGTACGTTGCCGCCACTCCGGAACCTTACTGCCCCATCGGCCATTGGTTCTACGAGCAATGTGCCCTGCCCACTGCCACTTCAGTTTAGCGACTCGCAGAGCTATGTTGGTGACTTTGGTTTTTATCTGCGGATCTCCTCATTTCTGATTCGATCACGCAGAGAAACTCCGAGCATAGCTCTTTTTCTTTGCCCTTTGTGTGACTCTGAGCCTTCGTATTAGGCCCATTGTGATTATTATGTAAGAAATATAAAGGTAAACGAAAAAAGGAGTAAGTAAAAATTGTGTTCTAGCCAAAAGTGGTTCTAGCCCATATTTTCCCCATGGGAAAAAGGAGCGACTTAGTCCCCTTAGTTACGCTAGGTCCGTCCCCATAAATCTGTTCCTATAAAGAAAGGCTTGAAATAAAGTCCCTCTGTAATAAAATACCGTCTCTTACATGGCCAGGTTATCCGGAAGCAAGTGATGCGACTGAAGTCGATAAGTATGGGCCGAACACATCACTAACTGTCACTGTGAATGGATAAGCATGGGCCTGTCTTGTCCTGTTCTGGTTCAGTTTATGGGCTTAAATAAATCCAGTTATATCCTGTTTTTGTTGATATTAACTTTCGTGAGTCGTAGTTATGTTTAAAATTGTATACAGTCGTCTATGTATGCCTTTTATTGGATTGCTTTATTAGTTTCACAGTGATTTTTGAATCAAATTATGTCTATATTATTAAAAATCAAACCCCCAAAATAGTTATTTGAATGAAACTGACAGATGTCAAAATCGAATTCTCTCAGTAGCTGAGCTATGTGTGGTTTTAGTTTAAAATTAGTTGAGAAATCTTGTACCTAAAAGTTATCTGAGAGCTTATAATGGTAACTTCCTGCCAGTACTGTGTTTTATCAGAATTTGCAAAAGAAAAAGTTGATTCCTATAATTCGTTATCAACTTTTCTTGTTTTCAGAGTTTTCCAACGATAAATTCTCACATAAGCACGCTACTTAAGATGTAAGTATACTAACTTAGGTATATGTAACTTAGCTTAGCAGCTAGGAACATAGAATGTGTCTTCACCATTATATCGATTTTCTTCCTGGCTAGCCGGAAATTTGAGTAAGGACTAGCGGAAACGCTCCTTGCATCCGACTTACCTCTTAACTTTAGAGCATATGTACGCTAAAACCTCACCAAAAGTAAAGATGGCATCAATTTATATTTGGATGATGACACACACAATAAAATACAGAAGGATATGTCAAAGTTAAGATCTAACTACCTTTCCAACCAACTTCGAGAGGTGTCTCGTCGAATCCAGCCCGGTTAGGCAACGTTCGGGAAGCTAGCTACATTTTCTCGTCGCCCAAGATACCTCAGTGTCTCGAGACTAAAGTCTTTGTCCAGTGTGTGTTGCCAGTAATGACTTACGGAACGGAAACGTGGTCGCTCACATTGGGTAAAAATATACTTAAAAATAAATACATAATATTAAAGTATGTAAATGTGCATAAAATGGACAAATTCTCACAATATAGAAGAAAGGTAATGCTCTCTTAATCGAAATTTAAATACAGAAATAGTGTTTAAATCACGAACGTTAGGCGGGAGTGTTACGCTCCACACTTTTATTATGGAAAGTTTGAAATATGATTTTCCATTTTATGTTGTATTTATATATTGAAAATGGTTCTAAATAGTTTAGCAGATCTAACTTCAATATTGATTTCGTATACATATGTCGACACAACAAACCGATGAACGAAACTTTTGCGTTTTATTTTCGCATCCGATACAGAATGTTTCGAGTTGAGTGTTCAGTCCATCACATGTCAATCTACGGACAATATGTATTTTAATTGTATAACCTTTTTTTTCTTTTTTCTATCACACAGATGACAAATAATCGTTGTCACCCTAAGAGGGGATGGTGACAGCTAACATGGTATATAGCAGTACCTAATCTAGCGTAACCTACTTTAGCGTAATGTGTTCAAGGTTGATTTTTGAGCGACCACTTAAGACCATTGTAACAAAAAGTTACCCAACATGTAACGAAACGTACTCGGTGGTAGGCTGTAACATTGGCTGCCAGCAGAAGTTACCTACCTCCCACCAGACAAAGTCTTGCCGTCAAGCGATTTGTCGTGTTCCAGCATGATGTCTGGTGAAGCCGTACGGAGGACGGGTCTGAGCAGTGGTGTTGCGATGTGTGCCGGGTACGATGCGCCAAATGTTGTTGTGTCGGGAGTTTGGTCGTGGATGGTCTCCAGATCAATCTCCCTCTGGCGCAGCATCGTTGGTCGTGTTGTTGAGTTTAACATTGCATCACCTCGCTCAAGTACCGTCTTCCTTTCTAGTCGCTCTGGTGTTTTTTCTTAGTGAATAGGCTCTGAATAAACTAGCGCGCTTTACCATCAACGATTGCATCACTGCTACTACCATCAAGCGGGATTGCAGTCAAGCACTAGTTAATAATTATAAACAAAAAGTTCCTAGTAAGCTTTTGAGTGTCACAGAAAGTTTCTACAAATCAACCTGCGGGTGGCGCAGAGACAAACACGTTTGCAGAAATGTAAAATAAAAATAAAACATAATTCCTTAAACTGACAATTCAAGTGACTTTTTCACCAATTTTAAAAATTTGATTCTTAATGCACAATGTACGGACGACAGCAGGGCAAGCTATCTGAAACCGTCAAGTATTCCCAATCAACCTTGAGCTTTAATACCTTATCGATAAAGTAGAAAATCTAATAAAGAAATTGACAGATTGTTGTAGCTTGATGAGCAGTCTCCTGTACACAACATGTAACGAAAAGGGTTTAAAAATACCACGACCTCTTTGGATGATATGAAAATACATATATTAATAAACTGACTTAAAAAAAAACCGACTTAAAAAAAAAACACAAACGACAAAAACTTTAACCAGACAAAAGCATTACCTACACAACTAAAAAGCGATAAATAACCTAATTTATCTACTTAATGCATATTATATATATACCATTATTTAAATATTTACAACTTAATACCTAATACTTTAACAAAGTCATTTTTACTATTTAAATATTTACAGTCATCACTTATTTTTGAAGTCGGTGCCAGCCAAACAAATAAATGTAATTAAGAGAACTGACCGACACTAAAATTCAAAGCAAAGCTTAGAATAGGAAATTGCATAAATCTTTTTGGGTTATACAGTATATTAAGAAAACCCTGTCCGACCTGTGAAGGTGTTGTTAGGTATCGATAACTGATTCTACTAATGCATACAAAACCAAGCTAAACTTAAAAAATAAATCCCCCTAAAAATAAGTATTATTTCGCAAAAAGAGGTAACTTAATAAATGTGCGTTATGCACCCTTCCGCGGGCGGCGGGCGGCAGGGCACGCGGCACGTGGTCACATCGCTATTCGCTCATAAGAATACCGGTGTTGTCACTTTTTTAAAAACTGGCAAATTTCGGGGAAGTTTTAATTAATTCGCGGGGAAAAAGATTATTTCAAAATTCATTTGTATTGGTACTATGATGATTACGTAAAATTTTATATTATATTTGGTCATGTGTTTACCTAACCTTCCTTATGGGTCGGACAGGGTTTTCTTAACATACTGTATAAGTATAGCAATTATGAACGGTCTAAAGTGAAAAAACTACTTTTTAAATCATGAAAAAGCCGACGAAAAATTCCTCCACTGGGTGTTTCAGAATCATGTACTAAATCCATGGTACTCGTTTGTGCGTCGATGTCAGATACACCCTATAAATCTACTTCTTAAATTCAAATCAGAACAGACGTGTCACCGCGCCACATTGAACAACTAATTACGCGTTACACGGCACGATAAAAGTAACTTTACTTGCCAATATCACGGAATACCTCATCCGTAATTCTGGGCGCCTGGTATCATAATAAAATTTCGCATACGATATTGTTTCTTAACTTCCGAACATATAGATATTAAAAAACCCTTCCAAATATCGTTTGATATCATTCAAAAAAGCCTTTCATCATATACCTTTTTTATCGTCCCACTGCTGGGCACAGGTCTCCTCTCATACAGAGAGGCGCCAAAGTAAGTCCGAAACTTGTGTTATGGGATACTAACGATAACGATACTATATTTATAATAGATAAATATATAGATAAACATCCAAGACCCAGGCCAACCAGGAAAACATCGTTTTCCATCATGACCTGGCCGGGGATCGAACCCGGGGCCTCCACGTCGCAGGCAGGCGTGTTGACCGCTGCGCTACGAATATACCATTTTCATTTCTCATACTCCCAAATTAATGTTGTTTTGATCTGATTATTGGGTGGAAAATGCTGCTTCCCTTCTTAGAGATGGAAAAATTCATATAAATAACTTCCCACTTAGGGGCCGAAATGAACTTTAAAAATAGAACTGCTGTCAGCTGTGAAGAGTTTTATATAAAAAAAAAAACATTTCAAAATATATGCTGCGGCCATGTGAGTTTCTAAACAGCCAGTGAAGTGTGAACTTGGCGTAAACTTCTTAGAGCGAAATAAGTCGCAACAATTTTTTTTCTTTCTTTCTTTTTTGGCTTCGCACGGTTTGTGCATTTAGCCAATGTCACGTAATGAATTATTCAAGTCGGAAAAGACGGCCGCGTGAACCATCTTACGAAGGAGGTTTGAGGTAAAGTCATGATGTGGTAACTGTGCTGCGATATTTTACTGTTCTTTATGAATTATTTACTGAATGCACTTTTACTACATAAATCACGCACTTTTATTTGGTAAACAACACTACACCACAACTAGTTTTATTTTCCTCATATTTGAAATGAATAGTAGAGTGTTTTAACACGTGTAAAATAATCAATTCCTATTCGGACTATAACGGGGAATTATTCTTGCGAACCTATGTTAACAATTTACTATTCCGCTACGCGTTGCATACATATAGACTATTCTGCCTTCAACCCGTAACTACCACAGCTTTATCAAAATAATTTGGCCACAGAGAGATGAGCGCCGGAGAGGTAGTGACTTATATCATAAGCCGCGGCTGTAATACAGCTAAACGTCCGAGCTGGCGGTTATCCCAGAGGCTTCAATCACACGCTGTGCTAGATCCTTGCTAAGGATGCCGCTACGAATACTTAGTTGTACGAATATTCCCGTTTAATAGATGATAGCTTTTTGAGAAAAAAAAAAGTATATATTACGACTCGTACAGGAAAACCTCTAACTAAAGTGAAAAAAAAAAAACATATTTAACAACCAGTAGCAAAAAGAAAAAGAACAGAATGTCCTATACGAGGTCAAAAGGCTTCTAACTCTTCATGATCCTGTACCATTTCCATCTTATTAGAAAAAAATACGACTGCGAAAAAAAAAGACAGTGGAAAAATAAATAAATGATTTCGAATTTCTCGGTTTTAAATTTCTTCAGGATGTTTTTCTTCGCCGTTTTGAGAGCAGTGATGATGAAATTTTTCATAAATTGAAGCATTAATGTTAGACGTACGGCCTACGATTCATAAGGCGGACCGTTACATTAGCAAAAGCCTCTCTTTAAACTGCATATTAGATTTTTTTCTAATATAATTTCTCTTTATACACCCCATCATAGTAGTGCTTTAAAACAATAAATAACACTATACTACCCCCACATGTCAAAATAGAGTTTTTCTGCCATGTTACCGACTACTTCCAAAGCCTAAAATTTTGGACAATTTATTACCCATGCAAGCCCTGGACGTATATGAAAATAAAACAGAAAATAAATGCATGGAGTAATATCCGCCGCTTTGAAATCTGTAACGAGTGGACTATCCACGGAACGCGGCCGGCAGATTTTGGGCACGGTATAGATAGGCACAGAAGGCCGACTAAACGCAACGGAAAAAATAGGAGCACGCACACATAGACACACGTACGTACGATGATCACAAACAAATGACAGTATCGTCATCATAATGATGTCACAAAGGTCCTGCAACAGTCGTCAGCAGAGTTTATCGTGCAACTAGCATATACACAACTTCTCAACATGAACCGATGGGCAAATGCTCGCTAGACAATACCCATCTTGTCAGAAGATCCTCACTTTTCTAAGGAGAATGAGTGAACTTTACACTCTGCTCTGTTTTGAAATAAAATGAACATATTCTACTTACAAATGCTTGCTTGACATGCTGGTCCTGCTCCATTGGAATCTAGAGTCTGGACTAAATCAACCTAGTTGCGAATTTAAATGTTTTCTAACCGGGGTCGAAACCCAGGTTGTCAGCTTTTATGCCTACGACTTCCCAATAGCGTCTCCACACGGGTGCCTGAATAAGGACGGCGCCACCCAGGAAGTTGCCGAGACGACCTAGACGCATACCGCCCGGGTTGTGTCGGGGTGGCTTTAGAAAGGGATATCTATAAAGATTTGGAACCTATGTTCAGCTGTCGGACATTGTAAGAAAAAAAGAAGAAAGAAAGAAAAACACTTATTGTCACTCATGGGTACAGGAAAAACTTAAAACTAAACTAAGTAGAACAATTAAATATAAAAACAAGTTATACTTACATAAAAAAGTAACCACTTGAAATTCCATTACGAGGCCTAAAGGCTCCTATTTTAGCAAAGTGCTTCGACATTTAAGTGTAAAGGTCGCAGAGCTGATATTCTGATTTACCCTAAATAAAAAAAAATATAATTAATACAAACATACTTAGCTTTACTGTCATTGCTTAATTTTTAATACTTAGAACCTATTTTATTTCTCACATATAATTGTATAATGACCCATTCGTCTCTAGGTATACGACGTTTTCGACGTCAAAATTAACGAGAAAATAGAAGAATACTTCAAGAAAGCAATTAAAAGGCAGTTTTAAACTACAAAAGTACCTTTTAATTGCCTTCTTGAAGTAATTTGACTTTGACGAGTACACTTAAACTCGTTGTACGTGAAGCGTGTGCGTTCTCGCTTGTTATACAGAGTCGACCTTCTGTACCCAATTACTATGTGCGCGGGACTTGCAACGTAGGATCCCGCACAAGCTTTTAATTTGATAGCGTTATACAAACGTTTTAGTGATATGAGAAATTGATGGATTACTGGGTTTATTGGAACTGGACGAACTTTTTTGGGTTTTTCGAGGGTCCAAACCCTGTAGTTGGATTTGTGTATGCATGAAACATTATGAAGATCTTGTGGATAAGATAGAGGTTAGTTACATATTATATAAAGTAGTTCTACAACTGTCAAACAAAACATTTTTTACTAAGATAGATTTTTTCGAATGACGCTGACAGGGCATAGCATTTTAATCAGTCTAAAATGTAACCTTACCTCGTAACACATATTACAATCAATTTAAAGTATATTGCTACTCCATTGCTTCATATGTTGGAAAACTTTGTCTGTTCAACAACATAAATAGCGCAGTGAATGTTGTTGAACTGTCAAAATGAAACTCATTGTTACTGATAGTGTGTGTAGTGATACCAAAACTCTCACAGAAGCGAAGGCTGTAATTCTCCAGATATTACATAATAACATACTAGTACAATGGAAACAAAAGTTCAGTCGGTTCGTCTGTAACATACCCTTAAATATTGCTGGTCTGTGAAAAATAAACCTGTATAAAGTATGTAACTTTTGAGTACTTACCTTTCTCATAAATACTTAAGCTACGTCTACAAAGTTTAACTCAGTACTAGTAACAATTACTGCTAGTTTCTTTTAGTACCTAAATAACTTAGGGACACGTTTTCAAACGGAATACAGCCAGGGAAATTAATAGTTCAGCAAATTGACACCGTACGTAATTTCGTTGGTCATCACACAGCTGTCTAAAAATTACAGTTATGTCATAAAATAATAATGAAGTATCTTGACTCGGCTCGCAAGGTTGTCGACATGTGGGATGTGGATTCAGCAATCATTGTACCGATAGTCATGACAGCCAGTTGCTTAATAGAAAAGTACCTCGACCAACACCTCAGGAGGCTCTCATTAGGCAGCTGGATCAAGGGCTTGATTCAGAAAGCGATACTTCTAGAGACGGCTCGCATTGTCAGGAGGTTCCTCTCTCTGGAGCCCTGATCCTGTAGCTTGAAACCTGTCTTCGATACCGGTGGGTTACTACTTTTTATATTTTTAAATGTTTTTATATTTCTATAACATGTTAATATCCTAATTAATTAATATTTAGATCCCGTAGTCAAAGTAAGCGAGACATATACTATTTAGCACTATTTCTTCGCGAACGCAAACTGTTTTCCAGAGAATAAAACCTACCACCAAAAAGTGACTGCCACGATGTGAATTCTTTGGAAAGTATAATCAGACTTCATCAGTTCTAGTGCAGCAAAAATATGTGGAGGTAGGCGTGTTCTTGAGAGGAGATCGCTAATCAGCAAACGTATGGTAAACGTAATAAGGTAGGTAGGGCGATGATCTACGCGATGTCGCTGGCGGTAGCATGCAATCATGAAGGGATCAATGTCCAACAGTGGACTGCTGTAGGCTAATAATGGCGCCGATTCTGTTGTTTACAAACTAAACCAATTTGAAGATAAGTGCATCTTTTTCTTTCCATTTCGTTAAGAAAAGGATAGAAGATAACATTTTAGTTTAATCCTGTCAAATTAAGATATTCCATAGAGAGTTTAGACGCGATTATAAACATGGCGACTAAAAATACGCCAGTTTACGTCAGGAGCGCACTAATTTGACAGGTCTAAACTGACATTTTATCTTCTGTCCTTTTTTAATGAAACAGAAAGAAAAAGATGCAGTTAACTTAAAATTCGTTTAGTTTGTGAAGACCCACAAAGTCTTGCCGCCAAGCGATTTGTCGTGTTCCGGCATGATGTCTGGTGAAGCCGTACGGAGGACGGGTCTGAGCAGTTGTGTTGCGATGTGTGCCGAGTACGATGCGCCTAATGTTGTTGTGTTGGGAGTTTGGTCGTGGAGGGTCTTTACATCAATCTCCCTTTGGCGCAGCATCGTTGGTCGTGTTGTTGGGTTTAACATTGCATCACCTGGCTCAACTGCCGTCTTCCTTCGTATTCGCTCGGTTTTTCTGAGTGAATAGGCTCTTAATAAACTAGCACGCTTTACCATCAACGATCGCATCACTGCTTACCATCAGGCGGGATTGCGGTCAAGCGCTAGTTTATAATTATTAATAAAAAAAAATAAATAAATAAATAAGAGAATCAGTGCCAATGTCTATAATTCGAAAATCGAAGTCGTTCTATCGGGTCTGGTTGTTTGTGTGTGTGCCTTCAGCGTTTATATGTTTGTAAAAGGAGAAATTCCTAGTGTGGGGCAACAATAATTAAAAAAAAAATGTCCCCGACTCTAATTGCGTAACTCAATTTGCACTTCATTTAAATCATTTTTAAGCAAATTGCTACTCCATTGGGTCTTTGTCGTCATCTACTAAATAACATAAATAACTAGCGACCCGCCCCGGCTTCACACGGTGCAATGCTGATACTAAATACCTACAGTACAGAAAAACTGAACGTTGTATAAAAAACATAGCAGCACGCCGCTCCCGGTACCCCAGCCGATCGATACCACCGTAAATGCGACGCTACGCAATTTTTAAATGTGTAATATCTTCGAAAATATTCATTTAATTCATATGCTGTAAAAGGCAATATACATCTATATTAAATTAACAATGTATTTATTAAGAGATTATATTGGATAAGGATTAATACTGTATTGGTTAAAATCGCTTCGAAAATAAGCCAATATTTGTCGTTATTGTGAGACTTTTCAATGTGTACCTGCCTGCGTTTCAATGCAAACGAAAAAAAAAAAAGTAATAATTTACAACATCACATTAGAAACCTCAAAAATAACAGTATTTCTCCAGTATTTAATATATGTTATTATACATATAAACCTTCCTCTTTAATCACGCTATGTATTAAAAACCCCGCATCAAAATCCGTTGCGTACTTTTGAAGATTTAATCATATTGTTACGGGCTAGGGGTACTAAAACGCCGGTTAAGGATTACGAAGTTTATTGGCAACGAAGGTACAGTCGATTGTAGGCAATGACAAGTAGAATATTGTTGACGTTGCCCCGAAGTCTTCCCTTACGTCCACGAAGTCCGTGTCTTAAACACACAATAACACTACAGATGTTACTTCACGTAGTACTCACAGTTCTCGTTACAGTTGTCGCAGTAGGTATTCTCAAAGATCGCTTCTTAAGTGTCGCTGTTTTCGTATCGGTAGTCAAGTGTAGACTGACTCGGCGCCGGCGTCACGGCGCTATATATAGGCCAGCTGATCGAACATTCCAGAATCGTCTAGACGTAATAATAATAGCGCATAACTTCGAGTACATTCAGTAGGTACCTACGGTAATTCCCGGAAACAGGTTTCTAGAAATTTCGATGTCGTCACTTAGTTGACAAAATTGATAAAACCTGTACCATTCGATAGGCCACCTTAAGTCTAGGAATGCGTTTTTATATTACACTTATAAGATGTCTAGATCTCGAGTTATAGTGCTTAAAAGTTACACACTGCATGTCACGCGATATTGAACCTTATGCCCTCGACATAAGGTGCATTCGTAACATTGCCCCCTTCTTAGTCGTGCTCGTCCCGAGCATGATTTGATCCGTAATAGCGAGCTAGGCGGTCTACGTGTACGATCTTCAGCTTCCCTCTAGGTCCTTTCTTTATGCGGTAGGTGACATCGTTTATCCTGGTTACTATCGTGTACGGACCCTCCCATTTGGCTTGGAACTTCGGACTCTTTCCTTTTCTCCTAATGGGATTATGTAACCATACCAAAGTTCCCTCTTCAAATCCGGGCACGTTAGCTTTGCGGTCGTATCGGATCTTCATTCTCTCGCTGGTTTTCAGACCATTCTCTCTCACTAGCTCATGTATTCCATCTAGTTTACGTCGTAGGTCGGCCACATAGTCGACGGCTAGGATAGGGGTATCGGGGGGTGTTCCGGTTAGTGCATCTTTGGGTAATCTAATTTCTCGGCCGAAGTTGACTTTCGCCGGTGTACAATTTGTGCTGTCATGTGTTGCAGAGCGGTATGACATTAAGAAGAGTGGAATATATTGGTCCCAATCCCTCTGGTGTTCTTCCACTACTTTGGCCAAATGATTCTCTAGCGTCTGGTTGAATCTTTCGACCATTCCATCTGACTGAGGATGATATGGTGTTGTACGAGTCTTATGTATCCCGAGTAGTTGGCAAACTTCTTGAAACAGTGAAGACTCAAAGTTTCTACCCTGGTCAGAGTGTAACTCCAAGGGTACGCCAAATCGACAGAACACCTCGTGAACTAGCTTTTTGGCGACTGTATGAGCTTCTTGGTTAGGTACTGCAAAAGCTTCTGGCCATTTGCTGAAATAGTCTTGCATGACGATGATATACCTATTCCCTTCTTCAGTGATAGGGAATGGCCCTGCTATATCGACAGCAACTCTTTCCCATGGTGCACCAACATTGTACACTTTCAGCCGACCTTTGGCTCTCGTTTGCGGTCCCTTTACTGAGGAGCAGGCTACACATTTCCTACACCAGTCCTCTACGTCTTCGCGACAATGCACCCAATAAAATCTTTTTCTCACCTTCTCCAGGGTTTTCTTCACTCCTAGATGTCCTCCGGATACTCCGTCGTGCACCTGCTTTAGCACTGATGCGACTTTATCACAGGGGACAACTATCTGTAAAGTGACCTCCTGTCCACTGGGTGATTCCCATTTCCTCTTCATAACTCCATTATCAATTATCAGGCTGTCCCATTGAGCCCAGTAACTTTTGGCTGTTGGACTAAGCGCTGATATTTCACTCCAAGCGGGCCTCTGGCCACGTTTCTTCCATTCGATTACTGTCTTCAAGTCACTATCTTCCTTTTGTGCCTCTTCCAATGATCGATTATCCCAATCTTCATCCAAAGCGTTCACCTGGATAATCCTTACGTTCTCTTTCTTTTCCTGTTTGGCACAATGTCGGCAAGATTCTTCGCAAGACCGTCTAGATAAAGCATCAGCATTATTGTGTGACTTGCCTTTTCGATGTTCAGTGACAAAATCAAATTCTTGGAGCTGCTCTATCCACCTTGCTACTTGTCCTTCTGGGTCTTTGAACTGAAGCAACCACTGTAAAGCAGCGTGATCGGTGCGAAGTGTGAACTGTCTCCCAATCAAATATTTCTTGAAGTGTTGTAAGGTCTTAACAACGGCTAGAAGTTCTCGGCGGGTAACACAGTAATTTCTTTCTGGCTTGGAAAGACATTTGCTGAAATATGCAATAACGACCTGCCGATCTCCTTGTGTTTGAGAGAGAACTCCTCCAATGCCAACATTGCTGGCATCCGTGTCCACCAGAAATCGGCCTTCCCGACTAGGGTAACCTAATACAGGAGCCTCACACAAGTGAGTTTTGAGTAGCGCAAATGCCTGTTCGCAGTCAGGATTCCATTCAAATTGACACTTTTCCTCTGTTAAACGATGCAACGGTTTCGCTAACTCGGAGAAGTTCTTCACAAACCGACGGTAATATGCACACAGACCCAAGAAAGAGCGTACCTCAGTTTTGTTACGAGGAGTAGGCCACTTCGACACGGCTTTTATTTTTTCAGGATCTGTTCGAATTCCTTGCGCCGAAATAATGTGTCCTAAGTATCCAACCTCTTTCTGGAATAGTGTACACTTACTAGGACTGAGTTTTAAATTCGCTTCACGCAGTTTTTGGAACACTTTCTCCAAATTGCGTAGGTGCTCTTCGAAGCTTCGTCCCATAATGATGATGTCATCCAAATAGACCAGGCATGCATCACCAAGCAACCCCACCAAAATGCGCTCCATTAGGCGCTCGAATGTAGCTGGAGCATTGCACAGTCCAAAAGGCATGACATTGAATTGCCAGAGACCGTTCCCAGGACCAGTGGAGAATGCGGTCTTTTCTTTATCCTGCTGACAGATTTCCACCTGCCAGTATCCACTTTTGAGGTCAACTGTGGAGAACCATTTCATGCCACTTAGCAAGTCCAAAGTGTCATCTATACGTGGCAGAGGATAACTATCCTTTTTCGTGGCATCATTCAACATCCTGTAGTCAACGCAAAATCTTGTACTGCCATCCTTTTTCTTGACTAGTACAACTGGAGATGACCAAGGGCTGGTGGATGCTTCTATAATCCGGTTTCTCTCCATATCTCTTAACATTTCCGTGACTTCCTGTTCTCTTGCAAAGGGAATACGACGTGGTCTCTGTCTTATCGGCTGTGTATCACCCGTATCTATATGGTGTTTAACTAGCCCGGTCCTTCCCACGTCACCGTCAGTCTTCGCGAAGATGTCATGGAAGTTATGTAACAGTTGCTTAACTTTGTGACTTTCGAACTTGTTCAAATTGCCCTTACAACTTTCGAGTAGTGTCGATACATGTTCCTGCCACTTCTTATCACGTTCCTTTTCGTGCACCTCTGTTTTTCTCAAAGATGCTACATTATCGCACACACCCACCACGCGATTCTTTTCGAGAATTATTTCTTTGTTACTAACGTTGATTATGCGTATTTTTGGTTTATCGGAAATCATCATCAGTGTCCTCGCCGTTATCCAGTCTGAGTGATCTCCAGAGTCTTCTATTATAATGCAACGTTTGCGGCATCCTATTGGTGAAAATCTAATATCTACTAAAGTTTCTGACCTTGGTGGTAATACCGTTTTCCTTAAACAATACGCTGACCCTTGTTTTGCACCTTGAAGAAATACTTCTTGTTCTGGAAAACTCAATACTCCTTTTGCTACATTAAGGACGCACTGTTGTTTCTTCAGAAAATCCAGTCCTATTATGCAATCATCTGTAATATTTGCTACTAAAACAGGATGTGTAAATGTCTTATCACCCATTTTCAAGGTCACATTCGTTTCACCAAGGACGAGTACTGGTTGGCCGGTGGCAGTTTGTAACCGGCATTGTGAAGGTCCTCTTTTCCATACTATGGTCCGAGGAAATAGCTCTGGTCGTGCAATAGTTCTTGATGCACCAGTATCCAATGTGAAACTGCAGGATTTACCATTCAGTTCACCTTCTATAATGAGACTGTTTCCGTCACCCACTTGTGATACTGTTATAATAGGGGCTTCGTGACGACCAGCCAGTACTCGCCCCATAGCCCTGGCTGTTTCTAGTTTAAATCCTCTGCGTCCACCTGTGTCCCAGAAGTACTTTTTCCCTTAGACTTTCTGGGACAATTGATCCGAATATGCCCCTTTTCGCCGCACTCATAGCAGGTTGGTCCTTGTCGGGTTTTTATTGGTGCGGTGACCTCACGAATACGGTGGTGTTGTCGGCCGTCTTGGCGTACTGCTTCCACCTCTAGAGCGTGTGTCAAGGCTGCCTTCAGAGTCTGATGGTGGCCCAGACGAACTGCAGCCCTGACTTCCGCATCTCGGATTCCATCGGTAAAAGCTTGCACCGTTGTAGCATCAATCAATCCCGGCGTTGATGCATACGCCCTCCGAACAATACGTTCTATTTCCGTTGCCCATTGTTGCAAACCCTCACTGCTCTTCTGTGTGCGGTCGCGGAGTTGAGCCCTGTAGACATGTTCGAGGTGTTTCTCTCCATATCTAGACTCCAACGCTTCTAACAGACAGGCTAGGGTATTGCAATCGCCGGAAACATTTTCGAGGATTTGTACCGCATCACCACGCAGAGCAAGCGTAAGAGCGGTTACCGCTTGATCGTCGTCCCAGTTGTTGCCTTTAGCAACCTTTTCAAACTGTAGACGGAAGGCCACCCATGACGTTGTTCCGTCAAAGTGAGGTACTTTGAACGTCGGCAAAGCACTAGGTACAGGTATCACACCTTTAATACCTCCTTTTTGTACTCTCTCTATTTCTTTCCCAAACTCCATGATGGCACTATCTAGTTTCTCGATACGCGCATCATGATCCTCGATACGCGCATCATGATCCTCGATACGAGCTTCTTGCTGGTCCATGCGGGTATCTTGTTGTGCTGTTTTTATTTTAAGCTCGTTGACCTCTTCTTTAGTTGTTTCCCACTTTTCATTAAGTTCTAATACTAATTGCTGGGATTTTACCTGAGATTCTGCTATACTTGTAATGATTTGTGCCTGGGTTTCTGCCTGAGATTTTGCCTGGGATTCTGCTACACTTTTGATTTGTGCCTGGATTTCTGCTTGGGATTTTGCCTGGGATTCTGCCATACCTTTTATTTGCACCTGGGTTTCTGCCTGGGATTCTGCTATGCTCAGCCTTATTTGCGCCGTCAAGTGAGCCATTAATGCCGATAAATCGCATCCGCTGGTTCCGGGAATAGTGGTGGTACTAGGCGCACTCACATTCGTCGGTGTTACGACGGCCGCATCTTCTATGGGTGTAGGGACACTAAGCAATTCTTCCTCTTGACGCGCCAAATCCATCGCTGCTTGTCGTCGCGTGCGAACTCTTTCGTCTTCCCTTGGCGTGACCGGCATTCCGCTTCTGACACCAATTGTTACGGGCTAGGGGTACTAAAACGCCGGTTAAGGATTACGAAGTTTATTGGCAACGAAGGTACAGTCGATTGTAGGCAATGACAAGTAGAATATTGTTGACGTTGCCCCGAAGTCTTCCCTTACGTCCACGAAGTCCGTGTCTTAAACACACAATAACACTACAGATGTTACTTCACGTAGTACTCACAGTTCTCGTTACAGTTGTCGCAGTAGGTATTCTCAAAGATCGCTTCTTAAGTGTCGCTGTTTTCGTATCGGTAGTCAAGTGTAGACTGACTCGGCGCCGGCGTCACGGCGCTATATATAGGCCAGCTGATCGAACATTCCAGAATCGTCTAGACGTAATAATAATAGCGCATAACTTCGAGTACATTCAGTAGGTACCTACGGTAATTCCCGGAAACAGGTTTCTAGAAATTTCGATGTCGTCACTTAGTTGACAAAATTGATAAAACCTGTACCATTCGATAGGCCACCTTAAGTCTAGGAATGCGTTTTTATATTACACTTATAAGATGTCTAGATCTCGAGTTATAGTGCTTAAAAGTTACACACTGCATGTCACGCGATATTGAACCTTATGCCCTCGACATAAGGTGCATTCGTAACAATATATAATCTTACATAGGGACATAGGGAAAGAGAAAGTGACTTTGTTTTATACTACATATGTAGTGATGCAATGAATTTTTTCTACGACCATTTGGTAATTTGCTTAATATATAAGCATAAGTCATATCCCAATAGTACTCATTCCTGCCAAGTCGTTTTACAATGACCATTTCTATATGGGTAAATCGTGCTATTTATGGCTATGGCATCAAAAAATCTACATATTATGCCAAAAAGCGCGCGTATTAACGTCACGACTAAACATCGAATGTTATTAGGCTGTATGGATGAATTGCCTTTGCATTCCATTTGTGGGATTATAACAAAATTGCGCGCGCCGCGCTATTTTGGCGCCATTGTTAACTTTTATCTGCATTTATAAATAAAATTGTTTTGAAAATGAGTGATATAAGTGATAATAGCGAAATGGACAGTATCTTAACGCCGAAATAGCTATAATTTATTTCAAGGAAATAAAGTAGACATTTATCTATTTATTTCAAGGTCGTACAAAAAGTTTTGTATGCCACTGTCGCAAACAGCTATTGTAATACTCGTGCTGATCTATTGTGCCACTCAGCTTCAGTTCGTGGCACAAACTCGCGATCTATTGTGCCACTCGACTTCGCTTCGTGGCACAAACTATCACTCATATTACAATAGCTATCATTGCTTGACAGTGGCATAAATAACTATTGTTGAACTGTTAAAGTGAAACCCAATGCTATTGGTAATTTTTTACGCAAATATCCTGCCGACTACAATAATACCAGTAACCTACAAGTGACTTACAACGCTACTCATATACCTACTCCCTGACAACTAATATAGAACACATATTTAACACATAATAATAATAATGAAAACATAATAATGTAAAAATTGGCTTGTCTGTCAATGTGCTCAACAGTTAATTTCCTTGACCTTACATGTTACTAACTACCTAAAATACTTGGGGAGAATGTTACAATAAATTATGTAAGAAGATTGGTGTTATGTTTCTAGGGCATGAGCAACAAGTCATCATTTGTTTTTGAATTATTAACTGTACGTTCCAACTCCTGTCTCTCAGCACCTAAATAAATAGGTACTTCAGTGTTACTTTCGACATACTGATGACTTAAATATAACTCGCAAATTGGGGAAACATGCAGACACAAATCTAGAAAATAAAACTGAATTTGAAAAATTTAGCACTCTATTTTCCTTGTACATCAAAAGCTTTTTTGACCTACCTCGTATAGTACTGTCAGTGAGGTAAAGCTTTTAGGACTTCCGGGAGAACGAGTTACAAACGCCTGCAGAAATACTTATAGCAGTATTACACACAAGGGTTTATTCGGACGGAGTTTCTGTTAGGCGTTACTTATGTTACTGAGAAGTTTTTCGTGGCAAGTATTTTGTTTTAGAAAAGTATAGAGAAATAAGGGCTATTCATATTGCGCTTTATGCTTAACTTTTTAATCTACTAATTTGTAACGTCAGTACTATTACTTGGTATGGAGTCTTTCAAGCTAATTTTGAACAAATTTGTCTTGGTATGTTTAGTTGTTTAAACCAAAACATGAAACTGTTAAAAGTTTAATATTGATCTTTAGAAAAAAATCTAATATCAAATTAAACACAGATATTATTAGAAATGTAAATGTAACCTTTATTTAAACAAATGAATTCTAAAAGTAAAAATATAGAAAACTTTGGTCTTATCTTATTTTAATTCTAAATATAATTAGACATAGATCATTTTTAAACCACAAAATAATAATATTGACAATTTTAGAATTTATAAACACGTGTTTTTATTTAAGGTTACGACAGTAAAAGGATAATTAATTCAATAGATTATGAACTTATTTCTCATATAAAATGTGTGAGATGATTAATTTGGTCTCATTGAAGCGAAGAGATAATATTATTTTTAAATAAAATAAATAAATAAAAAGGTTTATTTTTGGAACATAAACATATGAATAGATGAAGGGAGCAACGATGATAGCTGCAAAAGTTAAAACTGTCCCTAACTGTGACTAACGGTTCTTAGTACCTACATTAAAAAAAAAGGTTGTGCATTATGTGTTCTTTAATAAAAATACAGCTTTTTTTCCACATAGTTAAAGCCGCTGATCGGTTGAATACCGTTCTGCACCGTTGTGTTGCGTGGATCCACGGTTGTATATTATTTAAATAATCGAAGGTTTAAAGGACAAATAATCCTTTTGTACGCTTGTCTAGAATCAGATAATTGCAATATCTAATGTATAACAGTTAAAAATCATTCATTCAGTTGCTTATGATTACCCAAAATTTATTGATAGTTTGCTTTTTATAAAAATATTTTTGCTTACAGCTTCGCCTGCATGGATATCAGAACGGAATAAAAAGTATTCAATGTTCCAGGATCCAGGTTTTGAACTAACTGTGTGCCGAATTTTAGTAATAATTTTCAGCCGTTTTTGCAAGGTTCAGTAACAGATATCCAAATATTCAAACGTTCACATTTCTAATGTCAGCTGATTTGTGAATCTCTCTTTTATCTTTTTCACTTGTTCTTATATTTTCAGCTAACGGTTTTAATTTATTCGGGAAACTTACATCTAATATATACCTACTGTTGTGATTGTAAATATCAATGTGCATTTGAAAGCCATTCCCATGTTTTCTTTGATGAAAAATAAATATATATTAATACTTGAAATAAAAATACACCAAAAGAGGTCAGTAAAGAATATCTACTTAAAGCATAAATGAGGAAACAAAGATCGACGATCAACTAATGTACACCATATCAGCATCTGTTAAAACAGATGATGGTATGGCATGATATGATAGCTAACTTATCCTCTCGTTTTAAAACAAACAAAATAATACTGAAACTAAATCATTATCTGAGCCTACCCGGACTATTTGGTTTTTTGATCTTAAAAAGGACCAACTTTTAAATCCATTCAAGTTCCATGCAGTTTTGCAGTGGCATAATTTATTTGCCAATATAAAATGGTATCCACAAATGATTGGCAATTAACGTTTATAAGTCCTCTGATATGCTTTAATAAGCTACTTACTAACAAGCCCCTGTGTAATCCGCATATGGCTAATAGTCCAACTTTGTTGGGGTAGGATCCCATACTAACCGGATTTAGTTGAATACAGTACCAGTTGTCAGACTTACGAGCTCGGACGACAGTTATGACTGTCAAAGATTAACTAATGACAGGAAAACAGAATACATTCTAGGAATATTTTTTATTAATTTTTAGCTTATCTGTCCCACCGCAGGACCAGTGCCTCGTTTACTCCTTTTCACTCTTCTCTGTCGTGAGCTAGTATGGACCAATCCGTCAAAACATAAATCGTTGCCAGGTTAATGTTTCAAGAAACAATTTATTGTCAACCTACCTATCTTAACAAAAAAACTATTACTATATTTAAATATATCTTATAAACTAACGAACACGCGGGTAGAAGGACCAACTGGTCTTTTTTAACACCTTGACACATCTGGGAGGCTGTTCTCCTTGCAGTAATCGATGGAGGTCTCCCAAACCTTGAAGCCAACTCGGTCGTAGATACGTTTGGCACACCGCACGTCATCTGCCAAGTCTTCGTTTAGGAGGTCTGGAAAAATAATTGGAAGTTTGAGTTAATAACCCACCCCATTCTTTGAGGTAATCTATGACTGGCCCATGAATGAATGGTTGGTAATGGCGCCAATTCTTTTATTAACAAACTAACCCCGTTTCTTTCTATTTCGTTAAGAAAAGGATAGAAGATAATAAATATTCTAGTTTAATTCTGTCAAATTAAGATATTCCATAGACAGCTTAGACATCGACGACGATTATAAACATGATGACCAAAATTACGTCAATTTACGTCAGGAGCGGACTAATTTGCCTGGTCTAAAGTAACATGTTATCTTCTGACTACTTCTTAATGAAACAAAAAGAAAAAGATGCAGTATTTAAATTAGTCCGTGAACAAGAGAATTGGGGCCTATTGCGCAGATTCTGTTGTTCACAAACTAAATTAATTTTAAGTTACGTGCATATTTTTCTTTCCATTTCGTTAAGAAAAGGACAGAAGATAAAATGTCAGTTTAATCCTGCCAAATAAAGATACTCCATAGAGGGTTTAGACGCGATTAAAAACATGGCGACTAAAACTACACCAGTTTATGCCAAGAGCGTACTAATTTGACAGGTCTAAACTGACCTTATATCTTCTGTCTTTTCTTGAAGAAAAAAGATGGACTTAATTTAAAATTAGATTAGAATCAGATTTGCGATTTCGGGTCCGAAATATATCAAATCCTTCACGTTCCATTCTACTGTCACCTGGAATAATTGTAAGACTACACAAATATCAGTTGTGAGGGAATTGTACAGCGGCTTATGCATAATGCATAAGTCAGGGCATAATGTCCCCACTGCACATAGGACAGACAGCCTCTCTGTGAGACTGTGAGAGCGAGTGAGCGGGCCCAATGCAGTCGTATTGGACCTGCGTGATGGTTATTGCTCGATGTTATTTGTGTTTAAAGTTTTTGTTCTAGAACATACTGATATCCTAACGCTATTTGCACTCGACACCGGTCACAGTTTATGCACCACAAGATATGTTTGTATATATGTTGTAGTCCTCGAATGGAGACCGCGTTTCGGCAAACGTAGCGTAGTCTTGGATGAGATGGAGCGACGACATCAAAAAGGTGGCTGTTAGTGGCTGGCGGAGAACTGCCCAGGATCGAGCTTGCGAGCGGCTGATGATGATGATGATATTGAAGATATGTTTTGTTTGGTAAACGATCGCTGATGATAAATTCTATATTCATTTTCTGTAAGTAGATTTGTACAAAGAATTTTACATGTCAATCACTTCTTTTTTTAAACTGGACGAGTTTCGCCTGAAAAGGACTCAGATATCCCATAATATTGGTCAAGTCATGACTGAGAAGACCATGTAGATGGTGTCTTAATTGCTGTCCTCTCTAGCGACGTCCTAAGCCGAGATTCGTACCCGACAGGGGGTGCCCTTAGTGGGTAGTCGCCTAATTTTAGCTTAGTTTTAAGTGCCCCTGGAGGCTTTAATTTTTAAAGCATCCACAGGAAAGTCCGGTTAAGTAGTCACGGTCTCTAATGGTCAACTACGAGATGCCATAATAATGATAAAAAAAGTGTCTTAAATGGTCTTTTGACAAAAGAACCGCACAGAGTAGACTTGTCCAGTCAGTATACGTAGTTGTTAAATCGTGCAGCTGAACTTAGAACTTGAGGACCTCAACAAAGGTGGTGGTGTTGTTCTTTCGCTTTATCTCTTTTTAACATCGAATTCTATCATGTACATATTCAACTTGGTTGCAATGATTTTTTTTTTAAATGAAAAGCGGATTTGAAATAATTTTACAAAAGCTTGGATTTCTAAAATGTCCCGTTCAAAGACAAAATTTGTTTGCTTCAATTTTTTTTTCATCAAATAAACCTAATTTGTGAAACTGAGATTGAATAAAAAAGTTTTTTTTTATTTGGAATAAAATGGACACCAAGCACAACCAAAACCAAGTAACAAGTTTCGAACTTTTTCTGTAATATTATAATTCTAAAGAATATTGAACTCTTTGAGAACTCGCCAAACAATAAACTAGATTTTTTGGATCGTCGAAGAAAACTTGGAGTTTGTGTATTATATTATTCTTAGTTTAGTAACAAACAACATCTATTTTAGGGTCGGCTTCCAGTTTAATCAGATGCACTTGAATACAGTCTGTCAATTTTCTCGGTGGTAGGTCATTACACCCGCAGAAGTTACCCCCCCACCAGATAAAGTCTTGCCGCCAAGGGATTTGTCGTGTTCCGGCATGATGGCTGGTGAAGCTGTACGGAGGACGGGTCTGAGCAGTTGCTTTGCGACGTGTGCCGGGTACAGTGCACCAAATGTTGTTGTGTCTGGAGTTTGATCGTGGAGGATCTTCAGATCAATCTTTTCTGGCGTAGCATCGTTGGTCGTATTGTTGAGTATAAAATTGCATCACCTCGCTAAACTGCCGTCTTCCTTCCAATTCACTAAGTTTTTTTAGTGAATAGGTTAAATAAACTAGCGCGCTTTACCATCAACGATTGCATCACTGCTTACCATCAGACGGGATTGCAGTCAAGCACTAGTTTATAATTATAAAAATTATTAACAGTATTTTACATGGAGCGATTGTCTATCTGACCTTTACGACTCTGTTACCAAGAAATACCACTTGGTATGACTGGTTGTCAGACTTTTGGGTTTCTGACAACCCGTAACTACTGTCAAAGATCCACGATTGACATCCAGGATCCATCGCTTTACGTGCTTTCCGAGACACAGAGGGCTCTCGGTATGTACAGATGGAAACTCATCCACAGACCGACTTTGGTAAGCGTAGGTTAACCTGATCGATTGACCTGTGAGGCTCTTCATTTAGCCACGGGACCCTTTTACTCCCATATGGACCAAAATGTCATTCTAGCCAACGACTTTTTGAACTGCAATATGAATGTTTCCTGGGTAATAAAAAAATTGATTCTATTTAGTCCGTCATTCAGATTATAGAAAAATATTGGATACGTGTATTTTGTTTTATCAAATCAATAAAGATTGACAAATATAAAAGGCATCAAAAATCTGGAGTAGTGGCTGGTGACGCCATTGCGCGCTAAAAAATGCAACGTGCAGTGACGTCACACGAGTTTTCAGCGCACTGTCTCGTCTTCATTTTTTGTTTATATGAAAAAAGAAAAAAATACGTGTCTAGTATTTTTTGGAAATCTGACTGACGGACTAATTAGTTTTGTTTAGTCTACTACCCTATTTCGCATATAGTCCAATCCAGAACATCGAGCAGCGGTGAAATAGTGGTATCGAACGCAACTTACAAGTTGTAGGTAAAGCTAGAGTTGAACCCTAACAGGAGCTTTACCTTGTATAAATTATTTCATCACCATTGTTCTCAAAACAGTGAAGGAAAACTTCGTGAGGAAACTGGCATGTACTAAAGCAAAAAGCTTGGAAGACATGTGACATCTACCAACCCGCGCTGGGCCAGTGTGGTAGATTACGGCCCACGCCACCACGCCCTCTCACCGAGGCCTGTGGTCCAACAGTGGGAACGGTGTAGGCTGATTGATTATGAAACTAAATTCGTTTAGGTCTAAAAATGTCTCAAACATAAATTTTTATAATAGAATAGAATAGAATACTCTTTATTATGTACACTATTATCCCCCTTATTCATAAAAGCTGCTTAAAGTTAACTAGTGATTGATTAGCTATTCTTTAAACATACATTTTTGACCTTTTAACGTTATTTAACTTTAATCATCGCTTATGGATAAACCCCTTAAACACTATGGTGTTTATTCATAAAGGATGATTTAAGTTAAGTGACGTTAAAAGGATAAAAATGTATGGTGAAAGAATCGCTAATCACTAGTTAACTTTAAGCAGCGTTTATGAATAAGGCGGCATATATATTACAGAACATAAATAAAAATATTTTACAAAGGGTGACACAATGGGCGGTCTTATCACTAAGAGCGATCTTTAAAGACAACCTTTGGATGGAATTCTAAGGGGTAGGATAAAGAAATAGTGTGTAATACCTAGTAGCATGTATTTCATTTTATCATTCTTTGCACTAGTCCTGTGATACAAAGCTAATGTGATATGTACAATGATACAATGTTCCGACTGCAACTTAAACACAGGTCCATCCGATAGGAAGTGGATCATAATCCGCGGGCCGTTACGACTTGGCAGATGTCACACGTTTTCGAATTTTTATTTCTAGGACATACCTATACTAGTGGTATGCCTGTACTGCTACTGGTTACCTTTTTTATTCTGGTTGGAAAATTATCAAATGTTCTCTCCCGTTCTGGGCGCAGCGGAAGGGCGTGTCAGACTTTTACTGTCTAAAACCCACCCGCGTTTCTTCATTTGCCTGTGCGCCAGAGCCACGGTTTCTTTTTTAAACAACCCGCAACCCTGACCTAGGAGGCATCGGTTTTCATGGACCCCGTCACGATGTGCTGAAATCTCTTTTGAAATAATTTACTAAAATAAAGGACCTATCTGCGTTCAAACTTACTATCTATGACTCGTAAGTTGCATAGACACAAGTGAGCGCAATAAACTAACCAATTATATCATCATCAACAACCTTTTTATCGTCCCACAGGTCTCCTCTCATACAGAGAAGGATTGAGCGTAATCACCACGCTTGCTCAATGCGGGTTGGCGATTTCAGACTTAAAGTCCAGGTTTCCTCAAGATGTTTTCCTTCACCTTCAGTCATTGGTGTCCAAGATATACTTAGAAAGTACATATAACTTTAGAAAAGTTATATTGGTACTTGCCTGACCTGGAATCGAACCCTCGCACACATACTGAAGAGGCTGGTGTTTTAACCACTAGGCCACCACGACTTTTTCCACCACCACTTATATGATGATCTTTTTTTTTCGAAATTGTATTTCTAATAAATATATTTAAATGACTCTAATTTAAATAATAAAATGTTTTACTTGCCCTTGTGACGGTAGAGAATGAAGGACTCTTGTACAACGTTATTTTTGTATATACGAATCTCGAAACACATGTTCAGTATTTTTATGTAAAGAATTTATGTACAAAATTTCAAAAAGCTGTCATGAAAAAGCACAAAGTTATGAGCTTGTTATGTTACGTGGTTGTCTCTACAAAATTATGGTCAACAAGCCGCTCGCGCCTTCAGTGGCGCTGCGCGGCGGAGCTGCCCTAGTATACTATGATCCGCTGTGAACTATGCTCTGTGCTCGGTAACCACACTACAATTTTTTTTAAATATATTTGGGAAAAATATAATATGGTGTCGATTCAGTTGCTTCTTCTGAACAAACTGTATTCAGGTTTCGTATAAAGAAAGGTAACGTCGTATAACAAAACGCAAACTAATAAACGATTTGATTTCATTTTGAATATTAACTAAAAAAATATTTTGTTACCTTCACACTTGATATTACAATGTCCCCCTTTTCGGCCCTTCTTGCACCAATCCTGGTTGTTGATCTGTGAAAAAGTCGTCATCAATGATGTCAGTAGAAATTATGTCTAGTGTTTTGGGATAAAAGTTAAGCTAACTTATCTGTGCCCAGGGGACGTTGCAAGAGGCAACAAAGCAAGGATATCGGGAAGATTGGCAGCAACGCACACCTGAAATTATTTTTCTCTCGGTGGTAGGCCATAATATCGGCCGCCGGCAGAAGTTACCACCCATTAGACAAAGTCTTGCCGCCAAGCGATTCGTCGTGTTCCGGCATGATGTCTGGTGAAGCCGTATGGAGGACGGGTCTGAGCAATTGTGTTGCGATGTGTACCGGGTACGATGCACCAAATGTTATTGTGTCCGGACTTTGGTCGTGGAGGGTATCCAGATAAGTCTTCCTCTGGCGCAGTATCGTTGGTCGTGCTGTTGGGTTTAACATTGCATCACCTCGCTCAACTGCCGTCTTCCTTCCTATTCACTAAGTTATTTTTAAGTGAATAGGCTTAATTAACTAGCGTGCTTTACCATCAACGATTGCATTACTGCTTATCATCAGGCGGGATTGCAGTCAAGCACTAGTTTATAATGATTAAAAAAAAATACTGTCATGAATCCATTTGCCAAGGAATGGTCATAGGTAGGTTTCGAGGTCAAAGAAGGCAGCTTAGCATGGAGTTAATTATTTTAGGCAAAATTATGCACAAGTGACTAAGTTTGGCTAAATAAAAATAATGTGATTCTGTGTACCTGAAATATCAAAACAATTTAAAAGTAACTAATTCTATAGAGCAAAGGTATAACAGCCTCGATTTACGGTCATAGGTTAGGCTGACCGAAAATGGCACAGATGTAAATTCACTCAAAATGGTGAAGGAAATCATCGTAAGGAAACCAGCTTGTCCTAGAACCCAACATTCGAGGACATGTAACAACCCGCACCGGCTCTTTAATATCCGGATTCCGGGTTCTTTTTGAAGTGAAACTTCTTAAGGCACGCTTGACTTGGGGAGTAAACTAGCGAAAGCGTTACGAAAAATGATCGGGCAAGGCGAACGAAAGCAGAGTATAGTCCTATTTCGTCTGTACTACAAACAAGGAGTTGGCTCATGTAAATATTTCATGACATGTCGAGTATGAAGTTGTGAGTTCGCATCTCGCCGAAGGAAATATATATTTTTTGGATCTTTTTAAGATTTGTTAACAATTGATTACCTAAGAGCACAAATAATTTATAAATTTCGTTCTGTTCTGGCCTTTATATTGTTTTATATATTTTTGCTGAACATTTCTGATATAATTGAAAGTATAGAAGCTTGAAGATATCGTCACAATACGATAATTGGACACAAAGTACAAATTGCTTTCGAGCCTCATAAGCTCAATTATTAAGCTAAGTACCTTGATTGATTAAGAACTATGAATTTCTTCGTGAACATGACGCTGCAAACACCCCCCGACCCCCCTCATTGATTACCTCACCCCCTCGTGGATTATCTCGGGAACCAGAGGTCGTGGACTACCCGAGTTTGGGGTCCCCTGAATCGAGAGGAGGAGCCCGACCTTTTGGCCCCGAGGGAATCCACTCCCCCTCTCCCCTTCCCCCCTCTCCCCCTCCCCCTACCCCCCGCAACCCCACGAAATCTACCCCTCCCGCCCTCTTTAGTTACCTCACCCCCCCGTGGATTATCTCGGGAACCAGAGGTCGTGGACTACCCGAGTTTGGGGTCCCCTGAATCAGGAGGAGGAGCCCGACCTTTTGGCCCTGAGGGAATCCACTCCCCCCTCTCCCCCTCCCCCTCCCCCCGCAACCACACGAAACCTATCCCCCCCCCGACCCCCTTTAGTTACCTCACCCCCCCGTGGATTATCTCGGGAACCAGAGGTCGTGGACTACCCGAGTTTGGGGTCCCCTGATTCAGGAGGAAGAGCCCGACCTTTTGGCCCCGAGGGAATCCACTTTTTTTTTTTTAATTGGAGGTCTATGCAAAAATATTAATTTATAAATGAAAGCATGAAATAAATTTAAATATTTATAGAAAATTAATATATGTATATGTGTATACATGTATATATTGTACACACATATATATATATATATATATATGTGTGTACAATATACATACAGATGGTGCGAAAGAAGTTTCACTTCAGTCGTGTGGTCATAAGCACACTCGTTTTTTTTAGAATAGACTAGAATACTTTTTATTATGTACAGCCTTACAAAATACAGAACATTAATATTAAGTTTTTTTTTTTTAATAATTATAAACTAGCGCTTGACCGCAATACCGCCTGATGGTAAGCAGTAATGCGATCGTTGATGGTAAAGCACGCTAGTTTATTAAGAGCCTATTCACTCAGAAAAACTAAGCGAATAGGAAGGAAGACGGCAGTTGAGCGAGGTGATGCAATGTTTAAACCCAACAACACGACCAACGATGCTGCGCCAAAGGGAGACTGATCTGAAGATCCTACACGACCAAACTCCCAACACAACAACATTAGGCGCATCGTACCCGGCACACTTCGCAATACAACTGCTCAGACCTGTCCTCCGTACGGCTTCACCAGACATCATGCCGGAACACGACAAATTGCTTGGCGGCAAGGCTTTGTCTGGTGGGTGATACATACAAAATTCAGAACATTAATATGATGATTTTCAAAGGGTGACACAGTGAGCGGTGGCTTACGGCCCACTTCTTATAGAAAGGAGATCTGTGTGTCCCAGCGCCTGTGGGAATGTTATAGGTTGATTAGAACTAAGTTTGATATTATCATAAATTTCTTTGTGGGTGGAGTTAATGCCTGTATGCCACAACTTTGGGTAAGTGGAGAGGTTTTCTGAAGCTCCCATCTACCGAAAACTCCGCTTTTTTCCCGCATTCAATTTTATTACTGTTGTGGCGGTGCCTACAACGCAACATGCAACGCGTCATACTGACGTCACGCGAATCTTGCATCTCGCAATCAGAGTTTTCTGTGCAACTAGCACGCATACAAGTTCACCACATAAACCGACGGGCAAAGTGGCCCGCCAGACAACTAGTCTGGTCAGAGGATCCTCCCTTTTCTATGGAGGATGAGTGAACTTTACTCCCTGTTCCTCATTCCTCTACACTGTTAAATGATTAATTTGGTCCTTAATAACGATGTCTTCGAAAAGAGTTTATTATATTTATAGGGTTTGCCTAGTTCGGCTACAGGTGCCAAACTCTTATACATTAATTGAAATAGTTGCCACATGTCATGTATAGTGGTTCTAAGCTTTTGGAAATAAATTATTATATTAATGTCAAAAATGTAAATAACAAATAAGAACTAATATTTTATTTATTCATCAAAAATAACAAAATTAAATAATAAATATATACGGACAAATCACACAGTCTGAGCTAGCCCCAAAGTAAGTTCGAGACTTGTGTTATGGGATACTAACTCAACGATACTATATTTATAATAGATACATATATAGATAAACATCCAGGACCCAGGCCAATCAGGAAAATATCGTTTTCCATTATGACCTGGCCGGGGATCGAACCCGGGGCCTACACGTCGCTGGCAGGCGTGTTGACCGCTGCGCCACGGAGGGCGTATTTAACTAAAAAATAGCGTCGATATGTTCATCCGCATTGCTCTCGACTGGTAATTTATCCTTTTGCCTTTGTTGCCTTTTGCTGCTGGGGAGTTTGTTCCACCACTTCTTCCCAGTGAAAGCACTAGGAAGTGGCGATAGGTGGGCGTTTTGGGGGACTGTCTTACGTAATATTGACGTTCTAAAAGTGCTGATTCTCAGCCAAGTTTGAATAAATGACTTTTGATTTCGACCCAAAAGACTGGTGGCATTATCACGTTACACGGCAATGCTTAGCCTTTGACTGAGGTGAATATCATCCCTTGGGTCACGGAACTTAAGGGAGATTAATGCCATGTAAATTCCAATCGCAATGTCTTTCATCTGACAACAGTAAAACGTTTAGTTTTAACGTCCTACTTTTAATGGCATTTGGTCCATTTCCAGCTGGTCTGTAACTATCTTCGACTTGTAAATATAATTTTAATGTCTTTGTTCGACATTCACAAAATGGTCTATGACCAAAATTTTATAATTATGATGACACCGGTGGCCACAGCCAATTAACACGCCGCAAATAAGTAGCGAAATGGATAATATCGCCAGCGGCCACCACCGTCAATATCGACGAATAGTGTTTACAAGTGTTCGAAAAATTCCGGGATTCGTAATACGAAATGGGTCACGACTCACGAGATTTTTGGGAGGTCGGGTGTTTTACTCAATTAAGTTCGGTAGGAAGCATGGAGGCAATCTTGAAGGTTTAACTAAGTGTGGAGTAGAATACTTATTTAAAAAAGCGTTTTTACCTAAAATTATCATTTATACTAATATATAAAGCTGAAGAGTTTGTTTGAACGCGCTATTCTCAGGAACAACTAGTTCTTCTTCCTATTTGAAAAATTCTTTTTGCGATGGATAGCCCATTAATCCAGAAAGTCTTGAGGCTATATAATATTACGCTGTAACTAATAGGTGCTGAGCATTATAAAAAAAACATATCTAAACCTACGCGGATGAAACCGCGCGACGCATCTTGTATGTTATAAACTGACTGCATGCTAAATTTCAACAAAATTCATTCAGGCGTTTGAGGGTGAAGAAGTAACAAACATACAATCATACACAAACACTCACTTAAAAACTTTTTCTTTAGTAAGATGGATTTGATATATCCTTTAAAATGATTGGTTGAAGGATTAAAAATATCACACAGAAACTATTGTTAAGTACTTTAAAATATTTATGAAAGCACAAATTTATTTACTACAATTTATATTTAGTTTTGAAATATTTTCTAAATAGACATAATGTACAATATATTCCGAAAAAGTAGAGACAGTAAAAAAATAAACTATTCATTATCGAAACCAAAGGTGTATTACTATACTCTCTTGTGCTTGCGGCTTCACCTAAGTGGTTATCGAAAATATCTTATGAGGCCATAATACTTGGATTAAAATAGTCTATGTGTTACTCTAGGTTATAAATAGTCTGTATACCAAATTTCATTCAAATCCGTTGGCTCCAATCTGGACACATTCAAACAAACTGACACACACACCCACACTTCGTAGCTTTTCCCAAAAATAATCATGTCACTACAGTTTAGAATTCATTATTATTTTACTATATGTTTAAAGATTCAATAGAACATATTTTTCAGTTAAAAATGTTTTATGTATTCGTGTCGTTAAAATTGAGCTAAACAATATTATTTTTTTGAGAGAGCCCATAATGTTAGTTACAAATATAAACTTAAAAAACTATTTTAGTAGATTGTAGTAGAAGGAGGCCAAGCGATTCGTCGTTTTCCGGCATGATGTCAGGTGCAGTCATACGGAGGACGGGTCTGAGCAGTTGTGCTGCGATGTGTGCCGGGTACGATGCGCCAAATATTGTTGTGTCGGCAGTTTGGTCTTGGAGGGTCTCCAGATCAACCTCCCCTGGGGCAGCATCATTGGTCGTGTTGTTGGTTTTAACATTGCGTCACCTCGCTCAACTGCCGTCTTTCTTCCTATTCACTAAGTTTTTTAAGTGAATAGGCTTACTAAAAAATAGACTTAATCAACGATTGCATCACTGCATACCATCATGCGGGATGCGGTGAAGTACTAGTTTATAATTATTAAAAAAAAGTACAAAAACGAAATAAAACATTATGTCGCTTCATCAGCCCGCACTTTTTACACGCAGACTGATAACTAAATAGCTTGAACATGTTTAACCTATGCTCTATCATTATCGGGATGCCGTTGCTATTCCCACGCACAGCTTTCAGGACTAACACTGAAACACGTCCGTCTAGTTCCCTAATACTTATTAGGGAATTTTTTATTACTTTTTCTGCGATATTTGCGAGTGAAATGGGCCTATAATTCAATACTATAGCAGAAGAGACAATTTCGTATAAAAATTTTAGATACTTAGATTTTAATAAAAAAAAATAAGTTAATTAAAATGTAAGCTTTGTTTTTACTAAACTTTACTCTTTGATTAATAACATTTACAAGTAATTATGTGTTGGAAGAGTTTCAATTCTTTTCACTAATATTATATCATACTTCCTAAAATCCTACTACCTAAATCTATCCTTACTTTTAATATTGTTATTGAAAAAGTTTGTTAGGGCGTATGATACATATGTATGGATATTTGCTACTTTTTCACGCAAAAACTACTAAACGGATTTGCATGAAATTTCGTTTACAGATGATTTTTAACCGGGATTAACATATACTTTTTATCCCGCTATTCCTATGAGATCTTACGCGGGTGAAACCGCGAGGCGCAGCTAGGAAACTATTTAAAGTGACCCAGTTTAAAACAGAAATGAAAGGAACGGGATTGTATTTACTTATTTTATTAAATCTTCTTGTTGATAAACTGATCTAAAGCTAGCTTTACGAAAACAGCTTGTGTTGGCGTGGGGTATTAATTTTGATCATATGAAATCAAAACCAGCGCTAATTTCACTAGAATAAAAAATAAAACGTACATACATACATACGCTCAAATATATTCAGGTTTTCTTTCTTACATACAAAACCAATTACGCCTCCCGGGATCCCGGGAAAACAGTGCAGTTCCCATCACTATTGTCACAAATAAATAAGCGATTTAATTAAAAACGTGTTTGCTGACAAAATACAGGACTCTGCGGGCATGCGGTGTCGTTGCGAAAATTTGCATTTACATGGCTCGCTTATGGATAAACGCGTAAAGGATTTTCGGACAGGACATGACAGGAATACAGATTTGTTAATTGCGAATAAAAAAAGGTGGATTTTTTTTTGCGGCGCTTACGGTTTCCATTTTGGAAGAGGATTTTTTACTAAGTTTGAATTTGGAGAGTAATGGAATTAGATTGTTTTTGTGTTTTAGAACAAAAATTTAAAGCTAGTCCGGTGGCTACGACTTTCAATTTGTTGGTTGTAGTCAAGAAGTCAGACTGACGTTTTAGTTTGTGGAAATAATTTCATTAGCACTGCTCTCAAAACGAGGAAATATCAAAATCAAAGCATTTATTTCAAATTAACCAGTTACAGGCACTTTTGAATTGTCAGAAGGTCGGTCAGTCAGTAAGGTGAAGCTAGTCGCCCATTCCAAAGAGTAGGAGTAGTACCTATGGAGAAGATGGGGAAAGAAACTTCATGGACACTCTTTTAAATTATCAAAATATTGATTCAAATATTTGATTACATCATTCATTTTGAAATCAACCGTGTGAGAACGATACAGAAATATATTGTACGCTAAGAGCGTCCATTATGGAAAACACAAAAAAAGACTAACCCAACAAATAGATGATTTACAGCAAGTACATTGTGCTCACACGTGTGCCATGCAATTATACAATACTAAGAAATTGAATCTACACAATGCAAAGAAGATAGTTTTGTCCAAGGTTCAGCAGCTCCAACAGTGTTCCCGAATACTAAGTTTAGCTTCTGTGTAGCTGCACCGGTGTCGAACACCCCTGTCAGCGATGCAATTCCGTAACGTACAATATGCTTGGCTACATAGTGTGTACTGGCTTTAAGTAAAAAAAATAAATAAATAAACAAACAATATATCGCGAGGAAACCTGGAACCAAACATTCACAAGTTTTGTGATGGATTCCAACCCGCACTGGACCCGTTTGGAAGATTACGGTCCATTCACATAGAGGAGTGTCCCAACCACGGAGAGATTATAGACTGTAGGTTTATATTATTATTATGTGTGTATTCAAACTAAGCTCATTTAGCTTAGTTTGAATAAAGTAAAAAAAAAAAAAAGTGAAAAGTAGTTATGAAATTTCAGCATTTTTTTTTTTAATAATTATAAACTAGCGTTTGACCGCAATCCCGCCTAATGGTAAGCAGTGATGCGATCGTTGATGGTAAAGCGCGCTAGTTTATTAAGAGCCTATTCATTCAGAAAAACTGAGCGAATAGGAAGGACGACGGCAGTTGAGCGAGGTGAGGCAATGTTAAACCCAACAACACAACCAACGATGCTGTGCCAAAGGGAGATTGATCTGAAGACCCTCCACGACCAAACTCCCAACACACATTAGGCGCATCGTACCCGGCACACATCGCAACACAACTGCTTAGACCCGTCCTCCGTACGGCTTCACCAGACATCATGCCGGAACGCGACAAATCGTTTGGCGGCAAGGCTTTGTCTGGTGGGTGGTACCTTCTGCCGGCGGCCGATATTATGGCCTACCACCGAGAGAAATTTAAAATTATGAAGAAATGCTTAAATTTTACACACACTTTTCATATCACCTCACTTCTTCATGTGGCATGATTTAATTCCCCCATTTCCATTACATCATCGGACGACCCGTTGTATGGTAGCACAACGTAAGTATCCACCCTTACATTGTTGACACCACTGCGATCCGGACGAAGCGTTCTGCCTCGTCTTTTACCAATATCGCGTACATCAAGGGATTGAAACAGTTTGAAAGTGGCGATGTTTCCATCTGACTACAATTTAAGTGTTTGAAGACAAGTATCACGCGCGAACAATTAACACATAGTAACTAATAAAAGCCTAGTCAAAGAATAACTAACATAAGCCTATTGGCTACTGTTAGTTATTCTGTGACCTATGTGTGTGAATTTTCCTAGTAGTAGCTTGGAGTCTGTATTTGTGCTTCGTTGATAAGCAATAGAGTTGTACTATATGACCATGTGTGGGATTACTACATCCCTGCCGGAGCCTTTGCAAAACACAGGCGGGAAGTTATGATAAAAAGTATTTAACCAATCCGTGTTACCATCGACATTTTGGGAAAGTTAGTTGTTTCAAATTAAATAACACTGACATACGCACGTTTTGTGGACCTGCACTTTTACACTTTTATTTAATTTGAATGTTTTTTAATGGTATATTAATACACCTATTTACTAGCTATATCCACGGATGAATAGAATCGTACTGTAGGTACCCAAGTGAATAAAAAAGGTGAAAGGGAGATCGATGTGCAATCTGTTGCCTATTCAGTACATAATTCTGAAGTCATCAGCGATAAAATTAAAAGAAAACTAAACAAGTGCGAGCCGGCCTTTGTCTGTGGTTTGACCATATGGATGTTGGAACCGTCCTAAACTAAATATTACGTTGAAATCTGGCACATATGTAAACAACCAGAAGAATATAGAGAATAGAGTTAATAGAAAATAGAGTCACTTGCGCTTATAAAATTTAAGCCAGGTCCTTTATAAGATAGTTATTCCAATATAGAATAAATTAAATTACGCCATCGTTTTTGGCACTCTCAATTTGGTACAGGGATAATTAAATTCCTGAGCCTCGAATTGCGACGAAATCAAAACAATACACTGTAATTGGAAAATTAATATTAGTAACTGAATACAGGGATGAAATAGAAAAGAAAACTTGCTTTACTAAGCAAGTTTGGCGTACAGTGAGACAAGGATATTTTAACATACGGACGATGCTGTATGTACCGACGACAGCAGGTCAAGCTACCCGAAAATTCCCAATCAACCTTGAGCATTAATGCTTTAGAGATAAAGTTGAAAATCTAATAAAGAATTCTGACAGATTTTAGTAGCTTGGTGTGCTGTCTGTACATAAAGGCCCTGTTGATAAGCATTTGTTTTGAAAATGTAGACACATGGACCCAGTGTGGGTTAGACGATGTCACATGTCTCGTCATGTCTTCACCATTTTAAGAGCTATTGTGATATTTATAACTTAGGCACACAAAGTAAATGGTTTGTCTTCGAACCATTAGATTCGAACCATTAGATTTAAAAAACAAAATTGTGTAATATAATTAATAAAGTTTTCGAATCAGACTGTATAAATATGTATGCATAATAGAAAAAATAATTATAATTACAATAGAGATTAACATTACTATATATGTATAAATATAATAGAGTAAGAAAGCCCAACAATTAATATAAATTTAAAAAATAAAAACTATATTATATGTTAAGCAATGATTGGATATAAGTGATGGAATTAGTATTATATAAATGTGATAGCATTATATACATAATGATAGGTTAATAGGATATAAGTAATTCTCGTTTAAAATAATTTTTCGTATGCCCACAGGCACAATGTAGCGAACTTCCTGCAACCCTAACACCTTTTGTATTATACACGTGCATTGACGAATAAAAAGATTTTATTTGATTTGACCTTTAATTCATTAGCCATATGAAGTACAAATTATCCAGTAAAGCCCAGTACAGTCTGAAATTAAATCCCGTTCAATATCTGCTGAACACTGCGATTGAATTGCGTCGATACTTCGCATTATGGAGTCGCGACGATCAGGTTAAACTCCGGGAACGAGCCCCGCCGCCGTCGACGGGAATCAAGTGTCGAATAAACGTCATCTTCCTCGTACCATCTGCATAATCTATGTCAGTATTAATTTGGTGAAAGGTGAATAGTTTGACGTGAATAATGTTGTGTTGCAGTCTGGCTTTTCCGGATTTTGGTGAGATTTGGAGCTGGGGTACGCGGTTTAATTTACTTGTCATTTAAGCATAAAGCAAAACGCGCGCAGACATTACAAATATTGAAAAGACTCGTGAAGAGTGTTTCTTCACTTGTCTCTGTGATCTTGTTGAACTACTTTTTGGCGAATTTTTTTTTTTTTTTTGGAATCTAACCCGCGCACTCATACTTGAGAGGCTGGTGTTTTAACGATTGCATCACTGCTTACCATCAGGCGCAATTGCGGTCAAGCACTAGTTTAAAACACCAGCCTCTCAAGTATGAGTGCGCGGGTTAGATTCCAGGTCAGGCAAGTACCAATGTAACTTTTCTAAAGTTATATGTACTTTCTAAGCATATCTTGGACACTAGTGAGTGAAGGTGAAGGAAAACATCTTGAGGAAACCTGGACTTTCAAGTCTGAAATCGCCAACCCGCATTGAGCAAGCGTGGTGATTACGCTCAATCCTTCTCTGTATGAGAGGAGACCTGTGCCCAGCAGTGGGACAATAAAAAGGTTGATGATGATGATGATGAAAAATAAAATAAAATATTTGCGCCAACGACTTCAGGAAAATCTCTGTCCATTCTACGGTTGCGTTGAAGGGACTGTATTAGCGCTAAGGCCGTCTATTGTGCATATATTTTGTAGTGTTGAATGTGTTAGTTTTTTTCAAAATTAATCTTTGTTTTTTGGTGTAAAATAAAGTGTATATAAATAAACAAAGATATAATCCACGTCGGGACGACTGGACGAGCAACTTATTATTCTCGTGAGTTGATTTTGACTGCGTTCGTTTTTACATATGACTTAAGCTTTATGGGACGCTTTTAAATGTAGGTATTGCTGTCCGACCACTTATTGAAAGCCATATAATATGAACGTGTTGACAGTAGTTATCATTTGAAATAAGATTGTACATTTATACAAACCTTTTTTTACAGTTTGTTTAACGGGTTGTGAGTTCTAATCTGTAAGCGTAAAGATGGTATTAAAAGCTAAAAAGTGGTATAAAGTACCAACTTTTTACTGCAGCTGCCATTTGATATTCTACTAATACAATATAAGTCAAAATCAGTTAAACTTGCTGTAAAAAAGGCTTATTTTTAAATGTTTAGTTTTATTGGAAATGTATTATAGATAGTGCATAAAGTTAAGTTAGTGTCACTTAAAATATACAGGATAATACATCGAAACGCGAACGATAATAAAACCATTTTTTTGCTTATTAAAATGATGAAACCAAAACAAATTAGCATATCAGATTATTATTATTTCGTTTATTTTTATATATGTACATATTCATTTACATTTTTAAATATTTATAAAAAACATAAAAACATTTAAAAATATAAAAAAATAGTGTTCCACCGATGGCGGGAGCGGGGTCCAAGCTACCGGTGGTTAGAGCTCCAGAGACAGAAACCTCCTCACGATGCGGGTCGTATCGAGGAGTACTGCCTTTTGAATCTGGCCTTTGATCCAACTGCCTAACGAGAGCCTCAATAGATGTTGGTCGAGGCTCTTGGCTATCAAACCATTGGCCGATACGACAATCGGTACAATGACTGCCGAGTTGACATTCCACATGTCAACAATCTCGTGCGCCAAGTCGAGATATTTAATTTGTTTCTCTTTCTCAGCTTTCACGAGATTCCCGTCATGTGGAATGGTAACATCGACAATCATTGCGAGGCGCGCTAATCGATCTATAACCACTATATCAGGCTTATTGGCAACAATAGTCCTGTCAGTAATGATAGACCGATCCCAGTATAACGTGACATGGCCATTTTCAAGAACTGGGTCGGGCACATACTTATAATACGGTACCTCAGAAACCACAAGTTTATATTTCAAAGCAAGTTGCTGGTGGATAATTCTAGCTACTTGGTTATGCCTGTGCAAATACTCGCCGTTAGCTAAACGAGAGCAACCAGAGATAATGTGTCTGATGGACTCACCCGGATGGTGACATGCCCGACACACGTCAATCGTCCCGTCCTTCATAATATATCTCCGGTAGTTATTCGTCAAGATAACTTCGTCCATAATTACACAGACGAAACCTTCAGTTTCCCCGAAAAGGTCATTATTATTATTATTAAACATATTATTCACCCTTATTCATAAACGCTGCTTAAAGTTAACTAGTGATTAGCGATTCTTTCGATTCGATTTGCCAGCGTCGGTGTTTCCGTCACAATACAATTTGAGTGTCTTCAAGGCTAGAGTGAATAGGCTCTTAATAAACTAGCGCGCTTTACCATCAACGATCGCATCACTGCTTACCATCAGGCGGGATGGCGGTTAAGCGCTGGTTTATAATTTATAAAAAAAAAAAACATTTTTGACCTTTTAACGTCATTCAACATTAATCATCCTTTATGAATAAACACCAGAGAGTTTAAGGGCTTATTCATAAACGATGTATTAAGTTAAGTGACCTTAAAAGGTCAAAAATGTGTGGTAAAAAGAATTGCTAATCACTAGTTAACTTCAAGCAGCATTTATGAATAAGGGGTCCATGTCTAAAATAGTTTATTTGGAAATAAATATATATATAAAGCTGAAGAGTTTGTTTGTTTGAACGCGCTAATCTCAGGAACTACTGGTCCGATTTGAAAAATTCTTTTTGCGTTGGATAGACCATTTATCCAGGAAGGCTTTAGGCTATATAACATCACGCTGCGACTAATAGGAGCGGAGAATAACTAACTCCACGCGAACGAAGTCGCTGGCGGCCGCTAGTTTGGAAATAAATACATTATGCGAAAACAGGGATCTCTATTGAGCCCATGGTTACCTATGACATCTGTGGAGTTCCCTTGCTAGTTAATTTGACGCTTTATGTACCTACACTTGGTGTTTGTTTGCTCAACTTAAAACAAAACCCACCCTGTAAAAGTTCTAGCATCCGGATCTTTCGTTACCAGCATACTTTTAGTACCTATCACGGACTTGTAGAATTTTATACCCTTTTCATTGGTATGCGTATCAAACCGTCCTCGATATTTTAATATGAGTTTTATAACCGATCACCAATATATATCCCAGTGTTGGTTCCTATAACTTTTGAAGTTATTACAGTTTAGAGACGTGAACGTAAAAGTATCGAAGGTCTGACTTTCTGTTATGTAAAAATCTATTATTAATTTAATTTATTTAAGTACTAATTTTATTATCTATGTACACATACATAAATATATGACAAAATGTATGAGTCCTCCTTCTCCTCTCCGGTGCTGTTAAGTGCTGCTTATTTCCTAAGAAATTAATATTTTGTAGCAGTGCCTACAACGCAACATGCGGATAACGCGTCATAATGACGTCACAAGAATCCTGCATCTCGCAATCAGAGTTTTCTGAGCAACTAGCACGCATACAAGTTCGCGACAGCAACCGGCGGGCAAGTAGCCCGCCAGACGGTTGTCTGGCGGGCTCCACAACCCAGGAATCCTCCGACCAGACTGGTTTGTCTGGTCGGAGGATTCTCTCTTGTCTATGGAGGATGAGTCAGCTTTATAGGCTGCTCCTCATACCTCCACAATTTATTTGCAAATAAATTGGAATAGGATGCATTTTAGGAAGTTTGCGAAGGAATTGCTTGATTTAATTCCCCCATCTCCGTTCCACCATCGGTCGACCCGTCGTACGGCAAGTTTCCACCCTTACGTTGTTAACACCATTACGATCCGGACGAAGTGTTTCGCCTCCTCCTTTATACCGCGTACATCGAGGGACTGGAATAGTTTACCAGGGACGGTGTTTCCGTCGGACTACAATTTGACTGTCTTCATGGCTAGAGTGAATAGGCTTTTAATAAACTAGTACGCTTTACCATCAACGACTGCGTCACTGCTTACCATCAGGCGGAATTGCGGTCAAGCGCTAGTTTATAGTTTAAAAAAAAATATGTATATACTGTAGAAACTTAGATGATAAGGGCGTGAAATGATTTTTCATTCCATCTTAATATACCGAGTTGACATAAATGACTGCTTACGTCACCAAAATTTTACAGTGAGATTTGCGCAGAATATAACAGAAGATTTCTGTTGAACATGACGTGGTATAAGGGAAAAGTAAAATAAGGTAATATAAGAATGAAGAATAGCTATTTGACAGGAAGAATTTTTTTTTCTCGGTGGTAGACCATAACAACAGCTGTCTTCAGAAGTTACCACCCACCAGACAAACTCCTGCTGCCCAGCGGATTGTCGTATTCCGGCAGGATGTCTGGTGAAGCCGTACGGAGGATGGGTCTGAGCAGTTGTGTTGCGATGTGTGCCGGATACGATGTGCCAAATGTTGTTGTGTCGGGAGTTTTCACTCAGTTTTTTTTAGTGAATAGGTTCTCAATAAACTAGCGCGCTTTACGGTATGGGTAGGTACAATACTAATACTATTGTACCTACCCATACCAACTGTCAAAAATTTACGAGTGACAGACGACACTAACGGCTTTGTTTTGACAATTAATTATGTTTCCGTAAGTACACGTGATTCTGCGACAATTTTTAATTATAAACTAGTGCTTGACCGCAATTCCGCCTGAGGGTAAGCAGTGATGCAATCGTTGATGGTAAAGCGCGCTAGTTTATTGAGAGCCTATTCACTCAGAAAAACTGAGCGAATAGGAAGGAAGACCGCAGTTGAGCGAGGCGACCAACGATGTTGCGCCAAAGGGAGATTGATCTGAAAACCCTCCACGACCAAACTCCCAACACAACAACATTAGGCGCATCGTACCCGGCACACATCGCAACACAACTGCTCACACCCGTCCTCCGTACGGCTTCACCAGCTATCATGCCGGAACACGACAAATCGCTTGGCGGCAAGTCTTTGTCTGGTGGGTGGTAACTTCTGCCGGCGGCGGATGTTATGGCCTACCACCGATGCTGAGAAAAGCCAAATTTAAATATATGACTTGAATTTTTATTTTGTCTAATTTTCTGAATCAGAATCAAAATATGCTATTGGCTAAATTATAAGAGAGTGTGAGGTGTCAAATCAAATCAAATCTTACTTTATTGTGGATCATAGGTTAGTACATAATATAGGTCTTAAAGATGATATGTTGTTATAGGTAACTAGATCCTTTATGTTTTGCCCAAACCTATAATTAATTTTGTAAATTTTCAAATGTATTTAATTTTCAATGTTATGTAAACTTTTATATCATTAATACAATCAATATTAGTAGGCATATGTACTTCATTACAAATCAAAATTAAAATAGGAATATCTGGAAGTGCTTTTAATGTGAGCAAAGTTCAAAAATAAATACCCTTTACCTTAAACATCGTAACAAGTTTAATCTTTATTTTCTCTACTGAAAACGTCGTTTGAACCTTGAGAATACCAGATCAAAAGACAAAGCTTTTTCTCTTTGGTACTTACTGATGCAGTAAGTTGACAGCAAGCTATACTGAGAGTAACGCAATTTTCCAGTGGAAGGATATTCTATACGCTTAGCATCGCTTACAAAGGTGTATGCAGATTTACCTAGCTTAATAGCACACAATGCACCAATCTCTCACCTACCAATATACCTAACCAACAATCCATAGAGCTGCCAATACCGCATAAATATCGATGAACGTAATTATAAGTGCAGAGGCCCGTTACCCTGAGCTGAAGGTGCAATTTGCATTGTCACCTCAGTGATCATTATCGCGAAGCCGCGACGAGATCAATTCAGATCTATTCCTCTATCGGGATATAGTGGTGTAGGGGTGAGCATATGATTTGATTAAGCAGGTTGTCGATAGTTTTTTTGCTTAATTGTTTCATTCCAAGAACAACATGGATATTGATAGAGTGCAGTTTCTGTATATCTGGGAGTGATTCACCACAATATGTTGATTCTTTTCGTTTCTGAAATGGACATTCGATTCAACAACAATTTTTGTTGTTGTTGACGAGACAAATTTCTTGAACATATGAATCATTATTGGTTTAGCAATATCCTTTAACATATTTTAGACCTAATATTCCAAATTAGATTTGATCTTATTCAGTTGTTACCTATGGGCTGAATGTTATTGATTCAAATGTACAGTAATATATCGTACATGTTTAAGTAACATTTCTGTAAATTTCGAATCAATAACACTTCCAACTGGCAACTAATCTACCGATAACACTTACTGTCGACACCCCACCACAACTCTATCAAGGAGCTTTCCACTCTGCAAATCGAAGCTTCGATTGAAATCAGGCGCTCGGTAAATAACGTCTTGCGAACTAATACTTTCCCAGAGATAGCTAATCTCAAGCCTTCGTTTGACGAACATCTCGCATGCCTCATGTTTATCCTTAGTAAATGATCCCCTATGTAGCTGCTACGAGTATCTACCGGCGAATTATTTTATCGGAACTCTATTTGGTTTTACCAAACGGTGATTGAAGATAGCGACTGCGCAATTGGTTTTCGGGTGTTTGTCTTAAATTCGTAAGATGCTGGAGTGGTTTCTGTGTTTGTTGTTGGCAAATATTATATTTAAGTATGAGATACTAGTATCAATCGAGTGTGTATGTTGTGGGAAAGCAATTTTTCGCATCCGTTTTGATATTCCTCTGGGAAATAAAGCGAAGAAACCTAGATATTATCAAATGATTTATTTGCTTTTCACAAACGATGGCTTAGAACTAGTTTGTGAGAGACTGGTGTCTGCATTAGAAACACTTGGTCCAGGCCGTGGTATGGAGCGAGAGTACAAGGGGAGTCCTTACCTCCTTTTGCGTAGAAATGAGCTCGTAAAGAGGAGGCGGAACACGTGAGGAAGAGGTAATTTCTGCGCAATCTTGTAGCATCCCTAGTAACCGCTGGATATGCCCTGGACGTCGGGAAACAAAAGCAAACTTCCTGCCACCGTAGAGGCGGGCTTGCGCATGGCGAGCGATGGGCACCTCGCTGTCCCCAAAAAGAGATGTCAGCACATCGTGACGGGGTTCACTAGGAGGGACGAAACGAACGAAGGAACGAGGTTGGGCAGCCAGAAAGATGAAGCTGGATAGATAGAAGATGAATGGATATCTACATTAAGAATTAGTGACATGTTATATGGGTAATAAATGTACCAATTACCATGGTGCCTCTGCCGGACCAGAACAAGTGGGGTAGACCAAAGAAATGCTGGCTTGACGTTGTAAGAGATGACATGCGTGCCAACAATCTCTTACCACAGGATGCAAAAGATCGTGCGAAATGGAGGAGAATGTGCAGGAAAGCGGACCCCGCGCTCCAACGCGAGAGCCGCGGATGCAAGCGGGATAAACGCTAAGATGATGATGATGATGATCTAGATATAAAATAGAGGCTATAAATTGAGGTATGATATAATATGAGGTAGTAGCCTATTTCAAAGCATGGTACCACAAAATAAATCTTAAATTACTTTACGAAAAGAAACTCAAACATACTGTAATTATCAATTAGTCTTGCTTGCAACTTGTTTACTATTTAGTCCTTTCACTATGATATAAGTAATATTGTTCAATATTTATAGGGATTATTACCGATAATTGTATAGATATTCTCTCGTGTCATAAGAAACCGCCGTAGGCAAATTTTTTCAGTCCTTTGTCACAACAAAGGACTGGAAAAATTTGCCTACGGCAGCCTTCCCGTCAGATTAACATTTAATTGTCTTCAAGGCTACAGTGAATAGGCTCTTAATAAACAAGTGCTATATACCATCAACGGTTACATCACTGCTTATCATCAGGCGGGATGGCGGTCAAGCACTATTTTTTCTATATTTTTTTATAAATTATAATCGTTGCAATCATTGATGGTATAGCGCACTAGTTAATTAAGAGCCTATTCACTCTAGCCTTGAAGACACTCAAATTGTAGTCCGACGGAAACACCGACGCTGGCAAATTGTTCCAGTCCCTCGATGGACGAACGCTTACGGATCGTAGTGGTGTTAACAACGTAAGAGTGGAAACTCGTACGACGGGTCGTCCGATGGTGGAACGGAGATGGGGGAATTAAATCATGCAATTCACTCGCACGCTCCCCACAATGCATCCTTTAGAACACCGAAATGCTGGCTACCCTATGCCTGTGCTCTAGGCTTTGAAGACCCTCTCGAGTTAAATCAGGGTCACCAATCAGCCTCTTCGCACGCCTCTCCACTGAATCCAAAGTGGCCAGATTTGGCCATCTAGTTTATACTATAAAAAAACTTCAGTTTTTTGCATTGTTCCTTTACTTGTAATTGTTTGTTGAAAATCTCATGGTTCTAGGATAATGGGAAGTATCCTATAGATTCTGCAGGGAGATTGTGTAACATAGTACCAGTAGCAGTGGGTTTATTTATTAATTCTTTCGCACATGAACTATACAGAGGCGGACTTAATGCCTTAGGTTTCTTTTTGACAGTTCAACTTTCATTGGGTTATTTTCGTTGTTGAGCAGACATATTTTCCGAACATATGGAGCAATGGACTAGCAATTGGTTTCAAAATGATTTCAATTGATAGTAATAGTGTCTTATACAATTAGGGTGCTGATTCTCTTGCTAGTTTCAAAATATATGGCATAACAGAACATAAAAGTGAAATAACCGAATTGGTTGTGTCGATGTAGAAATTAAGAAGTTCAATTTTGATACTACTTCAAGAATTTATAGGCTTAGTATGTTATGATATTAATCTCAACTTGATACCTCCATGCGTTTCTGAGAAAAAGCGTTTTACCTTTTGACCTTTCATTGTAACTTATCAAAACTTTACTATCTACAATTCACATATCATCATCTCAGCGTTCATCTCAGTCGCATCCGAAGCTTTTCAGCTTTGGAGTCTGGGGTCCGCTTTACCAGTCTAACTGCTGATTTAACTAAACTTCAAAATTTTCCATGAAGCGATTGCCGCCTGTCCTCCACAACCCGAAGGCGATATCGAAGCATTGCAATTAGACCAAAATGATGATAATGATGATTGTAACTTATTAAAAATTTACGACCTATAATTCACACATGATACCATTAAGAGGGGACTCTAGTGCCGAGAAATTTGAAAAATAGGTATTTGTAGAAACTATTGCCGTCGCGCCGCTTCTAATCTCTCTCCGTAAAGTGCGAAAGGGACAGTTGCAACTCAACTGATTTTAACAACAAAAACGTTGACCAAAACACGTTTCGTATTCTGCTGTTTTCTTTTTCAAACGACAGATCTCAAATATTTATATATCAAAAGTTAGAGGATGAGTATAGGCACCTATGCCTCTATAATTTTCTTTTTTTGTCAAAAAATAGTCGTCTGAACATTGCAGTAAAAATGGATTATTTTTCGGGATTTTGAAACAGCATATTTCTTTTATTAATTAAGTTTGCGAAAAAATGAAACGATAGGGGCACGTATAATCAAGACGTAAATTTGTAGAAAGAAAAAAATGCTCCAAAAGCGTTATACACGAAGAAAACAGCGGAACACGTTTGTATGGAGAAAACGTTACTAGAGTCCCCTCTTAAAACAAATAATGACGCGATGCAATCGAATGCTGCGCTTCGTGTCGCGGGTTTGATTCCTGGACGGAACAAATATTTGTATGGCCTACAGGTAGTTGTATTTGAGTTTAAGTGCTTGTAATCGCATCCACGTTACAGGAACATGTCCTAGTAAGCCTAATGTTGTTGTGTTGGGAGTTTGGTCGTGGAGGGTCTTCAGATCAATCTCCCTTTGGCGCAGCATCGTTGGTCGTGTTGTTAGGTTTAACATTGCATCACCTCGTTCAACTGCCGTCTTCCTTCCTATTCGCTCAGTTTTTCTGAGTGAATAGGCTCTTAATAAACTAGCGCGCCTTACCATCAACGATCGCATCACTGCTTACCATCAGGCGGGATTGCGGTCAAGCGCTAGTTTATAATTATTAAAAAAAAAAAGAAATGTTATCAAACTATGCCATACAGCTTTAACACTCAGTCCTTTCATTCACATTCCTTGATATAATTGTAACCATTCAAGTTCCTCTGTAGATAACACAGCTCAATCCAGTGGAATTGCGTTAAGTTTTACTCAAAGGACCACAATTTCACACGTTTGTGGTGAGGCTTTGAGCCTACATCGGGTGGCCGCGGAGCGGTGTGTAGTGATGTGAGTAGCATGTAGGGATATTGTCGGAACGAGATTTGAAAGCCCGGGATATGATATGGGTAACGCTCTGTGTTATCCTTTGAAGATGCGTTGTGGCTGTTGTTTGTGTTTGCATATGACGTTCTTAATTTCTTGTGAAGATGTGTTACGTGAGAAATTTATCGTTGTTTTCAAGAAAATGGACTCTGATAGGTTTTACTTAAAGATATTTTTACTAGGAAGATAAAATTCTTGTTATAGGGAGTGTTACAGCTTATGTGTTTTTACTGTTGTTATAAAAATGCATCTCTTTTATAGAACCTATATAAAATTTTACACAACTAGTAAAATAAAAATGTTGTTGTCGCACAAAGTTACTATAATATTTTAGTGGTGATTTCAATTTAGCAAAGTCAGAATGATTTGCCTTTTTAACTTTGTCCCGCACTAGGAATTTCTCCTGTATTGTGGGTAGCCAGACCCAGAACAACTACCTGTAGGTCAACCAATAATACTAATAATAATAGTTTATTGAACACTCCAAGAATTACAAATTTCTCTTATTCTATATACAAAATCATGGTAATTAATATATTACTTATTTATAAGAGATAACGTTGACGACTATACTAGTATCAACTGTGTCACAGTCGTCAGCGCCTTCCACACTTAATTATTTGAACCATAATTTATTGTTTCAAGCAAAAGAACTGTAACATTAATAAATAGGAATGACTTATATAAAATTAAAAAGAATTTACAGGGGAAATTAAACTATTTAATATAAGTACGTTACCACATTGAGGAGTGAGAAGTAAGTGTGTAGAATATTAGTGAGTCTGGGTGTGTGTTATGAGGGTGGGTGTGTGATGTGTGTGTGTTGGTATGCATGTACAGTAGGTGTAGAGGAGTTGCTGTGTTTCTTACTTCAAAAATAAAGCAATTTTTCAGTTTCACTATAGTTTAATCGAAGTAGCCATTCTCTTACCAATATATTTGTTCCGTACGGGAATCGAACCCGCAACAAGCAGCGCAGCAGTCAATAGCTTAACAACTGCGCTAACCGTGCAGTCTTCTCGTTGCAGTTCTTTATAGCATATGTACTCGGAAGTATCTTCACATGCAAAACAGATGAAACAAATTGTTACTGATGAGGCATTCCACGTGGCCATTCTACTGAGCACAAACTATATATCCACTTAGAAAAAAAAAAAGAAGTATGAGCACCATCGACACAGAAATAAGAAGAAGAAAAAGAAACTTACAAGAATGTATAATCAAACAGGAAGAGGTGGATCGCAGTCTAGGTGACATGGCTTTTGTTGCGGTAATAACTTGGCTCTATCTATCAGAGGGTAAGCGAAGTTCAGAGGATTATACAGCCTACTGACTGCGCTCAATACTGATTAAAGAGAGTACAAATCAGCATCTGGGTAGCCTCTGCTCAACTATTGGGGTAGTCTTAGAGTCTACCCAGTCGGGAGTCTCACAAGGATCGTTCGTTAAAAATTATTTTAAGGTCACAGCTCACTAGAGCCACCAGGGCACCCAACTGTTTAGTTTAGTTTAGCCGATTGCAGTAAAAAACTAGTATAGACTATAAAACTAGAAATATGTTACTTCACACGAAGTGAGTACCTATCTAACCCCCACAATCCAGGTACTGGATAATACGATACCTCTTGACATGATTGGTTGTCTGATTTTCGAGTGTGTGATGTTCCGTAAAAATTGTTAAAGAACTGAGAATGAAAACCAAGCGGTCTGTTCAACCGATTTTAACTTCTATTCTGTACGCATACGGATGGCATTAAAGTCAAAGAATTCGTTAAAAAACCATTTTTTTTAGTGCAGTCGCCTTTATTCATTCTACCAACGTAATAAAACTCAAAATTGGTTAAACGGGCGATAAAAAAGGTTTATTACTTGTCCTTTTTTTATAAATTATAAATTAGCGGTTGACCACAATCCCGCCTGATGGTAAGCAGTGATGCAATCGTTGATGGTAAAGAGCGGTAGTTTATTAAGAGCCTATTCACTCTAACCTTGAAGACACTTAAATTGTAATCCGACAGAATCACCGCCGTTAGCAAATTGTTCCAGTCCCTCGATGTACGGCGTTATACGAGACGAAATGCTGCGTTCGGATCATTTCGGTGTTATCAACGTAAGAGTGGAAACTCGTCGTACGACGGGTCGTCCGATGATGGAACTTACATAGATAGAATCAAATCATGCAATTCCCTCGCAGACTCTCCAAACTGCATCCTATAGAACACCGACAGGCTGGCTACTCTTCGCCTGTGCCCTAGGCTTTGGAGACCGTTTATGTCTAATGTTATTTTCAAGGGTGTATAATAGAGTTGTGGTGATTACGCTCAATCCTTCTCTGTATGAGAGGAGACCTGTGCCCAGCAGTAGGACGGTAAAAAGTTTGATGATGATGATAATAGAGTTCAAATAATATTAATTATTCATCTGTGGTTAAATTTTTACCACTGTCATAAACATGGTATGGTCAATCCGGGATGAGTTACAACACTACTGTCCCACTTCTAGCTAAATTAACACGAGTAGATCTGTCTGTAATACACCTCGTCCGGTCGTCTGGCGAATGCAACGTAATCGTCCGAATGTAGGCCGGACACACTGGACACTATGATTCTTTGTAAAACGATCTGAGACGCAATTCCTGTATTCTTAAGAAAGTTTACTTGCTAATCACGGTAATTCTTAACAATGACAATCGGCCATTTGATTCTTCGTATTCTTCTTCAGCCTATAGACGTCCACTGCTGGACATAAACCTCCCCCAAGGCTTTCCACGATGACCGGTCTTGTGCTGCCCGCATCTATTGGCTTCCCGCGACATTCACCAGGTTATAATGGCCATTTGGTTAATCAAACAAATCAATACGAGAGTTTATTTCTCTTTTGTAAAACACTTTTATTTTTTATAACCTTCAGAGGGGATTGTGGCTAAGTAATAATTGGAGCTACATAGGTCAAAGTTTAAGCTATGATTGCAACGATTGGTCCATGGGTGAGTGATCATCTTTAATACAAAAAACCCTACGTGCCCCGGAAGACAAAACAACCGAACTGTGAAACCCTTTTTTAAAGTCAAGAAAGAAAGAAACAAACAAAGAACAAGGTGGGGAAATAATATATGTGTCACATCTATGTAAAACAGCCAACGCACAGTATTATTAATGCTGTGACTCAACAAATAACACAGCCTGAAAGCCTCAGCACTAGACTTCAGACGTTTTCAACGACAGCCACCATTGACGTGATGATGTCAACCGATGCAGCTTAAGATAAAAATAACAAAAAAAGAAATATGCAATAAAAGGCATAAAAGTATAACACTATGTCGTATCCAGTAAAAGAAAATGATAATAATGCAACTCTTAAACTATAGTTGTCCAAGCGACCAAGTCCAATAGAAGTTCTATTAAAATTTCATAGAGTGCTTCAGTCCCCATTTCACAGTCGTAGATCGTAATATATATTTTATTACACGAACGTGTTACTGCACGATTGCTGCGACAGAACCTACTTAAGAGAATTTTATATATTTGTTTTTGAAACCCTATTCTATGATAGTGGAGAACGGGTTACGTAGATATATTTTGTAAACGGAGGACGGTGCCAGTTTGGGTAATCTGGCCGAAGGAAGCAAAACCTGCTCAGAATAGCTGTTCGAAACCATTCGATACTCTTGCGAACCGTATAGAACATCAATCAATGTCTATAACATTCATCGCAAGAGTATAGGAGGTCTCAAAGCTCTGTTCACAAGTCCGATTTGTCGACCAAAATAGGCCAAATTCTGTCAGTTTAAATGAAATAGACGACTGCTATTCTTTGAACAGCTTTTTGTTGTCAGGGCAAGGTAAGGTTAGCGAAACATTTAGTTTTCGATGAAATGCCCTGTCGGATGGTTGTGAACAGATGCAGGTGGAGATTCATAGACGACTCCTTCTTGGAATGTAAATATTGTACTTTTTCACAAACGATGGGATACTTACTATCGTGTACTGGACATCCTATCAGCTGCATGTCACATGTGTGGCTGTGCTGGTCTCGGTGGTAGGCCATAACATCGGCCGCCGGCAGAAGTTACCACCTACCAGACAAGGTCTTGCCGCCAAGCGATTCGTCGTGTTCCGGCATGATGTCTGGTAAAGCCGTACGGAGGACGGGTCTGAGCAGTTGTGTTACGATGTCTGTCGGGTACGAAGCGCCAAATGTTGTTGTGTCGGGAGTTTGGTCGAGGAGAGTCTCCAGATCAATCTCCCTCTGGCGCAGCATCGTTGGTCGTGTTGGTCTTGGGCTTAACATTGCATCACCTCGCTCAACTGCCGTCATCCTTCCTATTCCTAAGTTTTTTAAGTGAATAGGCTTAATAAACTAGTGCGCTTTACCATCAACGATTGCATCACTGCTTACCATCAGGCGAGATTGCAGCCAAGCACAAGTTTATAATTAAAAAAAAAAGGAAGTGATGGTCGCTTTTGATGGCACCAAACATATAGCCAAATTCTGGGCAGAGTCTATTTAGATTCCATCGACTTGTCAAGTAGCTATATTTATAATATATTTTAGAAATGCAGATCAAACTGAAAATTCATAGGAAGAGTTTCGATTATTGTATGAGAAAAATTTAAATTTTAAGGGTACGTCACGTTTAGGAACATTTCGTTACACGACAGAGAAGAAAGGTAAACTGTCCATCTCTCTGTCTCTCACACTTGACCTTTTTTATGCTTCTTTTAAAAGAAGATTCACTTTTTGTAAGGCTATTACAATGAAATACAAAAACTCAACTTATCCAGTTGGGCCGCTGTTCACTTCCATTCACAACTGGCTAATCCACTGCATTTTGGTAAAATATATCATCTCGATAACATATTAGGGAATTAATGCAGTTGAATTGTAGAAAATTAAGGCATTATTTAAGCGTGTTACTCAATTATTTCGCTGGATGATATATATTTAGCTATCTATACGTAGCAGAACTTTATCCTTACTGGAATTTTTGGTTGGGACATTAGTGCTGGTACATATATGTAGATTGTATCTGCGATATAAAATTTTTGTTGACTGACGTCCCAGAAACAGCGGTCAAACTTTGAATATCGGAATCTAAATACTTGAATATTTCAAATGAAATATAGTACGGCGGTTCTCAATAGTAAAAAAAAAAAAAGTTTTAGATACATAAGTCACAATGGGCGCCCCTGTGTTAGAGTCTAGGCCTTTTAAATGCTCCACTGACGCGTGCATACGCACGTAAACGCGCTTTCTAGACGCGTGTATAAATAGCCCAATGCAAAGGGTTGAATGGAAATAAAATACAAAAAAGAGAAAGGAGGTATGTAACATTGTAACCGTATGGAAATGTTCCGCCTTATTCATAAACGCTGCTTAAAGTTAACTAGTGAATAGCGATTGTTTAAACATATATTTTAGACGTTTGCACGTCACTTAACTTTAATCATCGTTTATGAATAAACCCCTTAAACACTATGGTGTTTATTCATAAAGGATGATTAAAGTTAATTAACGTTAAAAGGTCAAAAATATATGGTTAAAGAATCGCTAATTTCTAGTTAACTTTAAGCGGCATTTATGAATAAGGGGGCTTATCTATGTGTGTGTAAATATAGTCGGCTCGGCTGAGCAGCGTTCGGGAAGCTACGCTACATCTTCTCGTCGTCCAAGATTCCACAGTGTCTCAAGACTAAAGTCTTTGACCAGTGTGTTGCCAGTGATGACTTACGGAATCGAAACGTGGTCGCTCACAATGGGCCTAATACGAAGGCTCAGAGTCACACAAAGGGGTAATGGAAAGAGCTAGGCTCGGAGTTTCTCTGCGTAATCGAATCAGAAATGAGGAGATCCGCAGAAGAACCAAAGTCACTGACATAGTTCTTCGAGTCACTAAGCTCAAGTGGCAGTGGGAAGGGCACATTGCTCGTAGAACCGATGGCCGATGGGGCGGTAAGGTTCTGGAGTGGCGGCCACGTACTGGAAGACACAGCGTAGGGAGGCCCCCAACAAGGTGGACCGATGACCTGGTGAAGGTCGCGGGAAGCCGATGGATGCGGTCCGCATGGGACCGGTCATAGTGGAAAGCCTTGGGGGAGGCCTTTGTCCAGCTGTGGACATCTATAGGCAGAATAAGAAGAAGAAATATAGTCATAATAAGGTCATAAGTTTGAAAATTGGCTATTCTTCTATAACTCCAAAACAATGTTCGCACTATTAATTTATTAATTTGCACCGAAGGACCACAAAATCGAAATCACCAACATTTCGCAACTAATTACTCTCCCAACTCTCCCCAGAACGCTTATTACTATTCCCAAAATCATGTGAAATGATCTACACATTTCAAATTCAAGTTTTGGACTATCAGTTAGAGAGACATAATGTGGGAATAATGACCAAACCAACTGATTAACAGTAGTGATCATGCAAATTTGCGTTGGGTTCCTAATTGTAATGTATATTTATGAATGGGATATCAGATTTCTGTGTGGGAGAGTGATTAGTTGGACACAGCGGTGCACCAGTGGCAACGGCCGCGACTAACGTGTTGGTCGTTTGAACCTAGATAGGAGCTTATTTTGAGTAATTTATTTCATCATTGCTGCTCTCAAAACGATGGAGGAAGACATCGTGAAGGAACTGGAATTTATGGTTGTAGAACGCATGTTGATTAATTTCTGAGATATGTGATTACATTCACTGGCAAGCCACTTCTCTGTAAGAGGGGACAATACCACCAAGCAGGACCAGTGCTGATTGGTAGAATGTTTTATTTTTAGCAAAAGGGACTAATTTTAACACATTTAGGGAAGTTACCATTCTGCACAGAACGCCAAGACGTATATTATAATCTATAATTATACGTTATTTTTTGTTTATGCGAAACCTGAATATAGTTTTTTTCAGAATAAGCAACTGGATCGATTCCAATCCTTTTACACAATATTATATTTTTTCCCAAATACATTTCGAAATTGCTGCAGTGTGGATACCGAGCACGCGCACGCAGCTTACGATATATCACAGTACTTGCGCGCGCTCCAGCTAACGCCAGAGGTCAACGTACCACGTTTGCCCACCCGATCGGAGCATTGACCATATTTTTGTTGGGACAATCAAATATAACTTTTTCACTACATCTTTTTGAAATTCTGTACATAGATTCTTTACTTAAAAATACGACACGTGTTTTGGGTTTGGATAAACAAAAAAATAATGTTCTTTAAAAGAAAGTTGTGTTAGTTATACTCTTTATAACTCATAAACGGTTCAACTATGAACCTCATAAGTGGCTGGAGCTCTTAGAAGCTCACATAAGTTACTCTCATGAAATATGTGATGATCATTATTATATTATACGAGTAAAATAAATATTAATATTGACCCTGTTTTATTTTGTTTCAGGTATGTTAACCTCACTTCAGGATAAAGCCTTTCCCTCCGCAGTACAAGTTTGGTTTGTAAAACAAGGTTCCAAATTATTTAAAACACATTCGCGTAAATCTGTATCGCCAACTAGCAGAGTAATTGCGAATAACACACTATCTGTAGCTCGGCAGCCTCCGTGGCGTAGCGGTAGCAAACGCGCCCGCTGCGCAAGGAGGCGCGGGTTCGATCCCCGCGCAGGGCAAATATTTGTATGCAAGAATATGAATATTTGCACTGGTCTGGTCGTGACTCGGAAAGCACGTTAAGCCGTTGGTCGCGGTTGCCATACGAACATCTAATGGCAGTCGTTACGGATTGTGAGAGCCCTCAAAAGTCCTGCAATTGGTCTAACTGCAATGCTTCAATATCGCCTTCGGGATGTGGAGGTCATACGGCAGTCGCTTCATGGAAAATATCGAAGTTTGGCCAAAATGAGCAGTTAGACTGGTAAAGCGGATCCTAGACTCCAAAGCTGAAAAGCTTCGGATACGACAGCGTTAATACGCTGAGATGAAGAAGAAGAAGACTATCTGTAGAAATGGGTTTCATGTTGACAGTAAAACAGCATTCATTGCGTTATTTACATTGTTGAGCAGACACATTAATAGAACGTATGGAGCAATGGATAAGCTTCAAAATTATTATAATTGATACTGGTACAATCTATGACTAGTAATGGTAATGAAACTTTTGGAAATTAATAGTTTCCTTCATTTCTATACCCGAATACGCTGCATTGATGTATAAAACATACTTTGCACAAATTAAACTCAACTAGAGTGTATCGTTATTTTTTTAAACATCGGCGGTTTATACAAGGTACCTACTACGTACAGCCATTAAAAAATCTTTACTGTGTATTGCTGTATGCGATGGCCGATGGGGCGGTAAGGTTCTGGAGTGGCGGCCACGTACTGGAAGACGCAGCGTAGGGAGGCCCCCAACAAGGTGGACCGATGACCTGGTGAAGGTCGTGGAAAGCCGATGGATGCGGGCAGCACAAGACCGGTCATCGTGCAAAGCCTTTGGGGAGGTCTTTGTCCAGTAGTGGACATCAGTAGGCTGAAGAAGAAGAAGATATTGTATGCTCTAGTACTTACTGCACTCTGTTGGCTTGGCCGTATATTGTGATATTATTCCTTATCCAGTTGATCCTGAGATTCTGAAACTTATGTAGCGTCGTTATGCTTCTTAATTTTTTTCCGTTTCATACAACCACATTCTACTATTTTTCTCGGTGGTAGGCCATAACATCGGCCGCCGGCAGAAGTTACCACCCACCAGACAAAGCCTTGCCGCCAAGCGATTTGTCGTGTTCCGGCATGATGTCTGGTGAAGCCGTACGGAGGACGGGTCTGAGCAGTTGTGTTGCGATGTGTACCGGGTACGATGCGCCTAATGTTGTTGTGTTGGGAGTTTGGTCGTGGAGGGTCTTCAGATCAATCTCCCTTTGGCGCAGCATCGTTGGTCGTGTTGTTGGGTTTAACATTGCATCACCTCGCTCAACTGCCGTCTTCCTTCCTATTCGCTCAGTTTTTTCTGAGTGAATAGGCTCTTAATAAACTAGCGCGCTTTACCATCAAAGATCGCATCACTGCTTACCATCAGGCGGGATTGCGGTCAAGCGCTAGTTTATAATTATTAATTTAAAAAAAACATACAAACAACCCTGAAATATCCGTAAGGTATGTGATAATACAATAATAATGAAAACCACCATCTCCCTATAGTTAATTAGTTGTTTCAAAGCAAATGCATCACGTAGTAATTACTGCATTAAATAGCAACATGGCGGGCGCCGGCATTTCGAATAATTAAGACTGATCGATGATTTTCATGACGTAATGCAGTAATTTTAACCAAATAGTTTTAGATTCAGTATCTAAATCAACTTTGAACTAGTTGTGCATAACAGAATGCTGAAGCTATAATAATAGACATTCGTAACATGTACCTACGTGTCTGGTATTTTTATGACCCACCATTCTAGAGGGTCACTATCCGCTACCAGTGCTTGTGTGGACCGCGTGAGATGAGGTCAGTCTATGCACAATAACGTCATGCGCATATAAAACGGGTCGACAGAGGGGAGAACTAACCACACTGCGTACCGCGAGAGGATGCTATATCCGTTCTAGGAATTACATAGAAGCAACCGCAACGTCTCGGCCCTACGACTTGGACGATATTGTACTTGATAGGCTGTGCTCAGAGGGTATTGAGTGAGCAACTATATAACCATATGCCTATATAACTATAGCCATTGACTATAATTATGTGCAATGGTTTGATTCTTTTTTTTATGTAGGAAATCATCAAATTACTTCACCCACTCTGGGTGAAGTGGAAGGGCTTGTCAGATTTTTAATGAGTACTGTAGCCCCTGGCACAGCCAAATGAAAGAACCTACAGTACCTCTTTCCAATAACGCATGGGCTTGACAGGCATTGATTCTAGCCGATTCCTATACATTGTGCTGACATCTCATTGAGGCTCGCGAGGGACAAAACGCGTCGTCGACGCGGGCCTGGTCCTTACCAGGGGGTGAGCTAACCATTACTCGGCTGCCACAAGCCCGCGCCTTGGGTAGTATGGATTCGGCTGTTGACTCCTGACGTTCTAGGTGGCTTCTGCTGCGACCCTCCTTCCTTGCTTCTGTTGCCTCCTTCTTTCCGAGCATTACTGCTTCGCAGAAGGAGGGGATAAGAGCATGGGGGTACATAGGTATGAACTTTCGCTTCATATCGTGACTTGTATCAGTGCTGGATGCCAGAGATACTCGCCGCCGATCGCCGCTAGAAGGACATGGTGGCGCTTGGTCCGAGTCGGATAAACCTCTACCGCATGCTCCACTATGTCCTCCGGGCTGATCACACAGTGGCGACGCCTTGGTGTTTCAAGGATTTTTTCCTTAACAGGAACCTACCGAAAAGACCATATCCAGTGACGAGCTGTGTTAGGCAGAAATGAGGGTCTGACTACCCCAAAAAGAGGGAACATATCGTCATCATGCGTTAATCGATATATAGATCCTGCCGAAGCTCTGTCTACTGTGCCGTGATTGCTTCTATTCCTTTTCTCTTCACTCTCACATATGGGCTAGGAATTTGGTCTCCAGACCCCATGGCGGCAATCCGGCATGGAAGCTCGCTGTTTCAGCGGAGGCCATGCGGTATCTCTGGACAAGTCGAACGTCTATGAATTTCTGGGACGATATCAAATGGTCGCTGTCTCAAAGACCGCACCAATAGCCACATTCCGTAAAGGGTCATAGGTCGTACGATGATTTGGTTCCCTTAATGCACGTTGTCTTAAAAGTGATAATTCAGGGTACTCAATAGTAATAATAAATTCAGTAAAAGCTGTATTTTAGCCAGAGGCTTAATATTTAATGAATATTTCCTTTACAAAGCTTAATATTAATAATGTAATAGTGTGTGCTTGCTTAATTCGGAAACATAATGTGTTATATCGTTACAAGAAGTACCTAAACATTATTAATCAAGAAGCCGTAAATGTATTAAAATATAGCTCTTGTCTGAGGTCTTTTACAAAACTTTTTTTTGTCAACCTATTTTAGTGATGAGAAAAATATCCATAAAGTATAAAGAAGAAAACGTATCTGGTAAATCAACACTGGAATAATTCGTATTCGGTTTTGTTATTCAGCTACATCTGATTGGAATAGAAATTTTCCGCCTTTATTACAGATTCCCATTAAATTCGCCACCGAAATCTAACAACAAAAAAAAAAAATGCTCTTTCGAGTTCAACGCTGGCATTAGGTTTTATTTTTTTTAATAGACACCTGTTATCACAGGGCGTTGTCGTCCCTACACTTCTTGCGTGGCAAGAAATCTTGGGAGTCATTTTTTATTTATATTGCCAATTCAGTTTTTTCCATGGGTTTTTTTGTGGCATTGGCTATTATTTCTGGGTCGCTTTTTTCCTACGTACTTATTTTGTCATCTTTTATTACTATTCTTACATAATTTGTCATTATCATTATTATATTTTACATTTTGCTGGCATTAGGTTATGAGTTAAGAAAATCCATTTAATTTGTTAAATTTTGTTTCTATTATTTGTTTTTTTTAATTAGTTTTGTGCAGGAAAATATTTAGTTACCAATATTGTAATTCACTGCTTTCTACGACTCAATGATTTTCACGGATATTGAATATATCTAAAGATAAATCGGTTTCTATTCCTTTAATGATCAATCATTTGCTGAAACACAAGTAATAATTCGAATCAATCGATAGGTTTGGTTGAAAAGTTGTATGAAAATTGATGATTCTAATCAGTCGAAAGGTTTGGATGGAATGGCGTATGAAAATTAATCATTCTAAGTAATCAGTCGAAAGGATTTTTTGAAAATAAGATGTATGAAGATTAATGGTCCTAATCAATCGAAAGGTTTGGTTGAAAAGCCTTCAACCAAACCTTTCGATTGATTTTTGTGTTTCGAAAAGTTGGGTTGAAAAGAAGGTTACACACCTTCTTTTCAACCCAATTCAAATAAAAGAGATCTACTAACGAGTTAGTTTGAAAGCCATCTGATTATCTCTGAAACTATGAGTAGGATCTGAATAAAACATTAATTTTGTGATTATAGCCCATTTCTTGAGGAAGGTTATAGCCTATTTCAGATCACAGTAGGGCTTTTAGGAGCCGAGCAAAAAGCAAAAGAATTAGAAATAACGCTAAGCGAAAACTTATTGCCATTACCTAAAAAAATACCATATATTTATTGTTCTATGTTTATTGTTTGGTTTCCAAACTTAGTTCTTCAAGAGGACCATAGTGCGTGAGCCATCGAAGCCGTTTCTGGGTGATCCAACCAGCCTACCTCTCTTCAGAAGTCTACTAAGTTTCTTGAGTTGTTAAGAACATCTGTATTAGATCTTGGTGTCCCAAGGGTTTCCGCTCTATTATTCTTATAGCGGTAAAAGAAATACATCTTCTGTGAAAATTGAAATTGTCTAGCTATTATGGTTCATAAGATACAGCCAGACAGACGAACAGAACAGTCTCAGAAATGGTGTCCCATTTTAACTCTTTGGGTACCTACAGAACAGAACACGAACTTTTTTGAATAGTCAGTAGTGTTGCTGGGGAGTTTGTTGCATCACTTCTTCCTAAGGCGAAGGGCGGGCGCTTTGGAGGACTCTCTTGTGAAATTATGATGTTCGAAAAGTGCGGATACTCACCACACTTTGAATAAAATGAATAAATACTTCCGAACAAAAAACTTCCGATTTTTAATAACCTCACCCAATATTTTCTAATGAAAATATATCACACTAAAGCAGACGAAATCCATGTTAATTATGTAAGTTTATTTATTGATAATTTGCATACTCGCTTTAGCGTAGCAAAACGATATTACATAGGCACCCGAAGTAATAATGTTACCGGTATAATGTATATTAATTTAATAGACGCTGCCTCGCGTAATGATCTTAAATTATGTATTAAGCTGTGTAAAATGAAGGCATTATTGTTATAAGGGAATAATATATTAGAGGAAAATTTTAAATATCCGGATGTGATGCGGTGAAGCGAAGGTGTTTCGTTTCATCCGGCTCGTTGTTGAAGGATATATTCGTGTTAATAAAATCAAAATATTATAAAAAAGAAAAGTAATAGACTTGTATTCTATTTATTTACATAATGTAACGGTTGACATCCAGATTTGATTAAGGACTTAAGCTCAAAAGCCTGGGGCACAGGGACAGCAGGGTATTATACAGTATGTTAAGAAAACCCTGTCCGACCCGTGAATATATTGTTAGGTATCGATAACTGATTCTACTAATGGATACAAAACCGGGCTAAACTTAAAAGAAATCCCCCTAAAAAAATAAATATTATTTCGCAAAAAGAGGTAACTTAATAAATGTGCGTAAGCACCCTTCAGCGGGCGGCGGGCGGCAGGGCACACGGCACGTGGTCGCATCGCTATTCGCTCATAATAATACCGGTGTTGTAACTTTTTTAAAAATTACCAAATTTCGGGAAAGTTGGAATTAATTCGCGGGAAAAAAAGATTATTTCAAAATTCATTTGTATTGGTACTATGATGATTACGTAATAATATTTTATATTATATTTGGTCATGTGTTTACCTAACCTTTATTATCCTTATGGGTCGGACAGGGTTTTCTTAACATACTGTATAATTCCGATGTCACTATTCCATCATTGGACGACCTGTGGAAGCATGAAGAACGGGGAGTTAAGTTCATTCATCCTCCAAAGAAAAGGGAGGAACCTCCGACAAGACGGGTGTTATATCTGGCGTGCTCTTGCCCAATACTTGAAATTGGGAAGTTGTATGTAGGCTCACACGGTAAACTCTGATTGCGAGATGTAGAATTCGTGTGACGTCAGTATGACGCGTTGTTCCATGTGCCGTTTGTAGGTACCGCTATAGACCCATCGTATGGCTAGTATCCAGCTTTACGTGGTTGACACTGCTCCGATGCGGATATAGTGTTTCGCCTCGTCTTTTAAACCGCGCTCATGGAAGGACTTCAATAATTTAAATGCGGCGGTCTTCTCATCTGATCACAATTTAAGTGTCTTCGAGGCTACAGTGAATAGGCTCTTAATAAACTAGTGCGCTTTACTATCAACGATTGCATCACTGCTTAGCACCAGGCTAGATAGCGGTCAAGCACGTTAGGTTAAGCAGGTTATAACGTTAAAAGTGCCTATCTAGTTCTTGGATTCTTAAGCTATCCATTTGTGTAATTGAATAGTGGATAGTAATGATAGTTTTAAAGCTGCTACACCAAATTGTTTCCCAAGATTTCATTATCATTAATTTTTTTGGTTTGTCTCTCTATGGAAGACACTTTAAAGACGTATTCATGCCAAAAACATTTTTTACCACCTCGAAAATAGTATAATCTTATAAGAGGTTTTTTGCAAGTAAAGGGTAGCGCTCTGAATTCATTAATAAGGTTCGGTTAAAACACCAGCCTCTCAAGTATGAGTGCGCGGGTTCGATTCCAGGTCAGGCAAGTACCAATGTAACTTTTCTAAAGTTATATGTATTTTCTAAGTATATCTTGGACACCATTGACTGAAGGTGAAGGAAAACATCTTGAGGAAACCTGAACTTAAGTCTGAAATCGCCAACCCGCATTGAGCAAGCGTGGTGATTACGCTCAACCCTTCTCTGTATGAGAGGAGACCTGTGCCCAGCAGTGGGACGATAAAAAGGTTGATGATGATGATGATGATATAATTTACTAGCTTTCCGCCCGTGACTCCGCCCGCGTGAAATTCGGTTAAATCGCGCTTTTAGATTTCTCATTTCGGGGATTAATAAATTATCGTATCATTTAGCTTTTAAGTTTACATGTGCATATTCGTTTGCAATATATTACCTTGTTTTAAACGACACACAGCGCCATCTATCACCGAACTGGTACGAAGCTAACAATATTTTTGTTTTCCCTCGGGAATATCAAAATTTTCCTGGATAAAACCCTTTTGTTTAATCCGGAAAATTTCAAAGCAATCGGTTCAGCAGTTACGGCGTGAAAGCGGAACAAACAAACTCACGATAAGGATTCATCATAGTACCTAGGGCTTTCCTCCCTTTGGTGCGCGATGAATGTACGTAAGTGTTAATATATGTACTTCTGCATTTAACCAAAATTGGTCAAAGTCAGCATTTAAATATACCCAAATGTGAGACAAACGGGCAGACTTAACTTTGTATTCAAATTGTGCTAATATTTGGGGCGTAACATGTTTTTTCTTCCATACTTCTCCATTAGACGTCATCTTGGAAGTCACCCTTTCTTACCATTATTTACATATAACATTCATCGTATCTTTAGTTTCCCTCACCCTAATCTGATGGGACGGATAACATGACCAGAATTGCAGGGAAGCGCTGGATGCAGGTAGCATCCAACCGGTCTTTTTGAAAATCCTTGGGGAGGCCTATTTCCAGCAGTGGACTTCTTGTGGCCGACATGATGATTAATATTTGGCACCGACATACATAATTTCGTATTCATAACTAAATTACATTTTATTTATATTACTATTGGCCTAGTTCTGTTTTGTCTCCTGCTTGTTATGGAGGGAAGTGGAAAAAATATTTTTTTTCTTACTCCTCCGCTATTCATTTTTGATTAATTTCGTTGCGGGACCCAAGATAGTTGAATCGTTTCTCCGGGACTCGTCGAGCTTCATTGCTCGGCGTTTTTCTGACGGTCTCCACTGATGATTCTGGCTTTCAGGGGTTGCAGTGGGTGGAAAGTGTGGCGGGTTATATTATAAATATGAAACTTTCGGAGAATGGATACATAAATGTTTGTTACACATTGACGTGAATACTACTCCACAGATTTTGATGAAACTTTACAGTAATATAACTATTCCTATTCATTTGATTAAAACATAGGATATTTTTAATTATCCCAATATTCCCATTCATTGACTCTTATAAGGTCATCGGAAAACCTGATATTAGATATGCCGATACATTCCACTAGTTTTTACGATAAATCCTTTACTGTACAAGCAGTTCGGCTATGGGATGACTTGCCCGTGTCTGTAAGGCGTGCTCAAACTCTGTCCACTTTTAAAACCATGGTAAAAAAAACATTTCCTCTCTCTTTAAACATTTAAACTCCTAAACAATTTGTCATTATTATTTTTTCTTTTTTTTTCTTTTGTTTGTTATTTATTAATTAGATGTATATATTTATTAGACTGGTATGATACACTCAATGTGCATATTTATTATATAAACTATGTAAATAGTACAATGTAGACTACCTACATTATTTCTCTCTCTTTCCCCTTACTATTCCATCCAAAGGTTGTCTGTAAAAGATCGCTCTTAGCGATAAGACCGCCCATTGTGTCACCCTTTGTAAAATCTTTATTTTTATGTTTTTGTAATCTATATGGTGTACATAATAAAGAGTATTCTATTCTATTCTTATGAGGGTAAAACTGCGGAGCGTTGCATAATCTTACCTGGAACAGTCCAAAGCTGGTGTATGTGCTGTTGTGGTTTGCCACTTTGTCCGTTGTCCTGTCGCTCGCATGCTCAATCAAGCACACCCCTTAAACAAAATAATTAATTAAGCTTGCAGTAGATTGAAAACTTAATAATGAAATCAATGTTGAAAAAAAACTGTTTATAAAAAATAGAAACCGACTTCAAAAAAGCACTTGAAAGGAAAAAAATAATTTAAATTTTATCATGGTGGCTCGAGGTTTCTGTTGTTTAGCTCGGCACCGACTTCTAGAGTCATGACAAAATAAAACTATTTTTTCCTTTTAAGTGTTTTTTTGAAGTCGGTTTCTATTTTTTTGTAAAACGTTTTTATTTCATGCTTTTCAGTGTCTTAGTCGAAATTCGAAAATTACTTTTTTTCATCTCTTAACAACAGTGGCAGCCATAACCCATGTTAGAATAAGTTCTCATCAATATGAAAAAAATCCCTCTCAAAAACTACTGAACCGACTTTGATGAAACTTGCTCCCTAAGTTGGACAATACCTAGTACAACAAAAAATAATTACTTAAATCGGACTTGTGGTTCCGGAAATATGCGCGCACAAACATAAAAACAGACATACATAAGTACATACACTTTTTAAATTTGGCACATTTGTTCAGACGCTGATATAGACTAATATATTATACGAAAACTGGGCAGTTCTGGAAATATTACATACATACGGGTCGAATTGGATAACCTCCTTTTTTGAAGTCGGTTAATAAACAAATATAATATACGACAAGCATTACGACATTCGAGAAACTTGGTCCTCTGATTTAATTCAAAACATGTTTTTCCTTTGTAAAACACCCCTTACTGGAACACAATTAAGTTATTTAAACAATAATTTTAACACTCCATACACCCGAAATCAACTCCTAGCAAACCTCGTTGGGACTTGGATACAAAATTCAAAACGTTGAATTCTTCCAAAAATACAAATTATTCCACGGATCACAGCTCCTTTGCAAAATCCGAGGGAACAAAATAAAAGGGGAGTTCTCGGTTCAAACTTTTACGCGACATATTGTAAATGATGATGAAATACTTAATTTACAAGTAGACTTGTTTAACAAACAAGGACCGTGTTTGTTTATGACGTTTACATGATGTGTGTGTCTGTGGGTCGAATAAGAGAATTATTAGCCAAGTTTAAGTTATTATACAATATGTAAAGAAAACCCTGTCCGATCCGTGAAGGTATTGTTAAGTATCAATTACTGATTCTACTAATATCTACAAAGCCGGGCAAAACTTAAAAAAAAACCATCTAAAAAAAAAAAAAAAAACGGGTGTGCTTATGACCACACGACTGAAGTGATACTTCTTTCGCTCCATCTGTATGTATATATATATGTGTGTACCATATATACATGTATACGCATATTTTAATTTTCTATAAATATTTAAATTTCTTTCATGGTTTCATTGGTAAATTAATATTTTTGCATAGATCTTCTATTTTTATTGAAAAAAAAAAAATACTCCTTGTAGACCTTGTAGTACCAAGCTCGCGCCACGGGCGCCTCTGTGCTTATATCCCCCACTTAACTTCCGTTCGCCTTGCCCGATCACTTTTCGTAACGCTTACGTCACGCGTTCGCCAGCTTACTCCCAAAGTCAAGCGTGCGTAAAGAAGTTTCACTTCAAAAATTTTATTTCAAAACACGAGGTAACTTAATACATATGGCCATATATGCGCGGGCGAATGGGGGCAGGGCACGCGGCATGCGGCTGGTAGACTAGAAGCCAACATTGTTGGGAAACACTGACCTCATCTAGTTTTTAAAATATCTTCTACCTCTTCAACCTATAGAGGTCCACTGTTGGACAAAGGCCTCCCCCAAGGCTTTTATTACATTGGGATGGTTTGCCATAATCCCCACACTGGACAGGTGAGTTAGTTTGATATTCCACAGAAGAAGCGCTGCTGCCCGCTTCTCTAGTGAGAGTTCCCTTAGTCGCCTCTTACGACACCCATGGGAGGATATAGGATGGTACTATTCTAAGCAAGTTGCATTGGTACTTGCCTGACCAGGAATCGAACCCGCACACTCATACTTGAGAGGCTGGTGTTTTAACCACTAAGCCACCACGACTATACGAATACACATTACTTCGAAGCAAAAACAAGATTGATGCATTACGAACATTACTTACACAATATAAATTCTATCCAAAGATAATGTCTTCAATAAAATCAAATCTTATCCTTATTCATGAATCCCTGTAGATATTGTAGTACACAGCATTACAAGCGCGTATTACAAGGATACTCTAATTGTACTGTATCACAATATCCACGGTAGAGCCGACTGAGCTTCAGATAATACAACTATATTCACTGTTAACATGATTCACAGCATAATACTCTACTGGAAATGATATTGTAGTGTTCTATACAATATGTAAAGAAAACCTTGTCCGACCCGTGAAGGTATTGTTAAGTATCGATAGCTGATTCTACTAATGCCTATAAAGCCGGGCTAAACTTAAAAAAAATCCCCGTAAAAAATAAATATTATTTCGCAAACCGAGGTAACTTAATACATGTGCGGTAGGCAGGACACGTGGCACGCGGTCGCATCGCTATTCGCTCATAATAATACCCTCAAAAATGGTGTTGTCACTTATTAAAAAAATACCAAATTTTGGGGAAGTTGGAATTAATTCTCGGAAAAAAAAGATTATTTCAAAAATCATTAGTATTGTTACTTTGATGATAATGTAAAATTTCATATTTTATTTAGTCATGTATTTACTTAATCTTTTCTTTACACATTGTATAATCACTGATTCTAGGAAATTAACTTTTGGGTAGATTTAAGACATGTATTTAATCGATCATCGAATAATTCTCATTATTTACTTGTGAATAATGATTGCACCTCTTTTTGTGAAGCTCAAATAATTCATATTTTTAGGTACAAATGCAACTTGGGTGTAACGCTCGCCAGCTCTGCTGAGAATCTGTTCGTTTCGCTTGAGCGTTGTTTGTCTTAGTTCTAAGCTACCCTAACAATTACTTACTAAAAACAAAAAAGCTGTGACGAAAGATCCGAAAGTAAAAGATAACAATTTACAAAAATTCTGCATCATTAGAAGCTTAAAAGTTTTAGAAGTTCATTAATTTGAAAAAGTGTTCATCATTAGAAGAGCGAAAACGTTTCAGACTTTTTTCGATAGCGTGCCGATACTTTGTTTCGTGCGTTGCGGTATTTCATTAAAAAGTTTTCGAATTATTTCTTAGAATTCATACATATATAATAATAATAAAATTGTTTATTAATACAGTTACCTTTGACTTTTCTTATAACTAGGATACATAGCTTGGTTAACTAAAGGTCGTACTAATAATGTAACCCTGACTCCTAAACTAGGTGATCCTGTGACTTAGGAGTCAGTGTTCTGCAGACACTGTCATACCAAAAACCTTGTGTTGTGTTCTGACATTACAAAAATAGTCATGTACCTTATAGGTTACAAAACAAGTATTTCGGTATGTTAAAAATTAAGAATTAAAACTAACAACAGGTAAGGAAGGAAATTACGGAATAGTTATACATAGACCTCCCCCGGGCACATTTAGTACGACCGGATCTGTGCTTCTTGCATTTACACTAAGTCTTCGGTCCACCTTGTGGAACGCTTTCCCACGCTACGTCTTACGGTAGTTGCCACTCCAGAAGCTTTTGGGCCCCATCGGCTATTTGTTCTATGAGTAGTTAGCCGTGGCCACTGCAACACATAGGGTCATGAGGGGAGCTCGGTTCTCCTGGGAATCTGTTCATTTCTGGCTTTGGGTAAATCGCAGTCGTTTCATGTAAAAAAGAAAAACGTCTCTTCTCTCGGTGGTAGGCCATAACATCGGCCGCCGGCAGAAGTTACCACCCACCAGACAAAGCCTTGCCACCAAGCGATTTGTCGTGTTCCGGCATGATGTCTGGTGAAGCCGTACGGAGGACGGGTCTGAGCAGTTGTGTTGCGATGTGTGCCGGGTAAGACGCGCCTAATGTTGTTGTGTTGGGAGTTTGGTCGTGGAGGGTCTTCAGATCAATCTCCCTTTGGCGCAGCATCGTTGGTCGTGTTGTTGGGTTTAAAATTGCATCACCTCGCTCAACTGCCGTCTTCCTTCCTATTCGCTCAGTTTTTCTGAGTGAATAGGCTCTTAATAAACTAACGCGCTTTACCATCAACGATCGCATCACTGCTTACCATCAGGCGGGATTGCGGTCACGCGCTAGTTTATAAATATTAAAAAAAAAAAACGTAGCTCAGGTGGTCATGAATTCATAGTGAACTCCATAATGAAGAAGAGAAATAGTGAAGTTAGTTAGTAGTTTAAAACTAACAAAGTAATACTTACACAGTATGAAACGTTTTATTTATATTCCAATATTTGAGAGATAGAATCAACTAGCGGCCGCCCGCGGCTTCGCCCGCGTGGTTTTCGTTTTTTCACAGAAAGTGTTTATCGCGCGTTATCCCTCGGGAACTACTGATTTTTTCAGGCTAGTCGCTGTCGCCATCGCCGTCCCCGTCCCCGTCCGCGTCCCCGTCCCCGTCCCCGTCGCCGGAGCTTGAATGAAGTATGTGAAAAACGATTTCCCCACTTTTCTGTTGAATTTTTCCTGGATTTTCTTTGCTATAAACCTCACGGAGCCCGAGACCTTTCCAACGAATGCAAAACCGTGGAAACCGGTTCGTGCGTTCTGGAGTTATAGCGTCAGGGAGGAAAACCGGACTTATTTTTATATAGTAGATATAATCCTTGGCATGGTAGGTAAAGGGAGCAAACTGAATATTTTTTTATTAGTTTATAGAGGAAAGCTTTAAGCTGTATAACATTAGTCTGTAACCCATAGGAGCAGAAATACGGCGAAAAATGTGGAAAAAACGGGGAAAATTTAAGTCATGCTAGTCACTTTTGTGACAAACGCAATACCACGCAGGCGAAGCCGCGGGCGACCGGTAGTCATATAACAAAAGTATTGCGTTTTAATCAGTAAAAAGTATTTATAGCTGTTGCCCGCGAATTCGTCCGCGTGGAATTTTGATTGTCCTAAGCTTTCTCTTCTCTTTTGTTGGTTAAAAATTGCTTTATGATATTCTGAATTTAGAACTTTTGGGAAACTACCTAAATTGGCAGGGCTTGAAGTATATTGAGTTTTATATTGAGTAAGTATACTTTTGCAACTTTTTTCACCTTTTTCATGGCTGGAAGAGCTCTTCATAGAGATAAAACTTACATCTAAAAACCGTTATTAGTTTTCCAGTTGTTTATGATATATGCATAAAGTAAAAATGTTTTTTTTTTAGTTTTTTTAATTACTTGTTTGAATTTAGCAATATAAAAAAAAAAGTTAAATAATGGAGAAACTTTAAAGAATTTCTTTATAAACGACATTAACCGTTTTACCGCCTTGTGCTAGAATAAAAAGGTTGTCTGGGCTGCTTACTCGTGAGCAAGCCACATACAGTTGACCATGGGAAAAACAATCAGATCTTAAGTCGACACCAGCAGTCCTGAGAGTCTGACCTTGGGATTTGTTTATAGTCATGGCGAAGCAAACGGCTGCTGGAAACTGTGTGCGCTTAAATTCAAATGGAAAGTTATTAGGGATGAGTGGGATTCGTGGAATAAATACAGTTTCCCCTGAGCCACATCCAGTAAGAATCTGAGCTTGGATTAAATTTCTTTGTAGAGCAGTTACTTTTACTCGTGTACCATTGCATAATTTTGGAGGAGTAAGGTTACGCAGCAGTATTATTGGTACACCTATTTTAAGCACAATTATGTGCGCAGGAAGACCACTTGCAGAAAGCGAACTCAGAAACTCAACAGGATAATGTGTAGCATCGTCGTGGTTGAGAACGCTATTATAAGACGTATAAACGACGTCATCCCCAATCACTTCAGATAAAAAATTTTGATTTATTGCAGCAGCTTGGTCATTTCTGGGAGTGAGTATCGCACGTTCACATAACCAAGAATTTTCCTGATATGTTATATGTGATAGGTCACCGAATACAGAATTTATAAGTTCATCTTCTGAAGAAACTATTCGGCAAACTGTTTCTGGAAGCGTCACCTTACCATGTTCTTCAGAAAGAGTACCTTCTTCAAGTTTCAAAAGAATGTCTGAGAATTCTTGGGCATGTAAATTACTACCTAGTTGTGCTCGCATATTGATCGTCAATTGCAGCTTTTTCATTAGAGGCCAGAGGTGGGAACGCTTTAATGAAGCTCTAATTTCATCGGCTCTAGTTCCTCGACTTATAACTGGAAGTGTTTGCCTAAAATCACCAGAAAAAAGCAGTGTGACGTTGCCCATTGGCCTTTCATCTCGCCGAATATCACGTAGGGTTCTGTCCACAGGAATTGTCTCTTTTGGCCACTTCATAGCATCGCAAAACTGACACTGAACTACCATTCCCCCGATGGAAGAAAATGAGGCATAATCTATCATGTGTGTATAAACGAAAGCACTCTTTTCTTTATTTATCCAAGAAAGGATTTCATGTCCCATTACTGTTTCTTCGGGATCATCAGAATCTTCAGAAGAAACTGACATCCTGCTCAGTGCGTGTCGCAGTCTATCAGCATGTAAGCGGTCCTCACGTTGTTCTTCTGTCTCTGCACGCCGTAAAGCATCTACTCTCTCCCTTTCCATTTCTAGTGAAGTGTTATGAGTTTCACGCAAGCGTTCATAATTTTCTCTAGCTACTTCTAATCGTCGTTGATGTTGGTCATCGCTTTCTAAAGCTCGAGCAATACTGTGTCGTTCTCGATCATTACTTTTTTTTTTTTGTTTTCTTGTTTTTTTTTTTTCGGGTAGGTGTAGAAAAGTTAACACACTAATTTTGGAACTCTTCTTAATTTAAATTATTTTTATTTATTGTATTTACTTTAATATAGTTATTTTGATTGCATAAACCGCTAAATAGCGACTGCATACATTGGTGAAATATTTAATGTAACACAGGCGCTTACATTCCACCACCTGCCAGTTCCACACTAAGTACTTGCTTCAAATTCGCTGGAACATACATTGCTTCATATTTATAATGTCGTCTCAGCTGGATGATATTCAAAGAGCACAGAAGAATCTCGAGGAGTGCTTCACTAAGAAGATGGGTGAGCTTGAGGCACAAATCCAGTGTGCGGGACCCACTAAGGACACTGTCGCAAAGGTTGCTGAAGAGTTCCGGTCCTTTCGTGAGCTTATGTTTGGCATGCTGGGACTTCTTAAGAAGCAGATCGCGGAGTGTACTAGTCTGGTTGATGCATTGGAGGCAAGATCTCGAAGGAAGGCTCTTATCTTCACAGGGTTTCCTGAAGTGGACAAGGAGGATTGCAGGGCTCTTGTGTTGGAAGTTTTGAGGAGCAAGTTGGCGCTTTCTGATATTGCTGCATCCTCCATCAAAGTTTGCCATAGACTTGGTTCATCAAGCAAGGGTTCAACTTCCAGTAGGCCTATTTTAGTAAGATTCGCAAATGTGGACCTGAAGTCTACTATATGGAAAGCTAAGTCTGCACTGAAGGGCTCCACAATCACTGTTAAGGAATTCTTGACACGGTCTAGGCAGGCAGTATTCGGCAAGGCGCGCTTGCACTTCGGGATGACATCATGCTGGACCCAGGACGGTGTTATTGTCATCAGGACCCATGATGGAACACGACACAAGATTTCTTCCATTGGGGAACTCAATCCATTGATGGCAAAATACCCCAAGAAGCCCGGGGTATCATCTGGATCTGGTGGCAAGCCTGGAGTGCGTAACATCTAGGTGTTTGTTGATGTGTTTGTACAACTTATCTATACATAGCAACTTATTCATATCTTAGTTTTTGTGCTCGGGTTGTGACTTTAATTTATTACGATGTGGAGGTAATTGTTTTTGTTTGTCTATTGTCAATGTCACATCTGTCAAATGTCTACTTTTTGACGTCTCTATTTCCAGGTTTCACGTTTAGTTCGTGACTTACTTTTCTTACTTACTTACTTACTTTAAATTGCGTTTTATTTCTAATTGTTCATGTTTCGTTTTGTTTTTATGGTTGTTCCTATTTTTACATTACTTTTTTTTTCTTCTTTTGTGTTATGTATGTAATGCTTCAGTTGTTACTGGTGTTACTGGTGGGTGGTGCACAGATAGTAGTGGTGTACCTATTCAGGAATAATACTATTTATAGTTAATTTTGTATTTGTAGTTCTAATTATATTTTATTTGATTATATATATATATATATATATATATATATATATATATATATATATTTATTAGTATATAAATTATGTTATGTGAAGATGATTCTTTTCACTCTGCTCTTAATTCGTCTGCTTCATCTGCTAATGCTAGTTTCAGCTCCTTGACTGATACACTTGGCGACTTTGTGCGTCGTAGCTTCAGCCAACAAAAGAATTATTTATTCAATGTTTGCCACATTAACGCGCAGAGTGTCCCAAGTCATTATAGTGATTTGTTGGACACGTTTTCTGACACGAATGTCCATGCCATTCTGATATCTGAGAGTTGGCTAAAGCCTCCTCTTCTCTCTACCTCCTACTCTCTCCCAGGTTTAACTCTTGTTCGCAATGATAGAATTGGAAGGGGTGGTGGTGGTGTAGCTATTTATCTTCGTAGTGATTTTCCTTTTAAAATCATTGCCTCATCACCACCACATTACAATGCTTCCGCCGAGTACCTCTTTTTGGAGGTCTACGTCAGAGGCGTCAAGACTTTACTGGGTGTTGTCTATTGTCCGCCCGCCGTTGATTATTTTTCCGATCTTGAATTGACGCTTGAGTCAGTAAGTTCTGAGTATGCACACTGCGTCATCATGGGCGATTTCAACACTGACCTTACCCATCACTCTCCTCGATCCCGTAAACTCCTTCATATTGTTGAGTCCGTTAGTCTTCATATCCTTTCACTTCAACCAACTCATTTTAATATCTCAGGTGATGACACTTGGCTCGATTTAATTATTACGTCTGAACCCTCCCTTGTTCCCTTTCACGGTCAGTGTCCCGCACCTGGTTTTTCCCATCACGACCTCATTTACCTATCCTATATCCTAAGACCGCCTAAACCCACCCCTAAAGTTCTGCACATGCGGTGTTTTGCGCGCATGGACATTGAGAGGCTTCGTCAGGATGCGTCAGAGCTTAATTGGGAACATCTGGCTCAGACGCCAACAGTTGACGATAAGCTGCACATTTTTGAGCAGGCGATACTTACACTCTACGACAAGCATGCTCCTGTCAAGCGGATTAAACTTCGACGTCCTCCTGCTCCCTGGATCACGACAGGGGTTCGAATGGCGATGAGGCGTAGGGATCGGGCCTTTCGGAAATTTAGAAGGGATCGCAGTGAGGTGAATCGGAACTCTTACAAAGCCGCTAGAAATAGGTGTAACCAGATGATACGTAACGCTAAACGCCGCCATATTTTCGAGAATATATCTTCTTCTTCACCTGCTGATATCTGGAAGTTCCTTGGCACTCTTGGTATCGGCAGGCCACGGCATGTGGATTTTCGTAACTCAATTGGCCTTGATGATATCAACCGTCAATTCACAACCTCAAGTCAATTGGATCCCCGAATTTTGACTCAAACTGTTGATTTCATTGCTGGCCTTTCGAGTCCCCCCCTTGAACCATTTCAGTTCTCTCCAGTGACCGTGGACGAAATTAAAAAAGTCATTTTGTCAATAAAATGTAGGGCCGTGGGCTGTGATGGCATCAGCCGTAATATGGTTGTTTGGATCCTTGATTGCCTTCTCCCTCCGATCACCCACATCATTAACTATTCTCTCGATTCCAGACAATTTCCATCCCTGTGGCGCATGGCTTATGTCCGCCCACTCCCTAAAATTTCAAATCCTTCCCAACCCAGTCACTTTCGTCCCATTTCTATTCTCCCATTCCTGTCTAAAGTGCTTGAGGCCTGCGTACATAAACAGTTTTCTGGGTTTATTTATCGGAATAGCCTCATCAGTCCTTTACAGTCTGGTTTCAGACCTGGGCACAGCACAGCCTCCGCTCTCCTTAAAGTGACTGGTGACATTAGAGAAGCTATGGAGGATACCAAAGTTATCGTTTTGGTATTAATTGATTTCTCCAATGCCTTTAACGCCGTTAGCCACGATATTCTCCTTGCTATTCTTTCTCACCTTATGGTTTCGTCCGAGACACTTGAATGGTTCACTTCTTATCTTCGGGGACGTCGGCAGTCGGTTCGCGTCGATGAGAGCTCATCGAGTTGGCGTGACCTGGATGCTGGTGTTCCACAGGGCGGTATTCTATCTCCATTATTATTCTCCATTTTCATTAATTTCATAACTCACTGTCTTCGGTGTTCGTATCATCTATACGCTGACGATCTTCAATTATATGCAGCTGAGCGGGTGGAAGGTGTGTCGAACGCTATAGCGGAGGTAAACCAAGACTTGGAGGCTATCAAAGACTGGTCTGATAGGTTTGGGGTGTCAGTAAACCCCTTAAAGTGTCAGGCCATTATTATTGGAAGCTCACGCATGATGAGTAGGTTAACTCTTTGCTCTCTCCCTCCTCTTATCTTCAATGGTACCGTCATACCCATTACCCCTAATGTCAAAGATCTCGGTTTGTATATTGACTCGACGCTTAGCTGGCAACGTCAGGTCTCCTACGTTAGTCAAAGGGTCCACGGTACCCTGCGTTCCCTGTATCGTCTGAGGAACTTTTTACCCGTTAAAACGAAAACCATGCTTGTGCAGACTTTGATTTTCCCTATAATCGACTATGGTGACGTGTGCTACTTTGACCTGAATGCGGCTTTGCTGGATAAGCTTGATAGGTTGCTCAACAATGGGATCCGGTTCATATTTAATCTAAAGAAATATGACCATGTGTCGAGCTACAGGTCTGAACTGAAATGGATGCCCATTCGTCAGAGAAGAAATTTGCGCGCCTTGACCACGCTTTTCTCCCTTCTTAAATCACCCACTCCTCCTTCTTATCTTGTGACTCACTTCCAATATTTATGTTCCTCTCACACTAAGAATCTGCGTTCTTCTAACAATCTCCTCTTACTCTGTCCTTCGCATACGTCTGACTTTGTTCATTCTTCATTTCATATTCAATCCATTCTTCTGTGGAATGCGCTTCCTCTCGATATCAGGATGGCCGCCAGTCGGTTTGCATTTAAGCGGAAATTGCAGAGTTATTTTCGCAACAATTAGGTTAGAGTTATTGCTACACCTCTCTCCCAAATTTTAGTTTTGTATGTATATATTATAAGTATATATTTTGGTAATAGTATGTATGTATATTTAGCTTATTTAAGTATTTTTTTAATAGTATTAAGAGGTTTTTTTTATCTTTACAATTTTTTTTACAAACGAAAGCACCTACCATCTTATCTCTTCACCACCTATGGTTGACTGGTAGAGAATGCCTAAGGCATTAAGTCCGCCTCTGTACATTTCATGTGCGAAAGATTAAATAAATAAATTACTTAAGCGGTCAACATACTGAGTAAATGTTTCCGAAGCGCGAGACAGTTCGTGGCGGTCCCTGTCGGATGTCAATCGAGATTCTCGTTCCGAAAAGGATTCTGAGGTGCGAGATATTGTATGGCGCTCACGATCAGCAGTCAAACGAAGTTCCCGTTCTGTGAACGTCTCTGATGCGCGCGATACTGTATGGCGCTCATGATCAGCAGTCAAACGAAGTTCCCGTTCTGTGAAAGTCTCTGATGCGCGCGATACTGTATGGCGCTCACGATCAGCAGTCAAACGAAGTTCCCGTTCTGTGAAAGTCTCTGATGCGCGCGATACTGAATGGCGCTCACGATCAGCAGTTAAACGAAGTTCCTGTTCTGTGAACGTCTCTGATGCGCGCGATATTGTATGGCGTTCACGATCAGCAGTCAAACGAACTTCCCGTTCTGTGAACGTCTCTGATGCGCGAGATAACCTATGGCGCTCACGATCAGCACTTAATCTATATTCTGTTTGAGTGTAGGTTTCTGAGACGCGAGACAATCTATGGCGTTCAGAATCAGCCTTCAATCGAGAATCCCTTTCAACAGGTGTTTCTGACGCGCGATGCAATGACATACGTTCACGACTTGCCCTAAGTCGTTCTTGCCTCTCTTCATTAGACTCTTGAGATCTAGTCATTCTCATTCTTTTCGATGCTCTGGTGTAGGTAGATAGATTAGACCTTTTTCGGGTCATTTTCTAAGTATTGTATTATTATTTTTAACAAAATAAAAATTTCGAAGAAGAAAGCCAAATAAAAACGTTAAACACAATCCTATTTATATCCTCTAAACCAAGTAATCCAAATCGCAAAGCAATCTCTAAATATCCGTATTCGTAGCAGGTAAGTTGTTATATTTAAATCCACAATCTAAATCCACACCAATAATTCTTTTCCTTTTTTAACTTTTAAGTACGTATGTCAGCCGCGATGTGATACTTAAGTAGACTGGCGAAAACATAACGATAGCGCGTTTTAAAATCTTGATAAAATCGCACAGTGACATCTATTGGATTTTATATGTACTAAAAAACGTGAGCAGCGCACCTAATAGTTTCTTTTGTTTCTTTTTGTTACTTGAAATTTTCGATAATCAATAAATATTTTTTGAGATTTTTTACCTATTAAAAAGCACAAATATAAAATTAATTTTGAAACTATAGTTCGATTGATGGATACGAATTAGAAATGATAAGTGATCGTTAAAACTTTTTGCTTAAAACTTTATGTTGATGATAAAAATGCAATGAGGCCAGTTTTTGTTAGTTAGTTTGTTTGTTTGTTAGTAAATTCATATGTGCATTAAGTACTTATACTTGAACTGAGTTGATCGATAAGCAAATAGTAGTTAAGTGATTTTCCAAATATTGTTACCTAGACTGACTTTTTTGTCTGTTGTCCGATTTTGATGAAACAAAGCCTATACACTGCCCGGGAGTGTGCATTCTTCATTAGTGAAAACCGCATAAAAATCCATTCAGTAGTTACGAAGATGTGCTCGAACAAACAGACAGACAGACAGACAGACAGACAGACAGACAAAAAATTCAAAAAAAAAATTTTTGTGTTTCATTGGTTTTCTTTTATCGCCCTGACTCCATTTTTGTCAATTATCTTCAATGTACAGACACACCGGGTCCTACTGTTTTATTATATGTATAGATTTCATTATATAATCTTTTTAACAAAATTCACAGTGAAACATAAACTTATGAATATTTAACTTAAAAATCCGGCCTCAAATTAAACGAACCAATTGCTAGGGCAAATTAAATTCGTTGACTTCGAATTTTCTAATTCAGATAATAAAAATAAAGCGGGCCACACTAAATGAATCGACTTTACCCTTATTAAGCGTTCACTTGAAACTTTTGGCAGAGAGATTTTCTATTTGCATAAAAAGGAGCTATTCAAATGACAAAACATCTACAGATCCTCCTTTTCATTTAAATTTAAGTTTAAAATTGTTGGAGACATTTTAATTGACGCCGTGGAACTCGGGAGCCGTTTAATCTGAATTAATTTGTACATGTACCGATTTTGAAGTAGAAGCGACAATTTTGAATTGAAGGTCGAAGTTTGTGGCTTTGTTCGTTCAATAGTTCAGAATGAGTTTAGGTTTTAAACGACTGAAAGTTATTGATGAGAATCAAAGAAGTATCGGCGTAATATTGGACTGTTTAATTTTATCAGCATCTGGCCAATTTTTTGTGACGCACACACTCCATGTGCATTCGTTGATGGTAAAGTGCTAGTTTATTAAGAGCCTATCCACTCTAGCCTTGAAGACACTTAAATTGTTCCAGTTCCTGGATGAACGCGGTATAAAAGACAAGGGGAAATGCTTGGTCCGGATTGCAGTGGTGTCATCAACGTAAGAGTTGATACTTACTGTAAGACGGGTCATCCGATGATGGAATGGAGATAGGGGAAATAAATCATGCGATTCCTGCGCGCAATCTCCAAAATGCATCCTATAGAACACAGACAGTCTGGCTACTCGTCGCCTGAGGTCCAACTTTTTACTAACTATGCTGTATACCAGAATTTTACATGGGGCAAACAGCCTACAGGTATGGTTTCTGACTTTGGACTACCCGAAACGATTGTCAAAGACCAACGATTGACAGCCGGGACCAACTGCTTAAAGTACTTTTCGAGGGTTTCAGTATGTTAATATGGTCATTGTTCAACCATCCACAGATAAATCGTGGCAAGGGTGGATTAACCTGATCGATCAACTTGTCCTGATCTAGGGATAGAGGTCCACTGCTGGACAAAAGCCTCCCACAATGACCGGTCTTGTACTGCCCACATCCATCGGTTTCACGCGCTCTTCACCAGGTCATCGGTCCACTTGGTTGAGGGCCTCCCTACGCTGCGTCTTTTGATACGAGGCCGCAACTCCAGGACCTTACTGCCCCATCGGCCATCGGTTCTACGTGCGGTGGGAATCTAGGATCGTTTAATTTTAAGATCATATTAAAATTTATACTGATTTAGTTTTAGATTTTAGTATTATCTATTGGGAGTTCCACATGATTGGCGAATAATTCTGTCTAACTCTTGGGCGCATACGGGTGCGATGTTATGTGATGTAAGAGACAAAAGAATTATTTAACTGAAAATGAACAGATTTAAAGCGAGGATACGGACATTGGACTTCGTCTAATAAAATGCATTGGATTTTAAAAATGACTTTGAATGTAATCTGATTATTGCTACGAACTCGTATAAATATGGATGAAGAAGCAAAAATAAGATGAAAGGCTCGCGTTGTTCTAACTATAAATGTTTGTCTACCACAAGGGAATAAGGCATTGTTTATAAAGTGTATTCCTCTGTACTTGTCTTATTTGGTAAACTATTATTATTTATATTTACCCCAGGTTTATTTACCAAAATAGCGAAAATATACACAAGTATTTCCATTAGATATTACAAAAATGTGGATCAAAATTCGTAGTCCTATTGGTTTCACTATTTGAATATTTACATTCGAAATTCGAATTTTAGATGATTTCTATTTTATAATCCCAATTTTTTTCGACGAATAATCGTCGAGAAAAAATTAGGGTTTTTTGTAATTTACAATTTAATAACTTACAACTTATTCCATTAATGTTTATTGAAAAATTTGTAAAATATGTAGTTGAAGTACAAATTAATTGATTACTGTTTAGCTTTTTGTGAGTGATTCCGGAATAAATAAAAATGTTTAAATTTTGTTTACATATTTATTTGATGCTTGTGTTTGATGTGCCTTACTAAGATGTCTAATTTGTACAATATCTCTCATGGTTTCTTAACCCGATATAATTTAGATTGGAAATTTAATACAGTAATAGATTGATTCATTGAGCTGTGTGTTGTTAGACTACAAGCCGGCCACAACCCAGTTAGTAAAAATCTTGGTTAACGACGATGATAGTGTGAAATCGATAGAAAAACTCGTTCGCATCCATACCTACAAAGAAAGACATATACAAGCAAGGAAAACCGCATAATATGTAGGAATGTACGTAATCAACTCAACCACCAGAATCTAGAAGTCCAATGAACATTTACGAGCGAATCTAATCCATTCCCTTTATACATGTCTTATTATGTTCGAGGAGCCAAGCAGTTATTGCATTCCTTATATTCTATGCCATTCCTAAATTGACAAGCGAAAAATTCAGCTCCTTTGTACGACTGTAAGTAGAAGATTTTGTGGCCTTATGCAGGGTGACCACGCGGTGGCGAGAGCGGCAGCGGGCGCAGTGGCGTGCGAGGTGGAGGATGCGATAGCGTGCGCGGTGGCGGGCGTTTGCAGGCCTCCAGTGTTCGCGGCTTGTAGAGGGCGAGTGTATTGTGTTCACAATTTAGTTTTAGAAAATATGTATTTAAAAAAAAAAAATCCCACATAAAACGTTCAGTCATTAATTGCTAAACATTATTTACCACCATCGATCACTTATACGCTAGATTCACAATCAGCGTAAAAAAATGGTTGAACTGAACAAGCGCACATCACAGCACTTGGGTGCTACTTTCATTTAGTACTTACTTTATCAATTCTGAATTTAATGCATGCGTGTAAGGTTGAATTTGGTTTGATGTTTGATGTACCACGGACTCGGTCGTATAAATAATGGCTTTTTGTACTGCTTTGTGATAATAACTTTATACACTGCACTTAAGGCTGATTTTAAATAAACGTATATTTATTTTGACTACTTTAAATTGCTTAATTCTTGTCGCCATTTTTGGTAAAAGTTTTGTTCGAAATTACTGTGTATCTAGTGTATAAGTGATCGATGTTTACCACCGATAAATTTCTGAATGACAAATTTTACTAGTGTTGAGAACAACATAAAAGGATCGTCCTGCCAGGACCAATATAAAATTAAAAAGTATTAAAATGTTGTCTTTGACTTGTGTTGCTGTCTCGTTCCATTTTGACATTGCATGATTTTGTTTCTTTCTGCGAACCTTCAACCGAAACGCACGTGTCCATTCAATTAGTGCTGTAAGTACTTATAAGAAACCAAGAATTATCTGTCTTGTGATTATAATAAACGGTGTGCACAACAACAATCAACGAGTCTCATTCTCAACTCCTGGCAGGCTCCCCAGCACCGCACCTAAAAATCTACAGTCCGCTAGGTACACGCTATGCACGGCCATCTTGTCCCGCACACTAGACTTAATTATTTATTTGACTATATTTTTTAAATTATGCATTTACTGGTGAAATAATACCGTATCGCGATATTTGTAACTTTATTTTTATTTATTTATCACCATTTAATTAAATTTTGAGATAATTTATAATTTGTATTCATAGCATGATTGATTAATATTATTTATATTTTGCATGCAACTATGTATATGTATTTGTAAGTTTTTTGGCATAATATAGTGTCCCATAAAATTGAATTTAGAACTGTATTCACTGCCTGTGTTACACAAATAAAATAAATCTCAAACATTTTTACAACTTTTCTTTAAGTCGTCCTAATCATTCCGAAATCAACTTAGACTCTGCGTGAATAAAGTACTGTCAACTGTGTTCTTTATTGCCCAAAGTAAGTTGGTTTTTACAGACATATTTTAAAACCTGGATGAGTTCTTTTGTCCTATCTTACTACACTGAGAAGAAATTCCGATACAAACGAGGTCATAGTCACTTTTTAATTGAAGTCATAATTACCATCAGATAATGATTGGTGGAACCACACAGATTGATTAGGACGGTCCAGATTATTATTACCACGCAACGTGGCAATGCTGTCTCTCTTTTGGGCAAGTTTTTGAGTGTATAGCGATGTAGAGCTATATTTGTTGAAGTATTGAAGTTGTAAGTACACCGACGAATACAGCTCCGTATCATTGCCTAAGTGTCCTTAATTATCTAGAGCAAAATATATACTTCATCATCATTATCGGTGGTAGGCTATAACATTGGCTGCCGGCAGAAGTTGACACCCACCAGACAAAGTCTTGTCGCCAAGCGATTCGTCGTGTTCCGGCATGATGTATGGTGAAGCCCTACGGGGGACGGGTCTAAGCAGTTGTGTTGCGATGTGTGGCGGGTACGATCCGCCAAATGTTGTTGTGTCGGGAGTTTGGTCGTGGAAGGTCTCCAGATCGATTGATCTACGATTGATCAACACGACTAACGATACTGCGCCAGAGGGAGATTTCCCTCTGGCGCAGTATCGTTAGTCGTGTTGTTGGGTTTAATATTGCATCAATTTGCTCAACTACCGTCGCCTTTCCTATTCACTCAGTTTTTTTGAGCGAATAGGCTCTTAATAAACTAGCACGTTTTACCATCAGCGATTGCATCACCGCTTACCATCGGGCGGGATTGCAGTCAAGCACTAGTTTATAACTATTAAAAAAAATCATCATCATCAACCTTTTCATCGTCCCACTGCTGGGCACAGGCCTCCTCTCATCAGAGAAGGCCTTTACCTTTAAATATATACTTGCAAGAATTAAGTTGATATTCGTTTAAACGGGAAATTGTATGATAAAAATAAAATATTTATATATCGTTCGTTTTGTAGATAACTCGCTCAGTCCCGCCAGGAAAGGCGCCCGTCATTAAAGACATAAACGAAAATAAATTCGCGTAAGCTCCTCACCCTGGCCGAGTCCTTACTACAAGATTTTGTAGGATTGGTAGCAACTTCATTACATTCGTCCGCGGTGATAGAGAATAAGTCAAAGCTATGATAACCTCGTTTATACGAATCCAATCTTTGTAGATTGTATTACTTTTGCTTACCGTGGATTGTCGTAATAGTTGGGATGAGGAATGTGTGTCCTTGGATTTTGTTTTTGTTGGTTTTGGCTTTGTAGGGAAAACAATGTTTTTCAAATACCTAACTTGTTAGATGGTTTTGGCAAATTATTTGTTTTGATTAAGGTAATCTAAACTAATACTAAAAATGAAGAGTTAAATGGAAGACGCGTGGGCTTAAGGATGATGGAAGAAGTGGAGGGAAGCCGTTAGGGTTTTTAGTGGGGAAGGTATTAATGGGGTATGGTAGGTTAATTAAAGAAATAAAATTTTAAAGAGGTTTGTTTATAATTACTGTTTGTTAAAGAGAGTCTGTGGAAGTACTGTTTCGATGATAAATATTCTTTCACTGATAAAAAATACTCTAATGCAATAATCATAGTACCGACGACAGCAGAACAAGCTACCCCAAACTGCCAAATATTCCCAATCAACCTTGAACCTTAATGCTTTAGGGATAAAGTGGAAAATCGAATTAAAAAATCTGACAGATTGTAGAAGCTTGATGTGCTGCCGTCTGTACTACTATGAATATTGCATTATTATATTTGGAATAAACAAGCTAAAGTCGTGCCTCGGAAAGCACGTCAAGCCGTTGGTCCCGGTTGCCATACAAACATCTAGTGGCAATCGTTACGGGTTGTTGGAGCCCTCAAAAGTCCAACAATCAGCCTAACTGCAATGCTTCGATATCGCTTTCGGGTTGTGGAGGTCAGACGGCAGTCGCTTCACGGAAAATATCGAAGTTTAGCCAAATCAAGCAGTTAGACTGGTAAAGCGGACCCCGGGCTCCAAAGCTGAAAAAGCTTCGGATTCGACTGGAATTGACGTCGAGATAATGATGATGGAATAAAAAAGCTAAAAAAATAAGAATAAGGATTGATGGGCTTCAATAAATTAGTGCGCATTGCTGTCAATAGGATAAGTGGCTCAAGAGAATAGTATCATTACCAGGTTGGACGGCAATGCTGATCCTTTGGGCTAAAAATAGGGCAGGACTCTCGTCGCATGAAGAGTCGTTTATTATGGACATATTTTATGTTAAAATAAATGAAATCAAGCGTAGCCCTGGTAATAAAATATCTCTCCTATTGAAATTAATATTTTACAAAAACAGTAAAAATAACAGTTATAAAAACGGGCCATGGAAATATTTAATTTCGAAAAGAGAAACTAAAAAACGAAAAAAGTACCTAAACTAACTTTTAAAACTTCATTACGTTAAAAAAGGTATCGCAAAGTGAATACTAAATAGCTTCTATCAGAATAAAGACCAAAGCATTTCAATTTAAACCTGAGAGTTATGACGTCATCAACGTTTGAGGATTACATTATTATAGCGTTTCACCAGATTTATGCTCGCATATAGATATGAGAAGCGAGAGCCAAGTAAATGCGCATTCAGGTAAAACTCTCCGAGAAAGAGATCTTACGCGAGTGCAAACCATAAAATTTTATCTTAACACTCATTGATTTTATCAAAATTACGCTTTATATGTTTTGATACAAAGTCTTCATTTTCTTGTAAAGTTTTAATAGTATTTTTATTATCTAACTATGAATGTGTATGTTTTCATTGAAGATGTTTTTTCTGTTTCTGTTGAAAGAGTTGTGTTTATCTTGCATTTGCACAGAGTTACTACATATTCCGTTTTTTTTAAATTAAAAACTTGGTAAATAAGATGAAGTTTTCTAATAGCTACTTTATTCGACTACTGACAAAACTATTAAACGTGTTACAGGTGAATTTGTTTTTCTAGAAAATTTGAATTTTCTGAAACAGAATATACAATATGTAAAGAAAACCCAGTCCGATCCGTAAAGGTATTGTTAGGTATCAATAACTGATTCTACTAATGGATACAAAACCGGGCTAAACTTAAAAAAACCCTTAAAAATAAATATTATTTCGCAAAAAAAGAGGTAACTTAATACATGTGCGTTAAGCACCCTTCCGCGGGCAGCGGGCGGCAGGGCACGCGGCACCAGGTCGCATCGCTATTCGCTCATAATAATACCGGTGTTGTCACTTTTTTAAAAATTACCAAATTTCGGGGAAGTTGGAATTAATTCGCGGGAAAAAAGATTATTTCAAAATTCATTTGTATTGGTACTATGATGATTACGTAAAATTTTATATTATATTTGGTCATGTGTATACCTAACCTTTATTATCCTTATGGGTCGGACAAGGTTTTCTTAATATACTGTATATCTTTGGACCAACCGTCCAAACGACAGCCGCCGACTGGCATTTGGTCCGCATGGTGAATTACGGCCCACTCCTTCAGAGAGAAGCCCTACAGGAATGGCAATGATATAAATAGGCTTATAATGTATGTATTCAGGGATAAACATCTTGATTATAATCACCATTGCAATTGAATTTGTTTTTCGAAGTTTACATAAACGGCTTTATTCCTAAAAAAAGAGAAACGGAATAGTTTTTTTTAAATCTTTATTTTAATGGACTTTTTACACAGTTCACGTCAGTCCATAATAAATTTATCATCAGTTACGTAACAAAAAGTGACAACACTGGTATTATTATGAGCGAATGCGACCACGTGCCGCGTGCCCTGCCGCCCGCTCTCCGCGGAAGGGTGCATATCGCACATTGATTAAGTTACTTTTTGCGAAAGAATATTTACTTTTTTAGGGGGATTTTTTTTTAAGTTTAGCCCGGTTTTGTATGCATTAGTAAAATCAGTTATCGATACCTATCAACACCTTCACGGGTCGGACAGGGTTTTCTTAACATACTGTATAGGTTTCGTTACGAATTTTACCTTCACCGATTCAGAAGTAGTGATGATGAAAATAAATTACACATAATAAACCCCCTTATTCATAAACTCTGCCTAAAGTTAACTAGTGATTAGCGATTCTTTAACCATTCAATTTTGACCTTTTAAAGTCACTTAACTTAAATCATCCTTTAAGAATATACAGCACAGTGTTTAAGGGGTTTATTCATGAACGAAGATTTAAGTTAAGTGACGTGCAACCGTCTTGAATGTATGGTTAAAGAATCGCTAATCACTAATTAACTTTAATCATCTTTTATGAATAAGGGGGATAGAGTCCAGGCAGGACTCACGTCCCTGGTTTTATACTTTACAATTTTACAACTCCTTGACTTTCCAACGCGTCAGTCGTTCCGTTATCACTGGTCATTTGTCCCTCCAATTAAAATAATTAATTCACATTATGCAACCATCTAATCACTCATTGGGTTCATTGGGTCCAAGGCCAAGGCTGCCAAGAAACTTGGCGTAAACGCAAAGGTCCGGCGGTACTTCACACTGGGACATCTTCTAATGTTATACAAAGCAGGTCCGTTCGTGTGTGGAGTACTGCAGCCACATTTGGGCTGTTGCTGCAAAATGTCACCTGGCTACTTTGGATTCAGTGGAGAGATGTACGAAGAGGCTAATTGACGACCCAGATTTAGCTCAACATGGTCTCCAAGCCTGGAGCACAGGCGAAGAGAGGACAGCTTGTCGGTGTTATATAGGATGTATTTTAGAGAGTGTATAAGGGAATTGCATGATTTCATTCCCCCTTCTCCGTTCCATCATCGGACGACATGTCATACGGCGAGTTTCCACCCTTATGTCGTTGACACCACTACGATCCAGACGAAGCGTTTCGCCTCGTTTTTATACCGCGTACATCGAGGGACTGGAACAATTTGCCAGCGGCGGTGCTTCCGTCGGAATACAATTTAAGTTTCTTCTAGGCTAGAGTGAAAAGGCACTTAATAAAGTAGCGCGCTTTACCATCAACGATTGTATCACTGCTTAAAATCAGGCGGGATTGCGGTCAGTACTAGTTTATCTATACTAATATATAAAGCTGAAGAGTTTGTTTGTTTGTTTGAACACGCTAATCTCAGAAGTACTGGTCCGATTTGAAAAATTCTTTTTGCATAGCCCATTAGTCCAGGAAGGCTTTAAGCTATATAACATCACGCTGTGACCAGGCGAACGAAGTCACTGGCGGCCGCTAGTAATTTATAAAGAATAAACCACATAAAAACAGGCAAGAAACAAACCGAAAACCTAAAAGTTCGGCACTAAAGCCAGTACTCAAGGTACACCTACATATTATAGTTGCACTAGTATCGCTCAGCCTCTAGAGTGTTGCCTTATTTGCTCCAGCTAATGCAACGGTTATGTGCCATCGTTTCAACAGTGCCTCTAGGGGACTGAGATACTCTTCGATGCATTAAGTCACGGGTAAGGCGCAACTTAGTCTTAGTTCAAGGTTGTACTGGGAATTTCAGTAATGTAGGTATTCAAGAAAGATTGGTTATAAAAATGGGATATTTGTTTAAGTCTCCAAGTTTAAACTTGACTTACGGAACGGAAAGGTTGTCGCTTACAATGGGCCTCATACGAAGGCTCAGAGTCACACAAAAGGTGATGGAAAGAGCTATGCTCGCAGTTTCTCTGCACGATCGAATCAGAAATGAGAAGATCCGCAGAAGAACCAAAGTCACCGACATAGCTCTTCGAGTCGCTAAAATTAAGTGGTAAGTCCACAACCGATAGCCGACGGAACAGTAAGGTTCTGGAATGGCGGCCACGTACCGGAAGACGCAGTCTAGGGAGGCCCCCAACAAGGTGGACCGATGACCTGGTGGAGGTCGCGGGAAGCCGATGGATGTGGGCAGCACAAGACCGATCATCGTGGAAAGCTTTGGAGGAGGCCTTTGTCCACGGAGTGGACCTCTATAGGCTGGAGAAGCAGAAGAAGAATATTACATAAAAAAACCTAAATAAATTGAAAGATCCTCAGACTTTACGACCAAACCTCTATAAACACTGATGGAAAGCCTCAAAGATTAATTCCAAAGTGCATCGTGTACAATGGCCTTAACGTGAGCAAGTCTTTGATGTGCAGTAGTGTGTAATAGAATTGGATGCGTCGCAGTGAGTTAATCATGTGTACATTTTGCTATGTATATAGATGAAGGAGTACGGTTTCAAACATTCCCTATATCATTGTTGGTGGGAGATTATATACAATATGTAAAGAAACCCTGTCCGATTCCTGAAGGTATTCTTAGGTATCAACAACTGATTCTATAAATGCATTGAAAGCCGAGCTAACTACTTGAAAAAATCCCCCTAAAAATAAATATTATTTCGCAAAAGGCCGTAATTTGTGCGGTAGGCAATACATGCGCGGGCGAAGGTGGGCAGGGCACGCGGCACGCAGTCGCAGCGCTCATCATTCGTCATCATCATTATCAACTTTTTTATCGTCCCACTGCTGGGCACAGGTCTCCTCTCATACAAAGAAGGATTGAGCGTAATCACCACGCTTGTTCAACGCGGGTTGGCGATTTCAGACTTAAAGTCCAGGTTTCCTTAAGATGTTTTCCTTCACCTTCAGTCATTGGTGTCCAAGATATACTTAGAAAGTAGGTACATATAACTTTAGAAAAGTTACTTTAATACTTGCCTGACCTGGAATCGAACCAGCGCACTCATACTTGAGAGGCTGGTATTTTAACCACTAGGCCACCACGACATCGTCGCAGCGCTATTCGCTCATAATAATACCGTTAAAATTGTGTTGTCACTTTTTAAAAAATAGCAAGTTTTGGGGAAGTTGGAATTAATTAGCGGAAAAAAATATTATTTTAAAAATCATTCGTATTGTTACTATGACAATTATGTAAAAATTTTATATTTTATTTGGTCATGTGTTTACCTAACCTTTATTATCCTTTTGGGTCGGACAGGGTTTTCTTTACATATTTTATATAATAGAATTTGAGGATCATTTATTACAAGGAACAATTTATGTAAAATAACTAGAATGCAGGTCGTCTTTTTAAGGGATCACTTCTTGGGACCTGGGTATGGGGTTGGCCTGTTGGCTGCTTGGTTGGCCAAATACCGTTGAACATCATGTATACTTTTGGATATACAATATGGAAAGAAAACCCCGTCCGATCCATAAGGATAATAAAGGTTAGGTAAACACATGACCAAATAAAATATGAAATTTTACATAATCTTCATAGTAACAATACTAATAAATTTATTTTTTTTTTCCGCGAATTAAAAGTTCCAACTTCCCCTTTGGTAATTTTTTAATAAGTGACAACACCATTTTTGACGTTATTATTATGAACGAATAGCGATGCGACCGCGTGCCGCGTGCCCTGTCCCCCTTCGCCCGGGCATGTGTGGCCTACTGTACATATATTAATTTACCTCCTTTTGCGAAATAATACTAATTTTTTTAAGGGTTTTTTTTTAATTTTAGTCCGGCTTTGTAGGCCTTATTAGAATCAATTATCGATACCTAACAATACCTTCACGGGTCGGACAGGGTTTTCATTACATATTGTATATGTAACGCCGGTCCCATTTAAGGTTCAGGAAAATCTCTGTCTATTCTAAGGTTAACGTAATCCTGGAAGATATCGCATTAGCGATAAGGTCGCCCATTATACATTTTGTAGTGTTGAATGTATTTTTAATTCAATGTATGTTTTTGGTGACACTATAAAGTATGTATATAAATAAATACTCGCTTTGGTGTATGACTGGGGTGTGTTTTAATAACTTTTTGAAATTTTTTTTAGTTATATCTTATAGACCGACCGTGTAACAGAAAAGTTACCTGAGGCATATGCGCGGTTCGGTGGAGGGTGGATCACGCCCTTTTCCAGCCCCCCTAAATGGTTACAGGGGCGACAGACTCAAGGACATCTGTCGCCGCCCAAATATCAGGACCCGAGGTGGCGGCGCCAAGTGTTCCACGCGCGCCACTTTTAGACGTCAAGGGGGGAGTCATACACCTCACTCCCCCTGATCCGAAGAGGCCTGCAGTGACGGGCCAGCACTAATCGCGGGTTGCGGAAGCAGTGTTCGTTCTCGAAACCCCCGGTGTAGATGTGAGATGGAACACCGGGGTGGTTTATAGTCAGTAAGAGTCTGACAGACCCCGTCGCCTGCCCCAGGGTGGCGGTCATCCAATTTTCCACCCCGGAAAGAAAAAAAATAAGGTATATGCGCGGTACGGGAAGGGTGATTGTTGTTTCAAGTTGACCAATTTCTGAACTGCCTCAGATAATGTTATTAAAAGATCATCGTAATCAAAAGGGAAAAATTATTACTTGCCAGATGAAAAAAAAAAACAAACTTTTTACTACGAGGATGCGCAAAAACTATAAAAAAAAATCTACAATATTGAACTACTACGTTATACCCTACGTCCACGTTTATACACTGTCAGATTATCACCATGAAAAATATAGAAGTAAATTAAGGGGGCATACTTACAAATAGGTATCATACTTCTTGGGAAGTTGTACCGCAGCAGTTCTCTGGATAGCTGGCACCTGGTGAAAGAGCGTGCGTGTCCTTGCGATGAGTGCACCACTCCTAACGTCACGAAGAGTAGCACCAAGTGGGTCGGACGTGACATCCTGTGGATAAGACATCTTTGTTAGACATTCTTCAATCAATTCACAGATCATTAGAGTAGTGGTGTTCTAGTGGCCCTGAATTACGAGTTGGTCGTGAGTTTGCATCTAGACAGGCACTTTGTGCATTTAATTTCATCATCACTGATCTCAAAATGGAAACGGAAATAAAAACTTTTTAAGCTATTGCATAGCTTCTATCGCGGGCCTTGAGCGCGGGGACCGAATCCAGAAATTCCGTAACGAAAAAACCTCACGCTCCCCACTCCGACGGGCACGGAGGTGTGGTTTGAAGGCCGTACATCGTCTAACGTCGTTTCAGTTCGGCAGTCTTCGGCACGGTATGTTTGTGTGCGTGCGACTACATCTTTTGAAAACAATTTATAGATTTTCAAAAAGAGCATGCATATTGCAGGGCGCGAACTCAGTTCTACACACTTGCCATGTTACTGATAGTCGCGATGTGCTAAACTTGCGATTAATTTTCTCTCTGAAATAGGTCTTCTATAGAGATATGTCATAGACGTCATCGACGTTGTCATGGCTACCTTAAAAACTTTTCATATAATTAATTATTAAGTACTTTTATTCAAATTAATTTAGTAGTGTTTTTATAAAACAGCTTTTTTTTAACGGAAAAGCTAAGATGAATGTCACGCTAATTTTTCATTGGACTTTTAAATTATTTATAGTGTTGTTTACTAAATAAAAGCGCGTGATTTTATAGAGTAAAAAGTGCTCACGCGGCCGTTTTTTCAACTGTTATTGGCGATATCCGCCATTATTGTGAAATATTTTTTTAAAGAATTTCTATAATTTGTTACACGTTTTATTGGCAAAATTGTGGTATCTATCCACAGGGACCAGATCAAGAGTTGAAGTTGAAGTTTTTATTAAATAAAATATTACAGAAAGATGTCGGTGAACAATGTTAATACGAGTACATTTAAGTGTACGAGTTGTAATATTGTTATCTCCGAAACGAAACAACGAAAGTTTAATAAAAATATGCTCGTCGGCTTTTTCTGAGGAGGACATTGATGAGGCAAAAAAGTTATTGTTTGTTTCTACGAAGACAAGACAAAAACATGTATCGAGGCGTAAGAACAAAAAGTAGAAAGACCTAAAATATACGATTACGGTGTTTAAAATCACGGATCCCGAACAATCCCAGTTTTTGTGGTATATGACCTTCACAAATTGCCACCAGTTAGCTTTGACTACGTAGAACGTACGTAAAGAAGTTGATGAAGGATTTATTAATTCTACGGTCAGAAGTTAACGCAATCAGAAGTGATTATGTTACTAAAGATCAGCTCGAAAATATTAAATTGATAACAAATAATTCGACACCGACGCCGTTCATCATCAACAACCTTTTTATCGTCCCACTGCTGGGCACAGATCTCCTCTCATACAGAGAAGGATTGAGCGTAATCACCACGCTTGCTCAATGCGGGTTGGCGATTTCAGACTTATAAAGCCCAGGTTTCCTCAAGATGTTTTCCTTCGCCTTCAGTCATTGGTGTCCAAGATATACTTAGAAAGTACATATAACTTTAGAAAAGTTACATTGGTACTTGCCTGACCTGGAATCGAACCCGCGCACTCATACTTGAGAGGCTGGTGTTTTAACCACTAGGCCACCATGACAAAACAGTGGGGTATATTGAAAAAGAACCTCGGAGTCTTTGAGTATATTTCGTGGTGCTCCCTGTGCGCCGTTTCCGAGTCAACGAAATACCAGTTGGTGGAGTCATAAGGATACTATAGCTGTCTTGCCTGCCCCTCAGTGCCCGGCCGGTCTTGCGATTGCACCGAAACAGCACACAATGACAGAGATTATAAGTAATAGCATAGACAGACCTTACGGAGGAATTGCCCTATTGTAGAGGAAGTCCGCTTTCTCAAAGGTATCAGTGTTGTTGTGTAATAGTGATCGTTTAGTTCTCACACGGATCGTTCTATGTTAGTTTTCTCATTTTACATGCTTACTGACTCGAGTGATAATATAATAGATTTCATGGGTTTTTTCTTTATTTCTTTATTTTTTGGCTTCGCACGGTTTGTGCATTTAGCCAATGCCACGTAATTATGAATTATTCATGTCGAAAAAGACGGCCGCGTGACCCGTCTTACGAGTGAGGTTTGGGACAAAGTCATGATGTGGCCACTATGCAGCGATATTTCACTGTTCTTTATGAACTATTTACTAAATGCACTTTTTACTACATAAATCACGCACTTTTATTTAGTAAACAACACTATAAATAATTTTAAAAGTCCAATGAAAAACGAGCGTGACACTCAGCTTGCCTTTCCCGCCAAAACTCAGGGTGCTGATCACGAAAATGATTTCATTTTTGAAATCCAAGATGGCCGACATCATATTTCATGACATTCTGACATGGGTGTGATAACGAACATGACGTCATTTTTAAGCTATTGCTTAGCTTCTTTCTATCTCTTTATCAAAGTCGAACCGAAAACATTGAATATAGTTTAGTCGCTTAATCGTCACCATTTTTCGCACTCTTTTGATGACGTTGCTGGTAAAAAATAAATAAATTACAAAACAGAAAGAAAACTTGAATTGATATCAAAGAAAAAAAAAACAAAGGAAAAATTGCTGTATAAATAAAATAAATATAATTGCAAGTTATAGTTGATAAAAAAAGGCTATGCAATAGCTTTACCGCGGCAGTCTCCGAGTGCCACACGCCTTTTTTATCTTTTTTTGGAAGTCTATCTCTCATCTACTCCAGAGTTCCAGATCATAAAATATGTAATGAAAAAGCTAACAAATGTACTAGTCGCCCCTACGATTTTTGAAAATTCTACTTGATTTCTCTGGTCTTCCATCATAAGACCCTGATTTCTTTATCATGGGACTACCTCAAGATATCTTTTACAAAAAAAAAAGATCAAAATCGGTTCATAAACGACGAAGTTATCCGTGAACAAACATAAAAAAAAACCATATACATTGTCGAATTGAGCAAAATATGCATTCAACTAAAATTTAGTTTAGTTTCGATAACAAGAGAATCGTTGCTATTATCTTTTGAATGCATCAAAGACAATATCAAAAGATAAACTTTCCAAATCTGTGCCACAATGTGAGGCCAGAATATAACACAATGTCTGAAACAACACAGTCTAAGTTCAAATTCGGTGTGGCCAACTATAACGCAGAACTAACTATACTCAACTAGATAGGAAAACAAAGCATTAAGGACTAAAATTACATTTGTCGCTTGTTTCTCGTAATAATGATTCATTTAGTGTTTGAAACGTATACTATAAAAGATAACAGGTTAGCATTTGCGACTTTTTGTCGCACACTGTATGTATTTTTTTGTCGCAGAATTTTGTATGGATTAATATTCACCGCGTAATGTTACTCAGCGCAAACCACTTATGGTTCTAAAGCGTGGTATTTACCAGTCCAAACTCTGCCAACCTCGCGTTTTCTCTCGCGATATCGTTTCATTGTGTCATACGGATTATTGCGTTATTTTGTACTGGTTAGGTTAGAAATTGATGTGTTTCCAAAGCTTAGCGCCGAGACGTGAAATCAAAGAGTGATTTCTCGACAAGCTCTGATACACTTTTTACATTTTCAAAGAGCTGAAAACCAAGCGCATGGAACAAAATCGCCGCGTAAAATAATCGCTTCTTCAAACGAAACTGGGCTCCAGTAAAGATAGAGAAATAACAGATAGAAGCATCTGTGTTTTCTCCATCTTTAGTTATTGCTCAGTTACTTGAGGCATTAAGCTAATTATAAGGTTGACATTTTCTTGTTCCTACAGTGAGATAAAACCAGAAACAAACGAGCTTTGATGCTGACAAAACTGGTTTATCAGTTGATATTTTGTCAACTTTGATTATGACACTGTTTGGTTGCGAGGTTTTGCGCCATTTTTGTTATCATAAAGAACAGAACAAAATTGAATACTCTTTATTATGTACACCATATAAATTATAGATCATAAATATAAAGATTTTACAAAGGATGACACAATGAGCGTTCTTATCGTTAAGAGCGACATTTACAGACAACCTTTATATACTTTTTATGGACAATCTTCTGTAGGTCTGTCTGGAGACTGTAGCAGGATAAAAGATATTTTTCCTCCTTTTATATTAAAAAGTAATGAAATAAAATGTATACATGGATGTCTTGGGTAACTAGAAAACACACAAGACTCGGTTCTAATTTAGTATTTTGCCTAAAGGCTTATACAAGCTGGCAGGAACATTCCCGCGCAAAGATCTACCATGAATTCAACACCTGCGTCTGGGGTAAAAATATTATAGAAGGTTATAAAAGAAAAACTGCTGTCAATATGTATGAAACAGATTCTGTAAAAAACAAAATAATAACGTTTCAAAATGATGAAGGTATTGAATACATGATAACAGGCTGCGTGTCAAAGTTCCTGCCGTCTTGCCTCCAACTAAAATATTTATACTATAAATGTGGAAAATTGCGAGAATGGAAGAATGGATGTTTGTTAACTCTTTCACACAATAACTACTGAACGGATTTGAATGAAATTTGGCACACAGATGTTTATATCCAGGAGTAACATATTGTATACTTTTTATCTCGATATTCCCACGAGATCATAACTTTTGTGGGTAAAACGCGGGGTGCAGACTAGCTGCGCTATTAAAAAAAAAAAACCAGAAAGACTGAGAAAAGCATGTTTTTATTAAAGAAGAAAAGCATCATGATGGAAAATGATCTTTTCCTGATTGGTCTGGGTTTTGGATGTTTATCTATATATGTATCTATTATAAATATAGTATCGTTGAGTCAGTATCCCGTAACACAAGTATCGGACTTATTTTGGGGCTAGCTCAATCTGTTTGATTTGTCCGTATATATTTATATTTAGTTATTTATTTATCTTAAGGTAAACTAAGATTACAGCAACCTAAATCTACCAAAATAATACATTTTAGGTTTGAAGGTATCTCCACACGTTCTATAGGCTATTGATATGTCCACTACAACGGAAAACAGATATTGTAGTCCTGTCCAAAATGTCGATATTGTACCTTATCCGGTTAGTCTGTGAGTCAAACGACATATTGTAAGATACAGAGATACAAATAATTGTAGTGATAAAAAATCGTATTATTTTAAAACCATATTGCATAATTGGTGATTGATAGTGATTTAAATATAGGTAAGGAATTTTCTCGGTGGTAGGCCATAACATCGGCCGCCGGCAGAAGTTACCACCTACCAGACAAAGTCTTGCCGCCAAGCGATTCGTCGTGTTCCGGCATGATGTCTGGTGAAGCCGTACGGAGGACGGGTCTGAGCAGTTGTGATGCGATGTATGCCGGGTACGATGCGCCAAATGTTGTTATGGTGGGAGTTTGGTCGTGGAGCGTCTCCTGATCAATCTCCCTTGTGGTTGAATATTGCATTACCTCGCTCAATTGCCGTCTTCCTTCCTATTCACTCAGTTTTTTAAGTGAATGGGCTTATTAAACTAGCGCGCTTTACCATCAACGATTGCATCTCTGTTTACCATCAGGCGGGACTGCGATCAAGGACTAGTTTATAATAATAATAAAAAAAAATATGAACTAAGGGAGGTGGTGATTTTTGTAATTTTGTTTTTATTTTGTAATTTGTAAATCTCATAAATTTGTTCACCTTATGGGTGAAATATGTTTGGACGAAAGAACCTGCATGCTTAATTTGTATGCATACACATGTTTGACATATAAAGTTATCTTTATCTTTTATCTTAAGAGTAAATGACGTTTGATGATTGCTTGTTGTGGTGCTATGTTGAGTAGGAATTTCTGCTGTAGAGTAAGTCAATAAACTTAAGTTACGACTCGTAGACCGTATTTTTACTATAACATTTTGACCTTATGTCATTAATCTGGATGACAGCGATACGGTTGAGTACTTCGATACCTAAGTATCCGTTTCTATATTATATTAATTTATTTAATCGTGTAAACATTGTTAAATTAATTCAAATCATTTCAAGAATTTGAAGATGACAGGAACGTAATGAGTTTTAAACAGGTGCGTTTAAATCAAAATGCATTTAGTGATTTTGTGAGTAAGCGGCCATTTGCTCTAACCTAATAACATCAGGTAACTTATGCGTGAGTTTCAGAGATCGTATTGTAAGTATAGGGCGGACTCTAACGCACCACGCGAGAAAATATTAAGTACACAAAAATACCATCATCATCATAATCTCAGCGTTAATCCCATGTAGTTGCATCCGAAGTTTTCAGCTTTTGGAGAGCTTTAGGAGACTAGGGTCCACTTTACTGTAACTGCTGATTTGGCTAAACTTCGATATTGTCCGTGAAGCGACTGTCATCTGACCTCCACAACCCGAAGGCGATATTGAAGCTTTGCAGTTAGACCAAATGTTGAACTTTTGAGGGCTCCAAAAACCCGTAACGACTGCCATTAGATGTTTGTATGGCAACCGGGACCAACGGCTTAACGAGCTTTCCGAGGCACGACCAGACTGGTGCAAATATTCATGCATAGAAATATTTACATTGCACGGGGATCGAACCCGCGCCTCCTTGCGCAGCGGCCGCGGTCACTACCACTACGCCACGGAGGCTGTGAAAAAGACCACCTTACTCCCAAAATCTTTTAAAATAGTCAACACCCTAGATTCCACTCGCTAGATTCCGTTGCAAGAATTGCTCATTTTATTCCTAACTAAACTCAAAACTTGTATTTGTGCCTCGTATAAGCGAACACTTCTCTAAATAAATATGACAACGATGAGAGCAATAACATACTACTCGGAGCAACGGATCTGTTGGGGCGTAATGAAATTTTCTTAAGCTGTCGCAGTCAGCACACGGAGATAGCAAACGTACATATAGGTACTACTGTTGTTTCTACCATCAACAATTTGATGTGATGTAATGCATATTTTACGGAGTTTGTGGAACTCTATGCATTTAGTTTAGGTTTACTGTGTTTTGTGAATGTTCGAGCTCGCAAAATACAGTATGTTAAGAAAACCCTGTCCGACCCGTGAAGGTGTTGTTAGATATCGATAACTGATTCTACTAATGGATACCAAACCGGGCTAAACTTAAAAAAAAAACCCTCTAAAAAAATAAATATTATTTTGCAAAAAAGAGGTAACTTAATAAATGTGCGTTAAGCACCCTTCTGCGGGCGGCGGGCGGCAGGGCACGCGGCAAGTGGTCGCATCGCTATTCGCTCAAATAATACCGGTGTTGTCACTTTTTTAAAAATTACCAAATTTCGGGGAAGTTGGAATTAATTCGCGGGAAAAAAAGATTATTTCAAAATTCATTTGTATTGGTACTATGATGATTACGTAAAATTTTATATTATATTTGGTCATGTGTTTACCTAGCCTTTATTACCCTTATGGGTCGGACAGGGTTTTCTTAACATACTGTATAAGTACTAGTTTGGTGTGGATTTGGAAAACGGACGAGGGAAATAAAAAGAACACGTAACGACGTACGAGTGAGAAAAAGTATGCTGTAGAGAAATATTGGCGAGGATTCTCTTGAACACAAACTAAACTAATTTTAAGTAGCGCCTTTTTCTTTCTATTTTATTAAAAAACGGTACAAGATAACATATTAGTTTAGTCCTCAAATCAAAATACTTCGTAGAGAGTTTAGACACGATTAAAAACATGGCGACTAGAAATACGTTCATATAAGCGCAGAATAAATTGATAGGATTTAAATAAGTAATATTTATCTTTTGTCCTTTTCTTAATGAAACAGAAAGAAAAAGACTCAATGAACTTAAATTCAATTTAGTTTGTGTAGCAGTAGGTACCTACAAACGCCACATGGTAAAACGCATCATCAGAGTTTACCGTGCAACTAACATACATACAACTTCCCAATGTCATGCATTGGGCAAGTACCCGCCAGACATAACACCCAGCTCGTCGGAGGATCATCCCTTGTGATGGAGGACGAGTGAACTTTTCTTCCTGTTCCTCATGCCTCCCTAGTTTGTGAACAAGGTAATTCACTCTCCAGGATCCAGTATCTCAGTAGGACAAAAGCTAATATTACATTGTGTACGCGACACTACGACCAATTATGTATTATGTGTGAGACAAAAGGGGTTCCGAAAAAGTATTTACGAAAAAGTTATAAGCTGCGAACGCTGCGACTAGTCGATAAAGTTCTGTGGCATTAAATATTTTTTTTAAATTATAATTATAAACCATTGCTTGACCGCAATCCCGCCTGATGGTAAGCAATGATGATAAAGCGGGGCAGCTTATTACGAGCCTATTCACAGAAAAAACCTGGGTAAATAGGAAGGCAGACGGCAGTTGAGCGAGGTGATGCAATGTTCAACTCAACAACACTACTAACAATGCTGCGCCAGTAGGAGATTGATCTGGAGACCCTCCACGACCAAACTTCCAACACAACAACCGTTTTCCGTACGGCTTCACCAGACATCATGCCGGAACGCAACGAATCGCTTGGCGGCAAGACTTTGTCTGGTGGGTGGTATCTAACTTCTGCCGGCAGCCCATGTTATGGCCTACCGCCGAAAGAATATACATGCGTTTAAAAAAAATAAACTTATGAAGAGGTAATAGATGAAACCTATGCGGCCAGATGCCGACCATTATGTAATGCGGTCTAGTCAATAGTGATCAGATTTCATTCTTGATACACGCGTTATTTTAATGAGCAATATAATACTCGTTACAATACAACCCATACGGTAACAACCCCCAATTACAATACTATAAGCAGCGAAAGCTGCGAGTGGTCGATAAACTTTCAATAGATAAAATATACAGAGCACCACCATTATGGAATGATCAGATTCCATTCCTGATACACGCGTTATTTTAATATACAATATAATACTGGTGGAACCTACAATACAATCCATACGGTAACAACCCCCAATTACTTCCCTCCTCTTAGAATAATATTCCACACACACACACAAAACATAATTCTGACAATAATTTAAAACAAACACAAACTCTCATTCATCGTGTTCTCTATAGGTGTTAAGTATAACAATGACTCACAGAATCACAGTGTAAAACAAGGGAATACCAGCAGCATCAAAAACTTGAAACTCAATTAAAGCGATGAACCAGTGAGGTGCCGTACTCTTTGTGCTTAACGACGAAAGCTGCCTAGGATATGTTTACACTGGAGATTTTACACTAGATTTTTTCTTAAGACGTCCAATAGCAACATCACTCATGCATATAAAATGGAAAATAAATACTAATAATAAGTAAAAAGTATCCATTTGTAGGTACTTTTCATTTTGATTTCAAAATGAAACTAGTTATCTTCTTTTATGAAATCGGATATTGAGAATATCGATTGTATCGTAAAATGGTGCAACTTTGCCTAGATTTTGACGTTTTTTGTTCATATCTCTTGACCTATTTGTTGTTACAGTTTCGTGAGTTGAGGTTAAAAAACACACCTTATGCCTTACGAAATAAGATGCAAACATTTTAAAGTATTGTGTTATTTCCAAATTACAAGCACTCAAAGTCGCAGCCCGGCGCTGAAACGTTCAAGACGTTGTAGCAGTGTGAACGTTATGGGCTGATTATGCGTTAGTGGCCTTACGCGGTAGGAGTTATTTTTTTTTAATAATTGTAAACTAGCGCTTGACCGCAATCCTGCCTGATGGTAAATAGTGATGTAATCGTTGATGATAAAGCGTCCTAGATTATTAAGAGACTATTCACTTAAAAAAAAAAAAAAAACTGTGAGAATAGGAAGGAAGACGGCAGTTGAGCGAGGTGATGGAATGTTAAACCCAACAACACGACCATCGATGCTGCGCCAGAGGGAGATTGGTCAGGAGCCCTCCACGACCAAACTCCCGATACAACAACATTTGGCTCATCGTACCCGGGACACATCGCGACACAACTGTTTAGACCCGTCCTCCGTGCAGCTTCACCTAATATCATGCCGGAACACGACGAATCGCTTGGCGGCAAGACTTTGTCTGGTGGGTGGTAACTTCTGCCAGCAGCTGATGTTAAGGCTGACCACTGAGAGATTGATATTACCGTACTTTTTTTAAGCTATTGCATAGCTTCTATCGCGGGCCTTGAGCGCGGGGACCGAATCCAGAAATTCCGTAACGAAAAAACCTCACGCTCCCCACTCCGACGGGCACGGAGGTGTGGCTTGAAGGCCGTACATCGTCTAACGTCGTTTCAGTTCGGCAGTCTTCGGCACGGTATGTTTGTGTGCGTGCGACTACATCTTTTGAAAACAATTTATAGATTTTCAAAAAGAGCATGCATATTGCAGGGCTCGAACTCAGTTCTACACACTTGCCATGTTACTGATAGTCGCGAGGTGCTAAACTTGCGATAATTTTCTCTCTGAAATAGGTCTTCTATAGAGATATGTCATAGACGTCATCGACGTTGTCATGGCTACCTTAAAAACTTTTCATATAATTGATTATTAAGTACTTTTATTCAAATTAATTTAGTAGTGTTTTTATAAAAATAGCTTTTTTTTAACGGAAAAGCTAAGATGAATGTCACGCTAATTTTTCATTGGACTTTTAAATTATTTATAGTGTTGTTTACTAAATAAAAGCGCGTGATTTTATAGCGTAAAAAGTATTAGTGATTGGCGATATCCGCCATTATTGTGAAATATTTTTTTAAAGAATTTCTATAATTTGTTACACGTGTTATTGGCAAAATTGTGGTATCTAACCACAGGGACCAGATCAAGAGTTGAAGTTGAAGTTTTTATTAAATAAAATATTACAGAAAGATGTCGGTGAACAATGTTAATACGAGTACATTTAAGTGTACGAGTTGTAATATTGTTATCTCCGAAACGAAACAACGAAAGTTTAATAAAAATATGCTCGTCGGCTTTTTCTGAGGAAGACATTGATGAGGCAAAAAAGTTATTGTTTGTTTCTACGAAGACAAGACAAAAACATGTATCGAGGCATGTATGTAATTGCATAAATGGATACAAAATGCTATGCAATAGCTTTACCGCGGCAGTCCCCGAGTGCCACACGTCTTTTTTTTTTTATAAGTTATAAACCAGCGCTTGGCGCAATCCCGCCGGTAAGCAGTGATGCGATCGTTGATGGTAAAGCGCGCTAGTTTAATAAGAGCCTATTCACTCTAGCCTTGAAGACACTCAAATTGTATTGTGACGGAAACACTGACAAATTGTTCCAGTCCCTCGATGTACGCAGTATAAAGGAGGAAGCAAAACGCTTCGTCCGGATCGCAGTGGTATCAACAACGTAAGGGTGGAAACTCGCCGTAGGTACGACGACGGTTCGACCGATGATGGAACGGAGATGGGGGAATTAAATCATGCAATTCCCTTGCACACTCACTAGAATACATCCTATAGAAGACCGAAAGGCTGGCTACTCTACGCCTGTGCTCCAGGATTTGGAGACCGTTTCGAGTTAAGTCTGGGTCGCCAATCAGCCTTCCTTCTACGCTTTATTTTTTCAGATTGATATATACAATATGTAAAGAAAACCCTGTCCGATCCGTGAAGGTACTGTTAGGTATCGATAACTGATTCTGATAATGGATACAAAGCCGGACTAAACTTAAAAAAAAATCCCCCTAAAAAAATAAATATAATTTCGCAAAAAGAGGTAACTTAATACATTTGCGGTAAGCAACCATCCGCGGGCGGCGGGGGGCAGGGCACGCGGCACGTGGTCGCATCGCTATTCGCTCATACTAATACCGGTGTTGTCACTTTTTTAAAAATTACCAAATTTCGGGGAAGTTGGAGTTAATTCGCGGGAAAAAAAGATTATTTCAAAATTCATTAGTATTGTTTCTATGATGATTAAGTAAAATTTTATATTATATTTGGTCATGTGTTTACCTAACCTTTATTATCCTTATGGGTCGGACAGGGTTTTCTTTACATATTGTATAATAGCTGCCCGCTAATTATATTACATACATCATAGATAACATTAAGATTCCTCAAAAAAAAAGTACGATTATTTTTTCGCATAGTTTCTTATGTAATAGCTCTAACAATAGACACTACACCACATAACAACAACATCACAACACAACACAACAACAATATTTACTTCAAATGGTATAGAGCTGTCATCAGTTAATGTATCTCTAATTTGTGTTGTCTAAGTTCTTTTTGCTATTCCTATATACCTGGAATCTAGTGCACAACAGTGGCGAAGAGTCCATACAATCCGATTCCCACCGGGTTACCTTTCAAAAATCAGTTCCATATTCATACAAAAGTATTTACATTCTATTTCATTAACAAAGTATTATTAATTAAATGCCTGCGCGATTTACAATAGCATTTAATTTTTCGTACATTACATTGAAGGCAACTCGACGAATTATAGCTTACCTCGGTCAACGTTTTACTATGAGGTGAAAAGAGACAGAGCGTGTCAGACCATCTCTTTCTAATGCTCGCTAACCATCGGTAAAACTTGATAAATATAGGCTAATGCCAAGCGGCTTGCAGTTCTCCCCTCTCCTCTATTAGAAAGAGACAAAGAAACCACGCCACTACTTTTGCTTAATACCTATTTTTGTTGGTTTTGGATCGGTGTTTGTGTGGTTCGGTTTTTAACACTTTATTATTTTTGTAATTTTTTATTTTATTTTTTCTTGACTCTTATTCCCTAACAATAGGTACTTAACTTAGTACTTACTAACAAGCATGCATGTGTGGTATGGAGATGCACGTCGAAAAAGGCTTTTCTCAAAGCCGCTTTTATCATACTTGAAAGACACTGTTATCAAATCATCAGTCCTTTTTTGTATGGTGAAGGTGGGGCTTTTGATATTATTCTTTTCTGAAGACCTCCTCCAAGATATCCTGCAGTAGGTAAGTGTTTAAGTGTTTATTTTTTTGGATCGGCTTCCCTTTGTCAAAATTTCACCCTTCGCCACTGGCACAATAATCTTATCTGGTCACGGTTGCCAAAACTTTTGACTTCCTTTAGACAGTAGTATATTTGTATAATAAGTAGAAACTATTCAATATATTTGACTAACAAAAAGTCGTTAGTGCGCGCTGCACCTAAGTACGCTCCGGATGAGACCAAGTTATAGAACGGAACACTGCTGCAGGCATTTGTTTTTGGATATTTTAGGCGAGGGAACGAACTAGGAAAGTTTACGTAGTCATTCGTTGTAAAGGCGACTTGTTATAGAGAATTTATGATGAGAATTTTCACTACAAACTTTGTCTATCCAAAAAAAAAAAAAAAACTAAATGCCGATGGCATGTGGAAAAATGACCACTTAAATTCACAATCATCATTATAGCTTAGTTTTTCTAACTATTTTGGGGCCGGTTTCCATATCATCATTTCATCCGAAAGACGTCCACTGCTGGACATAACAACGGATCTCCACAACGACCGGTCCTGCGCCTCTCACTTCTAGCGGTTTCCCTCGACCTTCATCAGGTTGTCGGCCACCTTGTCGGCAGGAGCCGGTTTAATGTGGTATTAAACATTTTGGGGGGATAATGCCATAATCGCCACGCTTGGCAGGTTAGTTGGCGATCGGAGTTAGATATTCATAGTACTCGGATGACGCCGCTGCCCGTCATCCGGTTTTTCCCTTAAAAGCCTCGTACGACACCCGCGGGATGAGATGGGGTGATGACAATAGGGATCTTTCCTGGGTAAAATTTGTGTCGTCTTAATTTTTTGTTTATATGAAAAAAGAAAAAATACGTGTCTAGTATTTTTTGGAAATCTGACTGATGGACTAATTCGTTTTTTTTAGTCAATTACCCTATTGTATTCTGACCCGCAGTCACCACGCGGCTTTTACACTATGTAGGTTTAACTGAATATCAGTATTTTAAATGGAGCACGAAGCGACTGCCTATCTGTACTCCACAATCCAGCTACTGGGTAATAAGATACCCCTGGTTAATATACAGGTTATCAGGCTATCGGGCTACTGACAACCCAGAACGAGTGTCAAATATCCACGAATCACAGCAGGGACTAACGGCTTAACGTACTTTGTGAGGCTTCCGCGATCCCGCCTGATGGCAAGCAGTGATGATATCGTTGATGGCTAGAGTGAATAGGCTCTATTCACTCTAGCCTTGAAGAAAATTAAATTGTAGTTCGACGGAAACACCGCCGCTGGCAAATTGTTCCAGTTCCTCGATGTACGCGGTATAAAAGACGAGGCGATACGCCTTGTTCGGTTCGTTGTGGTGTCAACAACGTAAGGATCGAAACTCGCCGTTCGACGGGTCGTCCGATGATGGAATGGAGATGGGGGAATTAAATCATGCAATTTCCTCGCACACTCTCTAAAATGCATTCTATAGAAATCCGACGGACTGGCTACTCTTTGCCTGTGCTCCAGGCTTTGGAGACCGTTTTGAGCTAAATGGGAAGATAGTCACCCATCAACAAAACAACCTCAGCAAGCGTAGCTCAACCTGATCGATCGACCCGTGCGGTTGTTATATAGTCACAAGCACAATGTAATCTTTGGATGATAATGTTTATTTAAAACTGCTTAGTAACAAAGTATACACGACGATACTAGACTCTGAATCAATACAACACGTTAACATTGGTGCCCGCAATAGCAGCTCTCATTCAGCATTAAACAGCGCAGCATGTTTAAATTAGCTGAGCTCTCAGGTATCAGTCTAGCTAATTAATATGTGCTAAGCGTAGTGCTCGGGCTCATTGATTAGACGGCACGGCTTGTCTCTTGTGTATCCGTCGACACTTCACAACAGGCTGGTTTCTGTGAGTCAGTAGCATTTTGGTCTTTTAAGTTTGTGGTCCTTCGATACGAATTAGGTACTTTTTTGTTGTTAGGACTGACATTTGGGTTCCTTTGGTTAAATTTTTTATTGGTTTCTATTATTGTTTATCACCAAGGTAAACTAGTTCGAATGAATTTCATAAAATAAGCTAACGAGTAATGACAAATTTCACAAAACATTTTTGTCTTGAATATGTCTTATTCGGAAAATAAATTTTAAATTTATGACATTTTTACCATACTAGAACAGTCCGACATTGCTTTTATTCCGGGATTTTATTTAGGTAAATACTTTGTTCAAATCAACCTACAATCAACTTTTAATTACTTTTATAGTGTGTGGCTGATATTTTAAAACCCTTTCTCACTTTTAACCTCTAGTGAAACTCTAATAGCACAGGACATGTTTAAAATAATAATTAAAAAAATAAACTAACTCACACAGGACGTGATAAACGCTTTTATACTTTTCACGACTATCGACTAAAATTGCTCATATGCAACAGACATTTTAAAATACTATCTATTTTCATTCGAATATTTCCCACCTTCAAAACCATTTTCTTTTTTCAAACGCATTCTTATTCCACCGGAGCACCGCTAGCTATGTTTCCACAGAACGTGTGTGCAAAAGGTTTTATTTATTTTGGGCGGTAGTCTTTTCTGATAACGACTGGAAGACAGTTTCGATAAATCCAATATTTTTGTATAATAAAACTTGGCAGCCCCTGTTTCGCTTGATTTTTACGTTTTGATCGTTTATCGATCGATCGACCGTTATAAATATCTACCGTATATTTATATAAGGTTAGAATGAATAGGTTCTTAACAAACTAGCTAAGTTCTAAGTACATCTTGGACACCAATGACTGATTAAAAGGTGAAGGAAAACATTTTTTTTTTGTTTGTGAAGTCGAATGCACGTTACTATAAGCGTCTAGCCGACATATTCCCACGTAATAGACGTGATAATGGCCAACTTTGTCTCCAATCCGCTAAGACGAGCCTAATGCGCAAAAGCATATATTGTATGGGTCCAGTCATCTATAATAAAGTACCAAAAAGTTGGAGAGAACTACCTCTATCAATATATAAAAACAAACTTCGTACTTTTTTGACCGCCAGAGCATATTATAGTATTAATGAGTTTCTCAATGAAAATAATTTTTTTGACATAAACAATTAATTGACTTCATTTTGACTGACTTAAATAATAATAATATTGATGTAATTGATAATTTTATAATACATTAGTAAATAAGTATGAAAACGTTTAATATTGTGATAATTTTTCTTTAGATTGTTTAACTCTATTATTTTGCACGTCATATTCTGACAAACATGTTGGAGCTTAACATTATTTATCACCATGTATGCACTTTTTATGTATGTACACACACATGTTTATGCAAATAAAATCTTATCTTATCTTATCTTATCTTATCTGGACTTTAAGTCTGAAATCGCCAACCCGGATTGAGCAAGCGTGGTGAATACGCTCAATCTTTCTCTGTATGAGAGGAGACCTGTGCCCAGCAGTGGGACAGTAAAAAGTTTGTTGATGATCATAAAACTAGCGCTTACCATCAACGATTGCGTCACTACTTACCACCAGGCGGGATATCTAATAAGCACTAGTTTATATAATGTAAAAAAATCTTATAAAATAATGATAATACAATAAACACATAAACCTTTCGGAATAAATCTTCAATCTTGTAGCATTTAATGCCTCCAAAACACAGGCGTGTCTTTTCACCGCCAAAAGGAGCCCGTTCACGTTGGCTCCTACTTTTCAGAATTTATCCTTGGAGTGCACCGACCGCCTTCAGCTTTTGGGACTTGAGATTTCCTCGAACCTAAACTTTGAGCGGTTCATTGAGTCCAGGCTAAGGTGGTTGCGAGAAAACTTGGCGTCATCGCAAAGGTCCGGCGGTACTTCACACCAAGGCAGCTTCTAATGTTGTACAAAGCACAGGTCCGCTCGTGTGTGGAGTACAAAGTGGCTGTTTCGCCTCCTCTTTTATACCGCGTACATAGAGGGATTGGAACAATTTGCCAGCGACGGCGTTTCCGTCACACTACAATTTGAATGTCTTCAAGGCTAGAGTGAATAGGCTCTTAATAAATTAGCGCGCTTTACCATCAACGATCGCATCACTGCTTACCACCAGGCGGGCTTGCGGTCAAGCGCTAGTTTATAATTTATATTAAAAAATAAATGAATATATATATATAATGCTGCCGTTGTTTCGTGGATGGGATCTTCACATACCAAGACCCCTCCATGCCTCGGAAAGCCTCAGAGGCCTATGTCCAGTAGTGGACTGCTATTGCATGTTGATGATGATGACGATGCTGATGATAGTTTGGTGGTTTAGAAAACCGCAGTCACAAACCTACAACTGGTTGTAAATCGCAGTTGTCATCACTGGACCACTATTGCTTTTAGTATCAACTTCTCTTATGTACTTATAGAGTAAATATTACTAACACAATTTGTATTTATCACTATAGGAGCTCTTGTAATTGGCTGATCGGTCCACGGAGCTAATCGAGTTCCAAGCGCTGAAATTGCAGCCTTGGATGGTGAACCTCTATTTACATATTGAGACTGGCTCGTGCTAAGGGGGGAGATGCTGCTTTCGTTCGAAATTGAACGACCGACGAGGCGATACGTTTCACCGAAAACGATCCATGAAACAAATCAGTTAATCTGAACAATTCGTTTATATTTTAGGTTTACTAGCACGTTGCACCCAAATTGGGTAGTACATTAAGCTAAATGTCATATTTTTTAAAATGATATTGCTAATCCATTTTTGCTTCATGTGTTCGAAAAATATGTCTGTCCCACAATCCAAATATTGTAATGAATGAACTGTGAAAATAAACTATGAAAGAAATAAAAAAAAAATATTTGCGGTAAACATGACGCAAAAAATTATGAAAACAAAATAAAAGAAATAGTTGAGGGGAAAAATGTGTTACCCAATTAATAACATGTTATCTAATGATGGCGTGTGGTGGCGATGTTGATTAACAGACTCAGTAAGTTCATCTTTTTACTTATTTATTATGATGGTGATTAGCAGATACAGTAGTAGTCATACCAGTAAGCTTATATTTTTACTTATTTAGGTGTTAAACACTCTCACATGTATATTTATTACTAGTGTATAATTTGTTGGTCTTGCAGAGAACCTGTATTTATCTTGATTGTATAAATGTATAAACTAGATATCGGTTATCGTCACTAATGTTTTTTTTGTTTGTCACTGTTTTCACTAATGTATCTTCAGTATTATAAAGAATTTTCAGCTTAATTTTAATAGCATAAAAATCCAATATTTCTATTGGTACTTGATGCAGGCCTTCTTCGGTGAGAGGTAAGGCATGTCTTCAACTTTTTTGCTACTAGGACTGTTTCTTCACGACCTTTTCTTACGCCATTTTGAGAGTAGTGGGAATTTAATTATTATACAAAGTGAAGCGCTTGTTTGTTTCGAACCCACAATCTACAATTCGTAAACCGAGCCGTACTGCCAACGCTGCTCGGAATATTGGTTGACATAGACAAGAATAGAGAGGTCTAATTTAATAAAAAACTTTAATTGTACAAAATACTGACTACCCAGTAATTAACTAACCTTATAAAAAACTATCATAACACAAAGTGCAATGGAAACAAACAGCAGTAATGTACAGGAGTACGGAGCAATGATCAAATAAAACATACTAAATGCATCAAGTTTAGAGCGCAGTACACGTGTACTGGCGCTCTAAACTTGGTGCATTTAACATAATAATGAGACATCGAAGTATTTTTCTTATTATTGTAAGCTTTTAAAGTGTATAAATGTTAATAATGTTTTCATTAGATGAAACTAGCGTTGTTGATATAAGAGATAGTGTTTTACAAACGAGTGCCTTTTAAAATTAAAGTTTTGGCTATAATAAGCCTTACATAAAGTTCATAGGTGAAGTTTAATCGGGTGTCCAATGTATGAAAATCAAAAAACTAATTCGTCTAATAGATAGTAAAAAAAATTAAGACCCGTTATTTTTATTTTGTCGAAATTACCAAAATCTACTGAGATATAGCGTATTAAAGTTACGGAGTGGGGGCTAATTACCTGACGCCGTGGTATATTTTGTACCACGACGTGTTCAATATTTTTTATAAACCTATCTGGTGGACATTAAATACTTTTTTAGGACACAACCCAATACAAAGGCCAATCTAGCGTCGAACCACATGCAAAAGGGAAATTTTTGATAGATTGAGACTGACATCAGTCTGAAATAGTTACAGGGATTCGAATATAACTCAGTTGTTACAATTCAATAATAAAACTTTACGATTTCGGTTTTAGTCATTTGTTCTACCACATGTCATTGAACTCTGAAAACAATGAACAGTTATATATGGTAATTTATTAATTTACGATGTTATATTAACTTATGCACAACTTTGCTTTATTATACGTAACCAAACAATTATATCCAACAATGATGATGCTTATTAATTATATGAAAACGTTAATTCGAGCAACTACTCCATCATCACTGGCTGTAAAAAATTAATTACATTACTGGGTTATTTATTTACCAAAAAAGATAATGAGAAATTAATTGGAAATCGCCGCACAGCAACAAATGGCAATTGTATAACATCAGAAATTGTTACGCCAATTTAATACACATGCATACTTCGATAATGATTTAGCAATGGACGGTTTTTTTTTTCAATTGAACTTTCGTTTTATTTTGGAAAGTTATTTCTGCTTGGGAATGGTTTCAATACTGAAACTAAACAAGAATTACGATATTTTTGTGTTAAAAATTTTAGGCGAATGATTGAAGAGATATACAACGCAGTATTTTTAGGGGTGAACCAAATTTAAGCATTTTCATTTCTATTATTTTGTTATAAAAACTACATTTTTATTTATATTACAAGGGTACTGCTTATTTCTTAAGAGATTTTTCTAGTAGACCTACGAGTTTGTGAGAACAAGATGAGACAAATATGAATAAATTAATGATTTCGTTTTTTTCCAATATAAGTTTGTTTTTCATCGTAGTTTATGTTTTTATTGCAAAACCGTAACTGAAGTTTCATAAAAAAATTGAAAAAAATAAATCAGCTTTCTTAATAAAAGAAACATCTTAGAACCACTTAAACTATCGTAAAATTTACCTAATTAAGTTATATTTAATTATTTTTAATCATCCCCAACCATTTCTTATTTCTAATAAGCTTTTCTCAACTTAAAGTCAACAGACTCACCTAATATTCAGCAAATATCCAACGATACCGCTTGCACTTGCGACCGGCTCGCCCTCCCTCCGTTCAGTGGCTATGAGGGGCCAATTATCCACTAAGTAAGCTGTACGCAATTGTAACGCATAGGGCTTAAGGGGAAGTTGGTCTTTAGGTACAAATTGAATTTTGTTTGAGATACGACTACGTTATACTGAAGAGTAAATACATGGTAGAACGAATAAAGTGACTTACGATAAAATATAACTTGCTTTTAAAAACCTTCTATAAAGTTTTTGGTCCCTTGGTATGAGATTCATGTAGCATAAAACAAAATAAGGCATTAAGTCAGCCAATGTGCGAAAAGTTTAAATTAAATAATTAATTATTGGAGGGAATCTACACGATGTAAATTGCATTAAGTCACAAAAGACCAGTAGTGTTTTAGAATGTAGTACTTGGAATTTTATCGATCGCAAATTTGTTCTTAAATATTTAAGTGCCGACTACCCAAAAACAGTTTTATTCGTAAACAACACAACGAATAAGTCTTGTCTTCAAAAAATTACAATTTAACCGACATACGCATTCCAATTATCTTTTAAAACCGTTATAGAGCTCTCAAATTTAACCATAAATCTCTTGATCTCTCAATCCAAAAGTCAACGTTTCCAGAAATTTCACAGCAGTTATTGTCCCCAATTTCGGCGGCTGTAATCCTTCCAACCTGCCGTGTCAACCACGCTGTTTCGACGAACTACGCTTTTCCGACATACCACGCTGGTCCGACGTGCACTAACAATCGAAGCTTTGGATTGGCCGGTTGGAGATGCAGGCCCTTGTTTAGACTTAGCTCCAACCAATGAGGGCTTAGCGTAATCTAGGGATTTTGTTCGAAGCTATGAGGATTTGGGGTTAACTACGTTGGGAGTTTTTGTTAGGAATTTCTTGGATTTTTTTTTGCTATCTCGTAGGTTTTCCGCATGTTGGATGAACTATATAAATTTTAACAACATTTAAAGAATTAAAGAACTATATTCAGCAATGGACGTCTGATATTAAAATAATAATGATGAAGACGTTACAGTCATTACCTTTACTGAAAGTTAACGATTAGAGATCATGAATTCCAAGAAGTTTCTGATATATGTTCTGTGCTAGAGATGGGGAATACATACATTAAAAAATCCTAGGGCCATGAGTGACGATATTCTCTTAAGCATGTCTGACATACCCTGAACTGTCAGCTTCGCTTCACTAACATGGCATGAGTTGTTCTCATGTAGCTTGAATTGACAGGCTAAACGAGATTATAAAATCGATATACACAAACACTCGTGTTGTTCAAAAGCTTGTATACTGCTTGGTAATAGAATTAGGTTTTATTTTGATAGTTCTTGTTCCAATCTTGAATCCATCAAATTCTAAAATTTACGTTGTCTAGTTATTTTCTCTCCTAAACTCTTGCGCCAAAACAATATCGTTCATAGATTTAGAACACAATCTACACACTGACCGCCGCTTTAAAGTCCATGTTATGAAATCCTAGCATAAAAGCGAATGCATGGTTTCAATCTCGTTTGAGCTCCTTTGAAGCACGAAAGTTGAAGCTGGTGAAACAAAAGATCTACGAAAGCTTATAAAACAGTACAGTTGTGTGATCCTATCATTCATCCTATTGCAAATTTGTTAGTTTTATTTTTCCATGCGATTTATTTAGTAAAAATCTCAAAGTGTAGACTTAATCATAACAATAAATAATACATTTTTATTTATTGGAGTATCAGTGACTCATTTTGTAAGCATTCAAATATTCATAACACCACATGCTAGGTATTGACAGTACATTTTGCCAGACAGAATAGACACACTGGTATAAAATTCACTTTATGCAAAGGAAAAACAGCTTGGGCAAACCAGCCGATCAATTCTGTGAAAATCTCACTAAACCAAGACAAGATTTGTTTATTTTTCTCGGCTTTCAGGAGGTTCTGTCAACCATCTTTGCACGCCTCTTTGATCGATCCACCATGACTATATCAGATTAATTGGCAACAATAGTCTTATCAGAGATGATTGATCGATTCCGGTACAATTCAATTAAATATTCGAGAACTCGGCCGGGCACATAGTTTTAGTATCGGCATCTCAGATTTCACAAGGCTGTATTTCAGAGCAAACTGATGGATGTATATTCTGGCTGGAAGGTTTTGTACTTGCAAGTATTCTCCTTTAGATAGACGAGTACATCCGGAGATAATAGTATATGCCTGATTGATTCCCCTGGCTGGTGGCATCAATTATCAATGTCACTCACTTAACAACAACGGTTTCTAACCGAAGGTATTTCTGTCATTCGATTTTGATTTAGAAAGTTTCATAATTTTTTTCAGCCCTTACTATAATATTGTTGACATAATTAGAAAGTAAGAAATTTCTTTCCATATTTTAGAAGTAATATGAGTTGATTTCAATATGATTTCCTCGAACAACCTAAATATTATCAACACCCGACTGTAAGGACCAAGTTTTTATCAGGTAAGACGTTAGACACAACTCTAATTCCCTTACACCGCATAAACTTTGGCGCAACAAACACTAAATTCAATGTAGCCAGTGGACAATATTGGACCTCCTCGGAGAGTTTACGGAGTACGGCATTTCCCTGTAGACCCCGGGGTAAACATTGGATCAGGTTATATAATGCTTCTCAGCTAACAATGGATCGGCGAAGTTGGTCTGTTCTTGCAGATTAGCGCTGGTAAGTGTTGTAATCTTTTGACAGCCTTATTTTAGAGTTTTGTCGGTTTTGTCGGTCCGACAAAACTGGGCATCTATGGAGGAGGCCTTTACCCAAACCGGGGTTCTTGTTGATTATTAACACTACTAACATATTATAAATCTACATATTACATATATTACTAACATTACTTAGGATACCTTACTAATACATAGAAATATAAATTGTGTTTCCTGTAACATCATCATCATCATCATCATTTCAGCCGAAAGACGTCCACTGCTGGACATATTACTATTATTATTATTATATTATTACACATTATTATTATTATTTTAGAGTTTGAAACAGAGGGACAGCGTTCATATTTTTAAGAACGTTTTGGCGAAGTACAGGTCTGCTGTTATATTGTGTGTTACGACCGGTATCATTGGAATCATCGTCTCAATAATCAGAATCTAACATATAACAAGTTTTTGATGTTTTTGTCTAGCAGCGGTGACCCTATGGTGCAGCGGTTGCCCTATGGAGCAGCGGTTGCCCTATGGAGCAGCGGTTGCCCTATGGAGCAGCGGTTGCCCTATGGAGCAGCGGTTGCCCTATGGAGCAGCGGTTGCCCTATGTAGCAGCGGTTGCCCTATGGAGCAGCGGTAGCCCTATGGAGCAGCGGTAGCCCTATGGAGCAGCGGTTGCCCTATGGAGCAGCGGTTGCCCTATGGAGCAGCGGTTGCCCTATGGTGTCGACCGTGACTTAAAAGTTGTAGGTTCGAACCCCGTCAGGTGCCTTACTTTGTGTAAATTATTTCATCACCTCTGCTCTCAAAACGGTGAAGGAAAACATCGTGAGGTAACCGGTATGTCCTAGAGCCAAAAACTTGAGACATCTACCAAACCTACCAACCCGCTGTGGGCCAGCGTGGTTTAATACGGCCCACTTCCTCTCACCGAAATGAGGCCTGTGCCACAACAGTGCGAACATGATAGGCTGATTATGTACAAGTATATTATATATTTTATTTTAGTGTTCATAGATTGTAGCAGGTGGCTTTCTATTCTAGTTTTAGAAGCTAAATAATAATAGTAACAATTGAATTATAATTTATTTTGGCCAATGTGGTGAGACACCCCACCACGTTGCTCAAATCAATACTCAATCTCTTTATTGCTTTACCATAAGTTCATATAAGGGTGGTAACAATTTATGTGAGATCAATTATGGACCCTGTAGGGCACAGCAAAATGGGCTAATAGGATCTAATCGTGTAACAGTAGTATTTAGAAGATTTAGATATAAGAAATGTAAGAATAATGATGTAAAATATAAGAAAAGAAAAGAAACAAATATACACACATCAAAAGTGTCTAGGGATCAAGCATTTTTATGCGGATTTCTTGAGATTGAGATGTGGCTTTGTAATAAATTTATGATTTTATAAATTTATATGGATCCTTTTTGGTGCATTTCATAATTTGAATCAGGAACTGTGAATCAAATTCGAGTAAAAGATGAAAATCAGCTGTCAATATTTTCCCTATAAAAACATACAACGCATTGAAGACATTATTAGTGCTACTGTTTCCCTACTACTGATTAAAACCAACGTTATTATGGAGCGGCGACGTCATTTAAGCAGGGAAGAAATGCTCAGAGCCGTGGGAATGATAGAAGCTGGTTCCCGGCAACGTACTGTGGCTTTAGCTCTGAATACAAGTCAGAGTGTTATCAGTCGACTTTGGACACGTTACCGACGCACTGCTACCGTGGCTGAGCGCCATGGAGGACGGTATCGCTGCACCACACGGAGACAAGACCGATACATTCAAATCTTAACTCGAAGAGCTCCAACAATAACCGCCATGATGTTAGCCGTGAGGCTTCATCACTCTTCAGGGAACTTAATTAGCGACCAAACAGTCAGAAACCGCTTGCATGAAGTGAACCTTCATTCCCGAAGACCGCTACGGGTACCACCTATAGCAATGCACAATCGTAGGATTCGATATCAATGGGCTCTTGAACACAGAAATTGGGCAGAAGAACAATGGCGTTTCGTGTGCTTTTCTGATGAGTCTCGTTTTGGTATGAGACCGGATACAAGACGTATACGACACTGGAGAACCCCTGGACGCCAACAGCGATTAAAATCCTGCCAGGAAGTCCATCCTTATAGTGGTGGAACCATCATGGTGTGGGCGGGTATTTGGATCGGCGGAAGAACTGAGTTGATTTGGATCAGAGGCAACCTCAACGCTCAAATTTATGCTGAGACGATTGTATCAGACGTCATCGTTCCTCTACAAGTGCAAATCGGTCACTTATTTCAGTTAATGCATGATAATGCACGACCGCACACCGCAAGAGTTGTAAGACAGACTCTCGCCGCAGCTAACATCAATGTCCTGCCCTGGCCTGCTCAGTCGCCAGACTTGAACCCGATTGAGCATGCATGGGATATGCTACAGAGAAGAGCTCTGCCGAATATGGAGGGTATCCAGTCGCAAGAAGACCTTTTTTTGTTGTTGCAACGAACATGGGCGGTCATTCCACAGCGTGATTTGGATGAACTCATTTTGAGTATGCCAAACCGATGTTCTCGTGTTGTTAGTGTTCGCGGTAGAAACACGGATTATTAATTGTTTAAGTTACCCAATAAAATTTTAGAGAAAACTGTTATTTCAGTCTTTTTTCGAACTTTTGTGTTAGTGGTTCAAATGTCAAATATCCCTTTATCAGGAAAATGGCAAATTTCTTTATTAATGCAAAGGTGACTTGGTTTATCGTTACTGTGACAAACGAAAACACTTTATTTGATGAATCCTTAAAGAAAATTTTAATTAATATCAATGAGGAGAAAAGTTATTGCAAAAATATATGTTGATCCCTAGACACTTTTGATGTGTGTATGTTGACTTGGGAAAAGAGCAACCCAGAAGAAAAGACAGGGCAGAAGCCGCAAAAAATATAGCGGAAAAAGACAAAAGAAAAATATAAATACTGGCAAAAAAGAATTCTTGCCAAGCAAGAAGAGAAAGACGGCACCAAAAAAAAAAAAAAAAAAAAAATAGGATCTAATCTACTTTAACTTATATACATAAATGTATGTGTTACCACTGTTGTGTACCACTGGATCTTTTTGGTGCAGCCGCGAGGCATACTTTGCTGATATTTTTTACATAGGGGTTTTTACTTTCTATTTGAGTTTTATTTCTTGCTGCCTGACGCTGATGTTGCTGTCTTTATGTAAGTCTGTGTTGAGTAAACGTATTTTCTTTCAATATACCACTTAAGATAAAAAGATTTATCTTCAATTTGTTGTCCTATCTAGGATAGATATCAGATAAAAAATAATAGTACGTGTCCATGTTGGATTCTCACGGCTTTGTCAAACCAATTCTTTTTTTTTTTGTAGCCGGTCCATGCCATTGCAAATACTAGGCCAGCATTTGTTTTTGAAATGGAATAACTACAGAAGATGTGTTGGTGACCTTTTACTACGTAGGTGGTACCTTTTCTGTTGTATCCCGTTTTCGCCTTCAAGGTACATCCCACGTATGATGTTCCTTATTCGACTATAAATGTTATTATTTTTTGGCCCCTAAAATAAATTTTTATTTATTATTTTAGTTTTCTAACGCCCAATTCAATATTTTCTTTCTCTGAACTGTGAAGCTATTCTTTGTACGCTTGATAGTAATTGTGATGACATTTGATAATTCTTAGAAATATAAGTTTTCTTTCGAGACACATCATACAGATAGATGCACTTTCATTTGAAATAGGCTAACGATCTTTCCATAGGTTCTTTATAAGGTTTTTTTTTTATTAAATTATAAACTAGACTAGTGCTTGACCGCAATCCCGCCTGATGGTAAAGCAGTGACGCAGTCGTTGATGGTAAAGCGCACTAGTTTATTAAGAGCCTATTCACTCTAGCCTTAAAGACACTCAAATTGTAGTCCGACGGAAATACCGCCGCTGGCAAACTGTTCCAGTCCCTCGATGTACGCGGTATAAAGGAGAAGGCGAAACGCTTCGTCCGGATCGTAGTGGCGTTAACAACATAAGGGTGGAAACTTGCCGTACGACGGGTTGTCCGATGGTGGAACGGAGATGGGAGAATTAAATCATGCAATTCCCTCGCACGCTCATACATAGAGCATCATCATCTCTAAGCGTTAATCCCAGTCGCATCCAAAGCTTTTAAGCTTTGGAGTCTGGGGTGAGCCTTACCAGTCTAACTGCTGTTTTTAGCTAAACTTCGATATTTTTCGTAAAGCGATCGACTGCCGTCTGACCTTCACAACCCGAAGGCGACATCGAAGCATTGCAGTTAGACCATTGTTGGACTTTTGAGGGCTCCAACAACCGGTAACCACTGCCATTAGATGTTCGTATGCCAACCGGGACCAACGGCTTAACGTGCTTTCCGAGGCACGACAAGACCAGTGCAAATATTTATATTCATGCATACAAATATTTGCACTGCACAGAGATCGAACCCGCGCCTCCTAGCGCAGTAGCTGTGTTCGCTACCGCTACGCCACTGAGGCTGTCGAAACGCACCCACGAGAGTAGAGAGGATAGTATTTCCTGGTGTGGCGCAAAGTTTTTTTTATATGTATTAGTAACATAGAGCATTCCAGTACAATTCTATCAGTCAGGTTAAGCTACACTTGTCGCGCCTTGTCCATGGATGGGTGAAACCTTTACATACCGAGAACCCTCCATGCCTCGGTCAACATTAAGCTGTTGGAATCTTTGACAATAGTAACTTGTGGTCGGAATCCCTAAAGTCTGATACCCAGTATTACTAAGGGGTATTGTATTACTTAGTAACAGGGTTCTAAGGACAGATAGGGAGTCTCACCTTTTGAAAAATTTTGGATTTCGTTCAGACATAGTTGGTTACAGTCGCGGCGGCCTAGTGGTTAAAATACCAACCTCTCAAATGTGAGCTTTTCTAAGCTTTCTAAGCATATCTTGGACGCCAATGACTGCTTACAAGGTAAAGAAAAACATCTTGATGAATCCTGGACCTTAAGTCTGAAATCGCTAACCCACATTGAGCAAGCGTGGTGATTACGCCCAATCCTTCATTGTATGAAAGGAGATCTGTGCCCAGCAGTGGGATGATAAAAAAAAGGACGATGATGATAGTTGGACAAAAGCCGCTTCTGTTTACTCTCACTCTTAGCAAAAGCCTATTTTAGAAATTTAAATTAATTCAGCTTTCTAAACTCAATCACTTTACTCTATCGAAACATACAGAATAACATCTAAAACTCTTTTAGATTACGAAAGTGATGGTTCAAGAAAAAAAAAAAACAATAAGACAAGGACAGGATGACTTCGATAAGCGATCGGGACGAAGTCCGGAACTTGGGTCATTCCGTAAATTGCTCTGTTACGGATTCGGATCTGCTCTCTGCTGATTTCCCGTCACTGTTATTGTCCCAATACGGCATAGGCAATTGCAAAGTGATGTTGTATTTATTTATGTATCGGTGATTTCTTTTATCGGTGAAATGGCTTCGGTTCGGAGTTAATCGTGTGATTGGAAGTTTTCTCGTATTGCTACTTGAAATGTGATGAATATTATCTAAAAGACTGTTTTGTTACATCGTTGGGTGTTCAAATAATTTGTTTAATGGATCAAAGTATATCATCATCGTCATCATCATCATCAACCTTTTTATCGTCCCACTGCTGGGCACAGGTCTCCTCTCATACTGAGAAGGATTGAGCGTAATCACCACGCTTGCTCAATGCGGGTTGGCGATTTCAGACTTAAAGTCCAGGTTTCCTCAAGATGTTTTCCTTCACCTTCAGTCATTGGTGTCAAAGATATATTTAGAAAGTACATATAACTTTAGAAAAGTTGCATTGGTACTTGCCTGACCTGGAATCGAACCCGCGCACTCATACTTGAGAGGCTGGTGTTTTAACCACTAGGACACCACGACTTAAAGTCTATATTTTGAAGCTATTATGGCGCTCATTCTGTTGCTCACAAACTAAACTAATTTTTAGTTATGTGTTTGTGTTGTGTGTTATTTATTATAAGCAATTGAATCGATAAAGATAATTTTTACACTATGTTACATTTTTTCCCAAATATATTTAGAAATTGTTGCAGTGCGCACAACACAGCTGGCGTTGGATGACACATTGAGATAGGGCCTCCACGCCGCGCCGCTGCAGGCGGGTGAACAGTGCGTTGACCATATTTTCGTTGAGACAACCAAACAAATAAGATAACAGGCTCATAGTTTTGTGAATATTCATGATATCTTTTTGAAATTTTGTACATAGATTCTTTACTTAAAAACACTGGAAACGTGTTTCGGGTTTCGCAAATACAAAACCTATACCTATTGTTAAAATGAAAGTAATGTATTCTTATGCATAAAGTAAAAAGCTGTTGTTTTTTTTATTATTAAAAACAAACATTTGAATTTCATATATCTGTATAGAATAAAATGTACAGAATATAATTATAACTAAAATCGAGCCTTCAAACAAATATGTTTCATATTTCTTTGAAGGCTTCTTATTACATTTGACAGCCCAATACTAAACATCTTCAATTAAAAGCTGGTAATGTGTACAATAGATTATCGTACGTTTTCTGTACAAAAACGACATCCAAATACAGGCTTTTATAAATTAAATACAATTTTCTGTTCACCAAAAATTGCTCTTGAAACTCTAACAACAGAATTTCTAACTCGCTAATGAAGCAAAACTTTTGTAGTAGCTTATGAAAATACTAAGCTTACAAGCATGTACGTAAAAATATCACAATACGATTTTATTGCGCACTTAATTTGCTATCATGTACAATATGTAAAGAAAACTCTGTCTGAAGATATTGTTAGGTAACGATAACTTCAATTCTACTATGTCTACAAAGCCGGGCTAAACTTAAAAAAAAGCCCACTAAAAATGAATATTACTTCGCAAAAATAGGTAACAATACATGTGCGGTAAGCAATACATAAGCGGACGAAGGGGGGCAGGGCATGCGGCACGTGGTCCCATCACTCATAATAATACAGTCTAAAATTGTGTTGTCACTTTTTACAAAAATACCAAATTTTGGGGAAGTTGGAATTTATTCGCGGAAAAAAAGATTACTTCAAAATTCATCTATTCGCTCTACCTTTGAAGACACTTAAATTGTAATTAGACGGAAACACCGCCGCTGGCAAATTGTTCCACTCCCTTGATGTACGCGATATGAAAGACGAGGCGAAATGCTTCGTCCGGATCGTAGTGGTGTCAATAACGTAAGGGTGGATACTCGCCGTACGACGGATCGTCCGATCATGGAACGGAGATGGGGAACTGAATCATGCGATTCCGTCGCAGACTCCTCAAAATTTATTTATTATTTCTTCTTCTTCTTCTTCAGCCTATGGATGTCCACTGCTGGACAAAGGCCTCCCCCAAGGCTTTCCACGCTGACCGGTCTTGCGCTGCCCGCATCCATCGGCTTCCCGCGACCTTCACTAGGTCATCGGTCCATCTTGTTGGGGGCCTCCCTACGCTCCGTCTTACGTGGCCGCCACTCCAGCCACCACCTTACTGCCCCATTGGCCATCGGTTCTACGAGCAATGTGCCCTGCCCACTGCCACTTCAGTTTAGCGACTCGCAGAGCTGTGTTGGTGACTTTGGTTCTTCTGCGGATCTCCTCATTTCTGATTCGATCACGCAGAGAAACTCCGAGCATAGCTCTTTCCATTGCCCTTTGTGTGACTCTGAGCCTTCGTATGAGGCCCATTGTGAGCGACCACGTTTCAGTTCCGTAAGTCATCACTGGCAACACACACTGGTCAAAGACTTTAGTATTGAGACATTTATTATTTATTTATAGTTAATTAAATCGGTACAACACCAATTAACATAGAAACAAACATATAACTTAAAAACCGACAAGTGCATGTCGTACTCACGCACAAAGGGTTCCGTACCATTGATTTATGAAATTAAAGGATTTAAGTTATTTCTATGAAAGATTACGCGGTAATAAGCGGTTTACGATTTATGACGTATTAAAAAAAAAAAAAAAAACTACTTACTAGATCTCGTTCAAAACAAATTTGGTTGTTAGTTTTTATAGAATCTTTTTAAAAAACATACATTATAGGTTTTTTTACATTTTTCATTTTCTTATTTTAGAAGTTAGGGGTGTCAGATATAGGCACTACACTCGAATTTACTCTGAACAAGAGAGGTGTACACAGCTTAATGACATTAGGATTACGAAAGTCACGAACATTTTGCAAAACAAATCTCAAGCGCCTGAAAGATTCCTTTGCAAGAGTAGATACGTGGTCGCCGAAAGTTAGACAGCGGCCGAAAGTTATTTCTAAATCTTTAACTTTGGTAACACGGGTAATTATATCACCACGTAAAGTATAGTCATAATGAACTGAGGGCTGCTACCCCCTGCCATATGTCATGACGTAGCACTTCCTAGAATTAAAACGTAGTTTGTTTACAATAGGTACTCCACTCATAGATAACAATGATATCCCTTTGTGGAAGTTTGCAGTGCTCGTCTATTAGGATTTGTGCGACTAGCTTAAAGTCGCATATAGCAGGCATTTGGCAAACATAACGTTAGAATGCATCTTATAGAACACCGACAGGCGGGCTACTCTTCGCTATGAAGACCGTTTTGAGCTAAATCTGGGTGGCCAATTAGCCTCTTCAAACTCCTCTCCACTGAATCCAAAGGAGTCAGGTGGCAATTTTGTAGCATTAGCCCAAATGTGGCTGCAGTAGGTACTCCACAGACGAACAGACTTGTCCTTTGTATAACACTAGAAGCTGTCCAAGGGTGAAGTACCGCCGGACCTTTGCAATGGGCGGTGAGCAGTGGGCAGCTCGCCGCCCGGCAAGGACCAAGCCTGAGTCGACGGCGCGTTGTGTTTCACGCTTGCTTCAATGAGATGTCAGCACACCATGACGGTGTTCGCGAAGACCGATGCGACCTGGGTCAGGGTTGTGGGTTAATTACAAAAGAAACCGTGGCCCTGGCGTATAGCTGCTGAGCTCGTAAATAAAATTCTCAACTATGACCTCTGAGTTTGTTTCGGACGTTTCTTCTCAGAGCTAGTACTCCTAGTACTAGCTCTGAGAAGAAACGTCCGAACGCCGCGGTCATCAAACCGAATTAAAATAAAACTTCGATACAGCTGCCCCTTGCTGTTCTCTCCAGCGACGCCCTAAGCCGAGGTTCGTACCCCACAGGGGGTGCCCTTAACGTATGGTCGCTTAGTCTTTAGTTGCCCTGGCTGGAGACTTTAAATTCATTTAAGGCAGCCACAGGATAGTCCGGTTAAGTAATCACGACCTCTTAAGGTCAACTACGAGATGTCATAGTCAACAAAAAAAAAAAAAAAAAAAAACTGGCATATAGGCAACTAAAGGAACACGGGTGGGTATTATGTTGGATAGTGTACAAGTTACATCCGGAGTCGTTTATTATACGGACCTTGTAGAAACTTGAACCAATTTCCGTGCGTTCAGGCGCTTTTGCCATACCTATTATTGGAATCAATTGTAACAGCACATACCTACTTAGGACCCATTAACTTAATCAAATTTTATTCCGTGGTGCTTGGCAATCTGGGCTTCTCCCAGTTGGCTCTCCTTTGTGCCGATTGGCCTAGTTCTGTCTCCTGCTTGTTATGGAGGGAAGTGGAAAAATATCTTTTGTCTTACTCCTCCGCTTTTCTTTATTTCGTTGCGGGACCCAAGACAGTTGAATCATATCTCCGGGACTCGTCGAGCTTCATTGCTCGGCGTTTTTCTGGCGGTCTCCACTGTTGATTCTGGCTTTCAGGAGTTGCAGTGGGTGGGAAAATGTGTGGCGGGTTTTTGCCTACTGCTCACCGCAGCCACATCCCCCTCAGCTCTAAATTAAACTGTCTGTAGGGCCGAAAGTTGAGAATTTGGCAGAGTACATGCGCGTACTCTATTCAATTGCCAGTGTCCGTTAAAGTCCAGTGTGTCAAAAAAAACAATGATTTTCAACTGCGAGATAAAAAAAAATCGCTTAAAAAACGCGCCCTTGCGTATTTAGGATAACACAATATTGTAGCAAAAATTGGCTTCGGCTGTAAAGTCAAACCTCTGTTATAATTTAATTAGGCGGTCCTCAATTATTACAAGGTTAAGCGACTTATAATTTGGATCAGCATTTGTTAGCAAGATTAGTTAGTGTTTTATGGTGCAAAAGGATTTTTTATAAAATACTGTAGCTTTATAAATATTAGGGCTGAACTTTTAATTGACATATTATTTTCATCCTTCTAAAAAAAATTATGTGTGACAGATATAGCAGATATAGCTTTTATACCGCGTATATCGAAGAACTGGAACAATTTGGCAGCGGCGGTTGTTCCGTCGGACTACAATATGTAGCCCAGTCATATTAGGTAAAAAAAGGGGTCAACCTCGGAATGAAAGATAATAAGCTGCAAATTGGTATGAACCTTTGTTTTGTCATTCTAAATGTTGTCTCAAAAGTCACAATCGTTACCGTGTCCGCGTTTCAAGATATTCAAGGTCAAAGGTCACAAAAATCGGTTTTTCGCGAATATCTGGCTTCCTATCGGTTAAATGAGATTTGCATTTATTATAAAAGTTGTAGGCTATAAAATTCCCTACAACTTTTGTTTAAACTTTTTTTTCATACGACCCACCGTTTTGAAGGTAGAGCGCGAAGAGTGCACATCGTACAGTCATATACGGCCTAATGCAAGATCAAGCGTGAGTTATGGTTATCAGTACGTTATAAAGTCAATTATTTACTTGGAAATTATAATTATTAAACAATGCCCATTATTTATGTACTAACTATTAATTATTTATATTTAATTAAAGTAAGTAACTTGATTATTTATATATAATTATTCATATTTAACTATTTAAGTAAAAAATATTATTGATTCTGGATTATATATTTTAGTTTGTAGGCTACTTACCTAACCTACATACCTACCTACTTACCTAAAGCTTTACCCACACTATCCAACAAACCTACCTAAATACCTAAACCCTATACCTACACTATCTAACATACCTACCTAAATACCTAAACCCTATACCTACACTATTTAACATACCTACCTAAATACCTAAACCCTATACCTACACTATCTTACATACTTACCTACTTTACCTAATCACGAAGACGAAGTACGACTAACGACGAAGAAGAAGAAGATAATTAGCTTCCATTTCCAATTTCATTACAATTAAAATCAACAAAGATACTTTTGCTATTTGAACTCACATTTTGATAAATGTATATTATGCCGTATTTAATAATAAATAAAAATATGTGTAAAATATATACTCTTACTATCATTTTAACTTAAAATAAAACTAAAATATATAATCCAGAATTAATAATATTTTATACTTAAATAGTTAAATATGAATAATTATATATAAATAATCAAGTTACTTACTTTAATTAAATATAAATAATTAATAGTTAGTACATAAATAATGGGCATTGTTTAATAATTATAATTTCCAAGTAAATAATTGACTTTATAACGTACTGATAACCATAACTCACGCTTGACCTTGCATTAGGTCGTATATGACTGTACGATGTGCACTCTTCGCGCTCTACCTTCAAAACGGTTGGTCGTATGAAAAAAAAGTTTAAACAAAAGTTGTAGGGAATTTTATAGCCTACAACTTTTATAATAAATGCAAATCTCATTTAACCGATAGGAAGCCAAATATTCGCGAAAAACCGATTTTTGTGACCTTTGACCTTGAATATCTTGAGACACGGACACGATAACGATTGTGACTTTTGAGATAACATTTAGAATGACAAAACAAAGGTTCATACCAATTTGCAGCTTATTATCTTTCATTCCGAGGTGAAAGCCCTAATATGACTGGGCTATGAGTGTCTTCAAGGCTAGAGTGAATAGGCTCTTAATAAACTAGTGCGCTTTACCATCAACGATTGCGTCACTGCTTACCATTAGGCGGGATTGCGGTCAAGCGCTAGTTTATAATTCATATAAAAAAAGATTTTCCAGAGATTCCTCGGATAATATTATTTGGCGTTCAAAATATCAACTCTCAAAATAATTATAATTATTCGTTATTTAAAAATGGCTTTTAAAATCTTTTGTAGGTAAGAGCCATATTTTACGACATTAAGTTATTTTGGGTCCTCCTTATATCACACTAAGAGTAACAAAGACTTTTATTTTGAGAGGTCAATAACATTAATTGCGTTATTTACGTTGTTAATCAATATCTTTTAATATTAGTCGTTGCAGAAATTCAAGAGACTTGTGAAGGAACGCTACTTATCGTTATGATTTTGTTCAACAAGCACATTTTACGCTAATTTATTTGCTTACATGTTTTGTTCAGTATCTATGTATATGTATGTATTTGTGTATCTATTTTAGTATATTGCATTAATAATATTTGCACCAACGCCAGTTCCATTTGTGGTTCGGGAGAATCTGTCAATTCTTCGGTTGCCTGTAAGAGATTGTATTACCGATAAGGCCGCTCATTGTAAGTTTTGTGTCTTTAATGTATTTTGTTCGATGTATGTTTTTGGTGTACAATAAAGAATATATAAATAAATATTATTCAGATTGTAATTTTAAGTGCATTGCGCATATATGCAATGCAGCCGATCGCTTTGTTTAAAATTTCACCATGAAAAGGTTGTCAGTTCATTCGCATTAGCGTTGTAATGACAGGTCACTCTACGTTCCCTTCACCTAAGCTTTTACGGTGAGATGCTTAAAACATTGCACTCATTAAGAATATTTTTATTAAAAAGAAAAATACTTCATCGTGATTAAAAATGCTTTAATAGACTACAATTTTATGACTATGTTGTAGTAATTTCGACAAACTACACAGATGAGGTTCTTATTTCAAATTGGCAACACCTTTTTTAACATTTTCGGCCTCGAATTCCATTTTCATGTTTAGCTTATTACTGACCGATATTTCTGACGTTCTGTGTAATGTGCCTATATACGTCAATTCACACATACCACAACCACACCACGTCGCAGCGACAAAATGTGGTCAAGCTGTGGTTACGTGTGAATCGCAGCGGCTTTTTGCAGTTGCGTTGTGGTAGCGACAAAATGTCGATGTGCTTGCGTTGTCTTTCATTCACTTTGTCACAACACTATTTTATTTGATCAAAATCTGACAACACAGCAAACGTCAGTTGACTTCGTCTAATTAAAAATACAACTTATATGGCGCGCGCTATTGATGACGTCATGTCGTGGCGATGTGGCCACGGTGCCGCTGCTAGTGGAGACGTTGCCATCGCGATGTGGTTGCGATGTAGTCATATTACACAGGTGGTGGATAAAACCGCAAAATGTGGTACATGTGAATTGTAATATTCATTTTAAAATACAAAATATACACTCGACCACGTGGCGCCGTTGTGGTGTGGTTGTGGATGTGGTGTGGTTATGGTGTGTGTGAATTGACCCTAACACTTTTCAATTAAGTACAAAAACGTCAACTCCTTACCTTTTTTCTGTTCTGTTTTTTTTTTGTGCGTTATGTACGATTCTAATGGTACAATAAATAAATGCTAGAGACGATCACAATCCAATAACAAGCCTATCAACCTTCCAGTACAAAAACGCCCAGTCCTTATAAACCCTTTTAAAAAGACCCCACACTCTAAATCAGAATGCAAATGATAACTGACCCACAGTAAAACACTGTTTGCACCCAAAAGTCTGGCAGTCCCTTGTCAAAACCACTAACATTTTGTGATATATCGTGTGAAAGCCAGCCAGTATTTATCGACCCCTCGTAAATCTACACAAGTGGTGAAATTAGGGTGTTTTAGGGTTCACGATTAATTGGGTGGCGAGAGGGACCTGGCCTTAAGAGCGATGTGAATGGTGACAAAGAGTTGTGTATGTATTACTGAACCAAATTACTTTGATAATGTAATAATTTTATTTTCACTGCTGGGCGAAACCCCTACCCTGTTTCCCTCCTTAGTGATGATAGATAAAATCATTAAGTCGATTAACATGAATGATTCGATAATGAACTTTAAATATTTGAATGGCATTTTATAATCATCATCATCAACAACCTTGTTACCGTCCGGTTGCTGGCCACAGGTCTCCTCCCATACTTAGAAGGATTGAGCGTAATCACCACGCTTGCTCAATGCGGGTTGGCGATATCAGACTTAAAGTCCAGGTTTCCTCAAGACCTTTTCCTTCACCTTTTAATCAGTCATTGGTGTCCAAGATATACTTAGAAAGTACATATCACTTAGAAAAGTTACACATATTGAGAGGCTGGTGTTTTAACCACGATTTACCATCGCCACCGACCATTTTATAATAGAAGCTAAGAATTAAAGAAAACAGAGAGAAAGAATTCGATTGCTCAGTAATTAAGATTGCGAAAATAAAAGCGTTATTCGTCTTTTCGTTGCTAACTGTGACATAGCACATACGGGGGTTTTTAAAAAGTGACAGAAGAATATTTATTACTGCGATGGCTAAACTGAAAATGATTCCGATAAAAAATATAGGTAAATTTAAATTGATAAAAAGGGAGCATTTTGGCAGATCGTTTGCTTTCTTCACGACTCATAACCACTGCCAAACAATGCATATAAATCAACTCGAATATCACCCATCGAACACCTTATTTCTGAATGATACTAGTACCTAAGTCGATGAGGGGCTCTTGCAGCACAGGTCGATTGGTCCGGTTAAGCTACGCTTGCCGGGGTTGGTGTGTGGATAGGTGACCACCTTTACATACCCATCCGTGCGTCATAAAGAACCTCAAGCATCGTAGATCGTTGACATTCGTTACGCGACGTCAGAAGTCCAAAAATCTGATCACCGGTCTTACCGGTCATAAACCAGTTACTATCCAGTAACTGGATTATGAAGGCCAGATAGAGATTCTCTTCATGTAAAATACTGGCATTCAAATGAATCTGGTTACGCTGGAAACTCTCTTCGAATCGGTTAAGTTAAGTGGCAGTGGGCGAGGCATAGAATAGAATAGAATACTCTTTATTATGTACACCATATAGATTACAGAACATAAATAAAAATATTTTACAAAGGGTGACACAATGGGCGGTCTTATCGCTAAGAGCGATCTTTTACAGACAACCTTTGGATGGAATTCTAAGAGGTAGGATAAAGAAATAGTGTAGGTAGTCTGGAGTGGCGGTCACGTACCGGAAGACGCAGCGTAGGGAGGCCCCCAACAAGGTGACCGATGACCTCGTGGAAAGCCTTGGGGAGGCCTTTGTCCAGCAGTGGACCTGTACAGGCCGAAGAAGGCTGGAAACCGTCCCCAATGTAGTTGAGAAAAGCCAAGGCTTTACCTGACCTATGTAGATGATAGATCGATCTTTATGTGTACCAAATAGATCAATAATAACAAAAAAAACACATACAAACAATAATAAAATCACGACAAAAGGTGGTCACGTCTCACAAAACATGTGTTATCGGCATCGCCCGAAGGTATTTAAAAAGGTGTTCTCCCAAGCAAACCCTTCTATTGAATCTCGCCTATAACCTTTGTGGCTTGTCCTTTTTGCTTTGAGGGTTATTATCAACAAAGGCAGTGAACGATTCGGCCCACGCAACACATTGTTTGATTTGCGCTTTTGGCCTTGTCGAAGGAAGAGTGATGTGTGAAAGAAATATTTTTATAGTTTCTGAAGATGAAGGGGATAATATGTAATATAAAATGACAATACACATACATATTAAGACATAGCTGACTTTTTGCCGGGTGAAACTAGCGCCACAAATTCGCGCGCACTCGTTTTGTCACCTTTCGATTTTACTTGTTGTTTTCTTTTGTCGTCATCAATTTAGATACTTATCGAATTAAGCGTATAAATTATCCCAATATGTACGGTTAAGTAGACTATGTTATATAATTATAATAAAATATATTCATAAAATATGTTGCTACATCATCGTCATCGTTTCAGTCGAAAGACGTCCACTGCTGGACATACGACAAATTTGTTGCTACATTGTACTTCAATTTTCGAGATCTACATTGTGCAATTTTGTTTTAAATTAAGAGAAATTGATGTTACAACGGGTAAAAAGTCAACGCCATCTTAATTAACACCTCAGCCTCACTCCTCTGTCATAACCTTTAGGCTTGTATTCGCATGTATTCCCTGAAGATAAGGCAAAAGTTGTTCACTAAAATCAACCTTATGCAGTGCAGGCTCGCTATAATTTAGCTCTGAAGGCCGATACCCATAATTCAATTCAAAACCTAGTCACAGTCTTATCTCGGCTACAAAAAAATGTCGAATTATTTTTGACGGATTGAAACTAAACTTAATAATATTCCAACAATTACCCTCTAGTAACAGGAAACTATAAGGACGCTCAAACGTAAAGAAATCGCAAGATTTTTCTTTGATTTCTTTCAGAAGCTCATCAGCTCTTTACAGTACACTTTTGCTGGTTTAGTTACAAATCTCATGTAATAGCGTATGCCCGTAATCCAAGTACAAGACCACGGCTTACTACTGAGAAATTCCAGAAGGACACACCTAATAATACTATGCCCGGTCTGGGTTGTGGGTTTAACCAACCCACAACCCGTGAGAAGAAGAAGAAGCCGTGGCCCTGGCGTACAGGCAAGTGAAAGAACACGGATGGGTTTTAGTCAGAAAAAGTCTGACCGTCTGCCTCAAAGCCTTTCGCTCTGTCTAGAGCGGGTGAGGTCATTCGATGATTTCCATCCAAAACAAAAAAAAAAAAGGGATTACACTCAGAACCTCATGCTTAGCAAAAGTGTTTGCGATCATTAAACTAACAAGGCATATAATTATTAACTTGAAATGTATTCCATTCTTCTCCATAGTGTAGATGGCATGACTGATTTTTGACTGAAATTCAAATTTTGTTGGTCCCTAACTTTGCCTTTTCTACGGGATTATCGGTGGCAGCGGAAAGGTCATTTTGGGTTCATGTCAAGGGTACGCTGTAGTAATCCCTACACAACTGTCCCAGTGGGTTAAATCAGTAACTCTTTTGTATCAATTTCCTTAATGGATATATTCAGTTGAAAAGGAGAGAATGAGTAGTTTTCAAGACTTTGTGTGTGTGAGTTTTGTTTTGTTCAAAGTCAATTTGTGCTTTTGTGGATAAAATCCGATAATAGAAAGTTTATCAGTAAATTCCATAGCGCTTAGAAAAACAATATTATGAATACGAATAATATGAACTGTAGTGGGATATAAGTAGATGGATGCTTATAATTTACATTTATATATCTACTACATTTAATAGGTATGTTGTTTGTTAACTATGTCCTGATATTTAAGTAAATGAATTTAAAAGAGATGGCCCAAATCTCGTACAAAAATCCAGGCCATGCTAAGTTTTGTATTTCAGATTTTATTGTATAAAATAATATTCTATACTATTATTGCCTCTGTGTGGAGGACAAACATTTTTTATTAAAATGTTTTATAGTTTTACAACTAAAATTACTTTTTTTCTGATAAAGAGGTAGTGATAGTTTTAATTATTATTTTTAAATATCCTCTAAAATATGAGACACCTAATCTGTGTGTCTTTCCGGGGTTATTTTGGGGCCTTTGCCTTTAACGGTAGTCCAAAGCCCAAAAATTTGACAAAGTTCTTACCACGTGGTATCGTGTTACCTACTTACTTAGTTGCAAAGATCAGACCTATTTGATCTGATCCTAGCAACTGCCTGCAGTTGCTCTCTGTAAAATATTGATATTGAGATGCATTCCATTAAACTGAAAAACGAGCCTAACATAGGCGGGAAAAGGCTGTCCCATTTAATAAAGGGACAACCAGCGTAACTTTGATCTCACCATGGAAAGGCGATCTTCTGTTACCTGAACTAACAGGAAAAATAGTTCAGTACAGAATATTTGCCTTTGATATGGGACAAAGAATAGACAAATCATTACATTAACGGGAAAGGCTCCTTCCATTGAAATTTGATAAAAAAAAATGTAGTTTAGTACCTACCCATTACAAAAAATCAGGGGCAGTCAGGGGACTGATTAACAGAAGTGAAAACTGAAATCATTAAAAAACACAGAATAAACAAAAAGTAAAAAACATAAAAGGGTGTTGAGCCGGTTATGCTCACGCGAATTCATTGCTTTTTTCCTATCCAACAAAAGTGCTCAACAAACCGGCAAAGTGCGTGTAGAAATCGCGCACAAAAAGAAAAAAAAAATAGTCTATTTTTAGTATTTGTTGTTATAGAAGCAATGAATTTTGCATTGCATAATCGGTGAAAATTTCTACTGGTAACAGATAGTGGAGTCTAAGAGAGGGGTTTGTTTTTATCGTTTGTACCCTAAAACAGTGTAGTAGCATCTTAGTACCTTTATCAAAATGGCCGATCTTAAGTCACCTGAGACAAAAGCACCTAGATCATGCATCATGCTACTGAAGAGGTGCGAAGGTTATTCAGACTCAGTAAATTGCAAGCAGCGAGAGTGTGAGGTCAATGGTCGTCCATCACCCACTGTTATCAATAATCATGTAACTCGGGCTTGTTCCCAACGTATATTTGTGGTATATAGTAAAAGATTACAGCGGAATTTTGATCTAGAATTTTCGATCTGAGTTTCATTTGATCTGTATGTGTATTATTATTTATTTATGAAGAGTTTACATAATTCTTATACTTATACGGTGAAGGAAAACTACGTGAGGAAACTGGTATGTCCTAGAAGCAAATTTTTTTAGACATGTACATCTTAGTTTTGACAGCTTGAACCCTCTTACAGATCCTATCTGAGCCTGAGTCCCAGCACTCTTGTCCTAGAGAGCATAAATTATTTGTATACCTAAAACTATGTACCGACAAAATCGGGTCCAAGTTTTGTATTTGGAAACGAATCTTCAAAATTAAAAGTAAAATTAACACGTGGTTAATGACACTACAGTCCAGCCGACGAGAGAATGATTTTTAGTCAGCTTCATTAGAATGTATGCGAATTTGAAATCAGAGTAGACTATACAATATTTTTTAAACTTCTTACTTGGTCTTCAAAAAGGATATTATAAGGTTGCTGAGCAATAAACACATTTCGAGTGGGGTGCCCATAACTTGCAAGAACAACAACAAATCGCTCACAACTCATGCCCCGACCGCCTCGTCCGGTCGTCACTCAGTGGAAACGTCCCATTACGTCGCAAGCACGCATTGCACCAGCTATTCTTCTATAAGTACCTTGGATTATGACCGGAATTGCCCCTTGAGATGCCACTTGGTACCCCACTCCTGGTACTTTCACAACTTTATAGGGAGTTCAGAGTTTTGTATGACGGTACTTTTGTTTTGTTCGCTCCCGTATTGTTAATGTGCTAGTAGTATGTTCGAAGTTTTTGATTCATGTACTGGCGCATATAAGTTTAATGTTTCTGGAGCCGAAAACAATAATTTACCGTGACAACTCAATTGGCGATGTTGCGATTTTGATTTCTGGAACATTTCGATTCCTGGCCAAATGTTCTTAATGGCTTACATATGTTTAAATTGCAAGTTTTATCGTTTGGAATCAGCGTTCGAATCGACATCTGCCATCAGACATGTTGACATCTAAAATGTCTAACAAAATACTAAGTATATAAAAATCGTTACCCAAGTGGAATCCCAAGCCACGTTCACCAATTCAATACTCAAGGACAGATCTGCTTCAACGAGCATTGGTTCTTCAACTATCAACAAAATAACCATTTAATTATTATCAATCATCCTAGGCAATTACATTTCGAAGGATTATCTCCTTCATTAAAATCATTATTTTTAAAATTTGTTCTATCAGCTTTAAATGTATTAAAATCATCCACAACTAAATCGGAATCTAAACCTAAAGGTCCATTATACTTAAACTGAGACATCAATCAAATCTGAAGAACACTATAAATTTTCCATCCGTCATCAACATTAGCACCTTTTTCATGTTTTTTTATTATTCTTTTTCTTTCCAGAATGTGGCTAATGGGCGGGTTTTGCGTGCTGTGCGCGTGGTTCAGTGCCGTGGAAGCGCAGTGGAGTTGCCCAGGCTTGTCGGCGAGACCGGCTGCTGAATGCTCGTGCGACCTGCCACATACACTCCGATGTGCGGGCGACCATACTGCACTACAGGTAAATAATAATATTAGCAATTGATCTATGACCACTTCTCACACAGAGAAGATACGAGTACTGGTACGCTTCCTCAAGATATGGTAGCGATTTTCTCACGACATTTTCATTCAACGATATCATTTTGTCCAAGATAAATTCGGAAAGTAAGAAGTACATGACATTATATGGTAATTGCCTGGGTTTGTACATGAGAGGCGAGGTCTTGACCACTTGACATTCACATAAGTACATAATGACTTGACCTTCATATAAGTATATAATCAGCTTATAATGTTCACATTTCTGGAACAGTTAGACTTTTGGGTCTCCTCTTTGTTTGAAGGTCTTGGCTGTAGGTATTAGGCCGAAATTAGCATGATCTAGAACAAAAGCTTTGTAATGTTTTGTGCTAATTTCCTTCAGAAAGGTATTTGAGATTCTTTTCAGGGTTCTGTACGAATAAGGTGCCAATGTAACCCTTTTGCTAAAACTCAGTTGTTATTCTTAGTTATAAAACAAAAGGGTTTCCCAAAAAGAAATATGTTTATATAAAAATATGTTGCGTTGTTCCTCCGTTTTTTTTTAAAATAAAAAAATTCAATGACTTTAATTAATGTTACATTTTATTTATTAAATTTTACTTTTACTTTATTTAATTTGATTATTTTTTATTTGCTATTTAATTTCTTTAAAATTAGTATAATAATTTCACAGAAATGATTTACAAGTCGGGGAGAAAGGAATATTACAGAAGAGAAAATCAATATCAATGTTAAAGTTGAGTCAATTACAAAACATTTGACAGACGACATTGATATGCCATCGTGTGAAACCGGTGTGCTTTCATATTTACCAGAAGATGGAGAAAACTAATATTTACTTTTATTTGGTATTTATTTTAATGCACTTCACATGATATTTTCCTCTTTCATTCGAAAGATTCAATCAGAAAATTACTCCAATATCAAATAACAAATTCCTGTGAAATACCAAAATACATTCACAGCTAGGGTTGCCAACTTTTTTTTAGAAGAAATAAAGTATAAATGATTTTAAAGGAGATAAATAAAGAGTACGGACTTACAAAAAAGAGTATCATTTATTTTGTACTTTTAAAAAAGCATTTTTTTTGTACTTTTTGCAGCACATAACAATTTTTCATTTTTTTAAAGGAATTGTATGAGTCCAAACATTCCTACTCTAAATTTATATATATCAAGAGTTCATTTTTGATCAATTTCAATGAAGCTCTGTTTCTCTCTTCTCGCCACGTCACATTCATAACCGAAAATACTCTTTCAGTAAATGCTGAAGTGGCGGGAACAGAAAGTATATAGCTAAGCGTTTTTTTAAAACAATAAAATTCTGACAGGACATTTTTTAAAAATAAATTGCCATTTTTCTGCAATGGATTTTTGCATATTATTGCACTAGTTTAGTAAAAATTTTGTAAAGAAGAGTATTTTATCGTACTCTATTAGTATTATAGATACAGAGTACGCCTACATGATTTAGAGGACAATACTCTATTTTAGAATACGGTTGGCAACCCTATTCACAGCACACGTCAAAGAAAACAATACAGAAAATAAATAAACAATATATAATAAGGTCAGCTCCACATTCTGGCGCCAACATTGGCCCCAACACCAATCAAAGTGGAAGACTCCATGTTGACTCCTGGATCTACATGTTGGTGCCAACATTGGAACCGATGTGTGGTGCCGATTTATAGGAACGGATATAGAAAACGGAGCGTAAAGAATCGTCGTCGCTGACCTAGCCGCGACGACGTTGTTTTTTTTTTTTTTTAACAGAATATTGTAGACTGCGTCGGAGGAATCGCAAATGGTGTTTTTTATTTTTTATTTTCTCTGATTTTTATAAAACCGGTATTTCAAGACGATTTGTTACTATTCTTTTACTTGTTGCTTCTATTTCCTTTTAACGAAAAAGTCTTTTGTGCCTGTCCTTTTAACTGTGGAAGTGTTAGATGTGTTTTTAGCCATTATTGTGTTCTGCTGCTGGGTATAGGCGCTTGTGCGATGTCAGTCCATGTTGACCCTGCAAACCTTATGAGATTGTCACGCTACCTTCACAGTGGTGTTTTTTTTTTGTTGGGATGGGAAATCATCAAACGACTTCTCCCACTCAGACTTTTACTGAACTAAACTCACCCGTGTTTCTTCACTTGCCTGTATGACGGCCAGGGCCGCGGTTTCTTTTTTAACCAACCCGCAATCCTGACCCAGGGGTATCGGTCTTCGTGGATCCCGTCACGATGTGCTGACATCTCTTTGAGGCGCATGTGAAACACAACGCGTTCTTACCGGGCGTTGAGCTGCCCGTTGCTCACCCACAGGCCCGCGTGTACGGTGGCTAGTGGCGTGAGGGCGCTGGGATTCCCGCTGTCTCACGCACTCTCTCCTCCTTAGCCAGCATCACTGCTTTGCCGAAGAAGGTGACGGCCTGCCATGCCTATCATATACCGTTATGCCTATTGTGCTAAAGTGTTTGTTTAGCGAGCAGTGTCCCATGATGGCAGAAATTTCCTGTCAATCCTAACTGAGGTAGCAATAGCACCGATATCATTCGGGATTACTGCTACATCAGTTCACCAAAAAAAATAAGTGCCTTAATGCATGCCATCCCGTACTACACATATTTCATCAACCCACTCATTGTACATACTTTTTAACCGAAATCAAGTAAAGTACGAAATATGCTTTTAAGAGCAAATGATAATTGTCCTGTACATATATAAACAGAACTTTTATTGACAAAGGCCCCTCGTAGGCAATCGTTAGAATTTTCAAATTCGTTTGATGCCCTATTTTCGAGTGTTTAAATACTGGTTGAGCAATTCAGAGGGATATTATTTGTCTTTGCTCTTTTTTTCTTATTTCGGGTTCAGTAGGTTATGGGCTTTGTAAATATTGGTATGGTAAACGTGAGTCGGAGCGAAACGTACCTAATGATTATTTGACGAAAAAAACCCCGGATTTTCGTTCAAAATATTTAAATTATCCAAATTGGTGTGCACACAAGATGCCAACATCTAGGATACTAAACCATAAATGAAATGAAATCGTTTATTAAGCAAGTAGGATCACCGATCACTTTTACACGTCATGTTTTTTTTTTTTTAACGAGATGAAGCCGGCATTTCCTAACTGACTACCTCTGAGAAGAAATAGCCGTAACAAACTCAGGGATCATCGTCTTTTTTCAAGCGCAGACATTAAAAATGATAATGTTTACAATAATTTACGTTATAATTACGCATATTGCTTAATAGCAATGCTTAGCAGAGCGAGCAACTACTAATAATTTATAAAAACTTATTTTTAAAACGGTTTAAACCCGTTTAAAAAATAAGCTTTGATTGGAATGCGCAAAAAGTTACTGTTAGCTTATAACGTCATTTCAATTTTGACACAATTCATATGATTTAAGAAGTTTTCCGCGAAATTTACTTGGAGATAAACAAGTAAATTAAATAAGTTGGTGTGACAAATTACATATATTAAATTTACTAACTAAGTAAATAAGAGTAATTAACACTTAGGGACCCGCGCATGAAATTGCAACTTAATCACACGCTACCGGGTCCAGCGGTCCCGGACAAAAAAGCTGAATGAAAGTGGTTGGTATCATTTGATATCATAATAATGTGCAAAATTTAAACAAAAATTGAATAAAAAATGTTTTATTTTATTTAATCCAATAGCCTGTACAAAATATAAGGAATTTTGACATAATGTTATGGCTTGACTTAGACTAACAGCTATAAATTCTGTAATGATATATTTTAAACAAAATCTTTTATATCTTAATATACTATAATATATCTACTAAGACAAAACATGAATAAGAGATCAATCGTCTATAGGAACAGCCAAAATTAAGTTTCAAAATCAACAAATTCTAGATTATTTTTTTGGGTTAAAAGTTACTTTTCAACCAGTTAACAGTACACATTTCTTCATCAATCTAAGCCTTGATAGTTTACATAAACTTTCATATGTTTTCCAAAAACCCGGCATTACATTTTATGCAAAAATACCTTGAATTTCCTATTTTTCTTCCAATTAAGACCGCATCGTACTTTTCGTCCATTTATTGGTAGAGATGCGTTGGATGTTGTAGTTGGTTCTACAGCTGGAATGGCTGCCATGTTTGGGTACGCAAGATACCAGCGTGGTATCATTTCGAAAAACAAAGTAGGACTGTGTGACTCTTCCTCTTGATTGTGTAAACACTAGACTCTCTTTTATTTTTCTTCAGAGTTTCTAAGCAAGTCAGGCTATTCAATCAATAATTCTGCCATCAATGGAACGCTCATAAATCAATTATCAATGACAACATTTCTATTAGAACCATTTCTCAGTTCCACCAGTCTTTTTACTACATCACTTTTAGAGTTGCTGACCTGGTTTCATATAGAAAGTTTTTTTTTTATTCTGCACAAACAAAACGCACTTTGCAACTAAATACCATTAAAATTATAATAACAAACAAAATACCTCCAGTACTTATTAGTAGTAGTACTTATTACCTCCATGCCATAGACATTAGACAGCACACATTATTTGACAATTCGATCCGCCTGTCATCCATAATGCGCCCGCGACACTGGCTGATGTCAACAAACCAAACAACAACATAAAAACACAAAAAGATAATTATTATTATTAATTAATTATTATTAATATAGCCCGTCGTTTTGTTTACGGTGTATATTTTGGGATTAAAAGTATAATAAGTATTTTATCGAGAGACTGATAGGTGTTCTTCTATTTCCTGCGGTCTGAAAGACCGGTTGGCCGCCATGTTCCACAAAGTAAGATAGCAAAAGCAGTAAACAAACAGAAATTACTAAAATGAAAAACACATTAACGTATTTAGTCGCTACCGGGTCCCGTAGACCTATACGCACCTTTCTCGTCCATAGCACACACACGCAGCGCCCTAACTGACAGCTAAGATCGTAATCTACCATCTTATACTGTGGTCGAAAGGTACTAGGACCGCCAATGTCGCAAACTTCGTATTTTTTAAGCAATTCAACAATATACAAGGAACTGGGTCCTATGGACCCAGTAGCGAGTTCCTAAGTGTTAAATCTTGCGATAAGCATTGCCATATTTAAATACATTGCAAGTTGAACAAATGTTTATAAAAAACATTATATGTGTACTGTAACGAGCATTTAAAATAAAAATATTGTAATCATGATAAAATTTACGTACTTGTAATATTTGTGCAAGTAGGACTTTAGTTGATTTCTTTCCATAAAATCGATTTTCTAAATTTGATGTTTCCTGATGATCCTGTTCAGAAAATCACACAAAAACCTTTTAGCCATTGTGGACTATAAATTACTTGGTATTGCAATCGAGCCCATTGATAGAGAATGACTTTAAATCCACCCTAATTGAAAATTTGTTCATGGAAAATCCCAATTGCTAAATGGACCCGTGAGTGACCCAGAATGAGAAGCTCGGCTTTCCCACTAGAGCATTTGAGGGAATGTGTTGCCCATGTTCCCAGAGAAACCCCTTACTTTTTGTCTATAGTTTCATCACCGCTGTTCTCAAAAACGGTGAAAGAAAATATCGTGGGAAACCGAAATGTCTTTGAACCAGAACCTCAAAGACATGTGATATCTACCTGCGCTGTGCCATCGAGGTAGATTATAGCGCAATCCCTTTGCAAAAGGGTAGACTGCTAACCTAATATTGTCTGCGGAAACCTTTAATTGGCCTTCTTTCACTAACTATCTTCTTCTTGTATATATGCTGTATTGCTGTAAGTTACCTTAAAATATAAAAACAAATAAAATAAATAATAATGAAATAATAGTAGTTTATGAAACTGTTACATAATGGGGAATATTATACACGAGTGTGAGTTTAAAAAACGAGCGAAGCGAGTTTTTTAATAGTATCACACGAGTGTGTAATACCTAATTATGTACAGTTTCATACACTATCTAATCTCATACATTGTATTGAATATATGAAATAAAAGATAAAGATTGATACAGTTTATTTATTGGTTTGCACCCTGCATTACCGCGCAAGCGCCAAAGCGCGCGCAGCCACAGATAAAAAAGGAAATAGTGCTGTCTATGATTTGTAATCTGTACGGTAATGAAAAAAAAAATATTATAACATTATTTTGTTAGAGGAATAATGTTATAATTTAATTTTCTTTCGATATAGTATTGGTAAAGTACGTCAATATAAACTCCTTTTTAGTTTTATATTTTTAATATTTTGATTTGAGAGTATATAAAATAAGTTTTGAGTTCCGGCAGTGGATCATTAAAGGCTGATGATAAATCACACTTTGGATTATGACATTAGCGAGAAGTAAAATTAGCTTAAATCTAAATTTAATACCTATTATATTTTCATTACATACCATACAACACAATTAAGAACCAACCCCAACCACAATTTAGCCCACGAATCTCCCTCATTTCTTCATAATCGGTCAAAGGCACTCAGAGCTGTATTCTGAGACGTTTATTGACACGAAGAGCATCGAACGTGATCGCGGACCCTTCTCAAAGTCTCGGCGATTCACGCACCTGCCAATCGATAGCTTTTGTTTACTGAACGCCTCTGTACAAGTGAATTGTGGATGGTGTTAGGACTCACTAGAAGAACTCGAAAGTGAGGTGAGCTCAAGTATATAAGGAGTGAGGAAATAGATGGACTTATCTGTTTTTCTGATAGAAGAGAATAAATACATATGGTATGAGGTATGAGTATATGGCTTCAAAATGGATTTACACCCACAGTGGTACAGTGAGTCAGTTATGACCACGTGCCTTGTAATAGCGAGATTGTTATCATCAACCGGATACATATCCAGGGGCCCTAGTCTGTTATTTGTGTAAATTTGTCATTCTGACACGATTCCTTTGTCATTGTGCTAAAAGTTCTTAATCTGCTAAATTCATAATGTTCGATCAATTATAGGTCATTCATCTCGTAATGGAATGATGATAGATTTACATTGCCGTATTGCCATTATAATAAAACTCGATAGTAACTATGATTTTCTAAATACTACTACTCATTTTGAACATTTATTAATATGGAATGAAGTGTCAGTGATTGATCACTGGTAAGTCATAATAACGTCATTTTGGTAGAAGATCCCGAAACTTGTCAAAATCGACCATTATGAGGTCATTGATCGACCATTCTGACTCTATTGTGTTAGCAGACTAGGGCCTCAGATAGCTATTGAGAAATTCCTAATGGAAAACGCCCTTTCGCCTCGCCCGGAGCGGGAGAAGTCATTTGATGATTTTCCATCCCAAACAAAAAAAAAAAAAGTCATTACAATTTGCCACATGTCCATAGTAAGGGCTACTGAAAGGTATTGTTTCTGAATCAACGTCCTTTGGTTCTGTACAAATACGATGGCTATAATACTACTCACTCAGCTTTTGGCCCATTGGATGTTTAGATACATATTGTGGCCCCACCCACAGTATATTGTTTGTTCCTATTGTGGAACCATGTTAGTTTAGAACTTGACTTGTTGGTTATTGGTACTTGTTATTATTTATTTAGTAGCAAGGATTTTGTACAAGTGACCATTTAGAAATATTGTCCTTTTCTGATTATACATCTATTTATGCAACATGTAATATTATTAACGCACACACCCTCAAACACCCCAATTAAAATATTATGTTACTAGCGACACGCCCCGGCTTCGTACGGGTGCACGTATTATACATATAAACCTTCCTCTTGAATCACTCTGTCTATTTAAAAAAATCGCATCAAACCGTTGCGTAGTTTCAAAGGTTTAAGCATACATAGGGATATAAGGGCAGAGAAGGACCGCAGCTCCGCCCGCGTATATGTCGGTTACTGCTGCAAAAGGCCTACCTACGAAATACACGGTCAGCAAAATAATTCCCGAGTCAATTCACAGACACCAACACAAACATCGACGACGCAGTCATTATCCGCAGGCTGCATAGATTGTCTTTATGAGAATGTTAAAGTTGTTAATGATGAAAATATTTAAATGTAATTAATACTAAGTTTTCACTTCTGCCAGCCCCGGATTGCAACCCGTTGTTTTAGGATAGATAACTAAAGCGATTATTGTAGAGCTTTTCTATAAACAACATTTGACGTTAAATTATTTTCAGGTAACAAAATATACTGATGATCGGGTCCCATGATACGGCAACGTAAAGTTGCCCATGCGAAACGATTACAATATCCTGTGCGTTTATTATTTGCTATGTCCATCAGCAAAGCCCAAGGGCAAACTAAAAGAAACATCATTTCACGTTTGTGGTCTGAATTTGGAGGAATCATGTTTTTCAAATGGCCAACTTTATGTTGCCTGTTCGAGAGTCGGTACCCCCAGTCATTTGTTTAATAAACTAAATGTTTTGGATAAAGTTTTAAAATAGCTAGCAATTAAAAAATATTTTATGTTTGAATAAATAATTTTGATGTTCCAATAAATTTGTTTTTATTATTTCACTTTATACGTAGCGAAGCACGTATCGGGCCGCTAATAATATCTATTTTGTTGTACGTTTTGATGATGATGACGACAAAAGAAAAGAAAGACAAGACATCAAACTCAAAGCTGCAATAATGACGTAATCAGTAATAAAGCAGCACACCGTCATTCATACCTGAAAATACACTTCTCTTGATAACTATCCTTCCAATTGTCATTCCGACAATAGTGTGACATATTTTCCATCTATCACAGACTCCTTGTAGTACACATGACGGATTTGCTTCATAGGATGTTCGACAATGCCTCGGCGTCCCCTCGCCTCGTCGCGAAAGCGGCTTTTAGTAATCCTTTCCAAGTACCTCACGACTTGACTCAATACGTTTGACATAATAGTTTCAGCAGACATTCTCCGAGTATGTATCTATTCGAATTCAAATGGAGTTCTTTTCTTATATGAGGGGCATGGAATGATAATTTTAATATCGTAGGTAAACAAGCACCATTGTCATCAGGTGAAGATTAACCGTTGGATCAGGATATAGAGATATGATGAATAGGGTGTAATGTTTACTTTACCCTCTATTAAAAGAAGGGGGGGGGGGGTGTTCTGACAAGACTGGTTTTGTGTCTGGTGGGAAACCAGAAGATTCATGTCTTTCACGTGATAGAGAAAAATCCTGCGTCACAGAAACATAGTACTTGTTCGATGCAGGATTTTTCGTGACTTCTGTATGATGCGTAGTTAGCCTGTAGTAGCTATACAAGATGCTACAACAGCAAGCCAAAGAGTAAATCTTGGGTCTTGTCCCAACAGCAGGGGTTTCCAACCTTTCGATTGAAATGGTGAAGGTGTTCAATTAAAGCCCAAATCTTCATTTACTATAGGTTGTATTACTGAATAAAAACTCATCATATATTTATATTAAGTAAAATAAAATCTAGAGTTAAAAAAAAAAAAAACAAAACTCAATGTACGACTTAATATAAAAGTCTTAACAGTAGTGGGATAATTGTGAAACATCCTTACAGTAGCATTGGTATAAATTTTAACAATTCAGCGACATTCATAGCGTTATTTAGATTTTTGAGTCGATAAACTTTTCGAAAACATGAAGTAATGGATTAATCTTACAAATTTATTTACATTATGATTGATAGTGGGTATTAAAAATCAAACATGTTTATTTGCTAAAATACGATACAAAGGGTGTTACAGTGCATTTTTTTCAACGTATCCTGCCATATATGGCGTGCAAATTTATTATTAAAATTATACTATCTAGATTCTATCGTAAAGTGGTTAGGGCGCAAGTTCTTGTTGTATATTTTTATTTGAAAGCTCATATAGACTTTTTTAAAACATCTTGGCAGCTTATTCCAAAGTTAAGTATGTTTGAAACCCTACCTCGTTCCAAACCATTTATTTCCTTGTAAAATTGATATTCTCGTAAACAAACACAGCTTATCTCTCTCCTTAAATGACATTTATTATGTTCGTACTTGTTTTACGATTATTATTATATAAATTTAATTATATAGTGTACACCACAGACTGCCAGCAATATTGTCTCTTCTTTCTCTCTAAATCCACAAAAAGGTGTTTTTTTAAAGATCGCTTTTTATGTTTAGATCCCCCATAGTGTAATGTCCGGTAATTTTTTTTCATTTACATTCTGTAACAATAATAAAGAATATTCGATTCTGTTCTAAATTCCGTCGCAAATAACTTAGTTCCAAAATTGCATAAATATTTTCCCCTTAATTAATCCAATCATTAATTAATAGGATTCCATTCAGGAATACTTAGTATTTAATTAAAACGTTCCGGATCCTGGAATATCATTACTAAGGCAGGGCATTTTAAATAATTGCTGAGAAGAAAATTTAGATTGACACAAATCACCTTGAAATTGTAAATGTTTCAGGTTTCCAAGACTTGGAGGGTCCAGTTGCTATTATTACTAGAATCGAAAGGATTTTTTGGATCGAAATTCTACAAATTCAACTTATCAATCGTTTCTTAATTATTCATGTTTTGCTCAGATTCTGGTGAAATTGTCACGGTTACTTTCATCTTGATGAGCTTTTAGTAATTCTTGTTTCCTTTTGCTCAATCTACTTCTTTAATTATTGATTTATTGACCAATTGTATAGTCTATTCAGATATCGTGGTAAGCATTGAAATTTCCGCAAGTCATATTCCAATCAGATACAGTTTTGCATCTTGTCGTAATGTAATTAAAATTAGATTACATATCCAAGCACCGCTACTTTGATCTGTTCCATGCTACCCACAACCCGCGGAATAGTCTATTGTCATCATCATCATCATCATCATTTCAGCCGAAAGACGTCCACTGCTGGACTTAGGGCTCCCCTAAGGATCTCCACGACGACCGATCCTGCACCTCCCGCATCCAGCGGTTTCCCGCGACCTTCACTAGGTTGTCGGTCCACCTTATTGGGGGCCTACCCACGCTGCGTCTTCCTGTGCGTGGCCGCTACTCGAAAACCCGTCGGCCCCATCGGGCATCGGTCCTACGGGCCCACTATAGTGCTATAATTGTTTGCTTCTAAATAAATAAATAAAAATGTCGGTTAATCTGGTTCTTCTGTGAACCTATTGCGGTCATCTTTAAAATTACACACATATACTTACAGAAGAATTTTGCTTCCAAAAACTTACTTTACTAAGACCTCTCCTCTTTTTCAGATCATCGGCCGCCATCTTCGCGAACAGAAAGCCAGAAATAAGAACACAGCAGTATCTCTCCTGGACTGTGCCTTACGAGGAGTTTCTGTATTGTCATCAGCATCAGTCTCAGAATTAGCGGGCGTTGGACTGCACGGGCTGGTCATATCCTCAGGAGATATAAGAAGGGTCCAGCAAGGAGCATTTAGTACAGTGTCGGCGACTCTCTTTGCTTTGGGTAAATTATTTATATTAAATATATTTTTTTATTTATCGGGTTCCTATTTTAAGGCAAAATAATTTCGTAACACACTATCGGTAGCTATGGGTTTCATTTTGACAGTTCTACAACATTCATTGCATTATTAACGTTGTTGAGTTGATACAGGTCTCCAATAATGAAGCAATGGATCTCGTATACCAATATCTTTTAAAATTATTCAGATTGAGATTGATACTCAATTAAGGTAAGGGTCGTTGTTTTCATTAAGTTTATTATTGGTAAGGGTGGCTGGCAGATCGACTCACAACCTGTTACCATGAATTTGAACAGCCCTGAGTTGAACTTTTCATCTCGATATTAAAACAGAAAGCTGTTCCATATATTATTGACCGCGAAAGTATTGCCCTTTTTATGAATCAGGAGCTCTTCTTTGATAACTGGCGGAAATTTCTAGGTTAGGGTCTTAAATCATATGCGTAAAAGTTTAAAAACGATGATGAGATTTAATTTTATGTACATCGGTTGTTTGTGCATAGATCGTTGAGAAAATTTTAGTGTGGGTTTGTGACTGGAAAAGATACAATAATTCATTCTTAAAAGGTAGTATGGAGCGATTTTAAGACTAATACATCATCGAGTTATAATATGAATGGGAGGGAGTTATGCAGGAAAAAAACCGCCATACTTGTTTCTTGTGAGAAACAAGTCGGCAATGATACAAAACGGCTGTGACACTTCATACTATTGTGATAACTAAGGGTGTTGATTTTACTAAGGAACATTACTCGGTACCGTTACAGGGTTTGCAGTGGTTGTACAGGTCAGTTAAACAGTCTGTGTAAAATACTGATATTCAGCTAATCTAGGAAAATATAGCTGGCCTGGCTACTTTGGGCTGGGATTCAGTGGAGAGGTGGGCAAAGAGGCTAATTGGCGACCCAGATTTAGCTCAAAACAGTCACCAAAGCCTAGGGCACAGGCGATGAGAAGCCTGCCTGTCGGTGTTCTATAAGATGCATTTTGGAGAATGTACAAGAGAATTGCAAGATTTAATTCCCCCATCTCCATTCTATCATCGAATGACCCGTCGTAATTCGAGTTTCCACCTTTACGTTGTTGACACCGCAACGATCGGAACGAAGCGTTTTGCCTCGTCTTTTATACCGCGTACATCGAGGGATTGGAACAATGGTTTCTGTCGGACTACAATTTAAGTGTCTTCAAGGTTAGAGCGAATAGGCTCTTAAGAAACTAGCGCGCTTTACCGTCAAAGATTGCATCACTGCTGACCATCAGGCGGGATTACAATCAATCGCTAGATTACATGTTTAAAAAATAAATAAAATCTGAAGTTCCCTTAGAAATATGCCTCATGTAGCAAGTCACTTCATGTGCTGCATGTTGATGAATCTTTGAAGCTTACAATACACAAAGTACATTGAGGCAGTGTGTTAATTACCGCCGTTTCGTGTACAGTTTCGTAATTCCATTTGCAATCAAGATACACGACATAGAATAACATTCATAGATGCGATATTCTCTATTTGAGACAGAGTTTGTCAATGGAAGAAGTACTATTACTGCCGCCAAGTACTGAGTATTATTGTTATATAATATACAATAGTCACCTAGTTCTAAATCTATACATAATATTTACGACGTTGTTGACGCAGTAACAAAGCGATTCACTGCTGCGTTGCGTGTCGCAGGTTTGATTCTTGCACGGAATAAATACTTGTATGGCCTGTGGGTAGTTTTTCTAGTCTAGCTGTTTGCGTAAGTGAATTTAATTTTTTTAAACGCATCAACGATCCAGGAGTATTTATTTATACAGTATGTTAAGAAAACCCTGTCCGATCCATAAGGATAATAAAGGTTAGGTAACCACATGACCAAATATAATATAAAATTTTACGTTATCATCATAGTACCAATACAAATGAATTTTGAAATAATCTTTTTTTCCCGCGAATTTATTCCAACTTCCCCGAAATTTGGTAATTTTAAAAAAAGTGACAACACCAGTATTATTATGAGCGAATAGCGAGCGACCACGTGACGCGTGCCCTGCCGCCCGCCGCCCGCGGAAAGGTACTTAACGCGCATTTATTAAGTTACCTCTTTTTGCGAAATAATATTTATTTTATTAGGGGGATTTTTTTTTAAAGTTTAGCCCGGTTTTGTATCCATTAGTAGAATCAGTTATTGATACCTAACAAATACCTTTAAGGGTCGGACAGGGTTTTCTTTACATATTGTATATACTGTATTGTACACCAAAAACACAAATTACGTAAAAAATACATTTGTATTAAATGTATTTTTAAATACTACACGTAATATGTAATTCCTATTGTAAAGCAATATAAAAAATTGTATAACAGTATCGTTTCTGCACAATTTTCTTATTCTGTGTTCACGGTTAGCATAGTTATATTTCTAGAAACAAGCTGGTGCTGTTGAAAATAGCTGTGCACCTGCGGGATGGTCATGAATATATCAAAACGTAATATTGGGGGAGTTGCAAAGGAAAATCGCGTACCTAATTAAACTGACTTAGGTACTTAATACGGGTTGGGATGCAACTGACTTATAAATGAAACAGCCTGTGTTTCTATACCTAAACACTAGTTTTCTCAAACATAAGTTACAATTTTGGATTTGGAAGCAATCATGCTTAACGCTTCTTCTTCTTCTTCTCAGCATATAGAGGGCCACTGCTGTACAACGGCTTTCATTCCATTAAGGGGCATTGCCATATTTCCCACGTTTGGCGGGTTCAGTATTGCAGTAATTTGCTATTCCACAGGAGAAGCGCTGCTACCCGCTACCCTAGTGAGTTCCTTTAGTCGCCTCTTACGACGCCCACGGGAGGATATGGATTGGTACTATTCTATCCTCGGTGTCACACGGGCGTGGGCATGGTTAACACTGTTACAAGGCAATAACTTCCCAGTTGCCACTAGGTGGCACAGGCTTAGGGTAACCAACCTGTCAGTTGTCTATACGCTGCATTTTGGAGAGAGTGCTCGGGAAGTGCATGACTTAATTCCGCCATCTCCCATCCATCATCGGACGACTCGTCGAACGGCATCCATCCTTATGATGTCAACACCTTTAGCTTTTGTTTACAAAGTGTTAAAAAAGGGCGAGTTTAGAAAAGTTAACCGGGCAGAAACCAGGCCCTAGGCTTGTATTTAGTTAACCTTGATACAAATACCCAATAACACTTTGTCCGACCAGGCATAAAAATCCATAAAGTCGTAAACGAGGCAGTCGATATTCAAAAAATGCAAAATATTCATAAACAATCCAGTTTCCAAGTATATTTTCTTTTACATAATAACATTAATTTCGAGGCTTTCACTGATTTCCCAATAGAACCGATTTCAGTTATACAGGCAACGGAAGTCCTCCACGTAGTTATGCCGATTTACTCGTTTTCAATATATCGTAAATGTAACAAACCCAACATGAATGAGAATGTTATTGACTGTCTAGACTTTTACTACCTCTGTTGAGAGAGTTAGTAAACTTGAGACACAGTAAAAAGCTAGGCAACGTCTGAGAGTAGAGTTAGTAAATCTACTGTTGGGGTCAGTTTCCAGTCTAACTGGATGTAGCTGAAGACCAAGGAGGTGATTATGTAACACACTAATAAGAGAAATGGCTTTCATTATGACAATAGGGATGTATCCAAGGTATGAAAATTAAAAAAAAATAATTAGTCCGTCTTATAGATAATAAAAAAAATGAAGACCCGTATTTTTTATTTTGTCGGAATTACCAAAAACTACTGAGATATAGCGTATTAAAGTTACGGAGTGGAGGCTAATTACGTCACGCCGTTGTATATTTTGTACCACGGCATGACGTTATGCGACATTTCAAATCAATATATCTTCGTAAGTATTTGAATGAAAGAAAAAATAAAAAATACGTGTTCAATATTTTTTATTAATTTATCTGATGGACATTAAATTATTTTTTGGGATACAACCCAATTCAACAACATTCATTGCGCTTGTTACGTTGTTGAGGACACAATTTTTTCGAACTTATAAAGTAATGGGTTAGGAATATACTTCAAAATTATTCTGATTCTGGTTGATTGTTACGCAATTAGGGCACAGAATTTTACGTAAAGTGCTGCCTGTCTGACTTCTAAAATCCAGTTACTGGATACATCGGTACGAGTAAGATTGGGTGTCAACTTTCCAGCTATTAATGACCCATACTGACTGTCACTTGACAGCCGAGTGCAACGGCTTTACGTGATTTTCGATGGTACGGAGGAATCTTAGTACATGAAGATGGTGACCCATCCACGGGCCAACCGCGGCAAGGGCAGCTTAACCTGATCGATCGACCGGTGCCATTATTGGCACTAAGCCACAAGGTCCTCCTTTAATTAGAATGTATTTATGGAAATAGATGCTAACGTTGTGCCAAGGCTCTGTAGGCAGTATAGCGAATTATCAAAGAGTAATATTGTACATGTTTCAAAAAACTAAAAAAAATAATAATATCCATATCCTAATTATTATAGTTAATTATGTCTGTTATGATGCAATATCTCCAAGAATCGTATCATAGAATATATCGTTTTCTATTTCCCTGCCTTCCAGTTTCCGTCGTGCTATACTCTCACCCTGGGGGTGTCGAGTTTGGTTAGGTTAAGGTAGATTTTCTGGAAAATTCAGAAAAATAAGCGGTAGTATCCTTACTTTTCATGCTGGGTGACCCAAAGTGATTGTCAACGCAATTATATTCTCAACCTATAAAATCCACTGCTGGATAAAGGCGCCCGACAAGGCTTTCTACAATGACTGGTCTTGTGCTGTTCGCCTCTATCAGCCTCCCTCGGATGTATATATGAGATTGCGATCTCAAATAAACATTTAGAGTAATTTGTTGAAAACAGGTAAAATGTGTGTCCGTATTTTTAATAGGTAATATAAAGTTTTAATATTCAGAAAAGAAGGCACAAACTTGCAAGTTATGGGTTTAACTTTCATTTGATCTGACCTGGCACTGTACTGAGCTTTAATAGAATAAGAGGCCAGCTTGTCCAATCCAGCTTGTCCCTTGCTGCCCTCTACCATCGACTAACTAAACCGAATTCTGTAATCTTGCGTTTAGTCAGATAGTTTTCAAGCCCCGTTGAAGGCATTTATCAAGCGCAACCACCGCACAGCCGATAACCTTCTAGGTAGACCTGGGGAGAAGCCATATCAAGTTTTGTTACCACTGGCGTGCAGCCAAACGAAACAAATGAATAATACATAAATAATCATGCATCCTGGGACACAGATTTCTTCTCGATGAGAAGGAGTGGGCCGTAATCATTTCATCATCATCATCATTTCAGCCGAAAGACGTCCACTGCTCGACATAGGCCTCCCCCAAGGCTCTCCACGACGACCGGTCCTGCGCCTCCCGCATCCAGCGGTTTCCCACGACTTTCACCAGGTCGTCGGTCCACCTCGTCGGAGGCCTACCCACGCTACGTCTTCCCTCTTCTTCTTCTTCTTCCAATTTCCTTCACTGTTTTGAGAGCAGTGGTGATGAAATAATTTAGAAAAAGTAAAGCGCTAGGTCCCCACCTAGCGCTTTACTTTTTTTTCGCACCTACGGCCTACTATGATATGATATCAATATACCACCGCTGATCTCCTGATAAAATAATACATTTTATTTTAATCATATAATTTGTTCTAGGTCTACCAAACAATCAGTTGCCAATAGTACCAACAGAAGCGTTAACCAGACTACCGAACTTGGATCGCTTGGATTTATCGAATAATAAAATTCATACTTTAGACTCTCTCTCATTTAAGGTAAGTCGAAAATTGGAATTAATTTGTTAAAAATTCAACTGCTCTAGCTTAAACTGAAGAATCGATGATTAGATGAGATTACTAAAGCTGTTAGTAATAGTTTTATGTTGGTGTCAAATCTTTGAAATTGTGTAGATTAAAAGGATGAAATCTTACTAATATAATAAAAGTAAAATTTTGTTTGTATAGATAAATATTTGGTACTCTTTCACGCAAAAATTACCGAATGTATTTCGATGAAATTTTCCATATAGACGGATCATAACTAGGATTAACATTTTGGATACTTTTTATCCCGAAACTTGTGGAATCACCCGGTTACGGAGATATTGAAAGTCATTCCAATTTTTCCTGATGATTTTTTTCAAAAATCTGGTTACAACACAGATTAAGAACGCCGTACAGTTGCAATTAGGGCCATCACCCAGAAGCAAATGCATGCCTTACATTGTAAATAGCTAACAGAATTTCACACAACGTCCAATGTTGCTCAATTTGATGTCCAGAATGCGTAGTTGACAGCTATGTGATAAATGTTTGTACACGCTTATTGGCAGGCTTAATAAATTAATGTTGTATGCCAAAGGAAGTATAAAGCTTTGGGTCAACTAAAGAAAATAACGCATGAGACGAAATTCGTCCACGCCTATTATACGAATTTAGTTTTATACAATATGTAACAAAAACCCTATTGTTCCTTCAACCTACGTTTTAAGAATCGGCATACGGACGTAATAAAGCAAGTAATTTATAAAAATTGTTAAACAAAATTAATTAAAATAAATGTTTAATTATTAATATTTATAATCTGTAACAGATTTCTTAGCTCTGCAATTCTGCATGAAGAAACTAGACATAAGTAGAACGTTCCCGCCAATTTATTTAACTTATAAAATCAGATAGGTATTCTAAAAAAAATCGAATTTGTCGGTTTTAATAGGTATTTGATTGTGACCCCTCGACTAGACAATGATTACGGTTTTCTAATTATGACTTCATTAATGATAAGCTTGTAGGTAAAATTATATGTCCCTGAAAGGAACAACAGGGTTTTTGTTACATAGTGTATAGTATCCCGTGACTTCCTAATAATATAAACCAGTATTATTCAACCTTTTTTATAGTACGGACCCCTTATTTTCAACACATTTTTTAGAGACCCACTTGCCTCCGCTGCGTCTTATTACAAAGTCAATATGAGTATATTTTGGCTAAACAGAATTTCCACAAATAATTACTAAAACTTTGAAGTGTTCTATGAGGTTTTGCGTCAAGACTTGCGTCTTGGCTACTTGAAACACTAAACCGCGCAAAAATAACGTGAGATTGTCGGAATTTGTCAAGGAATTGACGTGGTTTTGAAGTATGGAAATATTAAGTGTCCATATTGAATTCGTCTCTGTGTGAAACTGATTTTCTATATTAAATAAAAAGAAAACGCATTTTATTTCATCACAAATATTAAAATTAAATATTTAATTCACAGGGTGTCGCAAATCTCACATACTTGGATATAAGCGACAACCAACTGACGGACATTTCGGAAGGAGCGTTTCTACCATTAGTAAAGCTAATTGTTCTGAGGCTACGAGGAAATCTACTGAAAGTACCAGCTTTGGCATCTTTGAAGGTAAAATTGGCAAATTCTTCTGCAACTTCTTTCTTTTGCATCAGCCCGAACTATAGGTCAAGTTCTAGGATAATTAGAGGCCATTAATTTTTCTGGCCTGAGCTTTAAAATAGAACTCACCTTGAAATCGAGGTGAGCAAATGCTTTCTCCACTCGTATGTGTTTGTCACAGTAACCACGGTCTAACCTATCCCATTTAATCGGGGTACCTTGGCTTAATTACTGCGACCAATGCGGCTCGCACGTGATTAGTTACAGTTCCTACCAAAACTATAATTTATAGAATACCATTTAGGCCGTTAGTTGAAGAGCCGCCGTTTAATAAAACATCTAGGCGGTTGGTTAACTAAACAGCAAGTTTAGGTCGCGACAAGCTAAAACACGTAGAAAGACACTCAAGGTGAGTTTAGAAGGATTATGTTGAAAATATCTAGCTGTCACATTGGTATTGTAATTGTTTGGGGTTATAAAATAAACTTACGAATATTCCAAATTCTAGAATACATACTGATATTTTTGGTATATCTTCGAGTCCATTAAAATAAACATTGAAGCATTAAATAGCAGACACTGCTGTTTTTAAAATAATCATTATTTGGAATGTTTGTATTTCTGACGAATGAATTTAAAATATTTAAAGTTATATTTGATTTATATACCTAGAATTGTATTAAATCTCATAATTTTTATTATTAAAAGAAAATAATTTATATTTATATCTGTGAAAGCACACTTCATAATTGAAATTAATTGAAAAGTGGTTTTACTATTATGACATCTACAATTTATTCGAAGTTTCGAATTATTTTTATAATAACATTTTATTTATGATTTTCACACAAAAGCAGATAAATTACCGACATTGATGCGAAATATTGAGTTAGGAAAGTAATTATGATTAATACTTATCGCCAATATGTATTAGGAATATTGCTGATTACCGTTTTACTAACTGGTTCACACGTATACGCTAAGGCCCATAATAAATCAGTACAGAAGGTCATCTCCATAGGAGTGACAACGCACGCACACACAGGCACACTTCACAGAAAGCGAGTGCAAAAGCACTTTTGACTTTGATTATTACTTTATCACCTGTACTCTGAAATAGAATATTGTTGGTAATATTTTTTTGCTATTACACCAAATTTTAAAGTACTGAATATTTAAATACACTAATGAAATTTTCTTTCATAATACATGTAAAATAAAGAGGCAAAAGGACTAATGCTTCTCAAATCATAATTTAAAAAGACATCTGATATTTTAACTGTCTTAAATAAATGTTATTAAAATAATATTTGTCATATTTATTTTATCTATTCTAAAATAAGTATTCTTTTTATGCTGTATCCTTTATTTTCTTTATACCGAAATGAAAAAAAAAAAAAATTGTACGCTCGATGAAAGGTTGAAAAAGGTTGTTAGGAAAGCGCTTGACCGCAATCCCACCTGATGGTAAGCAGTGATGCGATCGTTGATGGTAAAGTGCGCTAGTTTATTAAGAGCCTATTCACTCTAGCCTTGAAGACACTTAAATTGTAGTTCGATGGAAACACCACCGCTGGCAAATTGTTCCAGTTCCTCGATGTACGCGGTATAAAAGAGGAAGCGAAACGCTTCGTCCGGATCGCAGTGGTATCAACAACGTAAGGGTGGAAACTCGCCGTATGACGGGATCGTCCGATGGGGAAATTAAATCATGCTATTCCCTTGCACACTCACCAGAATGCATCCTGTAGAAGACTGAAAGGCTGGCTACTCTACGCCTGTGCTCCAGGCTTTGGAGACCGTTTCGAGTTAAGTCTGGGTCGCCAATCAGCCTCTTCGCACGCCTCTCCACTGAATCCAAAGTAGCCAGGTGACATTTCGCAGCACCAGCCCAAATGTGGCTGCAGTACTCCACACACGAGCGGACCTGTGCTTTGTACAACATTAGAAGCTACCCTGGTGTGAAGTACCGCCGGACCTTTGCGATGACGCCAAGTTTTCTGGCAGCCACCTTGGCCTTGGACTCAATAAACCGCCCAAAGTTAGGGTTCGAGGAAATCTCAACTCCCAAAAGCTGAAGGCGGTTGATGCACTCCAAGGATACACTCTGAAAAGTAGGAGCCAAGGTGAACGGGGTCCTTTTGGCAGTGAAAAGACACGCCTGTGTTTTGGCGGCATTGAATACCACAAGATTGGCTTCGCCCCATTCGGAGACTGCCTGATTCCTTACTAGCCCGAGCTTCCGGCAGGTATCTCTCCACAACTGTGCTGTCATCTGCATACCCATAGATACCGGGCATCAGCAGAACGTTAATATGCAGCAGGAACAGAGTTGCAGAGAGAACAGACCCCTGAGGAACACCTGCATTGGTCGACATGGGCTCTGATGAGCATCCGTCGACAACAACTCGGAGATACCGTTCAGTCAGGAAGTCTTTTACCCAGCCAGTCGGTTAGTAACCTCCTTTAGGTCTTGTGAACGTTAATGTGTGTGTGCGTCTGTTTTCACTCGCTGTATTAACCAGACCTTCTGTACCTATTAATGTCGTAGAATCTTACTGGCGCCCAACGTGGGCTACGCATATATTGAATTAGTTTTGTAATACCCTATAATAAATCTCTTATAATCTATCAAATATAGTATTCGTATACCAGCCTTAATTATTATTAGGATTGTACGAAATTAACGTTATTCAATCATTGTATTGGAGCTCGAAGTAGGTGTAAGTTATTATGTTATATTTTATCCTTGTAGACGTAACATTATTATTCTAAATTAAAGGTTTCTGTTTGTTCAATCCTGTATGTACTTAGCTTATGTTTGGAAAAGCCTATTCATATATGATATATATGTTTTAAAATACCTGTATTTGTAAACATCGGGGTCGAGGTAAACCGAGGCTAAAGTGTGTTGTGACGATCTAATATCATTTGCCAGGTCTACTTGGCCAGACGTCGCAGAAAACTGGGAGGTTAGGAAGAAAACCCAACAGTAGGATACACAATATACCTAGACAAAAAAATAAAACTAAGCCGATTTGGATAAGCCTATAGCCTAGCACATAGTTTATACCTACCTACTAGTTTGTAGCTACCTTAGTATGTTGTGCAACTAGCTAAGATCTTATAATTATCAACTGTACATTTAAGTGTTGTAACAATAACTGGTGGCTCTAATAAATATAAATAAATTAATTTCATAATGGTTATGACATCTTCAAGTAAAGCAAGAAACTAAACGTGCCCGATTACCTTATTCACCAGGTAATTTAAATTTAAGATCAGTATATCTTTTTTTTTCTATTTTAATAAGAAAAGGACAAAAAATAAAATAATAGTTTGGTCCTGTAAAATTAAGGTACTCTGTAGACAGTTTCGACGCAATACATATTATATACAAAATATACATCAATTTACGTCCGGCGTGGAGTATTTTGACAGGACTAAATTAATCAAAATAAATAAAAAGATGCATGAACTTAAAATTACTTTAGTTTGTAACCAAGAGAATCTGTGTCAATGTATGCTATTCCCGACGTATTTATTAATTTATACTTTACTTACCAGACTTAAAGTAAGTAATTGTTTGTTTTCCAGGAGGCCCACATGTTAAGAGATCTTGATTTATCCAGCAATGCACTAGAAGGACCTCTAGGCCCCACAACGGTGCCTTCCCTGCCCTGTCTTACTACGATTCAGCTGTCTGATAACACGTTCGCAAGCATACGACGAGGAGCTTTGTCAGGTGAGGCCATCACTGTATTAATACGGGTAATGCTCTGCTGTGTGGTACCGGGCTTAGAATAGTACCAACCCATATCCTCCCGTGGGTGTCGTAAGAGGCGACTAAGGGACCTCTCATAAGGGACGCGGGCAGCAGCGCTTCTCCTGTGGAATATTAAATTACTGCGATCCCCAACCCGCCTGCCAAGCGTGGAGATTATGGAAAACCTCCCCAATGCAATGAAAGCCTTAGGCGACGCCTTTGTACAGCAGTGGACGTGAATAGGCTGAAGAAGAAGAAGAAGAATAATGTTAACTGGGCCCTGCGGTTTCACCATCATATGTTTCGATCGTAAGTCGTGGTGGCCTAGTGGTTAAAACACCAGACTCTCAAGTATGAGTGCGTGGGTTCGAAGCTAGGTCAGGCAAGTACCAATGTAACCCTTGGTTCGTTTCAAAAATAAGCTGAGAAATTTTTTAATTAGTAAAACATATTACAATCTGCAAGATTTTTTGAATGAGAAAGACTTTTCTGTTTTGACTACTAATATACATATATAAAAATAACAATGGAATAATATGAACTTTAAATATATATAACTTTTATTTAATTACCTACTGTAACTTAGATACCAATTTGACACTATTGAATATACTGTGATATAATTTATTTTTGACTTTAGGTAATTGACAATTTGACATAATTTGTAAATTGGTAATTTGACATAATTTTTTCTTGACTGTAATATATTTATACTATAAGTTATCTTGACATCAATATTATTATTTGTTTGCTTTGTATTTTGCTATGACATTTAAAATGACTATATGTATACCAATTATGGAAAATGTAATCCTTATACCTAGAACATTTGTACGCCCTGATTGGCAAAACATGGACGCTCACAGCATATATTTTCAGTATCTTGCATGTCTGTTAAATCAGTTAATGTAAACGCATGTTTTTACAAATAAATAATCTTTATCTTTATCTTTATCTAACCTTTCTAAAGTTATATGTACTTTCTAAGTATATCTTGGACACCATTAACTGAAGGTGAAGGAAAACATCTTGAGGAAACCTGGACTTTATAAGTCTGAAATCGCCAACCCGCATTGAGCAAGCGTGGGTACTACGCTCAACCCTTCCCTGTATGAGAGGAGACCGGTGCCCAGGAGTGGGACGATAAAAAGGTTGTAGATGATGTTTCGATCTTGTGGGAATATCCAGATAAAAACTATTTTATATGTAATATAAATAAACAGCGGTGGCCTAGTGTTATCGGCCGAGACTTATAATTTGATAGTTCGAACCCCACTCAACAGGTGCTTTCATCATAATCCACCTTTTTATCGTCCCACTGCTAAGCACAGGCCTCCACTCATACAATGAAGAATTGAGCGTAATCACAACGTTTACTCAATACGGGTTGGTGATTTCAGACTGAAAGCCCTGGTTTCCTCAAGATGTTTTCCTTCAACTTGTAATCAGTCATTGGTGTCCAAGATATATGTATTTAGAACAACTATCAATGTATGGTGTGTTGCTATTATTGCATACTAGTTCCAAAGTACTACTACTAATACTAGTATTAGTTATTCAAAGAACTGTTTACGTTACAAACGTTTACGGTATATTGAGCATATAAATCGCAAAGTCCTGCAACAACATTGAATCAAATCTTGAAACGGTCATCCATTTCATGTCGCAAGTATCTCTGCGAGCACTCTTTTGATTTATGTCTTTAAAAATAATCTACTCTTGAAGAATTTTCTCGTTTTCCACTGCATCTTTTAAATTTTTCTGAATTCTATCCTCAAAGAGTTTATTTGGCATATTTTAAAGTTCTTCGCTTCATTCGGTACAAGCCATTTGTCAAAGCCTGAATTCTAAATGTAGATACATCGATACGTGAATTTACAACGGTGAATCGTGTCAAACGTCAATAATTACTGTCAGATAGGGACAACATTCTGTGGTAATATTTTATACTTACCAAGTAGCTTTTAGAGCGCATTCTAAAAGCTACTAAGTATGTATAGCATATATAACATGTTAGAACTGCAGTCCCACAGGATCCTTTCGATGTCTTTGAACTTGCATGATCATCATCATCAACCTTTTTTGTATCGTCCCACTGTTGGGCATAGGTCTCCTCTCATACAGAGAAGGATTGAGCATAATCACCACGCTTACTCAATGCGGGTTGGGGAGTTCAGACTTAAAGTCCAGGTTTGTTTAAGATGTTTTCCTTCACCTTTCAATCAGTCATTGGTGGCTAAGATATACTTAGAAAGTACATTATCATCATCATAAACCATTTTCAGAAAGTACATATAGCTTAGAAAAGTTACATTGGTACTTGCCTGACCTGGAATCGAACCCGCACACTCATACTTGAGAGGCTGGTGTTTTTACCACTAGGCCACCACGACCAACTTGAAGGAATGATGAAAAGCGAGATTCCAAATATTTGTATGCAAAAGGCAACGGTAATGTTGTTCAACTAAACTGCCTACATCTTCTAAAATATTTAATCCCCAACACAAAACTTTCTGTAGCCTGAATCCTTTAAATTAACAAGATCCTTGTTCGCAGGTCTCACGAACTTAACTCATTTGAACTTGCACAACAATCAGATAGATGTTCTGGAGGACTACGCGTTTAAACACATCGCTAACTTGACGCATCTGGATTTGTCTCACAATGAGATTGTAGCTGTATCAGGTAAGATAATTATGTAATTTCTTGTTTTAATATTAAGTAAGGCCTACTATAGGCTATCTACTAACGTTGAAACGTCACGGCAACGGCCCGCGATAGCAGCGCTGTTCGGGAGGTGCGATGACGTGATGTAAAAGCTCACTGATTCGTCAACTTGTGACGACTCCCCTCCCACCCCGCAACTACCTCAGGTTTGCCTACTAGCTGTTTGCCGTGACTTCATTTGCAACTCTGGATATAAAGAAGCTTATGTTCATATCCAGGTCTACTCATAATGATGGTTTAAAATTTATCATTATTGTATTTTTTACACCAAAAAAAAAAAAAACAGTACTTACAGGATAAGCGTTAAAAATCGTTTTTCTAAAATTCAAGCCCAAATTATCACGTTTCCTTTCGATAAGCTTAAAAGTTTAACAGAGATAATGTCCATTTAAAGCTTTTAGTCAATTTCTTGACGTTTTAATTTCCGGAAAAAAAAATCTCGAGTGGTGCCTGCGTCCGACGGAAATAAGGCGGAAAGGTATTTTTTTAACATTTACATAAGATCTGGAGGCGACAATTGAAAAAGAAAATCTAAATATCATTTTGTAACGCTGTTTAGGAAAGGTTTTATGAAACTGTAACAAAAAGAAGTATTTAACAGAAAAGTATACTACGTATTTTATTAGAATTTTAGAATATGGGATAATATAAATGTTTTATTTATTTTAAGTAGAATGAATAATATTCAACCATTTTTGCGAACAATATAGGCGCTTTCTGAAATAACAACGGATTTGCACGTTTCGTGAAATTGCTACCAAAAATGCGTACGGAATCGAAAGATAACATTCCACTTATGTTAACAACCAGTAAATGATAAGTTTACGGTTATGATTTTAAATTTTTTTTCCCTTTAACTTGCTGTGATGCTTCCAAGTTCAAGAGTAAAATTGAAATCCAAAAGAAAATATTTTAGTGTTATGCTTACAGAAATATTGATACCTTCCAATTGTATTTCGTAGTTTTGAGTTTTTTTTTAAACTGTATATTATATACACCGTTTTAAACTGTATACTGTATAGTATACCTATTGATACAGACAGTATTATCGTGAACTAAGTTGGTACATTTTTTTTTCGTTACTACACTCTGGGAATATCTCCTGTATCGTGGGTGCATTTACAAACATATACACTCACATACACAAAGAACCACACCCAGAACAGATACTTGTAGGTCATACAAATATTTGTGTTCTGTGCGGGAGTCGAACCCGCGACACGCAACGCAGCAGTCAAACATTTAACCACTACGCCAACCGTCCCGTCAAACTTTAAAAGTATGCCCATTATCTTTGGTGTAACACTTAGGTCATTATAAAAACTACTACTTATCCAATCCTATCTTAAAGTAATTCTACTAATTTTAAGCCTGTTCACCGTCTGAACTCAGCCCCAATCAATCAAAAATACCTTCAATTCCCCTTCACTTTTGACATTGATTATCGCTGAGATGAGATTGCGGTTACATTTTAGACCCTTTTAATTACGGGAATTGGCTTTCAGGGGTGTCAAAATGTCATAATTTTTACATGATGGAAGTAATCAATTTTTTTATAGTAGATGACAAAACTGATTTGGTTTGGGTTTGAATTGTTTTAATTGTATCAAAACAAATTACTGTTCGGTGTCAGATAAACGATCTAAATATGGTGGCTGGAAAAGCCTGGATGTGGGAGGAAGGACAGGTGTTGTGGTATGGTCTGGGAGGAGCATATGTCCAGCAGTGGACAGCAAGAGGCTGAGTTGATTTAAATCACTGTGACACTGCTGTTGCCATCAATGATCTAGGCTGAATATTAATAGAAAAACGCAACATCCAATAGTGAATAAACTTTTTGGTGATGACTCCATTGATTTACTGATTTTTATCAATCTCCACAGGTGCATCATTAGCCCAGCTAACAAATTTAGTACACCTGGATCTTTCACACAATTTCCTTCGATCCTTATCAGCGGAGCCTCTGAAATCTCTCCGGCGACTGACCGAACTCTTACTTCACGATAACGACATCTCGATGATAGATGACGGCGCTTTGGCACTGCACAAGGACCTCGGCCGATTCACCATTGAAGGTAATGGAGGCGCGATGATACGCACTTTAGGGCGATGTACGGCTGGAGAGAATGGCGAGCGCACTGGGCAGAATTTTGCGGGTTAAATCTTGATTCAGAAAACAAGTTTAGAGTAAGGCGATGTATGAACTGAGAAGTGGCTTACTTTCCGAGTCGCGAAGTGAATCCAACGATCTACAATTTCTGCTATCAAACGGACTGTGCGCATCGCATTTTCGCTGTGCTGTGTGTGACTGAATAGAATACTCTTTTTTTATTACTTTTAGAATACGATTTTACAAAGGGTGACACAATGGGCGGTAAGTTAATCACATCCTAAACCATTAAGTTTTAGGATGTGATTTTTTTGAACGTTTAAAGTAGTGCTAGACACTCCGAATTCTACTTAATTGCCATTAAGATAAAGTTAATATTTGTTTAACTTGAAATAACGCCAAATTCGGTGGTAGGTCATAACATCGGCTGCCGGCAGAAGTTACCATCCACAAAGTCCACCGAAGTCTTGCCGCCAAGCGATTCGTTGTGTCCTCGACGATTTGTCTGTACGGAGGACGGGTCTGAGCAGATGTGTTGCGATGTGTGCCGGCTACGATGCGCCAAATGTTGTTCCGTCGGGAGTTTGGTCGCAGAGGTCTCCAGATCAATCTCATTTCGGCGCAACATGGTCGTGTTATTGGGTTTAACATTGCATCACCTCGCTTAACTGCCGTCATCCTTCTTATTCACTCAGTATTTTTTAGTGAATAGGCTTAATACCCTAGCGCGCTTTATCATCAATGATTGCATCACTGCTTGCCATCAGGCAGGATTGCTGTCAAGCACTAATTTATAGTTAAAAAAAAATCGAAACGCATAATATTGTCGACCTCTTTGCTGGCCCTTGTTTTCAACCGAATGTATCATACAGATATTTGTCGATACTCAACGTTTCAGTGAGGTGACGTCGGAGCTTCTTTGTTCACCCATCGATATTCGCTTGTTATATTGTTGCGTGACTCTTAACTATTTCTGCCTTTGTAGCTCTCTTTATGGCCTTTTTTTGTAAGGAATAATCCTGGCCTCTGACACTTTTGTTGATGTAACTTCATTTTTCTCGCGCGTTTTTTGACGTGGCCATGAGTGCGAATGGGGAGAAGGGGGGAACTCTACGACGTGTGATATCTTGGCAAAATTAGTATAGAAAACTCATATTTATTGCTAGAATGTAGTCGTCAGTCTATGAGTTTGTGATTTTATGAAAGGTCAAATTAAATAATCTAGGGGAACTCTCCAAACATGATGACTAGGATATTTATGAAATATGATAAGAAATGAAATTATTAATTTGATAGTTTTTTTTAAGGGGTGTTTTTGACTGCAGCTGCATACTGTTCGTCACCTTCAACTATTTCTTTCGGAAATCTGATTTCGAATATTATTAACAAACTTAGAAACAAAACTGTTAACATTCTCAGACAAAAAAAAACCATCAATACATTTTATTTTTTTATTGTATCGTGATCTATTCAAGTTTCGTTTCCTCAATTAATTTGAACTTATTATTATAACTTATTTGAGCAAGCTGTAGAAGTTACTAGGCGTAACGAATTTCTTCGAAATATCTTACAGTATTACCGAAAAAAACAAAAGCCAGCATAATGCCTGTTTCCATTAAGCTCCCTATCAGTAAAATAACAAAAAGTTAAATTGCATGGCTTCAAATAAGCAATTACTCATACTTTAAACTTCCTCTGTAACTTCACCCACATTTATTCGGGGTCGTAAAGATAAATTCTGCTCTCTTTTACAGATAATCCTCTTAATTGCGATTGCCTAATGGCCGGATTCGCAAGGTGGTTGAGAGAGGCAAAAAACCTGCCGCAAACTGATAAATCTTTCGCCGTGTGTGCTACCCCACCACACTTGGAAGGTGCTCTGCTATCTAGATTATCAAAAAACAAACTTTGCGATGATTTCGAGCATACAGACTTGAAACAAAAAGATACGAACTACGATTTCAATAAGGTGTTAGCGAATTCGATTGTGAACGATTATAAAACCAATGTTGACGATAATGAGGGGGACGCTTATGTTGATAAGCAAGAGGGGTTGGAAGATGATTTATATGACGAGGAGTTGGACGTTCCTGCTGAAGAGGATTTGCCTATTTCTGAATCTAAGGTAAGAATAGTTTGCGGGCTTGCAAGTGGCGAACAGTGGGTAGCTCGCCGTCCGATAAGGACCAGGCCTGGCTCAATGGCGCGTTGTGTTTCACGTGCGCCTCAAAGAGATGTCAGCACATCGTGACGAAGTCCACGAAAACCGATGCCTCCTGGGTCAGGGTTATGGGTTGGTTGAAAAAGAAACCATGGCCCTGGCGCACAGGCAAGTGAAGGAACACGGGTGGGTTCTAGTCGGTCCTTCGGCTCCGCCCAGAGCGGAAAAGGTTATTTGATGATTACCCATCCAGAAGAACAAAAAAGGTAAAGATAGTTTAGTATACTTTAATGTTTCTTAAAGCATGGAACTTGTCGATTTCTTCAGGAGTGTTTTACGATTAAACTGTCTAAAACTAAAATGAAAAATCAAATTAGGCCGAGAATCACTACTTTTCGAACATCATAATTAGAAAACACAGTCCTTCAAAACACTTCTCCTAACTCCTAGTGGTTTCGTTGAGAAGAAGTGGCGCAAAAAACTCCCCAGCTGAAGACTAACATTCAACATAAAATATGGTATTCATTGAATGTGTAGCGGTACCTAGAAATGCCATAAATAAACAACACACCACACTGACGTCACACGAATTCTACATCGCGCAAGCAATGTTTACCGTGTAACTAGCATACATACAATTTCCTAACGTCAACCGTTGCGCAAATGCCCGCCAGATTCAACACTTGTATGGTCGGAGCCTCGGAGGATCCTCTTCTATGGAGAATGAGAGAAATTTACACCCTGTTCCGACTGTTCCTCATACATCCACAAATAAAAGAGTATTTTAATTATCAATGACATTCAGAACATCCGTTATTGAATCCCATATCTTTTATATATGTAACATACATTTAAAGCAAGCTTTATTGGAATTCTTACACTTTTCCCTCGATGAATCACGAGTTACTATTGTTAGCAGGCGCTAAGAATATATTCTATAAATAAGATATATTGTGTATCCGTTGAATGGTGCGTAGGATTCCAAGCTTACGAGTTAGTCACCGAATATATTTTTTTTATAAATCTTGATTGTGCTGCCTTCCGTAGTGGGTAGGTAGGTAGTTACGCCAAATTCAATTGTTTGCATAAATTATGGGCGATTAGGTATTAGTTGTTTTGTAACTGAATGAGTCATGCCATTGTTATAATATTAGTGTTTTTTGTGTCGTTTTTAATAGTCACCATTTTAATTCTTCACACGCGGATGCTAAAATTAGGTTTTGAACTACTACATCTGACTCGATTTGTTGAATAATTAATTTATTCGTGCATCTTTAGCCATATATGTTGGTAGATGCATCCTTCTCCTTAGTACTATATTGCATGCTAGGCGATATCCTCATGCTGAATCAACACAGTTTGTTACTATTGTATTGAACACTTTGGCGATTTAAGCCTAGTTGTATAACCGTATTGATACTTGTTCAACATACTTTTTTTTTGTTTTGCCAGGAGTGGAAATCCTCATGCGCGCCTAAGCTGCCTCACTAGTGAGCCAGTCTGGGCAGGGCCAGACTCTTACGGGCTAACATATATATATTCTTATATTATTTTATCATCTAATAGTTCAGAAAATGTTAATGCGTGCATATTATGTATATACACACATTGTCATTTCCCCCATAATCCTATTTCTACATTTAAGTTACCAAGTACAGCTTCATTGTGTTTACCTTAGCGTTTGACAAATTTACCTGTCTGTAGATTTTTCTTCAATTATTTTCATCAGATTGAGGTCATCCAACCATATCTATGTTCTCCCTTGCCTTCTCCAGGTCCGTCTTATAGACGCGTGGCATGACGATGAAGAAGTCCATCTATCCTGGGCAATAGACCCCCCTTCGACCCACCGGTATAGATGCACTGGAGTCACGGCTTCGAGAGCAGGAGGGTTGCCGAGACACGTAGCTTGTCATAGAGCAGCACCGGCGAATATAGTGCTGAGAGGACTGAAGATTGATGCTGTTGATCCGTATACGTAAGTATTTATAGAATTTGTGTCACTATGCTAATTGAGAAGTAATTTGTTCATAAAATAAACTAAATTTCAGTTGAGTGCATCTTTGTCTTTCGACTTCATTAAGAAAAGGACAGAAGATAAATACCAGTTTAGTACCATAGACAACTTAGACGTGATTAAAAATACCTATGGCTAATAAAAATCGTGGAGTTTTTGGCGGGAAAGTCAAGCTGAGTGTCACTCTCGTTTTTCATTGGACTTTTAAAATTATTTATAGTGTTATTTACTAAATAAAAGTGCGTGATTTATGTAGGGAAAAGTGCATTTAGTAAATAGTTCATAAAGAACAGTGAAATATCGCAGCATATCATGACATTGCCCCAAACCTCACTCGTAAGACGGGTCACACGGACGTCTTTTTCGATATGAATAATTCATAATTACGTGACATTGGCTAAATGTACAAACCATGCGAAGCCAAAAAATAAAGAAAGAAAAAAATAAATAAATAAAAATCGTTTAATGTTAGTCAAATTACATCTATTCTATTTCATTTTTATTTATGGCTAGTGAGGCCGATGTCGACTATTCTGCCAATTTCAAAAGTGGATTGGAGAAGCAAGTGTGTACATAAAAAAAAAAACTAAAGCCAAAAAAAATTACAGCTCCACATTGGACCTTTTTATATTTTGTGAGTTTAGTTGAGGAATGAAACAAACAAAAAGATAAAAAATACATATCATATTATTATAATTGTTAGAACATCAAATAAACATAACTACAAATACAAATACCACATGCAAACGTAAAATATTTGAGGAAGCTAATTATAATTTTAATCAAATTACGTCAGGAGTCGACTAATGTGACAGTTCGTGAACAAGATAATTGGGGCTTTATGATTCTAATATAATCTAGTCTACTTTATAATATGCGCCTGGTGACGGGGACTATTTTTTTTTTTTTAATATATTTAAACTAGCGTTTGACCGCAATCCCGCCTGATGGTAAGCAGTGATGCGATCGTTGATGGTAAAACGCGCTACTTTATTAAGAGCCTCACAGAAAAACTTAGCAAATAGGAAGGAAGACGGCAGTTGAGCGAGGTGATGCAATGCTAAACCCAACAACATGACCAACGAAGCTGCGCCAAAGGGAGATTGATCTGAAGACCCCCCACGACCAAACTCCCAACACAACAACATTTGGCGCATCGTACCCGGCACACGTCGCAACACAACTACTCAGACCCGTCCTCCGTACAGCTTCACCAGACATCATGCCGGAACACGACAAATCGCTTGGCGGCAAGACTTTGTCTGGTGGGTGGTAACTTCTGCCGGCGGCCGACGTTATGGCCTACCACCGAAAAAATTATGCATATACTATTATGGTACATTGCTCGATAAATAAACACTTCCACACTTTTGGTACAGTTCGCTGTACAGAGCTGGCAAGGAGGCTGAGGAAACTGTTGCAGATGTGCATATTGAACAGGTGTCACACAGTTTAGGACAGTAGTTTGATATCAGTCTCAATCTGTGAATGTGAGGCTGCGACTAGATTTTAAATTAAGAGAACTAGAAACCCTCCGGATTTTACATAGATGTTCTTAATAGGACAGGAGATTGATAAACTCCTGGTGAGAGGTGAAATGTTTGCTTGTTTGTTTATAGTAATTCTTAGGGCGGAGCAACGTCTTAAAAAAAAGTTTGGAGTAACTACCGACGCTGCCATCGGCCACGCATAATGGCCCGCTTGGACTGCAGAAACCAAACCCTCTGACATAGAACCTTTTAGTAACAAGAGTAGATTAGATTAAAATGTATAACAATTGAAAGTCTAGTCTAGTCAAAGAAATCATTTACCAATCATAATATAAAGTGTGTCTCTGATAACGACACACAAACGAGTACCATGGATCCAGTACATGATTGTGAGCCCCTCCGTAGTGGAATTTTTCGTCGGCTTTTTCATGATTTAAAAAAAATATATATGCAGTTTTTTCACTTTAAACCGTTCATAATTGCTATACTTTTATAACTCAATAAGATTTTAAAGTAAAAAATAATTAATTCGCTAATTACACAAAAAAGCGCAATGTGAACAACACTCGAAAAACTATCCTATCAGCTGATTTAATAGAGTTCACATCAGGCATCAACGTCATACCCACAAACACGCGCGGCGGCACTCTTGCAACGTTCAAAGGCCGAGCCGACACATTTTTTTTAAACACTGTTGTTTCTGTATCCGCTCATTAACGATATAAATGACTATCATAATTTTATTACTGGCATGCGGCGTAGCCTTCTTGCGAAGTTTGCGTTACGATGTCAGATACATCCTGTATAAGAGAGAGTTGGCGTCCACAGAATCAGCACTCAACAGCTTGTATACGAGAGAATCATTCAAAGAAGTCCTTGGCCTGTAATGCAATGTCCTTGGCCTATATACCTACCTATACCCCTTCCGTTACACATTGTAAGATAGGTATCTACACCTTTGCCCAACACTGCGGGGATTACAGGCGTGATGTTATGTAAATATTATTTCAATTCCTCCACCAGAATATATTATACGCGAAATAGTATATTGGTCTTATTTGCGTATTTAAGTAATTAACGCGAGTCTGTATCTCGGGAAATTTAATATCTATTAATATGCGGTACCGTAATGAGCGATTATTTTTAGAAGCTATTTATTTAATATAGTATATTGTAAGGATTCTGTGAAAATAGGACTGACAATATATGACCTACTAGTGAAGGATAATTTATCATTTAAAACTTTAAAGGGTAATTTAACAAAACAGACCATGATGATCACGTTGTAAATATTTTTCCTTGTAAAAACTACTTAAATACATTTTAAACAACAACGAAGGTTACTACTTCACTCTGTATCGTTGCCATTTTGTTCACAGAACTCAAAAGGTTGTTATTGTGTGTGGATATTCCCCCTTATTCATAAACCTTGTTTAAAGATAACTAGTGATTAGCGATTCTTTAACCATACATTTCTGACCTTTCAATGTCACTTAAATTTAATCATCATTGAATAAACACCACAAAATTTAAGGGGTATATTCATAAATAAAGTTAAGTGATGTGCAATCGTCTAAAATGGATGGTTAAACAATCGCTAATCACTAGTTAACTTTAAGCAACGTTTATGAATAAGGGCGATAATGTCTAGTATTTTCCACATTGTGTATTGCTACACCTACACCTATCGACGATCAATCCGATCTATTGACGCCTGACCAAAATATTTGAACGTAGTGCAGAAAGAATTAAAATTGATAAGACATTTCTGTCAGGCGCCTTTTCAAAAATATACTCCTTTATTTATAAGGGTTGTTCAAAGTTAAGTAATGACTAGCGATTGTTGGACCGTATATTTTTTTCGTTCAAGCGTCTCTTAACTTTAAGCAATGTTGATAAATAAACCCCATGTTCGAAAAATTCACAGCGAGCAAAATTACCTTAATCGTAATCGTTGTTTTGTTCCCTGTCCCAGTTATTTATTCTTCTGTCAACCCAATCATTTGAAACATTGTTAATTTTGGTTTGAATTTCCCATTATTTTCAAAGTTCTTGATTTCATTCAATTTTTTTTCCTTTTCTCAGATTCTGCATAGCTCTAGAAGAGATGGACAGTTCTGACGCTCCTCTTTCCGTGGTTTTGGGTTGCGGTGCTCCAATGCAGGTTAGACAACGGGCCACCTTTGCTACTGTTGTGCCTATAGTGGTTACAAGAGCACCAGAAAGTAACCCTTTAAGGTAAGATTGCTAGTTCATATAATACGTTTTAAGGTTTATTTTTGTATCCAAATAATCGATATTGTTCCTTGTGGGTTTATTAATTCAATTGTTTTATTCCAGAGTATCTGAAGTTCGATCAAATGTAACTGGCGATGGGGTCCTAACAGTTCTTATATCAGTCTTGGGACTTCCACAAAGACCGCAGTATGTACTACCTCGCTCCCAAAGATTGTCCAATGACATCAGATCAATCAACTGTTATGTTGTCCTTGCTGTCTTATCTCGAGGATCTCTTGTAGCCCAGAAAGATACACCGTGCCAATCGACTTTAGAGATTTCCATGGAAGGCTTTGTAAGAGGACCTTACGAAGTCTGCGTAGCAATTTCGAAGTATAAAGTCGATGAAAAACGATCAATTTGCGTTGTCCCACAACTGATAGAGTCTCTTGGAACTTTAGAAATGACAGCAGGTTACAAGGGTATGAATACGGCGTTGATTGGGGTGGCTCTTGGTTTGATGGTGATAGTAATTGGCTTGGTGTGGTTTGTAAGGAAGATGTTGAAGAAACCAGCGGAGTTTGAGCCGCATAGGTGCTTTAGGCAGGAACCAGTGCAAGAAGAGAATCCAAGAGCCAGCTATGTGATGTTGACCGCGACCTCGAAGGTGTAAAGAAACGTAAAAGAGTTTCGTTTTACTAGTCGTGAAAATTACTTTAATATATTTTTGATTGGTTATTAATGAAGTATTAAATTCGAATTGATGTCGTGAAAAAATGTTATTGTTTGTTTTATAATACTGGAATTTCAAATTGGCTCCCTAATTTGGACTCTCGAAATATTAATTAACAGATATGCTTTCGATTTATTTTCCGTTTTTTCTTAATGTTAACACTGTTCCTGTATCAACACCTGTGTTTTTCTTTTTTTTTCGATGTCTTATTTGACACCTTGGTTTAATGTGTTATTATAAATTGTTAAATAATAATTGGCTATATTTAGGTCCAAATATTTGGAAAAACCCATAAATATTTGGAACAGTAAGTAAACAAAGATAAAATACATATTCAACTTTTACGCCACATGAAATGTTTGAAGTGTATATAATAAGTACATATGTGTAGACATGATATCTCAGAGATCGAAGTACAATAAAAGAGACGGGAATAAAGTTATTTTAGTAGATAAGTTTATAAAGTACTGTGTAACAGTAATAACTGAGTCTAAGTAATGTTTAAAATCACCTTTTGCTTTGTGATAAGAACGTAAAATATCAGTGTGAGAGATTATAATTAATTCTACTTAATAGTTAATAGTTATGTAAATTTTAATACAAATGTTAAGTATATAATTATTACTAATGATTCTCGTTAGTCTTGACTGATTTTGTAGCACAACTTCGGAGAAATGGTTATCACGTTGAACTCACATGACTTACACCAATCGTTCTTTCTATTAACAATACAGTTCTTCTTCCTCCTTCCTTTCTATTAAAAACAGTGTCGAAGGCCTGAGAATATTCCAAAAAGCTACAATAATATTTTCATTTGGTCAGCTAACAAGTAGTTCACAAAGCATTCAAAATCAGCCTATATCGTTCCCAATGTAGGTACACAATCCTAATCTCGATGACAGGGCGTGGGCCGTAATCTACCACGCTACAAGATTGTATCGAAGAAGTCCAGTGTTAAATATTTTTACTATTTGTGGATTTCCACAAGGGAGTTGTTATGGGCCTCTTTTATTTGTCAATTTACTATCAAATAAAACTGCTATCAAGATTATTCTATTTTCCACGGACTCCTTAAGTAATCTTCTACTTATAAATTATTAATGTTGTCCTTCTGAAATCACTTTACTTTTGAAGATTGAAGCATCCTTATGATGTTTCCTTATATTTACCCTTTCCCGAAGTTGAAGCTTATCAACTAAACTTTGACGAGCTTCTAATAAATTACTAAAATTTAAGATATGTCTTCTGTGAAGATGTATTTCTCAAACATTATTTAGTTTAGAACTAATATATTAACACGAGGCTCATACATTTCGTTATTAATTAAGATATAGTCAATGCGAAGTCTGTATGTAATATTCAAGAGCGCGATGTTTTTGTTGAAATTATTCTAACATTTAGATTTTAAGTTATTTTATAAAATCCTCCAGACATAATCGAAAATTTATTTATGCTATGAAGGTTATTTAGATTGATTGACAATTTGTTTAGAGAGCTGAATCAGTTGAAATGAAAATCTTTTGCCTTTACTGTTGAGATAAGTAAAATGGTACTAACATTGATGTAAAAAAAGGAGTACAATATTTAATAGTAGAATCATCCTTTTGGTTTTTTAAAAGATTTTATTTATTTTCGGCTACTCAATAAAATCGTATTAATTTAAAAAGCAAATTTTATATATGTACTTCAAAATGTTTGTGTAAATAGGTACACTTATACGACAGTTAAGTTATTAGAATAATTGGATATTGCTTTTCTAATTTAAATGAATTATTTGAAAACAATAGACATCTTAGTTCACTTATAGGTGTTATCGTTGATGTCTATTTTCCTCATAACACTCTTGAATAACAATTAACACATTCCTTTCCTTCTTAAATCATATTATAATTATTGTATATGTTATGTCATGAATTTAAAATAATGTTTATGTAAAACAGGACTGTTTTAAAAACATTGGATCTGAAAAAACTATTCTAAAAAAAAGCCTGCAGTAAAAACAAAGGTGAAGAGAGCTAATAATATTAAGGTCTCTATACTGTCAATCGTCGTATAATGAGTCAAGTCCCAGCAACAGGAGGAATCAAAGTTCGCTTCGCCTAAGTGTTCATGACAAGGTTTATACGGAATAGATTGGCTAATCTTTGTTAAAGCTCAGTTTTCTATACTACACGGAAGGTGTTCTGTGGTAAATATCATAATAATAAATTAATACTATTATAATTTTAAAATTATCAATAAAAAACACAGAGTCAGAAATCAGTTGCTGATGTAGAGTTTTCACCAAAAAAGCCTGCCTTTTCTGCCTCTAAAAATAAAAGAAAGGTATCATACAATCTTTTATCGATATAGTCTTAAGTAATGCAAAGCTTTCGCGTTTTCTTATTTTATACTTTGTTAATTATTGACAATTTAGTTCTGCAATCGGGATAGGTACTAAAGTAACATCTCCCTGGATGTTAAAAGTCGCGCTACTAAATTGGCAATGATAAAGAGATCTTCAAAATGTCATCTAATATCGTAGGAGCGTATATTGTTATTTGTAGTTACGATGGGAAGGTAGAAGAAATATAGTATCATGAAATATCGTTCTCAACTCCAAACCTAATAAACTGGACTAAATTTAGCTGTGGTGTAGCTAATGACCTTTAGTATAACGACTTTCAAGGAATATGTTGAGTTTGCTGTCATCGTGTATATTGCTAGCTGTGAGAATACTGTTTTGAATATTAATTCGTATTGGCAAGATACCACCTGAAATTTTAAGACTAAAAAAACTTGATCTTTAGGAATTATATGCAAGATCTTTAAATGCAGCAGTTATAGGAGGCCTAGCTTCAAATAGTAAGGTTCTACGAAGCTCTGCACATGTACATATACAGAGAAAACAAAACAACTGCCACTCGAAACAAATACCGATGGCTGGTTCAAATATTTGTCTAGAACCGAGAATTGGTTCGAAGTGGCCAAACGACATTTCAGTCCTCAAAGCAGTGCCTTCTACCATTCAATGAGGTGACAAGGAATGCATTCTCACAAAACATTCCCCATTTCCAGCTAACCTGGCAAGAAGTACTTTTCCATATATTCGGCTTTTGACGTTCGCACACATACTCAAGTTGTAATTTCATGGAATGCTATGATTGATTCCGCTTGATTCCATCTTGTATATAGCGTAAACACAGTTGAAGTACGTGTACGTGCGTTGTTCGATTGATAATTGAAATACGGAGCCGTAATGTCAACATAGTTAAGGCTTGATTTTGTATGCGGTAATATTTCTTCTATATCTCTGTTATAAGTTTTTAAAATTCTATAACATGCGTTGTATGGTATTTGAGCTTTATTTGCATCGTAATTAACGTACCGCGTCAAACCGCATGTAAGTTAATGTTTTAAAGAACAATTTGTTCTGCTTTAATTAGTTTAAATTATGTAAATAAATAATTTATGTGATGCCATTTCCATTCTTAAATAAAATATTAACAAATGTTTGTGTTATTAATTTTCCTTATTATCATTGAGTAATTTTGTCCTGAACTTGACAAAGTTCATTTTATATGCAATATTTAATCGACAAAATGAAGTATTTAGACTTACTTAATTTTCTTATGGTTTAACAGGTAAGCCTATTTTAGTACATGAACTTATCAAATCAAATCAAATCATTTATTTCGGAAAATATCCATAGCTAACAACAAACTAAACTTATAAACAAAACACTAACTTATAAACCTCACACGTAATATGTCTGCCAGTATGCCCAAGGCGCTGCAGTGGCGGGGCAGCCTCAGCACCACCCTAAACGCATTATTGAACTGGACGCGGAGGGCGCTGTATGCTGCACGAGTATAATCAGCCCACAGGCTGTGACGCACATGTAGAGGGACGTACAGTAAGCTCTAAAGAGCGTTATCTTTGCCTCCCTCGAACAACGCACAAACCTACGCGCTATCATATTACCCCTAACTGACAACGCCCTCCGCTCTCGCTCAATGTCCAGATCGTCTTTCAGGTCAGCTGTAACAATGTGACCTAAGTATTTAACCTGCATCACCTTCTTCTCTCTTCTTATTTAGACTACCGTGTCTAACTTTAGATCAAATTATTGAGCTCTAAACCAGGCTTAGAATAGTACCATCCCATATCTTCCCGTAGGTGTCGTAAGAGGCGACTAAGCGAAGGGAACTCTCGCCAGGGAAACGTTCAGCAACGCTTCTTCTGTGGAATAACAATTTACTGCGATCCACAACCCGCCTGCCAAGCATGGGGATTATGGCAACAGAAATCAATGAAAGCCTTAGGGGAGGCCTTTGTCCACCATGGACTTCTACAGGCCAAAGAAGAAGAAGAAACTTTACAAGCGAGTATTTAACCTAATTAACTTTTCTTTTTCCAACTATGTCAGGGTCGGCTTCCAATCTAACCGGATTCAGCTGAATGCCATGCTCGAAAGCCCAGTTACTTATAATACGATACCTCTTGGCAAGACCGGTGGTCAGACTTCCAGACTTTTGACGCCCAGTAAAGACTATCAAAGATCTATATATGACAGCCGGGACCAACGGCTTAACGTGCTTTCCGAGGCACGGAGGGGTCTCGGTATGTAAATATGGTCACCCATCCATAGAGTACGCGCGGCAAGCGCAACTTAACCTGATTAATCGATCTGTGTGCTAGTTTATTGCTTTAGCCACGACTCGCTGCCCCTGCCTTCTTTGTTTATTGCCAAAATATACAGTAAAAATGGCCTCTGCATCCCGACCAACAACACCGTAGAAGTGGCAAACTTTTGAAAAAACAAAAATTAAAATAGTCGTATTAGTGACAAGGAAGAAGTGTTCAATAGTGTTTTTAGGAGAGCAAAATAAGATTTATAAGCTTGAATAATAACAGAAATACGTGCCTTTTTATTTTTTCCTTAAACTTGAGTAGTGTTTGTAAACATCCTGTCCATCATCAATAAATATATTTACAAGAAAATTTGAGTTAAAATTAATTTTCTTGTGAACATGTTTATTGAATGGGATATCTAGTATTAATTTTAATTATAAATAACTGCTTTATTTGTTCTCTTTTCGGGAATACCGTTTCATAGGTCGTTCCCCTCATTAAAATGATTCAAGTTGGTCTTTCCCTGCTGTTATTTCCAATATTCATTAATTCATATAAATATCTGAACTATTTTTGACAATGCCTCCCTATACTTCATATTCATTAATAATGTGGTTCTCGTATGCAAGATATCAAGAATCAATGTCATAATGATCGCTATAATAAGATAACATAATTATTCAAAAGTTCTGCGAATCTGCGAAATATCTAAATCGATTTTGATGGAACTTACTCTAAAAGATAATTATTGCTTCAAGAACAACTCGAGCAGCGGTGGCCCACTGGTATCGGCCGCGATTTACGAGGTCGTAAGTTCGAACCCCATCAAGCGCTTAACTTTGGGTAATTTATTTCATCACCACTGTTCTGTAAATGATGAAGGAAAACATCGTGAGGAAATCGGCATGTCCTAGACCCAAAAACTTCGAAGACATGTGACATCTACCAACCCTCACTGGGCCAGTGCGGTAGATTACGGCCCATTTTCTCTCACTGAGAGGAGGCCTGTGTCCCAAGTTTGAAGTAACCACCGACGCCGCCATGGGCCACGCATAATGGCCCGCTTGGACTGCAGAAACCAAACCCTCTGACATAGAACCTTTTAGTAACAAGAGTAGATTAGATTAAAATGTATAGCAATTGAAAGTCTAGTCTAGTCAAAGAAATCATTTACCAACCATAATATAAAGGGTGTCTCTGACGTCGACGCACAAACGAGTATCATGGATCCAGTACATGATTCTGAACCCCCAGTGGTGGAATTTTTCGTCGGTTATTTCCTGATTTAAAAAAAATTATATGCAGTTTTTTTCACTTTAAACCGTTCATAATTGCTATACTTTTATAACCCAATAAGATTTTAAAGGAAAAATTAATGAATTCGCTAATTACACAAAAAAGCGCAATGTGAACAATACTTGAAAAACTATCCTGTCAGCTGATTTAATAGAGTTCACATCAGGGGTCAACATCATACCCAGAAACGCGGGGCGGCACGCTTGCAACGTTCAAAGGTCGAGCTGACACATTTTTTTAAACACTATGATTTCTGTAACCGCTCATTAACGATATAAATGACTATCATAATTTTATTAGTGGCATGCGGTCTAGCCTTTTCGCGATGTTTGCGTTACGATGTCAGATACACCCTGTATAAATGGTACGAACATAATAACATAATACAATAACAGTTACTTCCATTTCCAGAAAGTACAGATAACATAGCAATAGAGATAAATCTCTTATCAGTAAAGAGAGGTACGCTAATTATGCGGGTATTTCCAAATGCTATACTTAGGTGCAGTGATAGTAGAGTTCAAGGTTATTGATACGCTAATGTGTTTTTGATGTATTTGAAGCAAATATTCAGATTTAACAATATTCAGACACAACATGGGATAACATTTTCTTCCCATGTTATATTTGAATACAGTCATTCCCATCTCAGCGTTTATCCAGTCGCATCCGAAGCTTTTTCAGCTTTGGAATCTGGGGTTCGCTTTAGCAGTCTAACTGGTGATTTTGGCTAAACTTCGATATTTTCCGTAAAACGACTGCCTTCTGACCTCCATAACCCGAAGGAGATATCGAAGCACTGCAGTTAGACCAACTGCTGAACTTTTGAGGGCTCCAACAACCCGTAACGATTGCCACTAGATGTTCGTATGGCAACCGGGACCAACGGCTTAACGTGCTTTCAGAGGCACGACCAGACAAGTGCAAATATTCATATTTATGAATACAGTGAATACTGTATTCATGAATATTCATACTATATACATGAATACAGTATTCATATATACTATATATTTATACTATATGTATATTCATGAATACAGTGAATACTGTATTCATGAATATGAATATTTAGTTTAGTTATAAGCCTGAAGACTTTTTTCTTGAAACTCATGCTTTCTTTCCATGGAGGTAGATAAGCAGGAACTACAAATACAAAAAGTTGTAGTGGGTGGCCAAACATGTTTTCCAGATCTTTTTTTTTTTTTATTGTAAACCAAAGTGTGCAATTAGAATAAGGAAAATAATAATGTGATATGGTCCATCTGACATAAAGTTTTACTTCTAGCTTTACACAGCTAATTCCCATAAATACCTTGAAAACTAATTTCGTATTTATGATGGGGAAGACCCCCGTTCAGTTTCCAAATTTATGGTTGATTGAAGTTCAGGGGCACCAAGGATTTAATCATAGATGAATATTTATTGCTATTTATTTGGCACATAGACATCAGATACATAATTATCATACGTAGAGTTTCTCAATAGGTCTTCATGGTTCGTAAGGTGACCGTCAAGCAAATGATTTACTAGATTGTGAAGATAAACCCTCTTATTCATAAACACTGCTTAAAGTTAACTAGTGATTAGCGATTCTATAACCATACATTTTTGACGTTTTAACATCACTTAACTTTCATCATCATTTATGAATAAACCCCTTAAACATAAAGAATGGTTTAAGTTAAGTGACGTTAAAAGGTCAAAAACGTATCGTTAAAAAATCGGTAATCACTAGTTAACTTTAAGCAGTGTTTATGAATAAGGGGGAAAGTAGGCAGGTAAAGTAAAAATAAAGTTCACTATATAGTATATTGTCATAAGAGGCGACTAAGGGAACTCTTACCAGGGAAGCGGGCAGCAGCGCTTCTCCTGTGGAATATCAAATTACTGCGATCCTCAACCCGCCGGCCAAGCGCAGGAATTATGGCGAAACCCACAAAGGAATGGATGCCGTTGTCCAGCAGTGGATCGCCATAAGCTGAAGAAGAAGAAGATAATACAGTATGATAATATATCGTTCTGTGTGGTTGCATTAGTCCGACAAATCAGATACGAAGTCTACCCAGAAATAGAACTCCAATTTTTTGAACGTTAAAGGTGTGGTCGCAATTTCATCTCTTAGTGTAAAAATCTCATCAAAAACGCACAAAAGTTAGAAGACACAAATATACAAATTAAAGCCAGACTTCACAAAAAATTCAAAAAATCTAAGTTAGATAATGATTATCACAAATTTGCAGAATGTAGAACTCTTATAAAAAAGTTAATAGGAATTGCGCATATAGAACATAAAAATAAAATTCAGTGTCAATTTTTAAAGGATCCGAAATCGTTTTGGCAGTATATTAGATCTAAAAGGAAAACACTTAGTAAGCAGAGTATCATAAAAGAAGGTCAACATCTAACAGATGACGAGTGTGCTGGACAGTTTGCAGACTTTTTTGAGTCTGTGTACAGCAAGGAGCCACCCAAACTGGATGCGTGCGCGGCGGCGGCGGAGGTCGGCGCGACCAGTGCACGTGTACACATTGAGAAGCTGAGTCTCGCAGAGGTTTTTTTTTTTTTTTTTTTTTTTTATTTTGCAGGAGTGGGAAATCCTCATGGACGCCCAGACTGCCTCACTAATGAACCAGTCTGGGCAGTGCCGGACTCCTACCGGCTAAAACCCACTCCTGCCTTTGCTTAGTGTTCCTCTGACGTGATCAGAGCCCTTGTCATTCGGTCTGTTCTGTCCGCTATCGCACTTTGTGTTTTTAGTGTCTGACAACCGTCATGCAATGGTAAAGAATTTCCATTATAAGTCGCCACAATTTAAGTAACTGCTGTATTATAAATTTGACATTAATAACTAACTAAACTAATGAGTCTTCAAATAAATTTCCTCTTAACATATCTTAAAAATAAACTTTTTATATGCATATATTATTATTAATTTTTATTTCTTTTTAATTTTATCATTTTTTAGAGTTCCTTTTATATAACCTAAAATTTAATATTTCATAATATATAACTTATCATAATTTTATTACATTACCTAATGGCTACTTTAATATATCTATAATATATCAAATAGTCATCATTTCTAATCCTAATTATTTTCATTTTTACCTATTACATACCTATTTCCTATTGTTTTAATATATATTTGTTTAGTTTGAGACAGGCTCACAAGTGCTAATTTTTTACTTATTTTAACTTCGGCGAGTTCTTTAGACCACAACGGTATGCAAGTTTTAACACGCTGGGAAGTGGTTATTTTGGAGTCAGTTTTCAATTGGGCCAATTTCAAAAGAAATTGATTACAATTTTCTCCTCTGGCGTGAACACCGTTGTATTTCTTGAACCTATGTGATGCTGGCAGCATCTTAGCAATACGCCACCGACAGACGCGCCAATGCATCCCACTTGATGCGAACTGGGCACGAGCTGTCGAAGGCGTTGTGGTCGACTCTGTTCATCTTGGCTGTCAGGCAGTTGTGACATCTTGGAGTCTCCGATGCCAGCCGCGACGGGCAGTCCGCCTGCCTCGCAGAGGTTCAGCAGGCGCTTGGGAGTCTCAAGCCTAAACGTTCGTCTGGCCCAGACGGTATACCTGCGTTTCTATTCCGAGACTGTGGGAGAGTACTAGCGGAGCCATTACTTCACATTTTTAATACATGTTTAGAACAAGCCACGTTCCCGCATAGGTGGAAGATCACGCGCGTTGTTCCGGTTCCTAAAGGAAAACCAAGTTCGGATACCTGTAACTATAGACCGGTGGCTGTACTCTCCACGCCTGCTAAAGTACTAGAGTCGGCTATTCAGCGCTCCATTCAGGAACAAATGCGTGCGCGTCTGTCAGATACGCAACATGGGTTCCGACCGGGGCGCAGCACTGCTACGAACCTTATTAACTTTATGGTACAGGTGGTGCCGGCAGTAGACTCGGGGGTACAGGTAGATACAGCGTACTTTGATTTTAAAAAGGCGTTCGATACGGTTGATAATGACATCTTGTTACGGAAGCTCGCAAAAATTGGGTGTACCCTGCCTCTGCTACAGTTCTTAGCTAGCTATATGAAGGATCGCCAGCAATATGTCGACTACAATGGCTGTGTATCTCAACCATATTACACGAGATCGGGCGTGAGCCAGGGCAGCAATGTAGGGCCTATCGAGTTTGTTATAATGATAAATGATTTACCGGAAGTTGTCAGACACGGGACTTGTTTATTGTTTGCGGATGACCTGAAATTGCTGCTCGAGGTTCGGGATCACTCGGATTGTGAGCGCCTGCAGGATGATATCAACAGAGTAGTTGAATGGAGTAATAACAACAAACTGCATTTTAATGTTGCTAAATGTTCGGTGATGTCGTTCACTCGCGCGCGAACTCCTTTGAACTATCCATACAAGGTTGAGGATGTGCCGATGCAACGAGTAGCTCAGGTACGAGACTTAGGGGTAGTCTTCTCTCAGGAACTAACCTTCCGTGAGCATATCAATAAGATATGTAAGAAGGCATACCGAAACCTGGGTTTCGTACTCAGGCAGTGTCAGGGGTTCACCAACATCACAACACTTAAGGTGTTATATGACGCATTAGTCAGAAGTCACCTCGAACATAGCGCATTCATCTGGGCTCCTCATGAGGCGAAATATAGTGGTATGTTGGAACGTATCCAAAATAAGTTCACTAGACACTTGTACTATAAGCTGTATGGAGTATATCCAATGTACCCATTGATGTACCCTACACTATTCGTTCTGGGTATGGTAGGGTACAATACTTTAAGGGTGCGGCGGGAGTTCTCACTCGTAGCGTATGTGGTGAAGTTACTACGTGGCGTGGTGCAGAACCCGGGAGTGCTACGGCACCTACAGCTATGCGTGCCCGACCAGTACGTGTGGAGGCGGCGCCGCCCGCCCCTGCTCGCTGTGCCTGCGGCCAGGACCAACCTACTGGCGAGAACTCCTCTCACTAGAGCCATACGTGTGGTGAATGAGGTTCATGAGAGGGTTGATGTATTGTGGTGCAATATGAGTGAACTTGCTAAAGTTACATTATATATAATAAGTTACTTAGACTAATTGATATTGTTGCTTAGACTAAGAATTAAGTACCCACTTAATTCTTGGTCTAAGTAACAATATCAATATCAATATCAATATGAATATTTTTATAATGTGTATATTTAGAATTTAGTTTATACGGCCAATCTGTCGCATTGGATCATGGATCTGTAATGATAGAGATAGGTGAGAATAAATAAATAAATAAATAAATAAATAAATAAATAAATAAATAAATAAATAAATAATAAGAAAACTTGACAGACAGAAATTGAAATCAACTGTAAGAATTTATTTATTTTATTATTTATGTACACACAATAAACTACAATATAAGGATATGACAAAATTAATATCTGAGTACAAAGGTGTTGCTAGTTTCTTAAGAAATTTCTTCCCGCAGACCTGCGCAAGGAGAAGCAAAACAGATATGTAGACAATAGTGTGTAAGAACAAGGAGAAAGAAAATATGAATGTGATAAGTGCAAAAACAATATAAAACATACCTAAAGATGTAATCCAAATATAAGTACAATTATATAAATAGATAATTTTTTTTTTTTTTTTTTTTTTTATTAAAATATAAACCAGCGCTTGACCGCAATCCCGCCTGATGGTAAGCAGTGACGCAATCGTTGATGGTAAAGCGCACTAGTTTATTAAGAGCCTATTCACTCTAGCCTTGAAGACACTCAAATTGTAGTCCGACGGAAACACCGCCGCCGGCAGATTGTTCCAGTCCCTCGATGTACGCGGTATAAAGGACGAGGCGAAACGCTTCGTCCGGATCGTTGAGGTGTTAACAACATAAGGGTGGAAACTCGATAAAGATAATACTAAAATATATAAATATGTATATAATAAACAAAACGAGACGCTTTGTGAGTAGGCCCCCGACAAGGTGGACTGATGACCTGGTGACGGTCGCGGGAAACCGCTGGATGCGGAAGGCGCAGGACCGGTTATCGTGGAGATTCTTGGGGGAGGCCTATGTCCAACAGTGGACGTCCCTCGGCTCAAATGATGATGATGATGTTGAAACAAATGTTCTTAAAATTTGGGGATTTTCCCTTTTTTACGAGGTAGCAGAAAATAATTGGGTGAGGTAGGTCTACGCCAGGAAAGAATGGACTTGGAATGGAGGAGACCAATATTTAGCAACAACTATCCTGTAGACAGTTGTCAGGTCCCGAAGAACGTAAGTATTGACTTTGCTAATAATTAATTAGGATATGTGTGAGAATTAAAGATGTACTAAAGGGCATAGAATTTGTGGTGAAATATACAAGTACCTTTGAATAGGCTCATAATAAACTAGTGCGCTTTATCGTTAACGATTGCATCACAGCTTACCATCAGATGGGATAGCAACCGAGCACTAGTTTATAAAATTTTATTTAAAAATACTTTATAAGTAACGGTTATACAATTGTTAAATTGTAAAGCCACTATTCAAACTATCTAATAATGTTAAAAAGTTATTCAGAACCGTCACAAGCAATGCACCAGTTCGTTATAATTTCCTCAAAGTATATAAATGTCAAAGGTGCGTAGACGCATGCATAATACATATTATTAGTAAACACATTCTACTATCAGTATCAAGCCGGTAGTCATGGCGAGCGCTCGTGTCCTACAAATCGTTTTAGTTCTTACATTATTTTTGGGACTTCAAGCCAAAGTGTATACGAGATGCCAGTTGACAAGGGAGCTGCTAAAAAATAATTTTTCAAGGACTTTTCTTAGTAATTGTGAGTTATTATGTATATTTATTATTTTCCCGCGCTTTTTATCTGGTGTGAATTGCAAATACAACAATAATGAGTCCATAATTGATCAGTGACAGTATTGACAGCTTAGTTTATTTTACTCTATATTCCACGATGAGATTCTGCAGAATCAGTTCACTTCAATAGTGACTAACAGTAGTGGCCATATTGATGTATCGATGTACTCATTACAAATGAAGAGGCGAAATGCTTCGTCCGGATCGTTGTGGTGTCAATAACGTAAGGGTGGAAATTATCGTCCGATGACGGAACGGAGATGGGGGAATTAAATCATGCAATTCCCTCGTTTACTCTTCAAAATGCATCCTATAGAACACTGATAGACTGGCTACTCCTCGCCTGTGCTCCAGGCTTTGGAGACCGTTTTTGCAAATTGGAGATAGTTTATAGCACTTGATTCAATGGCAGCTCGATCCAAACTCACTTCACATAAGTTTTCATCGTAAAATGGTTACATAATCCCACTGCTGAAAGTGATGAGACGATATTTTCCTCCAACTTGTTATTTTGTGTGGATGTGTTCTTTCTCCGCGTCATGTTTACCGCAAATAAATGTATTTTCTTTTTTATGTCATCAATCCTCCAATACGCTGAACTGTCACATTGACTTATGTCTTGTGGAGTACGTCAAACCGTCGCACCCAAATGTTATACGAATACATATGCTCGGGTAGTAGGAAGTTCAAAATTTTTACAAATACATATGCTCGGCTAGTAGGAAGTCCAAAATTCAGCATATGGCCCGCAGTAGTGCTAATCCCTAAATATACATAACACACATTTTGTGTTCCCTGGAGTGTCAGCCTCACCTTTCGACGACGTCACTGATTGATTTGAATGAATATAGTTGGGAAGATACAAGACAAAGGTACTGCTCATTATTATTGACAACTTGTCAGTTACAATAAGCGGTGACCTTGCCGTTAAAAACAGATGCAGCGTATTCATTCATTAAATGAAATTAAAGATGGTTAACGTATTATACAATTAGACTTACTTAACACGATCGGTGATGATGGTAATTTACTATCTCTAGACCAATTTATTTATTGGTCAGAAAATATCGTCCGGAATTTCTTTAATGATTAAACAGAGAAATAAAATATGTTTACTTGTGATAACCAAGACGTATATACATAACGCATAATCAACCTATAATGTTCCCACTGTTGGGACACAGGCCTCCTCTCGGTGAGATGGAGTGGGCCGTAATCTACCACGCAGGCCAGTGAGTCAGTTTGTGTATTATATATTAATAAGTAATATACTTGCGTCTCAGCTGACGGGTGGGATGCTAACCTTCCTGTTCCAGAACTCGCCGAAGTTAAAATAAGTAAAAAATTAGCACTTGTGAGTCTGTCTCAAACTAAACAAATATATATTAAAACAATAGGAAATAGGTATGTAATAGGTAAAAATGAAAATAATTTGGATTAAAAATGATGACTATTTGATATATTATAGATATAATAAAGTAGCCATTAGGTAATGTAATAAAATAATGATAAGTTAGGTATATATTATGAAATATTAAATTTAAGGTATTATATAAAAGGAACTCTAAAAATGATAAAATTAAAAAGAAATAAAAATTAATAATAATATATGCATATGAAAAGTTTATTATTAAGATACGTTAAGAGGAAATTTATTTGAAGACTCATTAGTTTAGTTAGTTATTAATGTCAAATTTATAATACAGCAGTTAGTTAAATTGTGGCGACTTATATTGGAAATTCTTTACCATTGTATGACGGTTGTCAGACACTAAAAACACAAAGTGCGACCGCGGACAGAACAGACCGAGTGACAAGGGCTCTGATCACGTCAGAGGAACACTAAGCAAAAGGCAGGAGTGGGTTTTAGCCGGTAGGAGTCCGGCACTGCCCAGACTGGTTCATTAGTGAGGCAGTCTGGGCGTACATGAGGATTTCCCACTCCTGCCAAAAAAAAAAAAAAAAACCTTCTTGTTCCACCTCACACATTCCGAAATATTTCTAAACACTTACTTAAATTACTACATGAAGCACTGATTGATATATTTCCTAATGAACAAATAAGGACTATTTATAAAAGAGTACAAGAAAACTTCAAAGATAAATTTAGAGAACAATTAGTGAAGATAAACATAGTGACTAATGGTAGTCTTCAGCATGGTATAGTGACTTCAGAATTGACTTTTTACCTGCAAACCCTCAAAATACTAAGGATAATAAACGAAAATGATGCAGAGCACATTATGTTATAGGACGTATACAATGAATACCAAACACGAAATCAAACACAGGGTATTCACCACATCAACCTCAACGAATGAGAACCAATGTTGTCAATATAGCACGGAATAAGCAAACCGAAGTAGCCATAGGCGGGTCTTATCAGTCGTAGAACCGATGACCATTAGAGTAGACGTCTAGAGAGAGACTATGAATTGGTAAACTTAATGTAATGGTGGGACATCCTCAGGCTCAGTTCATCGACGATCTTCGTAAGATGGCTAATAGCAGCTGGAAGTGAGAGTTGCCTGAAAGTTGAATGTTTAACGAAGGAAGAAGAAGTTACCACCCACCAGACAAAGTCTTGCCGCCAAGCGATTTGTCGTGTTCCGGCATGATGTCTGGTGAAGCCGTACGGAAGACGGGTCTGAGCAGTTGTGTTGCGATGTGTGCCGGGTACGATGCGCCTAATGTTGTTGTGTTGGGAATTTGGTCGTGGAGGGTCTTCAAATCAATCTCCCTTTGGCGCAGCATCGTTGGTCGTGTTGTTGGGTTTAACATTTCATCACCTCGCTCAACTGCCGTCTTCCTTCCTATTCGCTCAGTTTTTCTGAGTGAATAGGCTCTTAATAAACTAGCGCGCTTTACCATCAACGATCGTATCACTGCTTACCACCAGGCGCGATTGCGGTAAAGTAAAACTGAAATAGATATAAATGGTTATTACAAAACTTATACTCTTCAGTAGAATATCAGATTTATTGAATCTTAATCTAGAGCTCATAGCAAACGAGGCCGCTACAGGACTAAAATACATTTTTCGAACAAGATAGTTCCAGAGAAGCCATACATTACTGTTATTCCAATTTGATACTTTTGACTATACTATTTTCTTTACAAGACAACAATCTCAAATATCAATGGCCTCTTAAACTCCAGAACAGTGAAGGCGTGACTAGATTAATTCTTGCCCAGACTGAAATAATACACATGTGAGTCAAAACAATCACTGTTTGCCTTGTGTTAAAACGACTTTTTAAATACATTTTGGACGACTTTCGCTATGGTCTTCAACAGAATATATACATATATTAAACATTACATACGTACATAACATAGTTTTTGGTAGGTATGTTCTCCCTCAATCACAAATGAAATGAGAACTCTTTTTTTGAGCTGTTATTTTAATATTCGAGATGTTATTATGATCAATTGCCCCCTTATTCATAAACGCTGCTTAAAGTTAACTAGTGATTAGCGATTCTTTAACCATTTAATTTTGACCTTTTAACACCACTTAACTTAAATCATCCTTTATGAATAAACACCACAGTGTTTAAGGGGTTAATTCATAAACGAAGATTAAAGTTAAGTGACGTGCAAACGTCTAAAATGTATGGTTAAAGAATCGCTAATCACTAGTTAACTTTAAACATCTTTTATGCATAAGGGGGTTGAAAAACATACTGAGCAGTTATTTAATTTAATGATAGTTGATTATTATTGCCACAGTTAAACATGGACACTTGGCCAGTAATAAAAAAATAATTTGTCGGTTATTTAAAGATGGATATTTCGTGGTTCAACCGCCGCCCTGAGCTTCACTAGAACCTCTTCACTGGTGTCCCTCCTATTCATTTACAGATGATACAACTATCTAGTAAGGTTAGGTTAGATTAGGTTAGGTTTTTTTTTGTTTTGGCAGGAGTAGGAGTGATCATAAATGCCCTGACTGGTGAGCCAGTCTGGGCAGTGCCGGATTCTTACCGGCTGAAACCCACTCGTGCCTTTGCTCAGTGTCGCTCTGATCGATCAATATTTTTATCGCCCATTTAATTATATTCCTGATCAATTATACAATATGTAACAAAAACCCTGTTGTTTCTTCAACCTACGTTTTAAGAAACGGCATACAGACGTAATAAAGTAATTTATAAAAAATGTTCAACAAAAATAATTAAAATAAATGTTTAATTATTAATATTTGTAATCTGTAACTGATTTCTTAGCTCTGCAATTCTGCATGAAGAAACTAGACATAAGTAGAACGTTCCCGCCAATTTATTCAACTTATAGAATCAAATATTCTAAAAAAAAAAATCGAATTTGTCGGTTTTAATAGGTATTTGATTGTGACCCCTCGACTAGACAATGATTACTGTTTTCTAATTATGCCTTCATTAATGATGTGCTTGTAGGTAAAATTATATGTCCCTGAAAGGAACGACAGGGTTTTTGTTACATAGTGTATATTCATTGATCCATTTCATTATTTTTTATTACTTACTAGCTTTCCGCCCGCGGCTTCGCCCGCGTGGAGTTCGGTTATATCGCGCTTTTTAGATTTCCTTCAGGAATATAATTTTTTCCGGGATAAAAATTACCCTATTATTTAATCCAGACTTCTAACTTTAAGTCTCCAAAGCAATCGGTTCAGTAGTTACGGCGTGAAAGCGGAACAAACAAACAAACAAACTCACTTTCCGATTTATAATATTAGTAAGACTGTGTGTAAGTCAGACTCTGGTCCTCCGTCGGATCACCTCATTTCTGATGCAGTCCTTCAGAGAGACGCCCAATATAGCTCGCTCCATAGCTCGCTGAGCGGCTATATATTATTAAAAGTTAGGCAGTATAAATATTTATACTGCCTAGCTTTTTCCCAACTATGTTGGTGTTGGCCAGTATAACCAGAAACACCTGAATACCAATATTTAGCATGGAGCGACAGCCTACCTGATCTCCACAACTCAGTTACTGGGTAATACGATACCCTTTGGTAAGACTGATGGTCAGACTTTCGGGTGTCTGACGACCCGTACGACTGTCAAAGATATATAAATGGTATATCTTTGACAGTCGTACGTATGGCCTCCGTGTTTACGACCTCCGTGGCGCAGCGGCCCACACGCATGCCTGCGACGTGGAGGCCCCGGGTTCGATCCCCGGCCAGGTCATGATGGAAAACGATCTTTTCCTGAATGGCCTGGGTATTGGATGTTTACCTATATATGTATCTATTATAAATATAGTATCGTTGAGCTAGTATCCCGTAACACAAGTCCTTAAGTTACTTTGGGGCTAGCTCAATCTGTGTGATTTGTCCGTATATATTTATTATTATAACCGGGACCAACGGCTTAACGTAGTTTCCGAGGCACGGAGGGTTTGGGCATAGTCAAACATTTACGAACCAGCCGCTGCAAGCGTGGCAAGATTCGGGTGGCTGTCACTTAGCCCCCTTTAAGCAAAAAATATTTTGTAATAATAAATACATAACGGATTACCATGCTCATTGGAATTTTTAAGATAATGTGGCATCAACTCTGTTGACGCCACATTTTCTGTCTTCACCGCTGGGCTCAGATGTAGCAAAAATGAATACAACTTATTATTTTGTTTTTGTCGAATTTCTTCTGCGATCACAAATTCGATAAAATAAGCCTTAACATCTCAATTAATTACAGAAATCGTACTCACAACATATTCGAGTGAAAAACTCTCCTGGACAATTTGTCTTCACAGCCGCTTGGCCTTCTTTTTATGAAAAACGTAATGGCTTCATTGTTACAAGTCGTTATACTATTTTTATGATAGTTTGCAGGTAACAAATATAGTTACAAATTATAATTAGCTAATTCGTTTTACTATTTCTAACACTTGATTTTAAAATTGAATTAATTATTCATTGCTTAAGAGGATTAATTTTTTTTTTAAACATGCGGCATGTTTTTCTTTTTATCAAGAGTAGGTCAAACAACAATTTCTATTAAACAAATATTAATCCAAATCAATTATTAAAGTAACGCATGTCGCTTATTAATTATGAAATAAAATAACCATAGATAACTATTAATTTTCTTAAACCTCATTTTGGAACAATTGCTATCAAAGTAACCGGAAATCCTAATCTGGATTTCTATATTGAATTGGAGCAAACTGAAAACAATAAATAAATCCAAAGTAATGTATATCTATCCAGTCATTTAACTATTAAGTCTGAACTTAAGGTTAACATTAATTTTAAAGATTTACCTTGCGCAGAAAAATTACATATAATTTCATAATTTATTACTAATATTCGAGCCATCATACTTTATATCTTTTAGCAACTAGTCACCCAAAGAAATCCTTGATTAAAACCAAGGTTTCTATATTACATTATATAAGTTTAATATCAACGCATAACTAATCACACACTTTACAAAAAACCCGCACTAAATACTAATATTTTCGCCAATATAGGTTGACATGGCCGAAAATCGGTATGAAGGACACTCATTAACCTTTTATGTATTGTAATCACAATACAATCCACCAATAGTAACTACATGATTGTCATATAGTTGTAGAGTACTCGTGTGTACAGTTTAGAAAAACCCCGCCGTCAAAAAGCGCCTTTAATTTTATATTTTGTATATATATATATTGAATATTTTGTCTAAAGATCTATTTACATACACTAAGCCTAATGACATTACCATATTACCCGGATTCGTGTATAACAAATGAAGTGACAATTATCTACAGATATTTGTATGTGTGCGTACTTAAATGTTGATGTATCTATTGTTAGTTGTACCCATTGTATTCTCTCATTTACTGATTGCTAGTCATGATTTTATCAATGGGTTTTTTTTTTTATATCACTGTGGTTTTCCTTGCACGGACATGGTTTTTAGTAGCAATCAAATGATTGGTATTCAAGCGTGGGTTTGCGTTACGTTTAGATTTTTTATGTCGGTTTGATTTGATAATGGTCCTAAAATGATGCGTCTTGGTATTTTAAGCGTGACAAAGTTGGTTATTTTCATCGCAACGTCGCAACGTGTTCGCTAGCGCACGTATATTTTCGCGCTCTCGGTTTTTTATTTCCTAATACTAGTAAAAGGTGCTTCACTATTCCTAAAAAGTGTACCAATTCAAATTTGAGTCCCTATGCTATCAAACAGTGCCAGTGAATTTAAAATCCAACTGTAATCAACGAAAATACAAAAGTTTTAAAATTGGTGTAAAAATAAATATCTACTCACAAGTCACAGCTGATCGGTACGGGTGAGTCACCGAGCGCGCGAGCGCCGCACCTACACATTACACTATACCTGTCGCGGTCACTCCACTGTCTAACGAACTGCTGCTGTCCTGTTCACGTGCTTGTTACGAGCCCACCAAGACCTGCGCTCGCATGCTAGCTAAATCTTCTTAGTAAACAAACCGCAATATGTTGTGCGAAGCTTGTAAGAAAGACTTAACAACGGATAGGCTAATTAAATGCTCTAACTGTGAAGCTAACTATCACAAAATATGCGTTAACGCTACCCTCATAGACAGTAACAAACAAATTGAGGCGTGGGTATGTCCTTCCTGTCGGGCCAAAAAACAGAGTACTGATCACAACAATGCTTCCGCTCGTCAAGTAACCGCCGAGCTTGATACCTCCAACATAAATACCCAATCACGCGGTCACAAGCGTATGGCTGTTGGGTCCCCTGACAGGGATGTCCCGGAAAACTCTGTGTCGCTGGCTGAGCTTGTCTCTGAAATTCGACTTATGCGCTCGGACATGGACGAAGTCAAAACTTCACTAAAGTCATTGCTCAACGGGATCAGCACGTGCAACGCCCGTCTCGACAGCTATGAGGCAAGAATAAAATCTCTCGAACAAAGAAGCTCACAAGTTGTAATCTTAAACGAAACGATTGGTAATCTAAAGGATCAACTAAACCATCAAATTCAGTCAACAATGCGCAGTGAGATTGAGATCATGGGCATCGAGGAATCACAGTCTGAAAATCTTCAACATATCGTTCTATTAACCGCAACTAAGCTTGGTGTTCAGCTAACAGTGGACGACATTGACTGGACAGTCCGAGCAGGCCCTAAGAAAACCCCTGTTTCTAATGTAATTAAAAAAACTCCCAGGCCAGTTATCGTTAGACTAATAAGGAGGTCAAAAAGGGATGAGTTAATAAAGGCATCCAAATCTAGGCGCAATCTCTCTTCCAGTGACATTGATATCCTGGGACCTGCTCAAAAGATCTTTGTCAACGAACATCTAACAAAGGATAACCGAATTTTGTTTCGGGAAGCTCGTGCCCGATCTCAGCGAACGGGTCATAAATTCTGCTGGACAAACAATGGTCGTATACTTATCCGCAAGTCTGAGGGACAACCAGCCATTAATATCAAGAATTTTAAAGATCTTGATCTTTTTCTCGGAACGCAAACTGACTCAAGTCTTGCAGTCTCACCGGAACCAAATACCTGTAATTAAAAACTTTTACTTATTGCTTATGTTAATTTTGTTTTCTGTTAATCTGTTTGTCCATTTTTTACGAAAACAAAAAACAGTTATCATATACATACCGCCTCCACTCAATACATTACAGAGTCAAAAATACCTCCTTTCATTGTACATACAAAGGAAAACACGTTACACACTTACCCACTACTCTTCAAATAATATCAGATTAAGTATCTCTTCTGGACCCGTTTACTCACCTCCATACGAAATCGCGGCAGTAATTATTCCCTTGTTATTAGTTATTCTCAAAACGTTACATGGATACAACTTACCTATTAGCTGAATTAGATGAGACGCTAAGCATACCTTGCCGCACCGTTGGAAAACTTGAGTTATGCGGTGACTTACTTTTGGAACATGACCTAAGGATTTTAACTTTAAATATACGGAGCTTGCATAAAAACTTTCTGTCCCTCCAAGCATCATTGTGCCGTCTTGACTTTCAGCCTGATGTAATTGTGCTTGCAGAATGCTGGTTAAATGAGAATTCCGTCATTTTCCAACTACCCGGATACAAAAGCTACCACACCACTAAAAAAATCAACAAAAGTGGTGGGGTCACTATATACGTAAGGGATCTCTTGGCCGTGGTTGTCTCCGAGCCGGACTTGGATGACTGCAACTGTCTGCTGGTCAGACTGCGGAATGAGATCTCACTCCTCGGTATTTACCGCTCACCTTCATTCCTAAATACCGACCGTTTTCTGGATTCCCTGGACGTTTCTTTAGACAAATTGAAAAACGATGCATGTATTATTGTTACGGGCGACATCAACATTGACCTACTTAGTGACTCACCGAACGCTCCCCATGCGCCATATCAATGCCTGATGGCTGAACACGGTCTACTCCCAGCTATCACACATCCAACTCGGGGAAAAGCATGCCTAGACCATGGCTACGTAAAAACTAGGGGCACTACAGCACAGGGAGTCGTTTGTGAGGCTTCGGTGACGGATCATAACTTGGTCTTGCTCGGAATCAGCTTCTCTCTCACCAACTCAGCAGCTAAATACAAAAACAGGTCCAAACTTATAACCGATCACTCTAAGGTGACCGATGAAGTAAGCCAGCTCGACTGGTCTGATGTGGTCTCCGAAACAAACATTAATAAGGCGGTACTCTTGTTCAATAAGACCTTGTCAGATATAGTTGAAAAACACACAACTAAAACAACAATCAGCCGGACTAAATTTAACTTAAAGCCCTGGATCACGCCAGGCCTCCTTAGATGCATACGTCACCGAGACGCTCTTCACGCTAAAACTAAAATGCAACCTAATAATGATGCTATAAAAATTGTCTACTCAAGATACAGAAACTACTGTAATAACATTCTGCGTCAGTGCAAGACTGATCACGACAAGAAACAATTGGACAAAAATAAAAAAGATCCAAAAAAACTCTGGCGTACTATCAAAGAAATTTGCCAAGTCCCCAAACGAACCAGCGACAATCAGGAATTGCTGAAATATAAGGAAAACCACAACATCTCTATTGAAAAGTGCAACGAGTTCTTCGTCTCGGTTGGTCAGAATCTTGCAAGCAACATCTTAAACATGCGACCGTCAATGCGGGACGTACAGCAGCTTGGAGTTAAAAGTAAGAATCCACCTAAGGACTCTCTGTTTCTATTTCCAACTGACAACGAGGAAATCAGTAACATAATAGATGAATTCAAAGATGATAGCGCTCCGGGTCTTGATGGATTTCGACCACTGCTCCTCAAATACATTAAAAGATATATACTGGAACCCTTAAAGTACATATGTAATCTGAGCATGGAAACTGGAGTCGTACCAGATACTTGGAAAACTGCTGTAGTCACGCCTATTCACAAAAGTGGTTCCAGGAATATCCCTGATAACTATAGGCCTATTTCTCTTCTTTGTGTTGCAGCAAAAATTCTTGAAAAACTGGTAAACAAGCGCCTCGTCCGCTTTCTAGAAAAAAATTCTTTGCTCTCGGATCGGCAGTTTGGCTTTCGGCAAGGCAAATCTACAGAACAGGCTGTGAGTTTATTGACTAGCATCATCTCTTCAAACATCGACAAGGGACACCGCACAGCCGGTGTTTTCTTAGACCTCGCAAAAGCCTTTGACACGGTCTCAATTCCCACACTCCTAAACAAACTCGAATCTTTTGGTGTCAGAGGCTTGTCCTTGGATTGGTTCAGAGGTTACTTGTCTGGTCGACATCAGCTTGTTAAAATCGGGAATTTCACTAGCGAGAGTCTTCCCGTTATCTTTGGGGTGCCACAGGGAAGCATTCTGGGACCCACTCTCTTCATCATGTACATGGACGACATCATGAGGCTAAACATCAAAGACTCGGAAGTGATCTGCTACGCTGATGACACAGCTGTTATCTTCCATGGAACCTCTTGGAAGGAGGCTTTGGTTGCAGCCGAGGGTGGGATGAGGATCATAACGTCTTGGCTGGAACATAACCTTCTAACAGTAAATTTAAAAAAAACTAATTTTGTAGCTTTTCATGTCACTCGATCCACCAGACCGGCCTTTGATTCCTTAAAAATACACAACAACAAATGCAATGTTTTAACAGTGACACCCCAGTCTGCTTCCGTCTGCAACTGTAACGCAATTGACAGAGTAGAAACGACAAAATATCTGGGCGTCATCATTGATCAGAACCTCTCTTTCAAGGCACAAATTCAAACACTCGCGAAAAGGACTCGCAAATTTATTTATGTGGCGAAACTTTTACGTGCCAGTGCTCCCAAAAATATATGTATTCAGGTTTACATCTCCCTGTGCCAATCTGTTCTGCAATACTGTATTAGCATCTGGGGCAGCGCGGCCAAGACATGCATGCTGGAGCTGGAACGGGCTCAGCGTGCCGTCCTCAAGGTGCTTCTGGGCAAGCCTCGGCGTTTCTCCACAGACGAACTATATAAGGAATCAGGGGTCTTGCGTGTACGACAACTGTTCATCCTTCGGTCACTGCTAAACATAATAAAACTCTACAGAAATCGTTCTAGCTGCAGCAAAAAGGGCAGGAAAATTCCCGAACGAATTCCACTTCCTAAAACAAAAACCCTATTCGCAACCCGATTCTCGACGTCTCTACCCATACGAGTGTTCAATGCCATAAGCAAAAATTTTACTGTACCAAAAGTCTACGCTGAAGCTAAATCGATCCTAAAAAAATGGCTGCTGGAACGGACTTATAACGAAACAGAAAGTTTACTCTGCTCTTAAAAGCCACCACACCTTCTGATAATATACCACACACACAAACACTCACACACACCCACCCACCCACACACACACACACACACACACACACACACACACACACACACACACACACACACACACACACACACACACACACACACACACACACACACACACACACACACACACACACACACACACACACACACACACACACACACACACCAATACAAACGCACACACACACACACCTTAACTGTTTTTGGATGTAAATTTATGCAGTTCCTCTCTTTCAACTCTTGTAAGTTTATGCCTTTCAAATTATCATGTAAAACTGTCAAATAAGAAACCAAACCATTAATTTTAAAAACAATAATAAAGCATCCATCCAATGAGTGATTGATGAATGTATCCAATGAGAATCTCTGCTGCGCTAGCAGAACTTACCTAGTAACTATGTGTAGTGTTGGGGTCACCAAGATACAGGCTGTGCCTAGTTTGGGACCCGCTGTTAATTGTAACTAAATGAAAGCTGTTCTGCTGTTGTAACTGCATGCTATTAATTCTTGTAATTGTAACAAAGTGTAAGCCTAATAAATATGTTTTTTTTTTTTTTTTTTTTTTTTTATTTCGTGTTATAAACGTGTATTATAATAACGAATTTTCAATTGCAATATTGTTGATGTGAGACGCAATAGTTATTATATTGCTATAGTTAAATAGCCACCATTACTTGGGATATGAATTCAAAGTGTAGTTCCTATTTTACACTTTTACTGCCTTTTCCTCAGCGTGATTTGAAGCGAGTTATGTTCAGAGCCGAGGCGTAATAAGGCCGACGGGTTCTCAAATGGCGACCACGCACCGGAAGACGTAGCGTGGGTAGGCCCCCGACAAGGTGGACCGACGACCTGGTGAAGGTCACGGTCGTCGTGGAGGTCCTTGGGGAGGCCTATGTCTAGCAGTGGACGTCTTTCGGCTGACATCTTGATAATGAAGATGTTCGCGGTTCTTAGAGGGATTAAATCAGGAATGAATCTGGAAAAAATCCCGAGTTTCTAACATGCAGAGTTAGCCAACTATAATGGCAGGGACCTGGAAATGTTTGTTGAAGAGCGATGGCTAATGTTGTTGCTGCTGATGGCGGATACTGGATGGATTGACGTCCTTAAGAAAGCCTCTGAGACAGATTGGATGAGGAAGACGGAGGACGGTGTGCTGCGGGCAGCCTGGCATTATGGCAAATGAATCTCGCAGATAATCGGTAGATGCTTGGAAATCCCACGAGGATAATTGAGACGAATGTTTACAAGTTCTTATGTAATGAAACATTAATTTGTAGCAAGCACAAATTAATGCGTAGGTTTTTACGTCGAGTTTTCCTCGTCAGTTTTTGCTGTCCCATACTCACTATAAGTATCGGTTTGTTGAAGCACATACAGCTACATAGTTACAGCTTGTGCGTGTCAAAGTCGCAGTTCACAAATTCTTGTCACCATTAAGAATTTCACCATACAAATGCCAATTCGAAGTATAGTTGTCTCAATCATCGAATTTAAACCAGCGCACTTACTCAATGAACAAGTGTTTACCACAACATGAGCGCTAAAATAAGCACTCGATTCGCCACATGGTGTAACCCAACGTAAGATAGGCTTAGGGGGGAGTGATGCAGTGGCTAATACCAAAAATATTACACGACAACTCATTGTAGGTTAGAAAAAGTCGTTTTTTTTTTTTTTTTAATAATTATATTCTAGCGCTTGACCGCAATCCCGCCTGATGGTAAGCAGTGATGCGATCGTTGATGGTAAAGCGCGCTAGTTTATTAAGAGCCTATTCACTCAGAAAAACTGAGCGAATAGGAAGGAAGACGGCAGTTGAGCGAGGTGATGCAATGTTAAACCCAACAACACGACCAATGATGCTGCACCAAAGGGCAACACTAGGCGCATCGTACCCGGCACACATCGCAACACAACTGCTCAGACCCGTCCTCCGTACGGCTTCACCAGACATCATGCCGGAACACGACAAATCGCTTGGCGGCAAGGCTTTGTCTGGTGGGTGGTAACTTCTGCCGGCGGCCGATGTTATGGCCTACCACTGTTGTTCTTGTAGCGGTGCCTACAACTCAACATGCGGGCAACGCGTCATACTGACGTCACGCAAATCCTGCATCTCACAATCAGAGTTTTCTGTGCAACTAGCAAGCAGACAAGTTCGCGACATCTATCAGTGGGCAAGTGGCCCACCAGACAATCAGTCTAGTCGGAGGATCCTCCCTATTCTATGGAGTATGAGTGGGCTTTACACGCTGCTCCTCATACCTCCTCATTTTTAACTTCTATAATATTAAAGTCCCAAACTGTGGTTTAATTATTAAAATAGAAGTTTTATTATAACGTCGACACGTGTCACGTTAATTTTCATACGTATATTTCTATACTAACGTTGTATTTCAATACTAACTTCATTCTTACAGTTACCTCTGCTCTATGCAGTACAGTGACGAAGTTTGGAACTACAAATATTTGAAAGATGTACTTGCTAGTAACACGAAAACTTAGGGAAAAACTTAACTTGAAGAGTGATTAGGTAATTCAAAATAAGGCTTCAAGATGATTTGAATGACTTGCTCGCTTCACCTAGATTTTTACAGATTCGTTCGATATAAAATCAACTGAGCGGACAAGTCTGCCTCTTTGCCGACAAACTGTGGGCATTTCGCGGGTTCGCGAAAGATAGAAAAAGAAAAAGATTAGAGATATTAGAAAGAAGAGTGGAGAGAGAGGAGGCCTTTGTAAAAGAGAAATAAAGCGTAGACTGTAGTTGTTGAAGATGAAGAGACATGGTCTAAAAGAGTCATTCAAATGACTCGACTGTCTTGCTACTATCATACCTTGACCAGAGGTTAATTTGTTGACTGCTCTATGCAACAATGAAACATTATTCATCACTTTTAGCGACCGTAATTGAAACCCACCTGTTAAGTTGTTATTAGAGTAGTTATTAAGTAGTATATAAAACATCAATAAAATGTAATAATATTAGTATTTCCGAGACTCACAATATAGTAGGTATTTTCCAAACTACAAGAAAGAGGAGGAAGTTCTCAAGGCGTCGCGTGCATTTGTGTTCTTAATATATGTAATTAAAAGAAAAATCCAATTACCACCAAACCGTAATATATACCAACATGCATTGGGCCCGCGGGATTATGACTCAGTCCCTCTCACCCCGACGATGCCTGTGTTAGCAGTGGAGACTTTATTATAGGCTAGCTATAAACGCACATTTTCTTTTTTTCCTTTTCCGATTACGCTTACCAAAAAAATCTGGGTATTGGTATTTCTTGAGTAGTTTTGATAGGCAGCTATTTTCAAGTCAGATATTATTTCGATGTATCTGGTTGGCCTGGTAGCCGACTCCAGCATGGTTGGAAAGAGGTATCAAAATAGCTCCATAAATCCATTTGTTCATGTTATGAGTTAAGTTTAAGTTAGTAGCTTCTCGGTACCGATGCCTATACTGTTTTATATGATATTTGTACTAGGAGTACATAACAGTCATGTGGCAGATAACAAATTAATTAATTACATAATTTGTGTAAATGACTTATATGGCTTAGATATCGCGATTCGTTGACAGGATGTAAAGATTACAAAGGTATTAAACATATTTGACCTGTCAATTATTCTGAGAACATGTGCTAAAATTTATAATACTACGAAATTATATTTATAAGTATTTTATCAACTGTTGTTTTAAAATTGTTGTTCAGTGATAATAAAATTCTTCTTATTTATAATAGCTATTTTAATTGTCATGTGTATTTTATTTTGATGCAGACAGAAGCTATAAACATAGTAATGGTTCTTTACACTTTTCTGCTAAATTCTTAAAACGGAGTTACTTTATTTTTATTTTTTTTAATTATATACTAGCGCTTGACCGCAATCGTTGGTAGCAAAGCGCGTTAGTTTATTAAGAGCATATTTACTCAGAAAAACTGAGCGAATAGGAAGGAAGACGGCAGGTGAGCGAGGTGATGCAATGTTAAACCCAACAACACGACCAACAATGCTGCTCCAAAGGGAGATTGATCTGATGACCCTCCACGAACAAACTCCCAACACAACAATATGAGGCGCATCGTACCCGGCACAAATCGCAACACAACTGCTCAGACCCGTCCTCCGTACGGCTTCACCAGATATCATGCCGGAACACGACAAATCGCTTGGCGGCAAGGCTTTGTCTGGTGGGTGGTAACTTCTGCCGGCGGCCGATGTTGTGGCCTACCACCTTTACCACTATTATCTTTTTTATAGCCTTAAAAAGATATTTTTTTTAGCATTGTTTCTTAAAAAACTTTTCTTTACACTAGTAATTAGTCCTGTATCGTGGGAGCGTTTAATAAGATTTAAGCTCACATACAAAAACACCCTGGCCCGGAATAACTACTTGTATTATTGTGGAATTGCAACATGCATCGTAACAGTCAATAGCTGTAACTGTGCAGTCCAATATCTATAAAGAACATTATCTTCAATAATAATTCCTTCTGTTTACTTTCAGGGGTATGTCTGATTGAACAGGAGAGCGATAGAAATACATCGACGATCGTCGTGAAGAGTCCTAGAAGGAAATACTATGGATTGTTCCAAGTAAGTATATATTTATGAATTTATGAATACAAACATTTATGCTAGCGTAATTAGAAAAGCCTGAGATGCTTTTATCCTTCTAAATTGTGGCTTCACAAAAAGAAAAGAACTTATCTATTGATCAATAACGTTACGGTTTCAATATTTGTGTAAGCCGCTTTGCTCAGGGAAGAAGGAAGGTACTTTATTTTACTTTTGTGCAAAGTGTCTTAAAATTTTTACCGGGATACATTATTGTAGACTGCAAAATGAGAATAGGAGGTAGATTAGGCATCCCAAACACAAATATAATATTGAAAATGCGAAGTTTGTTTGTTAGACTTTCATGCTAATCAAAAATACTGTTACCTGGAGAAGAATATTAATATTTATCATCTTGAATCACAAACGGAGCCTTGGCCAATAGCTGGTGAACCATTGGTGATACAATAGGGACCGCATCAGAAATAAGGTGATCCGACAGAGGACCAGAGTCACCGACATAGCTGAGAGGATTAGCAAGCTGAAGTGGCAATGGGCTGGTCACATATGCCGCAGGACCGATAACCGTTGGGGTAAACGAGTCCTCAAATGGAGACCGCGTCTCATCAAACGTAGCGTAGGACGCCCTTGAGCGAGATGGAGCGATGACATCAAAAAGGTGCTCAGGATCGAGCTTGTTGGCGTGCCATGGAGGAGGCCTGTGTCCAGCAGTGGACGAGTAGAGGCTGATGATTATGATGATGAGGGATGTTTCCTGGGTTAAAAAAAAATATTCTATTTAGTCCGTCATTCAGATTATAGAAAAATATTGGATACGTATATTTTGTTTTATCAAATCAATAAAAATTGACAAATATAAAAGGCATCAAAGATCAGGAGTGGTGGCTGGTGACGTCACTGCTCGCTAAAAAGTGTAGCGTCCAGTAACGTCACACGAGTTTTGAACGCACTGTGTCGTCTTAATTTTTTGTTTACATGGAAAAAGAAATATAGGTGTCTAGTATTTTTTGAAAATTTGACTGACGGACTAATTAGTTTTTTTTAGTCAAATACCCCATTTGACGAACTTTGCGATATTAAGTGAAGGAACACAGGTGGGTTTTAGCCCAAAGCGGGAGAGGGTATTTGATGACTTCCCAACCACACCAAAAGTGATCTGTGGAGACTACGTTGGATACAAAATCGCTTTCTCCTTTATTTTAAACCTAGTTTTGTTTATTTTTTTTTTGTGTAGGATTTAGTATGGTAGGCGGTGTTCATTTCTGGTTCCTGTCCTCAATCTAAGCGTCTCTCATTATAATTTCAGATAGGAAGTGAGTGGTGCAAGGAGGGCAAGAAAGGTGGGAAGTGTGACATCACATGTGAAGGTGAGATTACTAATAAATGAGAAATAAAATTTATTTAATTTACCTATATTACATAATACAAAATTAATAAAAAAAGCATATTTTATTAAATAATTTGTTCCTAATTATTATTAGTCATATATTTTACATAATGAAATAAAAAGGGACAAAAACAAATTCATAAGATTTAACATAGGAGAAACGAGACGGAAGCTTTGTACATTTTATATTTGTTTTATTATCTTGATACAAAAATTCTAGGTTTCACTTCTACCTTAGTGTAACATATATACATGATTATTTAGTATGTTGTCCACTTCAACTCACAGACTACAAAAACCTGTAGGCCATAAAAATATTTGTTCTATGCGGAAATCGATACGCAGCGCAAAAGTCGATCGCTCAGAGACTGCTCCAGCGGTGTCATCTTTTGGGATTTAGGACTGTTTCTGCATGGAAAATAATATTTATGTAGATCATCATCATCATCTCAGTGTTAATCCCAGTCGCATCCGTAGCTTTTCAGCTTTGGAGTCTGGGGTCCGTTTTACCAGTCTAACTATGATTTTGGCTAAATTTCGATATTTTCCGTGAAGCGACTGCCGTCTGACCTCCACAATCCGAAGGCGATATCTAAGCATTACAGTTAGACCAATTGTTAGATTTTTGAGGGCTCCAACAACCCGTAACGACTGCCAGTTGATGTTCGTATGGCAACCGGGACCAACGGCTTAACGTGCTTTCCGAGGCACGACCAGACTAGTGCAAATATTCATATTCATGCATAAAAATATTTGCACTGTGCGGGGATCGAACCCGCGTCTTCTTACGCAATGGCCGCGTTCGCTACCGCTACGCCACGGAGGCTGTCAATTTATGTAGATGTCAAACAAAAATGAAAATAAAGGAATGTGTTTTTGTGGAATGCCATCTCGCATGTCAACGTAGTAGGTTGTTGTCAGCTTAACCGGAGTTGCCTATGGGCGCCTCAGTAAATTAAGGCTTTAACCCGATGCTTAAGAAACCAAAAAATCACGTGACTGAATAATTTATATTCTACTTACAGCATTGCTAGACGAAGACATCAAAGATGATGGCGTTTGTGCCGTCAAAGTGTTCGAGGCAGAAGGATTCAAGTACTGGGCGAAATGGGAGGCGAGGTGCAAGGGACACGTTCTGCCTGATATTGAGAAGTAAGATAACACTATGTCTATATACATTTACATACAGTATCTTAAGAAAACCCTGTCCGACCCGTGAAGGTGTTGTTAGGTATTGATAACTGATTCTACTATGGATACAAAACCGGGCTAAACTTAAAAAAAATCCCCCTAAAAAATAAATATTATTTCGCAAAAAGAGGTAACTTAATAAATCTGCGTTAAGCACCCTTCCGCGGACGGCGGGCGGCAGGGCACTTTCTTTCTTTCTTTCTTTCTATGGGATACTAACTCAACGATACTATATTTATAATAGATACATATATAGATAAACATCCCAGACCCAGGCCAATTAGGAAAAGATCGTTTTCCATCATGACCTGGCCGGGGATCGAACCCGGGGCCTCCACGTCGTAGGCAGGCGTGTTGACCGCTGCACCATGGAGGACGATTTATTTCAAAATTCATTTGTATTGGTACTATGATGATTACGTAAAATTTTATATTATATTTGGTCATGTGTTTACCTAACCTTTATTATCCTTATGGGTCGGACAGGGTTTTCTTAACATACTGTATATATATATCTCTCCCTGTGCCCGATAATATCAATGTCGCAACTCGGCTATGAAAGTTGCTCAGAGATTGCTATAAAATTGCTGCGACCATGAACGTCGCCTATGGTAGCTTTTTCTTTTCGGTGTGGAATATTCTCATGGGTGTCCGCTGCTCTAAGGTGGACGGCGGGGTCTGTTAGACTCTAACTGACTAAAAAGCAACTAATATTCCAGTGTTCCATCATGAACGCTTTAAAGGATACTTCCATAATATCTAATGAAAGTTGTCTCAAATTAAGTTCCTTATTATCCTTTTACAGCATCAGCAATTGTCTCACTCTCAATATTAACTTAATTTTTTGTTTTAACGACCTGTTGAGTTTCCACCCTTATGTAGTTGACGCCACTACGATCCGGACGAAGCGTTTCGCCTCGACTTTTATATCGGTACATCGAAGGACTGGAATAGTTTACCAGCGGCGGTTTTTCCGTCTGACTACAATTTAAGTGTCTTCAAGGCTAGAGTGAATATGCTCTTACTAAATTAGTGCGCTTTACCATCAAGCAGAAGGAAGGACGACACGATTGATGCAGTGTCGCGGGTTCGATTCCTGCACGGAACAAATGTATGTATGGCCTACAATTAGTTGTTCCGGGTCTGGCTGTTTGTGTATTTGAGTTTATATATTTGTAAACGCACCCACGATACAAGAGAAATTTCTAGTGTCATTACTTACCACTAGTTAATATAAAAAAAAAAAAAAACAATAATTATTTTAATGTCTTGTACGTCAAAGCAAAAAACTACCCGTCTTAATAAGGCTCATATTACTCAGTACTAGATGGGCTGTAAAGGTCAGTTAGGCAGTCGATTCACTTCACTTAAAGAACAGGTATTTAGTTGCCTCCGGTTAGACAGGAAACCGTTCCCAGCAAAGTTGGGTTAAAGGCCAGGAGAACGACGATGACGTCAATATACCAACAGTATAAATGAAATGAATGAACACTATGCCATACATTCATAAGCTTTTATTAATTTTTTAATTATGGTATAAAGGGTGTATCTGACATCGACGTACAAACGAGTACATAGTACATAGTACATACAGTACATGATTCTGAATCCCCCAATAATCCCCCAATTTTTCGTCGGCTTTTTCATGATTAAAAAAAATATATGTAGTTTTTTTCACTTTAGACCGTTCATAATTGCTATACTTTTATAACCCAATAAAATTTTAAAGTAAAAATTAATTAATTCGCTAATTACACAAAAAGCGCAATGAAAACAAAACTCGAAAAACTATCTTATGAGCTGATTTAATGGAGTTCACATCAGGGATCAACATCATACCTACAAACCCGCACGGCGGCACGCTTGCAACGTTCAAAGGCCGAGCCAACACTTTTTTTAAACATTTCTGTAATCGTTCATTAACGATATAAATGACTATCATAATTTTATTAGTGGCATGCGGTCTAGCCTTTTCGCGAAGTTTGCGTTACGATGTCAGATACACCCTGTATGTAAAGACGACAGCACATCAAGCTACTACAATCTGTCAGAATTCTGTATTAAATTTCCAACCTCTTCTCTAAAGCATTAAGGCTCAAAGTTGATTGGGGTTGGGATGTTTCCCGGGTAAAAAAAATGATTCTATTTAGTCCGTCATTCATTATAGAAAAAAAAATGGATACGTATATTTTGTTTTATCAATTCAATAAAAATTGACAAATATAAAAGGCATCAAAGATCATGATTGGTGGCCTTTACTGCTCGCTAAAAAGTGTGGCGTGCAGTGACGTCACACGAGTTTTCAACGCACTGTGTCGTCTTCATTTTTTGTTTATATGAAATAAGGAAAAAAAAACGTGTCTAGTATTTTTTGGAAATCTGACTGACGGACTAATTAGTTTTTTTAGTCAACTACCCTATTATTTGGCAGTTTCGGGTAGCTTGACCTGCTGTTGTCCGTACACAGTAAAAGAGAAGGTTAAACGGCTGCCCCAGCTCGGTTAAACGAATAGGAACTTAACACTAACATATTATATTTATACAATATGTAAAGAAAACCCTGTCCAATCCGTGAAGGTATTGTTAGGTATCGATAACTGATTCTACTAATGGATACAAAGCCGGGCTAAACTTAAAAAAAAACATCCCCCTAAAAAAATAAATATTATTTTGCAAAAAGAGGTAACTTAATACATGTGCGGTAAGCAACACTTCCGCGGGCGGCGGGGGGCATGGCACGTGGTCGCATCGCTATTCGCTCATAATAATACCGGTGTTGTCACTTTTTAAAAAAATACCAAATTTCCGAGAAGTTGGAATTAATTCGCGGGGAAAGATTATTTCAAAATTCTTTAGTGTTGTTACTATGATGATTACGTAAAATTTCATATTATATTTGGTCATGTGTTTACCTAACCTTTATTACCCTTATGGGTAGGACAGGGTTTTCTTTACATATTGTATATTCCTTCATGAATTATTTAGTATTTGAAAATTTCTTTTAACTTTCGTGAACTAATAGACAGAAAAATGTTTATAAATTATTTTTTTGCATTATTTTTATTGGACATGATAAGATCAGAGAATTTCTTTATACGTATTTCCTTCAAGGTATATAGGCGATAAGGTATATCGCAAAATCACCAGTGAAAAACAATTATCAATAGAAATCGTCGCCGACATCTTAAAACACCTAGATAGAAATTCATAGCAATGTTATTATTTGAAGGTTTTGTACCTTTGTCGTAAGAGTTACGCGATATTATTTTCAGTAATGTGTAGATATGAAAAGTTTCCAAAACTTTTTAATTACAAAATTCTAATTATCAGCGATTCTGCATTATATATTGCTAGGAATCATGTTTATACGTGCATTTTCATTGCGGGGTCTCATGCATACTTCAGTTTAACCATGCCCTTTATATGTATACATTAATTACTTGTAGATCGATTTCCATTTATTAAAATAAAAAAGAAAAACATTCCATTGAAAAACCATAACACATATGTGACGATATTAAAATTACAATGTGGGAAATGGGATTTGCTTTTGTTGTTTGTAGATAAATTTGACATTTCGATAAAAGGGTCTCATGCAGGAATTGTCGAGATAAATGATTGTTTTAATGGCCTCGTTGGTTTAGTAGTCGCAAGGGCAACAGCTTAACATGAGTTCCTGGATTTGATGCCCAGGTAAAGTGGTATTAAGTTTTTTTTTTTCTGCTCAAATTTTAAGTGAAAAAGTTTGTGTGATTGTACGTTTGTTACTCTTTCACGCAAAAACCTTTTAACATATTTTGACGAAATTTGATACTGGGATAGTTTAATCCTAAGTTGAAAATATATAATTATATCCCAATAGTTCCATGGGACCGAAAATTTTCCATATAAAATCGCGGGGCACAGCAAGTTAAAAACTTAACAAAAAAAAAACTTGGTTTTTATAGGTATTTTCTTGTGCAATGCTTAAAGTTATTATTTATACTTATTCTAGCCGCGCTCGCGGTTTCACCCGCGTAATTAGTAGTAGAACGATGATTTAGATGATTTTCGATATAGATAAAAACCTATTTTCATTCCTAACGAACATGTATTCTTTTTTAATAATTTTAAACTAGCGCTTCACCGCAATCCCGCCTGATGGTAAGCAATGATGCGATTGTTCTTGGTAAAGCGCGCTAGTTTATTAAGAGCCTATTCACTCAGAAAAACTGAGCGAATAGGAAGGAAGACGGCAGTTGAGCGAGGTGATGCAATGTTAAATCCAACAACACGACCAACGATGCTGCGCCAAAGGCAGATTGATCTGAAGACCCTCCACGACCAAACTCCCAACACAACAACATTAGGCGCATCGTACCCGGCACACATCGCAACGCAACTGCTCAGACCCGTCCTCCGTATATACGAAATTTCATTAAAATCGGTTCGCCGTTTTCGAGGAGTTCAGTCACTGTGACAGGAGAAATTTATACAATACTAGCGGCCGCCAGTGACTTCGTTCGCGTGATTTAGTTATACTCCGCTCCTATTGGTTGGAGCGTGATATTATATAGCCTAAAGCGTTCCTGGATTAATTGGCTATCCAATGCAACACAAGATTTTTCCAAATCGGACTAGTAGTTCCTGAGATTAGTGTGTTCAAACAAACAAATATACAAACTCTTCAGCTTTATATATTAGTATAGCTAAGATATATTTATTTTAAAACGTTGCACCACACTAGAAATTTCTCCTGTGTCGTGGGTGCGTTTACAAACATACATATAACTCACATGCATAAACATTCAGACCAGGAACAACTACTTGTAGGCCATACAAATATTTGTTTCATGCGGGAATCGAACTCGCGACACTTCACGACACGCTCACGACAGGTTAACCACTGCGCTAACCGTGCAGTCAATTCCAAAAAAAAAAACGTCGAATAAAAAAATAAGGACTTATTTTTTGTTTTGAAACTGAGTCTCACTTATACGCGTTTTTGACTTTACATTCGCATGGCGCGTTTTATACCTGTTCAACGTTTAATGAACTTCATCAAGTTTTATCGCGAGATATTTAACGAGACCTTTTCGAGGCCATAATTATATCGTTGTTTTATTTTGTCTATCTTGAATATTATTACTTTGTTTATTCACATTATCTGCTTTGATAACATATCGCATCGTAAAGGTGAGCGTCTACAAGTTTTCTTGAAACTCTATCTGCGTATAGTAGATATGTAGTCACTTTTAGTGTCTGTACAAACTCCACAATTATTTTAATACAGTTTCACCATCATACAGAGTATTTATTGAAATAAAATCGTTTATTAAGCAAGTAGGATCACTGATCACGTTTACACGTCACATGCTTTTTTTTAAACTAGATGAAGCCGGCATTTCCTAACTGACTACCCATGACAAGAAATAGCTGAAACAGACTCAGGGATTATCGTCTTTTTTCTAGTCCAGACATTAAAAATGAAAATTTTTACAATAATTTACGTTATAATTACGCATATTGCTTAATAACAATGCTTAACAGAGCGAGCAGCTCAGTCCCAAGTTTTTTGTCTTCTAAATAATCTGAGATTATATATAATATGTAAAGAAAGCCCTGTCCGATCCGTGAAGGTATTGTTAGGTATCGATAACTGATTCTACTAATGGATACAAAGCCGGGCCAAACTTAGCAAAAAGATCCCCCCCAAAAAAAAAAGTCGCAAAAAGGGGTAACTTAATACATTTGCGGTAAGCAACCCTTTCCGGTGGGGCGGGGGACAGGGCACGCAGCACGTGGCCGCATCGCTATTCGCTCATAATAATACAGATGTTGTCACTTTTTTAAAAATTATCAAATTTCGGGGAAGTTGGAATTAGTTCGTGGGAAAAAAAGATTATTTCAAAATTCATTACTATTGTTTCTATGATGATTACGTAAAATTTTATATTATATTTTGTCAAGTGTTTACCTAACCTGTATTATCCTTATGGGTCGGACAGGGTTTTCTTTACATATTGTATATTGTGGAAGATCTATGGCCATTTATTTTGTGTTAGGTATACTGTGCCATTCCTCTCCTAAGGCTTGATCAAAATCCTTACAAGAACTCTTTTCAGGCGCCGTCAGGAACCACCACGCAGGTCCAGGTCATGTCGCAATCTCTTTCAGAACTGGCTTTGGTGATTTTATTGACGTTGTGTGTAGGCACTCACAGTGTGGAGATTTTTGCCATGCAATCATCGAGCTATTTAGGCGCATTTGAGCCTGGCAGTCTTCTTTTGTTATATAGCCTGAAGCCTTCCTGAATTAATGGGCTATCCAACGCAAAAAGAATTTTTCAAATCGGACCAGTAGTTCCTGAGATTACCGCGTTCAAACAAATAAACAAACAAACTCTTCAGCTTTATAAAGGCTGCATCTGACATCGACGCTCAAACGAGTACCATGGATCCAGTACATGAAACTGAACCCCCCAGTGGTGGAATTTTTCGTCGGCTTTTTCATGATCTAAAAAAAACATATATGTATTTTTTTTTTCACTTTAGACCGTTCATAATTGCCATACTTTTATAACCTAATAAGATTTTAAAGTAAAAATTTATTAATTCGCTAATTACATAAAAAAGCGCAATGTGAACAAACCTCGAAAAACTATCCTATCAGCTGATTTATTAGAGTTCACATCAGGGGTCAACGTCATACCCACAAACACGCGCGGCGGCACGCTTGCAATGTTCAAAGGCCGAGCCGACGCTTTTTTTTAAACACTGTTATTTCTGTAACTGCTCATTAACGATATAAATGACTATCATAATTTAATTAGTGCCATGCGGTATAAACTTCTCGTGAAGTTTGCATTACGATGTCAGATACACCCTGTATGTAAAGACGACAGCACATCAAGCTACTACAATCTGTCAGAATTCTGTATTAAATTTTCAACCTCTTCTCTAAAGCACTAAGGCTCAGATTAGTAAGTATAGATGATCAGCCTACAATGTTCTCATTTCACAGGAGCGACACAGGCCTCCTCTCTATGAGAGGGAGCAGGTCATAATCTACCACGCGGGCCCAGTGCGGGTTGGTAGATGTCATATGTCTTCGAAGTTTTTCCTCTAAGAAATGCGATCCCTCACGATGTTTTCCTTCACCGTTTTGAGGGCATTGGTGATGAAATAATTTACACAAAGTTAAGCGCCATAACATCGGCCGCCGGCAGGCTTTGTATGGTGGGTGGTAACCCACCAGACAAAGCCTTGCCGCTAAGATATTTGTCGTGTTCCCGCATGATGTCTGGTGAAGCCGTACGAAGGACGGGTCTGAGCAGTTGTGTTGCGATGTGTGCCGGGTACGATGCGCCTAATGTTGTTGTGTTGGAAGTTTGGTCGTGGATGATCTTCAGATCAATCTCCCTTTGGCGCAGCATCGTTGGCCGTGTTGTTGGGTTTAACATTGCATCACCTCGCTCAACTGCCGTCTTCCTTCCTATTCGCTCAGTTTTTCTGAGTGAATAGGCTCTTAATATACTAACGCGCTTTACCATCAACGATCGCATCACTGCTTACCATCAGGCGGGATTGCGGTCATGCATAAACAGTAGGCCACCGTTGTTCTTAAATTGACATAACTTTAATATTAAATTTTATCTATTGCAAAAATCACGATATTTTGATATGTACCTATATCACCATAGCACCCATATGTAACGCATTACGCGTACAAAGCCTGCTGTCAAAATCCATCGAAAAAGTAAAGGGCCCATGTGAGAGTATTTGAAAGTTTCGGCAAACTAAACCCGAATGGCAATTAATTACAATAACTTTTTCGGATGGGTTAAACCACATCTGGAGTAGGGATACCTGATGTCCATAGGTATATAGGATACTGTGGCAGCGGTTACGTTCCAATAGAGATGTTTCCTGGGTAAAAAAAATTATGGTATTTAGTCCGTCATTCAGATATATCATCATCATCATCAGGTGGGCACAGGTCTCCTCTCATTCAGATAAGGATTGAGCGTAATCACCACGCTTGGTCAATGCGGGTTGGCGATTTCAGATTTAAAGTCCAGGTTTCCTCAAGATGTTTCCCTTCACCTTCAGTCATTGGTGTCCAAGATAGACTTAGAAAGTACATATAACTTTAGAAAAGTTACATTGGTACTTGCCTGACCTGGCATCGAACCCGCGCACTCCTACTTGAGAGGTTGGTGTTTTAACCACTAGGCCACAGGAAAAATATTGGATCGTAAATTTTGTTTTACCAAATCAATTAAACTTGACAAATATAAAAGGCATCAAAGATCAGGAGTGGTGGCTGGTGACGCTTGTGGTGGCCTAGTGTTTAAAACATCAGCCTCGCAAGTATGAGTGAACAGGTTGGATTGTAGGTCAGGAATGTACTAATGTAACTTTTGTAAGGTATATGTACTTTTTAAGTATATCTTGGACACCAATGGCCAATGAGGTGAAGGAAAACATCTTGAGGAAACCTGGACTTGAGGTCTGAAATTGCCAACCCGCATTGAGCAAGCGTGGTGATTACGCTCAATCCTTCTCTGTATGAGATCAGACCTGTGCCCAGCAGTGGGAAGATAAAAAGGTTGATGACGATGATAGCTGATACGGAGTAGGAGACGAACGTATCCTCGGCTCAAACTACTATTCAATACTACGCATTTCAATCGCTGATGGTAAAGCGTACTAGTTTATTAAGAGCCTATTCACTCTAGCCTTGAAGACACTCAAATTGTAGTGCAACGGAAACATCGCTGCTGGCAAATTGTTCCAGTCCCTCGATGTACGCGGTATAAAGGAGGAGGCGAAACGCTTCGTCCGGATCATAGAGGTGTTAACAAAGTATGGGTGGAAACTGGCTGTACGACGGGTTGTCCGATGGTGGAACGGAGATTGGAGAATTAAATTATGCAATTCCCTTCGCACACTCCCCAAAATGCATCCTATAGAACACCGAAAGGCTGGCTAGTCTACGTCTGTGCTCTAGGCTTTGGAGACCATCTCGAATTAAAACAGGGTTACCAATCATCCCTTCGCACGCCTCTCCACTGAATCCAAAGTGGCCAGGTGGCACTTAGTAGCACCAGCCCAAATGTGGCTCCAGTACTCCACACACGAACGGACTTGTGCTTTGTACAACATTAGCCTATAAAGGTCGACTGTTGGATAAAGGCCTCCCAAAGACTTAGGTACCACGTTGGCCGATCTTGTGCTGCTGATATCCATCGGCTTCCCGCGACCTTCACCAGGTCATCGGTCCACCTTGTTGGGCCGTCCCTATGCTGCGTCTTGCGGTACGTGGCTGCCACTCCAGAACAGTCCCATCGGCCACCGTTCTACGAGCAATGTGCCCCGCCCACTGCTATCTCCTTAGTCTGCTTAAATTAAAACAATAACAAATATGGCCGGCGTTTTGTGTGCATTGACTTAGTATATTGACTCAAGCATTTGCAAAATTTTGTATTATTACTGAGGTAAATATAGATCCACAGCTAAGATAAATATATGCACAGTGCGGACCGAAACATAAAGGTCTGCCAATATTTGCAAAGGCAATATTAGTATTAAGGCAAAGATGTTGTGTATGTAACGAAGTAAATATTCTAGAATCATTGTCTCCAATACATACACATGAGCGACACGGTCCTATGGAGAAAATTGGCCCCGAACCTTTAAAGATCAAACCTGTCTGATACATGCCCATCATCTTGATTGCGAAATACACTATAAAAGACAATGCATAACTTTGAAGGCTATTGCTAATAAATTGCCTCATTTTATCCCTAAAATTTGAACCCTTAAAGTAGCAGCGCAACGTAGGTAAACACTGCAATCATCATCGTCATGATAAACCTTTTTGATAGTGTACAGAGGAGGATTGAGCATAATCACCACAATTGCTCAATGCGGATTGACGATTTCAGACTTAAAGTTTAGGTTTCCTCAAGATGTTTTTAATTCACCTTGTAATCAGTCATTGGTATCCAAGATATACTTAGAAAGTACATATAACTTAGAAAAGTTACATTGCTATTTGCCTGACCTGGAATCGAACCATACTTGAGAGGCTGTTGTTTTAACTACTAAGCTACCACGACTTATTATGTTTACATGATGTGTAAATCGTATAAATCGTAAAAAGTACATAATAAAACATATTATGTTTGGAACATTTAATCTATGATTAATTAATTAACTCATTTCAACCACCAGTTAAGTGTAAGTTTGTTAAGTTAACAAAATAATTACGCAGTTATTATTTTAAATCAACATCATCATTTTAGCCAACCGGAACTTGACTGCTTGACGCAGTCCCTCGTCAAGCGTCACATCTTCCGCTCCCATGCTTCTCACATCCAGCAGATTCCCACGACCTTCACCAGTCCACCGAACCAACTTGTTTTTAATGCATAATAAATATCTATACAAGGAATTGAACGTAAACAAGTGAAGTTATGAATGAGAATCATTTTCCTTAACAAGATATCATCAAATCACTTTGGTTTTTACGTGCTAGTGCCTATGTGAACCAAGGCATGACTTTGATCATTAAATAAATCGGTTCTACGTAAAAAAAATATAAAGTAGATATTCTTATTATCCTGCGTGTCGAGGTGTACAATTATTTATTAATTATTTTTTACATTTTAATGAAACTTACAGCTAGCATATATACAGGTAGAAGATATTAGTGAAAGAAGGTCAATTAAAAGTTTCCACAGACAATATTAGGTTAGCATAAGAGACAGTAATAGGTACAGCAAAGGACAGGAAAGTGAAATCAAGAACAAGTAAGCACTCGGAGAGTATTATATTGTAATAGCATATTGACTTCATCACGTACCTATATTCGCATTCAATCCTAACTTATACTACTAACGTCATAATATCCTTATAAATAAACAAATAAATTTAATTTATTTCATGCACCAAGACTCATATAAACAGATAAATAAAAGGTAACATCTCCTTATTCTTAAGCCTATAGAGCTTTACTGCTGGACAAAGGCCTCCCCCTACTCTTTCATTGCTTTGGAAGGATTTGCCATTCAGGGTGCCTGACTTAGCTCACGCAACACTATTTAGTTTGACAGTTCAACAGTATCATTACGTTATTAGATATATAAGTCGTGGTAGCTTAGTAGTTAAAACAACAGCCTCTCAAGTATGGTTCGATTCCAGGTCAGGCAAATAGCAATGTAACTTTTCTAAGTTATATGTACTTTCTAAGTATATCTTGGATACCAATGACTGATTACAAGGTGAATTAAAAACATCTTAAGGAAACCTAAACTTTAAGTCTGAAATCGTCAATCCGCATTGAGCAATTGTGGTGATTATGCTCAATCCTTCTCTGTACACGATCAAAAAGGTTTATCATGACGATGATGATTGCAGTGTTTACCTACGTTGCGCTGCTACTTTAAGGGTTCAAATTTTAGGGATAAAATGAGGCAATTTATTAGCAATAGCCTTCAAAGTTATGCATTGTCTTTTATAGTGTATTTCGCAATCAAGATGATGGGCATGTATCAGACAGGTTTGATCTTTAAAGGTTCGGGGCCAATTTTCTCCATAGGACCGTGTCGCTCATGTGTATGTATTGGAGACAATGATTCTAGAATATTTACTTCGTTACATACACAGCATCTTTGCCTTAATACTAATATTGCCTTTGCAAATATTGGCAGACCTTTATGTTTCGGTCCGCACTGTGCATATGTTCATGTATATTTGTCAAAGGTGTTATATAATGGCGTTTGCTAGTTGATGGAATTGGATCTAATGACTTATCATTATCAACGAAGGCAAATGGACGAACTTTCTCTTCACTATTGTCATGTGAAGGTGACGGACTGGACTTTAAATTAATGGATTTTGTGATTTTTTTCCCAGTTTCTAGTTTGTTGTGTAATGAATCAGCAATATAGCCTTCTGCAACTTTGTCTGACTTCTAACCTCCTAGTCGCTTTAAGGACGTCAAATTGACTCCTGAATATGCGAATAATGTAGCAGAGGTCCTCCTGAAGCTGTGTCCAGTATAATACTCTGCATCCGGCAGACTAAGAAACGTAGCTATTTCTTTTGGCATATTACCAAATTTGTTTATCCCGACTGCTTGAGATGTACACTTTCCTTTTTGATAATTTTGGAAAAAACGGTCGTATTTTCCTTTTTGGGACCGCTGATTCATATATTTTTGCACTATTCTAAGAAAATCTCCTTCAACAACAAAGCTTCTCGGTATCTTATTTTTTGTATTCGGAATCTTGATTAGTAGCATTTTTTCATGGGCTTCAATATCTTTTAAAGTAATATTGGATAACTCCTCTCTGCGGCAAGCACCAACAATGCCAAAAATCAGCGCAACCTACAAAAAAAGGGATTTTATTAATATTTTTTTAAACAATTTAATGACTGTATTTTGCGATTTCGTAAACTGAATACTAAAGAAAAATATAAGTACTTATTAATTAATTACCTTTGTGGCTAAATAACGATCATCGGGAGCTTCGTTTAAAAACCTTTCCACTTCATTCGATGTTAATATTTTCGACTTTTTAGTTGTAAAACCGTCTGATTGTCGTTTTAAGAAAGCATTTAGTTTTGGGTATTGACTTATACCCACGCTGTTTCTTATTTTCAGCATACTTTTTATCATCGAAAACCTCGACCATAATGTAGAAGGTTTAAATTTTGCTGACAGTTCGGAGAAATATGCCAACATAACATTTTCTGAAAAACTATTTGCCTTTTTCTCTTCTCTCCACGCAATAAATTCGTTGTATACAGTATGTTAAGAAAACCCTGTCCGACTCGTGAAGGTGTTGTTAGGTATCGATAACTGATTCTACTAATGGATACAAAACCGGGCTAAACTTTAAAAAAAAAATCCTCCTAAAAAAATAAATATTATTTCGCAAAAAGAGGTAACTTACCAAATGTGCGTTGAACACCCTTCCGCGAGCGGCGGGGCGCAGGGCACGCATCGCTATTCGCTCATAATAATACCGGTGTTGCCACTTTTTTTAAAATGACCAAATTTCGGGGAAGTTGGAATTAATTGGAGGGAAAAAAAGATTATTTAAAAATTCATTTGTATTGGTACTATGATGATTACGTATAATTTTATATTATATTTGGTCATGTGGTTACCTAACCTTTATTATCCTTATGGGTCGGACAGGGTTTTCTTAACATACTGTATAGATATGTAGCGACTTTTTGACTTTTCCGGTAAAATGTTCTCCGAAGCATTTTGTGCAATTATACTGAGTTCCGGTGGTGTTAATTCAAATAAAATATCGTCGAAATTACTCATTTTGTGCAACAAACAACTAAACTCGCAAAGAAAATTTTTGAAAAATGGCGCAAACCGTAAAAGAATATAATTATGTAAGCAGAGATTTTTTTTTCTTCACCCATTCGATTAGGCAAAGGAAACTATGCCCATACAGCCAAGTCTTCAGTAGAATTTTTGTTAAAACTCTGTAGTAAAGATTAATACTAGCCACTAAGAACACCATGTACAAATTTTATATTTTGGATTTTGTTTTTTTTTTTGGACACTTCCTTACTTGTCAATAAAAACCTTTCAGTAGACTGCGCAATTTTCTGTTATATTTATTATATAAATTAGTGGTTATGGGCCATTAAGAATAACGAATACAGTTAAAACAGTAAGAAATACGTATTCTGCAAGTATTTTATGAGCAAGTGCTATGGAAAATATACCATCGGGTGATCGGTCGAAGACCACGTCAACGGCAGAACTACCGGCACAATCGCAGCTCATAAACAAGCTGAGAGGTAGCAGTAACTTTTCTAATTGGATGTTTTCTATACAATGCTATTTAGTCGACCTTGACCTCTGGGAGATTACTACAAGTCAGCCCAACCTCAGTGATCCAGTACAAAAAAGGCGAGATGAGAAGGCACGAGCGAAAATATGCCTACTTTGCGACGAGTCTGTATATCCAGTTATACGACCGGCCACATCAGCTTTTGACGTACTAAACAGGCTGAGAAAAGCATATGCGGATAGCGGCTTAACCAGAAGATTATCACTTATGCAAAGGTTGCTAAGCAATAAGTACACTGGTAGCATCCAGAGCTACACAAACGCGGCAACAAGCATTCAACAAGAGCTACAGGCAATTGGCAAGGCAGTCGAAGACGAGTTTCTCGCTATTATCATACTAGCAGGCCTACCTGAAGAATTTCGACCGCTAGTAATTATTAATAATAATAATTATTTATTTATCTAAAGACAACAATGGTCCAATGGTTAGTAACTTATCTACTAAGGGTTAGTAACACTTAAAAACTAATCATGCCCGCCGCACAAGCAAAGCTAACCAGTACCTGAGCACCGGCGCATCGTACTTATCGGCCATGGCTTGTAGGAAGCTGTTAGTGCTGGTCCTAGTTCTACCTAGTAATGAGGCCGCCTTTTTTCTCATGATGGCATAAAAATCATCAACTCGCGCCAAAGCGAACATGCCGGACGCACTGCAGTACCTAGGTAACCCTAACAGCACCCTAAAACCATTATTATATTGCACCCGCAGGGCGTCTAGAGCCTTCCGCGTACAGTTAACCCACAAACCGCCCGTGTAGAATGACTGACAAAAAGCTTTACACAAAGTGATTTTGACCACATTACTACAACGTGCAAATCTGTGAGCCAACATGTTGCATCTAACTGCTAGCGCCCTGCGTTCGCGTTCAATGTCTACTTGATCTTTGAGATCCGCAGTCAAATAATGGCCCAGGTATTTAAATTGGGTAACCCTATTTAGTGGTTTCCCATTTAAACAAATTATTTATTTATTTCTTAATATCTATGGTATTTTGATGTTGGTAGATTTATCTAAAAAAATTGCATAATTTAAAATGCAAAAATATTAATGGTTACATAAGTTTTATTGTTTCTTTGACTTTGTGATTTATAATAATAATAATAATAATTTATTTCAGACGTAGTCCATATAATGTTAGTAATACAAAAATTGAAATACAAATAAAACCTTATAAATCTATTGTTAGTACACAAAACAGAAATACAACACAATCAAATGGAAACGCACAGAAGTTCAAGCTATGCCAAGCCCAGGACGCGACCACCCGTAGTGTGTAGTCGCATCCAGTGCCGCCACATCGGCGAGTCCCAGCGGTCCACGAAAACATTCAGAAGACTGTTCGGGCTGGCCCGCATTCGCTTCAAGAGAGATGCACAGCGCTTTCGCATGATGGCATGGAAACCATCCACTCTTTTTTCAGCAAACATTGCTGAAGCGCTGCAGCAGCGCCGTAGTCCGAACAGTATTCTGAACGCATTATTATATTGGACTCGCAGAGCGGTGCATGTACGCTGCGTGTACTTAGTCCACAGGCTGCAAGTGTAAAAGGACTGGCAGAAGGCCTTAAATAACGTCACCTTGACTTGCTCGGTACACCGTGCAAACCTGCGGGCCAGCATGTTACAGCGCACAGACAGCGCCCTGCGTTCCCTCTCCAAATCACAGTCATCACTCAGATCTTCAGAGACCCAGTGACCCAGATACTTAAAACTAGACACTCTGTTTAAGGTGGTACCGCAAAGATACAGAGGAGGCACACTAGCGAATGATTTGTTACCAGCCTTAAACACCATCACTTCACTCTTCTTTACATTATATCTGAGTCCATGGGCTCGTGCATATCTTTCACAAACTTCTAGCAGTTTACGCATGGCACTAATCGACGGGCTCAGCAGCACCATGTCATCCGCGTAGCTTATATTATTGACGCACTGTCCATCTATATGGCACCCTATGCCTGCTCTGCTGAGCTCGCCGATCAGCTCATTCATGTACAAGTTAAAGAGACGAGGAGAGGTTAACCCCCCTTGCCTCACCCCGCACTCCAACCCATACATGTCCGAGTGTGTGCCTGCCCATCGCACAGTATTCCTTTGGCTCGAGTACCAATATCTCAAAACAGCGATAACGTTACCTGACACGTCCGTTTCATTTTTCAATTTGTGCCACAACACGTCATATGACACCAAATCAAATGCCCTGGATAAGTCCAGGTAACAGGCATAGACCGGCGTACTTCTGTCTGTATAATACTGTACAGTCTGCTTGAGGCACAGAATGGCACTTTCAGTCGAGAGACCAGGTCTGAAACCAAATTGAGCATCATGAAGCTTTATGTGCCTATCCATGTGTTTGTCAAGCAGACTGTCCAGCACTTTTGCTATTACAGTAGCCAGCGAGATTGGTCTATAGTTAGCCAGGTCTGAGACATCCCCCGTTTTGTTTTTTATAACCGGAACAACCACGGTCCGCATAAGTTCGTCCGGTAGGTAACAATGACTCACACATAAGGTGAAAAACATAGCAAGCACTCGAGACAAATGGAAACCAGCATGCTTCAGATGTTCAATGCTAAGACCATCGTGACCAGGGGACCTACCTCGCACCATTTTACAAATTACGGAGGCAACTTCCTTGGCACTAAATCGAACATTAACGTCCCCTGCCACGACTTCAGCACCTCGCATCAGGTCAAAAGACCCCACAGTAGGAGGTTCCACCTTGAAATGACTCCGAAACAGGTTAGCTATATCACGGGGCTCATGCACGCCCGCAACGCTCACAGGTAGACTCGATTTTGGGTTCAATTTATTTGTCTTTTTCCAGAATTTACCAAATTGTTTGTCTGAATGATGCTGTGCAATTATATCTAACTTGATTTGTTTCTCATTATCTTGACAAAATTTTACCCGCGATTTAAAAATTCTCCTCGTTTGGCACATGCTATCATAGATAGGTCCACTTCTTTGTTTCCCATTCAATAACCAGTGTTGATAACATAATCGAGCCTCTCTGTGAGCAGCGCTAACGTACCTGTTCCACCCCGGTATATATTTGTGTTTCTTGGACACAGGACCAGCATAACTGTCTACCGCCGCCTTACTAATTATTTGTACAATATCGTTATACATTTCCTTCAAAATACGCTTGTGATCCTTACTATAACAACAGTGATCGGCGCAGTACATAAACTCGACAGGAAAAAGAATCTTTCTCAGTTGCGAGTGACAACTTTCATAATACTTTCCGGTCTGTTCACTGTTTCTTTCTCCCCAGATCACTTTATTAAAAACGTTATCAGTTGCAACAAATTTCGGCCTAATTAATTTTAAATCACACTCAACCAACAAGGGACAATGATCAGACCAGTAAGCATCATATAATACGGACACTTTACGTATTGAGCGTCTCGCCGCACTGGTCGTCACACAGTGATCGAGCCATCGCAGACAGCCGTGTGCCTCACTCACAAACGTATATGTGTCTATAGGTAGCAAATCCATATCTACGCACGACCATGATCGCTCGTTACAAAAGTTTATTAGTTCACTTGAAAACAACTCACCTGGGTGTGCATTAAAGTCTCCCAGTATAAAAACAGACTCCACAGCATTATTTTCAATCAACGCATTAACTTCACTAAGGCAATCAGTGAATTCAATTAAATTATCGGCCCCCGCGGTTGGCATGTACACTGATACTACCATAATCGATCTATCACTGAGCACTATTTTAATGGCCGCAATACGCACATTGTCACACGGTATCACTGTAACGCACGGGAACGTAGACTTCCTCCAGAGCAGAGCCACGCCACCGTATGGCCTGCCCCTTAATACTCCAGCTGTCGTATCAACGGCCGAGGTACCCGTGAAAGCAAACCCGTCGTCAATAGTACCAAGAAAAGGTACGTCATGCGGCAACAACCACGTTTCTTGAAGAGCAATTATGTCAGTTGTCCTGCACAACCTCCGTATGCAATCCACCGATCTATTAACATTTTTACAATTAAAACTAACAAGTTTCATTGGCGTATTACCCACTTGTTCCATTTTGTTTTGTCTTGAAATTCACAAAACGTCGATACGCGACGCCTTCTGGCCAAAAGTCATCATTGAGAAACATTTCCACACATTCCTTTGGTACCAGTATTTTGTACGCATCATATTGTTTTGGTAATTTCATAGACATTTTTTCTACGTGTACCGCCACCTCAGATTTACTCGAAATATAACTTAGAATGTCACACACGGGCACGTCCTTCGCAACATTATAAATATAAATGGGGATTTTTATATCCGCAGCTTTGAAGACTGAATTCGGACTCGAAATAGCCTTCCCTCTGTTTGCAGCAAAGCGGTTCCGTAGACGCTTCCTCTGCACTACGCTCCATTCTGTGTCTGCTTCGTGTTTCTTCCACTCGCCAACACGTACAACATCGGCCATCGATTTCTTTTTTCTAAATACGTCCCTATTAACGTTCGGAGACGCCGTGGCATTAGAACACACGAATACCAAACTAACGTCAGAAAATGTTATAGCAGCCCTATTGAAGGAAGACTCCAGGAAATCTTTACCTACCAGTGTTAAAGAACCTAGCACGACGGCATTGCAAACTAACGAGCAGCAGAAGAAGAAACTCTTTTGTACATTTTGTAAAAAAACCGGGCATGTCGTATCACAGTGTAGGAAGTTAAAGAAAAATAAGATTTCAGTTTCGGCAAAGTGTAATTCAAATTATACATCCCACTCTACACTTTCATCTTGTTTTTCTAACATCCCTTTTTCAGGTTCAGAGGATTGGATCCTAGACTCTGGTGCAACCACACATATGAGTAATAACAAAAAGTGGTTTGAGACTTTGTCCACCCATATTACTCCAATCACTGTTGCTAATAAAGTACAACTCCTGAGTCAAGGCAGAGGTACTGTAAATATTAATATATCTGACAATGTAAATAGAGTTTCTGATGTTTTATACGTTCCCAACCTTGCAACTAATTTACTATCAGTCAGTAAATTAGTAAATAAGGGGTATGATGTTTTATTTACATCACAAGGGGCTACCATATCTTTGAGTGGCAGTTGTCAAGTGACAGGTAATGTCATTGCTTCAGGTTCACACTACAGAGGCATGTTTAAACTTGATGTAAAGAGTTCTCAAGCTCTTTGGTCTACCACCAAAGAGACTGCTATGTTGTGGCATAGACGCCTTGGTCACCTCAATGCAAGGAGTATGAATATTTTAAAAAATAAACGAGTTGGCGTTAATTTTAGCGGGAACTGTAATGAAACTTTTAGCGGGAACTGTAATGAAACTTGTGTTCCATGTTTACAGGGCAAACTGTCAAAGAAAAAGTTTTCAAAATCTCAAAGTAAATCAAGTAAAGTCCTAGAATTAGTCCATTCGGACTTATGCGGACCCATGAGTACGCATTCTTGGGGCGGAGCATTATATCTTCTCACATTTACCGACGACTACAGTCGAAAAACTTACGGGTATCTTTTGAAATCAAAAGCCGAATTTTTTAGTAAGTTTGTGGAGTTTAAATATTTAGTTGAAAACCAAACTGGCGAAAAAATTAAGGTTTTACGTTCAGATAATGGTCGCGAGTATGTAAATACGGATTTGTCTAACTTTTTAAAGGAGAATGGAATCATCCATCAGACCACCGTACCATACACACCGCAGCAAAATGGAGTTAGTGAACGTGCTAATCGGACTATAATTGAAAAAGCCAGATGCATGCTCAAAGACTCGAATTTACCTTTAGCATATTGGGGAGAAGCGGTAAATACGGCAATTTACCTTAAAAACCGTATGCCCACCCAAGCCCTAAATAACAGAATTCCAGAAGAATTATGGACCAGGAAGAAAGTTAACCTCTCTAACCTGCGAGTCTTCGGATGTGAAGCTCATGTCCTTATCCCGAAAGAAAAACGGAAGAAACTGGATTCCAAAACAGAAAGTTGTATCTTTGTTGGCTATACAACTGAAAGCAAAGGTTACCGCCTTATAAATCCTGAAAATCCTCGAACGATTATAATTGCAAGAGATGTTGTCTTCATAGAGGATAAAATATATGCCAACACTAAATCTGGAAAACCAGATTTAGAATCAACAGATCCTCCAAAGTCAGTAGAAGTTCTTGTACCCCTTGATCCTGAACCAATTGAAGACGGACCTGTTCCACAATCTGTATCTCAGCAACAGCGAGACATTCAGCCTGTGACGATACCACCATCAGAGGAAGTACCTTTGGATGAACCCTCAACTTCTTCCAGTCCTCCTCCAAATGAAGCTATAGCTAGAGAATCACCATCGCCAGAGCGCAGATATCCTCAGCGAGACAGACGTCAACCTGATAGATTTGAAGCTGGTTGTAATATCTACCTTACTTCAGATATGGAGCCTGAGACTTACAAAGAAGTTGCACAACATCCACAAAAGGATAAATGGTTAGAAGCAATGAATGCTGAATACAATTCTTTAATGAATCACGGAACATGGGTTCTAGTCGACCGACCGTCAGATCGGAAAACAACTAAATGCAAATGGGTTTATAAAATTAAAAAAGATACAAGTGGACAAATAACAAAGTACAAAGCGAGACTAGTAGCAAAAGGTTTCACTCAAGTGGCTGGAGTAGACTACGGAGAAACTTTTTCACCAGTTGCTAGACTCTCTTCTGTAAGACTTCTTTTGGCATATGCAGTTCATCACAATCTACAAGTACATCATCTAGATGTAGAAACTGCTTTTCTAAATGGAGATCTCGATGAGGAAATATATATGGAACAACCGGAAGGTTTTTCTGAAGATCCAAGGAAAGTGTGTTTACTGAAAAAAGCACTATATGGCTTGAAGCAAGCTCCACGACAATGGAATAAAAAAGTGTGCGAAGCACTTGCCACTTTGTCGCTTACTCAAGTTCCATCCGAACACTGTCTCTACATTAAAAGAGATGGTAATGACATACTAGTCGTTGCCGTGTTTGTCGACGATTTCCTTGTTTTGAGCAGCAATGATCTCATGAGAGAGACATTTAAAAAAGAACTTAAAAAAATGTTCAAAATTAAAGATTTTGGTCCTCTTAGAGACTGTCTCGGTATGCGTGTCATACAGAGCAAAGGCTGCACTACTCTCGATCAGACCAAGTACATAGAGAAACTTATTACAAAGTTTGGGATGAATGATGCAATAACTATATCAACTCCTTTAGAACCTGGTCTGAAACTAACTCTTCCCTCGAAGGAAGAAGAAACTGAAGCTCCTTATCAGGAACTTATCGGCTCGCTAATGTACATTGCTATATGTACAAGACCTGACATCTCACACTCAGTGTCGTATCTTTCCCAATTCAATGCACATTACGGGGGGGTACACTGGAGGGCCGCTAAGAGGGTTCTACGGTACCTGAAGGCTACCAAAGATCTAAAGCTTCAGTACACTTCAAAAGGTCAGTCATACCCAGTCGGATATGTTGATGCCGATTACGGGAACAACATTATTGATCGACGTTCATTTACTGGATTTACCTTTTTCATGTGTGGTGCACCAATCTCATGGGAAGCACGCAAGCAGCGCACAGTCGCGCTTTCAACCACAGAGGCCGAGTACATGGCTCTAGCTGAAGCTTGCAAAGAGGCGATTTACCTGAAAACTCTCATACACGAAGTCTTTGCCGTCTCTCATCCCATCACCATACATACAGACAACCAAAGTTCTTTAAAACTGGCACACAACAATACATATCACTCACGCACAAAACACATAGACATTAAACACCATTTCATACGAGACTCGCTTTCACAACACTGCATACGTCTTCAATACAAACCCACGACAGAAATGATTGCAGACATTTTGACCAAACCTTTGCCGAGACTGAAGCACTGTAAATGTGTACAGTTGTTAGGCTTAGTTTAGGTTTAGGTGTATGTTGTTATTATTCTGCAGGTGTATAGTAGTTGTGTAAAGATAGTGATAGGTCGGTGTATATCAATGTGTCTATTTTTTGTAAGTATGTATTAGTGTTAAGTGTACAGTTAACTTTGATATGTCTATATACCTTATCCATAATATTGTATATAGGGTGTTCTTATTGCGGGGGGGTGTTAAAACTCTGTAGTAAAGATTAATACTAGCCACTAAGAACACCATGTACAAATTTTATATTTTGGATTTTGTTTTTTTTTTGGACACTTCCTTACTTGTCAATAAAAACTTTTCAGTAGACTGCGCAATTTTCTGTTATATTTATTATATAAATTAGTATTTTTTTGTTGATATGAAATGAAAATGAAATGAGATGAAATTAAATAAAACATAACCTAACTCATTGAATTAAATCATTAAATCTGATATTGAAACAAATTAGTAGCTTCTTTTTAGAATTATTTGCATGAATCATAAATACTTCTATGATTTTTTTAAAGTAAAAACTTCATAGTTGTTTTTTTTTTATTTTTAATAGACAATATTTTGACAGTTGGGAAAGAGAACGCACTAGTTCGGAAAAGGTAAAGAAAAAGCACGAGTGTGTAATAGCCCACTTTCCGAACGCTATACGTCCCTGTAATACACCACTTTTTGAGCAACTGTATTAAAAAATTATTTTACGTTGCGTTGTAGTTGCTTATTCTGAACGAACTATATTCAGGTTTTGTATAAAAAGGAAGTTGTATAGTACGAACTCAAATCTTTAGCCAGATACAAATTGAGACTCCATAATGGACGCTCTCGGCGTACAATATATTTCTACATCATTCTCACACGGTTGATTTCAACTTGAATGATGTAATGATGATATACCTAAATGTTTTTATTTCTCATTTCAGATGCCCAGACTGGGTACACCCACCAAACAGAGCGTCACCACCACGCGATAAGAGAACAGCGAGAGGCAAAAGAAACGTTAGGAGATTTAGCAGAAGGTCAATATTTTTGGGCCAACATTTTTAGGCTGTGCCCGTTTTGAGTACAGTCCATTCGTAGTTTTTTTCTTAAGAATTTGCATCGCTGTCAAATCACAGCGATTGTTTTCGTTACTGTAAGGTTACGTTTGGGTTGCTGCTACTGACAAATATGGCACAGTTTACAGTGATCTTTATTCTTGTTACAATAAAGTCGCTGTCGGGTTGTTGTTGTCAGAGGTTATTATTTTTTATTTATGCGAAACCTGAAACATGTGTCCAGTATTTTTAAGTAAAGAATGTATGTACAAAATTTCAAAAAGATATTATGAAAACCCACAATGTTATGAGCTTGTTATCTTATTTGGTTGTCCCAACAAAAATATGGTCAACACTCCGCTCGGGCGGACCGGTTAACCTGTGGCGTCAGCTGCTGCACGGGCGTGCGCATGCGCCAAGTACTATGATTTACCGAAAGCTGCGTGGTGCGCTGGGTAACCACACTGCAACAATTTCCAAACGTACTTGAGAAAAAATATAACATGGTGTAAAAATGATTGGAATTGATTCAGTTGCTTTGCTTATTCTGAACAGACTATATTCAGGTTTCGTATAAATAATGTTGTATAAGGTGTGAATGGACTGTAGTGTTAAATTATTGTTAATGTTATACCCTGTCATGGGTGACAGTTTTTATGTACTTATAAGGTATGGGTGTAATACAATGGGAACCCATATAGAACATACTAGCAAATTTAAGATCTCTTGAAAAAAATATTGTAAGTGTTTTTTCCCATACACATGGTTATCATATTTGTGCATCTGCCTTAGCAAGAATACTCGTATGGGCTAAATTCTCAATTCACGTTAAGTAAAATCAGACTTTTTACTTTACTTTGTAAAACGTTTCATACGAATATGAACCTAAATCTATTATTTTTAATGTTCATATCCGGGTAACCGAATGTTAACAAGAGTTTGAACAATAATTATAATTATTTTATTCGAATAAAGTAATATCAAAGTTTGGTCCGTAAGGTTATTTGTACGATGTTTATGGGCACGATTTCTTTAGGAACTTCGTGTAAACCGTGCAGAAGAAAAAACGTGTCCATCTACAAGCTTTCATATTGATCTTATACAACGTTGATGAAGTAGCGACTATGGCTGCATATAGCGAAAGCAACGTGAAAGCGAAGAAAACCACGTGTATTCAAGGGCCTTAATCTTGCACTGTCTTGAGATTTTAAGTTAACATTGATACCATAGTCTGCACACAATAAGTGTATAAAGCCATTATCAATAAGTTCCATACTTCAGGGTAATTGCCTTACACACTATCAATGGTTTTCATTTTGACAGTTCAACAATATTCATTGCGTTATCTACTTTGTTGAGTAGACACATTTTCGAACACATGAAGCAATGGATTAGCAATTTGCTTCGAATTGATTCCAACTGATAGCAATAGTGTATTAAGTAATTAGAGTGCTGGTCACAATTTGATTTAATCAGTTTTATAACGCACGGACAACAGCAGAAAACGTCAAATATTCTCATTCAATCTTGAGCCTTAGTCCTCTGGCGATATAATTGAAAATCTAAAAAAGAATTTTCTTAGATTTTAGTAGCTTGATAAATGCTGTCATCTGTACATATTCAAAAAGTAACGCTGTATTAAGCTGCATCTGGTCAGATTGGAAGCAAAGACCACATAGGAAAAGGCTAAGTCGATATTGAGATGATGAACTATCCAAAATGTGAACTGGTAGCTGGTCTACTAATATTGATCAAAAAGTAACTTGGATTCTACTAGAACAAGTTTCTTGTAAAATAATGCATTTATGTTACTGTGCCGAAATAAATATTGTTAATTTAGTGACAATTTATTTTTATTTTACCTGGTTCTAATTTTAATAAAAAAAAATTACAGGCAGAAATTAGCCGCCAAGCGATTCGTCTTGTTTCGGCATGATGTCTGGTGAAGCCATACGGAGGACGGGTCTGGGCAGTTGTGTGGCGAAGTCTGCTGGGTACGCCCTAATCGGCGAACACATTTTAGTCAAATGATTACGACTAGTTGGGATCGTTTGGACCGCCCATTGGATCATTCGGCCCAAACGATCCCAACTAGTCTCAATCATTTGACAAAAATGTGTTCGCCGATTAGGGTGATAGATTCAAATAAAGAAGACCGAAAAGCCTTTCCGAAAAATATTCACACATAAAATTTAATTATGTATAGAAAAACCAGAAGAAGTTTGGTTACTCCTAAACAAGTTACTTACAAAATTCTACGAAATAAATTATTTTATTAAGAGACAATTAAAATTACTTTAAGGAATATTGTTATCGAAAACGCTTTTTACAAGTAAGAAGTAACATTTCAAGGATCTCTGATAATATAAACTTAAATTGGTCTTTCTTTACAAAGTAAAGAAGTGATCAAGGGCGCCGCCTAGAAGGGGGAAAGTTGATAAAAACAATAGGAAAAGAATGAATTTATTTGTAAAGTCATGAGCACATGAAACTTTTCACTCTTGGTACGAACCTTACATGTTCTTAATGATCGACCAAGGAAGTCGAGTAAAGGACTTAGGACCTTAATTGCTTTACATTTGGCATTTTTTTTTAATCCCCGAGGGAGGGAGGTTCCAGCTGCGCCTCCCTGTACCAATTTCATTTAAAAGTTTAGTATTAGTGGATAATAGACAAAGGTTAAGCAAGGTGCTTAAACCTAACCAAATGGCAATTATACAACATTGTGTAAAGAGTGAGCGGTGGCGGTCCAGTGATAACGGCCATTACTGACAATTTGTAGAATGTCAACAGTACTTGTCGGAACCGCACCTCAGCAATTCTACCGGCTTACACCAGACTATAATTAAAAGACAAATGAAGGGCAGAAAAATAAAACAAAATTTTATTAAAACTCATATATTCAAGTAAGCTGCAAATCAACACTTCTCTTACGTCAAAATTACAAAATATAACACATCTAATCAACCTATAATATTTCCACTGTTGGAACACAGAATATTTCTCGGTGATAAGCCATAGCTTCGGCTGCCGGCAGAAGTTACCACCCACCAGATAAAGTCTTGCTGCCAAGCGATTTGTCGTGTGACGATGTCTGGTGAAGCCATATGGAGGACGGGTCTGAGAAGTTGTGTTGCGATGTGTGCTGGTTATGATGCGCCAAATGTTGTTGTGTCGGAAGTTTGGTCGTGGAGGATCTCCAGATTAATCTCCCAGCATCGCAGCATCATCGATGATCGTGTTGTTGAGTTTAACATTGCATCACCTCGCTCAACTGCCGTCTCCCTTCCTATGCACTAAGTTTTTTTTTAGTGAATAGGCTAAATAAACTAGCGCGATTTACCATCAACGATTGCATCACTGCTTACCATCAGGTGGGATTGCAGTTAAGCACTAGTTTATAATAATTAAAAAAAATAAGATTAAGTAGTAACCTTTGGCTTAGTTGTATCGGTTGGGACTTACAAATTGTAGGTCGTTGATTAGAACCCTGTCAGGCACTTTACTTTGTGTAAACTATTTTCATCATTAATGCTCTCAAAACGGTGAAGAAAAATGTGGTAAGGAAACCAGCATGTCCAAGAGGTAAACCTCGAAGACATGTAATATCTACTTAGCTTACTATCAGGCAGGATTGCGGTTAATCACTAGTTTATAATTGTTAAAAAAAAGACCTTCTGTCGGTGAGAGGGACTGGGCCGTAATCTACTACGATGGCCCACTGTGGGTTGGTAGAAAATTATATAAACCAATCCAAAAATACGGTGCGCATATTATAACTGTCTTATGCAATTCCACACGTTCCCAGTGCGGGAAAGAAGAAAGATTGTTAATGTTATGTACGGTTTCCGTGGCGCAGCGGTCAACACGCCTGCCTGCGACGTGGAAGCCCCGGGTTCGATCCCCGGCCAGGTCATGATAGAAAACGATCTTTTCTGATTGGCCTGGGTCTTGGGTGTTCATCTATATAGTGTTTTCCAAATGTCTTATCTAGTGTTTTCCAAATGGATTCTTTTAATATCCATAACCAACAACAGAGGGAAAATTATTCTAATTTTAAGAATGTTCACAGACATCTCAGTATCAATTTGTCGAAAAATAAGTACTCTAAGTCTAATTTCTCTACATTTTGACATTTTTTGTCGCCGAAATAAAGTGACACTGGTATTACAAAATTTTGAAATCTCTCCGAATATACTCGACGTTTTTTTTATTCTTAGTTATGCTATGCTTGGGGTTTCACTGCGTGATCGAATCAGGAACGAGGAGATCCGTAGAAGAACGAGAGTAACCGACACAGCCCGAAGAATTGCAGTGCGCTGGACACATTGCCCGTAGGACCCATGCCCGATGGGGCCGGCGGGTTCTCGAGTGGCGACAAGGTGGACCGACGACCTGGTGAAGGTCGCGGGAAACCGCTGGATACGGGAGGCGCAGGACCGGTCGTCGTGGAGGACCTTGGGGGAGGCCTATATCCAGGAGTGGACGTCTTTCGGCTGAAATGATGATGATGAATTTTTGGTTTTGTTTTTCTTAGTTAGTTTTTTTTTGTACATGCCAATCCTATCGCACCTTATACTTTTACTGCGACGTTTACTTCGCGCGTGCATGGCAGGCCCATAGAACATCTTATGTGTAAAATGCAAACAAGTGGATTATACTTCTTTAATTGTCAGTGGTTTCTGTGCTCTTTTTGTTTTATATGGAGGCGACATCGAGGTAACGAGCTAAATTCTCCTACGTTTACTTCTCATGAAATATACGGTGGGCCCACAAAATTGCGTAACATTACCGGAATCGAATCAATTTCAACTCGACGTTCGGTAATTAAAACAATTCCGCATTCCTGTGATCATTGATTACTTACGTTGATATTGGGGTGATTCATTTAGTTTAATAGGTTAGAGGTTAGGAGAAAGTTTATGAAGATTTGCGTTTAGTTATCGGTGCTTTATCGTCGTGATTGGTTAAAGCTTCGTCTCTCATCGAAGAGGTTATGGGTCCAAATCCGGGCAAGGGCAAATGTAACTTTTTCAATTCAAATGCACCTTTTAAGTTTATCTTGGACGTTATTGACAACTGTGAAGGAAAATTTCGTGAGAGAACTCTGAGTACCAGTGTAACACGGTTTTCCACGCTTGAATATCAACCCTGTAAGAATATCGTTATAGAACGCATTATATGTGTTATTTTGATGTATCATCATCAAACTTTTTATCGTCCCACTGTTGGGCACCGGTCTCCTCTCATATAGAGTAGGATTAAGCGTAATCACCACTCTTGCTCAATGTGGGTTGGTGATTTCAGACTTAAAGTCCAGGTTTCTTCAAGATTTTCCTTCACCTTTTTAAACAGTCATTGGTGTCCAAGATATACTTAGAAAGTACATATAACTTAGAACTTGCCTGGTGTTGGCTGGTCATTTAACCACTAGGCCAAAACGACGAATTTTGATGTATAAACTATATCAACGTAAAATTTCATCAAAATCCGTTGAGCAATTTCTGTAAAAAAGAGTAATAAATATCAATCCAATCATGCGACCTCACAAACTTTTGCGTTTATAAATAGAATAGTTGTAAGTAGGGTATAAGACTGAAATTGTGAACCCACCTCAGGGTGGGTACGTACGTGGGGTGGCTGAGTACGCGTGATGATTTATGCTCTTGACTTATCTGTATGAGAAGAAGCCATTTTCCTGTAGCAGGAAAGTAATATACAGGCTGGTATTGTTATACCAGTTCAATTACACTTGTAAGTATTCTGTTTTATATAACACACCACAGGCCTCCATAAAAAAACTAATTTGTTTTTATTGATCTGCAAATTTCGACCAAGAATACCCTGCAAATATTTCGGGGTCGTTCCTTGCACAAAATAGATTCAATGCTTAAAAATGCATGTACCGTTCAGCACTGAAATGGATAGCCAGAAAATGTTTACGATTTGCGTTGGAAATATTCTGTATTCAAGACTTGCGAAATTGTATAATTTGGAAGGAGTGGAGGCCATATCCCAGCAGACACTTCTTAATTACAACAGACTTCTTTAATTAGAGTTACACAAGTAATAATCTCTAGTGAAATTCAAGCGTTGTTGAAATTGTTGAGATGTGACTTCAAAATTATTAAGTTAATAAATAAATGAGTTAGTGTTCGATTTGCATGTAGGGGGAGGGCTTGGGAAGATCTTTGTCCAGTAGTGGACCTTTATAGGCCAAAAGTACTGCCAGGGGTATGCAAGAATAAAAAAAGCGGTACGCATACCCCTTTTTTTATTCCAACCAGTTTTTTTTAGGATTGTGTAAATATGAACGTGAACATTTGCCACATTAATAAAACATGTATCTATCATATGATAAATGTCAGAATCTAATGACAGGGAATATATATTTATTTATATATATTTTAGTTGATGATAAAAATATAAAATGCACCTGATTTCATTTTAATTTAAGACTCATGCAGTGCGAAGGAGTACGAAAGGTTGACGTCTTCCTTGAAGTCATACGTAACACCTAATTGGGAACCACTGACCTGGGTGTAATGACATGCCTTTTTTTTTGGAATGGACAATCTTTAAATGACTTCTCCCGCTCTGGGCGGAGCGGAAGGGCGTGTCAGACTTTTACTGACTAAAACCCACCCGTGTTTCTTCACTTGCCTGTACGAAGACTAAGGCCACGGTTCCTTTTTTAACCAACCCGCCCAGGAGGCATCGGTCTTCGTGGACCCCGTTACGATGTGTTGACATCTCTTTGAGGCGCACGTGAAACACAACGCGCCGTCGACTCGAGCCTGGTCCTTACCGGGCGGCGAGCTGCCCACAGGCCCGCGGCTTTGGTGGCTGGGAGTTGTCGGTGTCGTCTCCCAACCAGGGCGTCTCCTGCGACTGCTAGTGGCGTGAGGGCACTGGGATGTAATGGCCATGCCTTTGGTTCTTGTCGTGAAGTCGTAAACTCATTGTGTAATTCAATTTATCACAACTGTCCTTAAAATGGTGAGAGAAAACGTTGAACCGAAACCGACATATCCTAGAAGGGAAGATATGTAATATCTACCAACTCGACCGTATCACTAACCGATATTATTCGCACATAGTGGAATATGACCCACTTCTTCTTAAAGAGAGCAGCTGATCGATTTTATAAAAATCTCGTCGTGATAAATCACAGACAGTCGTGACAGATAAGCTTGGAATAAACCTACTGTTACTGTTACTGGTTTGCTTTCCGCACTCAGTCCCTTCAGTGGAACATTGTGCGTGGAACATGGCGGCCTTTGCCGGCTATTCCAGCCAGCCCACCTCCCTCCAGAAGCTCATCAGGTCTCCTAGCCTGTTGAGAACATCTGTGTAAGATCTTGGTGCTCCTATGGTTTTGTTTCTAATTTGGGTAACGCCTGTACACTCGAAGAGTACATGCGCAACTGTCTCGTCAGCCTCTATGCAGGCTCTGCACAGAGGGCTGTCCGTTATGCCTATTGTGGGGAGATGCTTATTCAGCAAGCAGTGGCCCGTAATGATCCCCGTCATCAATCGTAGGATTTTCCTATCCAGGTGCAACAGCCTTTTGGTTAGCTTGCCATCCAGGGATGGAATAGCTTCCTTGGACTGCCTGCAGCCCGGTGACGAGGACCACGCTTACTTCACCTAATTTTTTACGGTAAGTGTAGCGGTACTGACAAACGCCAATGGAACAACGCGTCATACTGACGTCACACGAATTCTAGATCTTGCAATCAGAGTTTACCGTGCAACAAGCATTGGGCAAGTGCCCGCCAGATTTATATCTGATTTAGATGGGTGTTATACCCATCTGGTCGGAGAATCCTCCCATTTCTATGGAGGACGAGTGTTCCTGCCCTGTTCCTCATACCTCCACAGTAAGATTTGTGCTGAACCGTTCGTTAGGCCAGAGTCTTTGTCTCTCGGTGATAGGATAATATGCTGGCAGAAGTTACCACCCACTAGACAAAGTCTTGTTGGCAAGCGATTCGTCGTGTTCCCGGCATGATGTCTGGTGAAGCCGAAGCCGATGTGCCGGGTACGATGTGCCAAATGTTGTTGTGTCGGGAGTTTGGTTATAGAGGGTCTCCAGATCAATCTCCCTCTGGCGCAGCATCGTTAGTCGTGTTGTTGGGTTTAACATTGCATCACTGCTCAACTGCCGTCTTCCTTTCTATTCACTCAGTTTTTTTTTTTTTTGACTGAATAGGCTCTTAATAAACTAGCGCGCTTTACGATCAACGATTGCATCAAAACTCAAGCACTAGATTATAAATTGGAATTCCTAGGTCCTTAGAGTACTAGTATTCTTAAAGACTGCTGTAATATACAACAAACGGGTATGCTGTATCGTATGAGCAATGTCAGGCAATACCGGTAAAACGATATTGTACCGACGGTTATGTCAGCCGTACTTTGTATGAAATCTGGAGTACTAGACACAGAGTAGGGTACAGAATTCGGCAATCTGGGTATTTTCAGTCTAAATTTTTGTTGTACACAGAATGAAAATTATACCGGAGGTCTAACTATAGACATATTATATAGTTTTCGTAGATTATAAAAAAAGTAAAAGTATTAAATATCAACCATTTCATTAAAAAATGTAATCTGTTTTAAAATGTAATGTGTGTTTTTTCAAATGTATGGAATAATCCATATTTCCTTACTAATATTATAAATATGAATTTCTTTATTCCGCTTTCACCCAAGCCGCCAAGCGATTTGTCATGTTCCGGCATGATGTCTGGTGAAGCTGTACGGAGGACGGGTCTGAGCAGTTGTGTTGCGATGTGTGCCGGGTACGATGCGCCAAATGTTGTTGTGTTGGGAGTTTGGTCGTGGAGGGTCTTCAGATCAATCTCCCTTTGGCGCAGCATCGTTGGTCGTGTTGTTGGGTTTAACATTGCATCACCTCGCTCAACTGCCGTCTTCCTTCCTATTCGCTTAGTTTATCTGAGTGAATAGACTCTTAATAAACTAGTGCGCTTTACCATCAACGATCGCATCACTGCTTACCATCAGGCGGGATTACGGTCAAGCGCTAGTTTATAATTATTAAAAAAAATCGGATTGGGATGAAATTTGGCACACAGATAAATCATAGTCAGGAATAACGCGTAGGATACTTTCACAGGATCGAAACTTAACGACGACGCGGTGACGCGGGTGAAACCGCGGGGCGCAACTTGTATCTAATAATTTGTTTAATACCATCAAGTACATACCGTGTACTGTATTCCCAAATTAATAATGTGCATGCAGATCTTCGCTAATGACCGTATTCCCGGAAACACCCGAATTATTGAACCGTAAGAGCCCTAAACATTGCACTTGCATTTTGCACCTTGTTTGAATGAAATAGAAGTCAAAATTACAATATTATGTGTACACAAATCAAAAACAATTCGGGCGGTCGGCGGCGGTCGCTGGTCAGTCATTGTTAGTTAGTCGTTCTTTTATTTTGGTGGTGAGTGCACGTCTTCTTTCTGTGTGGAATTATATAGAGCTACTGACGACTATGTAGTAGCATGTGTAATAACATAATGCTATTACATAGTTGTAAGTCAAATTTCCAAAAAATACTAGACACGAATTTTTATTTTTTTCATATAAACAAAAAATGAAGACGACACAGTGCGTTGAAAACTCGTGTGACGTCACTCCTGATTTTTGAAGCCTTTTATATTTGTCAATTTTTATTGATTTGATAAAACAAAATATACGTATCCAATATTTTTCTACAATCTGAATGACGGATCAATCGAATCATTTTTTTTTACCCAGGAAATATCCCTATTATGTTAAAAAAAAAAAATATAAATTACATTTTTTTTATGTTAATAAAAGGTCGTTTTGATGACAATGCGACATAATACTAGGTCATTTACTCATGACATTTTGAAATTAAGTTGATACATTTTGACTGAAATATAATGTTGATGTAACCAACAGGCTTCACTAACGCGATGAAAATGTAAAAAAGAAAAATAAACTTAATAAAAAAAAAAAACTTAACAAAGCAAAAACTCCACTGAAACAATACTAACAACAGGGAATTGAAACTGTATTTAGACAATTGTAACAAAGGTGCTATCGCTACTACGCGCTTACGGCGAATGTGGGGCGTCGCGCGGGGAAGCGGGAGAGGGGCCGAATTCCAATGAGGTGCACAGTTGATTCGCGCAAGTAGTAGCTAGTTATAAAGTTACCTTTTTACAGAAAATATTTATTTTTTCAAAATACGTTTTAGTTTGTGTCCTCTACATTACACTACTCTGTAAGATCTTGTTACTGGTTACAGAGTGCCCGCCACATACAATATCCACAGGCCAGTATTGTAGGACCTAGCTGTTGTAACATTTTGTTTTGTATACCACATGTTTGTGCATATTGAATTCAGTTTATAATTGAAAGGGAATCTCTGCTAGCTTGTCTTGTTCTTGTTTCCGTCATTTTCAATGGTTAGTATAAATTTGACATTATATTCTGCACTTAAATTTTTAAAGAAGTTATATCAGCTAAAAAGATTGTGGTGCTGATAACCCTGTTCACAAAATTATAGTTCAGCTCTTCTTTTCTTTTCCATTTCATTAAGAAAAGGACAGAACAGAAATATTAGATTATTTAAGCTGCATACTAACAGTACTTTCAACCATTTAATTCCAATAGTTTTTAAACGCAGTTATAAAAGGTTCCAATTTATACCCTTGGCTTATCTAAACTTTTCCATCATCTACAAATGCCGCATTCTTTTCAATTAGCCGCCTAATTCTATCGGGATCGAGGGCGAGAGAAAAATATGGCGCTCAATCTCTTATCTTTCGATTTCAGATGGAATTGGTTTTTTAAGACGCTTAAATGATAAAAGACCATCCAGCTAACAACTGAATTAATAGAAAGCATTGCAAGAAGGATTTTTATGTTCAGTTTTACAGATTCCGTATCCAAATAGTGTCAACTGCGACTCCAGTAATATGTTTCTGCTGTCAGCAGGCTCTATATTATGAAGTAATTACTTCACTCTTCACTTTGTATTATGAAGTAATCTACCTCACAGGGCAGAATAGAATAGAACACTCTTTAAAATGTAAACCATATAGATTACAGAACATAAATATAAAAATTTTACAAAGGGTGACATGGTAGGCAATGGTAGATTATTAAATATTCCACAAAATATTTTTATATTACCGCTACCTACAGCAATAACAATTAAAATAAAGTAAAAAATTATTGATGTTGAAACATGTTTTTAAACATTTTTTTGCACCTTCCGAGCCTCCATGTGCTCTACTCCGACTTGGCCTGTTTATTTTGCTAATGCTTCAGATGCCCGGAGGGATGTACTATAACACAAGTTAAATTTTTCTTATAACAGATTTCATACTCGTATTAACGCTTTTTAACAAAAACAGAACAGAATATTCATAAAATTATGTACACAAATTAGTTAAACTTATCCGCAGCTGAGGAAACGGGCCAAAAGTTTACCATCAACAACTTTCAAGATCGAACCAATTTGCAATAGAGCGAGTAAACGAAATTCAAACACAAAAAAGGAAAAGAAGCAAAATGATGCAAACTCTATAAAAACAAAACCGTTTCCATAACATCACCTTTGGCAAGCTTTCCATTGGGTTTTCCCAGGTTAAAACAATCTTTGGCTAAATTCTTTGGACACTGGCAGTTGTTTCCGAAGAACTGTTATTAGAAAAGTTGGCGCTCTAGTTTTTCGTCTCACTGGCTTTTAAACTATCTTACCAGTGAACTAATAATTGAGAGTCTGCAACTGTGTCTAAGAAAAGAAGGGTTGGTTTGTTCCATTAAATAGTGCATGAAAATTTTAAAAAGGAGAAAGTACAAAAGTTGTATGAGGGTTCTCGGAAATGATTCACTTACACCATACTATGTCGGTTACTCTCGTTCTTTTAGGGAACCTTCTTATTCCTGATCGATTACGCAGTGTAACCCCAAGAATAGCTCTCTCCTTTGCCCGAACCGACATAGCCCGAAGAAATGCAACACTAAAGTGGTAGTGAACCGTACACATTGCCCGTAGGACTGATGCCCGATGCAGCCGACGGGTTCTCGAGTGCCGACCACGCACCGGAAGACTCAGCGTGGTTAGGCCCCCGACAAGGTGGTCCGACGACCTAGTGAAGATCGCAGAAAACCGCTGGATGCATAGGCGCAGGACCGGTCGTCGTGGAAGTCCTTGGGAGAGGCCTATGTCCAGCAGTGAACGTCTTTCGGCTGAAATGATGGTGATGATGATACCCTACTATTAAGAAAATCCCCGAAATTTAAAAAAATCTGCAGTTTTCAATAAATACCTACGCCATAAATGTATAGGGAACATCTGATTTGTTTCATTCATTTCAGGGTTTGATCTGTAGCGGTTTCTATAAACGCCACTGCATCTAGCAAGCAGAGTTTACGTGCAACTTCTTAACAGCACATATGCAATTTCCTAATATCAACCATTAGACAAGTACCCACCAGACTCAACACCCGTCTGTTTGGAGGATCCTCCCTTTTTTATGAGTGAAATCATTCCCATAAAGTCCTATATTAAAAAAAATAAAAAAGGAATAGAATAGAATAGAATAGAATACTCTTTATTATGTACACCATATAGATTACAGAACATAAATAAAAATATTTACAAAGGGTGACACAATGGGCGGTCTTATCGCTAAGAGCGATCTTTTACAGACAACCTTTAAGGCTAAAAAGGCTGACTTTAAAAAAAACAGTACAAAGTTAGTAAACAAAAACTTTAAAAATAACTTTAATTTGGGAAGTCCGTCGTAGGGTTCGCATTTCCATTGTTTTTCCTTCTCTTTCCGAATTTTTCCATTTTGTCGTTTAAAAATTGACCATTTTTATGAGTACTCTCTTTGAGCTTACTTCCATAAACCATAAAGAATGTCCTTTGTAAACAGATGGTATAATATACAATCAGTTTCAACAACATAGGAACGTTGAAATTAACCAGATTTGCTGTATTTCCGTTTGAAGATACGGTGCTAGTGTAATTACAGGTACATGAAGTATTTCAGCTTTGTGTTTGAGACGTCAAAGGACTTGCAGTGTAACCTCTAGTATTGAATCTAGTATAAATGAATGAAGGTGATTGCTAACTATTGGGTAGGTCGCTCAACTATTTGACTCCCAGTGGTTGGTTTAAATGTACCTTTTAAAGTTCCGTTAAATGAAAAATGAAATCTTGGTTAGGTCAGTTTGAAAAAATATCAATAAAAAACTTAGGTCTACAGTAAAACAAACTATAACGCAGTGAGATAAATCAGGATTCTAAGTCAATACAATCAAAAGATAAGAGAGTTTATGTTCCGCTATTTATGCCCTACATTTTTCTGCCTTATGTATGTTTTACTAGATGTTGTAAGCTTAATTAGCTAAGATGTGGGTATTTTTGATAATATCCTATCTAGTAAGTAACAATGAACACAATGCAATTGTTTTTATTTAAGAAGAAAATTGAAATAGTAATTATTATTAAAATTATAGTCGATTATTTAATTGTATCGAATGAAAGTTTAGGATGACAACACTGTATGACATTATTCGATGTATTCAAATCGAGGTAAAACAGAAGCATTGGCCATTTGACTGTGGAAACGATCACTTGTAAAATAAATCTGCTAATATTATCATAATCTTTGTTTAATTTGGGAGATAAAGAGTAGATCTTTTAGTGTATTGTATCTTTATGTCTGTGCTGAATAAATGCATTTTCTTTGTTTCAAACCTAAACTCCCTTATTACAAAACATGGATTTTATTTAGATAAGGCTTTAAACCACCTAAATGGTTATTGGATTATGCACCTAACCATTATAGAACTACAGTTTTTTATATAAAAATGACAGCATAGTTTGGTACTAAGTTGTAACCTTTGTACAACTTTGAATTAACCTCAATAAAGCTCGAAATACAAATACTGACTCAATTTCTACATAGTTAAGTCTGGAACTAGAGTTATATTTCGTTTAGTAATAATGGGGGTAGGGTACTTCACATTGACCGAAACTCATTAAATGTGTCATAAAATAGCGTTATATATCACAAGTAAAGGAAAAAAAATTGAATACTTTAAATTTGTAATTACATATGCACCTGACCTGATTTTTTTACAAAACACGGATTTATTTTCTGAAGTTTTAACTCTCTTTTCGCCGCATATGTTTAAGTTTCATGTAAAAAGTGAGATTTATTCCACCGACCGAGCACAAACCTAGCCTCCGGATTGCTGCTGTGAAATTCCAGTTAGAAAACCCTAATAACACCTTGTCCAACTGAACCATAGATCAGTAGCCATTTTTTACATTATAAACTAGTATTTGTTTAGGAATTCAACTAATTATTTAGTTCCTACACAATTAAATTCAATTTACGATACCAACATTTTTCAGACTTCTTAAATAAAGCTTGTTACATTGAAATCCACTTAATTCCTACTCTAATAAAGTTGATATTTGTCTAAATTGAAATAAATTGGAAACGTAAGTTTATGTAGAGAAGTACCTTCTTAAGATTTTGTCCAAATTAACCCCCGGCTCTTCGGCTATCAGGCTTTCAAGCTTTTGACTATCCGGAATGACTATTTATAAATTTCAGCTGGGTACAACTGCTTATGATGCTTATATGCACGGAGGAGTTTTGGTATATTATGAGGGGTCCATCCATCGACGGGTGAATCTAAGCAAGCTCGTTATAACCTTGGAGATCGATTTTGTGACAGTTACTGTTAAACCACCAGTCTCGTTCAAAATGGACAATGTGGTTGCGAACCGTCCTCACACTTTATCCATGCCAAATATTATATCACGTCAATAACACACATGGTATAATATATAAGCAAATTCAATTCAATTTTAATATTTTAGAGGTTGCATCAGCGCAGTGTGGTGAACTGGTGAATCTAAGTGCTATGCTACTGCCAAACCATTGATAAAACTGCAAAGATGCACAAGGATATCCATAGAGTCGAAGTTAGGTCCTAAATATTAAGACTTTTATAAAAACTAGCGGCCGCCAGCGTCTTCGTTCGTGTGGTTTAGTTATGCTTCGCTCCTATTGGTCGCAGCGTGATGTTATATAGCCTAAAGCCTTCCTGGATTAATGGATATTCCAACGCAAAAAGAATTTTTCAAATCGGACTAGTAGTTCCTGAGATTAGCGCGTTCAAACAAACAAACTCTTTAGCTTTATATATTAGTATAGATAAAAAGAAATGAACGAAAACAGATAAAATACTCATATTTTATCTGTTTTAAATTAATAAAATATAAAGATCTGGCGTTTTCCCGCGGTAACGCGGGTTCCTATTCTGTATTTAGAATACAGAAGCGAACTTGGAATAGAATATTATTTTAGTACGCTACTGTAGACGATACTATTAAAGCGAATTTAAAAAAAAAAAATAACCTCCAATTTTCTGTCAGTCACAATTAATAGTCTACGTATCAATTTTTAGTTTTCGACCTTAAAAATTACGGAGTGCTCCATACAAACTTCCACCCCCTATTTTAGGGAAATGGGGGGCTAATAAGAGACGAAAAGTAGCCCATATCACTCTCCATCCCCTCAACTATCCACCCCTTAAAAATCACGTCAATTCGTCACTCCGTTTTGCCGTAAACGATGGACAAACATTTTCATCATACATCAGATTTCATTTATTTTTATTTACAGAAAACAACTTTCTAAAAAAATGGACTAAATATATCGAAAACACGAAATACTGTGAATAATGATTGCCACGAATATTCTCGAAATATATCGAAAGATGAATGTGACAAACTGTCAAGTGCGTTTAATGTTGGAAAGATTATTACTGGTTTGTAAACACAACCTAAACCTTGAAGGAATAATATGTCACTGTTCAAAAATATAAACGTCAACGCCTCTTTTCGATTGTTCATGGCTCGTACGTTTTAGTATGTGATCGCCGTTGGTCTATAATAAATCTGCTGAAATATCCGTCATATTTTTCATTTACCACGATAATTTCCAACATTTAAATCAATTCGTACTTTGCTTGCGTGGTACATTACAGCCCACTCCCCCTTTCGAAGAAAGGATACCTTTGTCAGAAATGAGATCATTATAAGCTGATTGTGCTGTGATTGGCTGAATTTCATCAATAGTAAATTTTCCAAATTTCACCATGAAAACTTAGACGAAGTGAGTGAGCTGCAGAATCAATCAGCTGGTTGGAAACTAAGCAGATGAATATGTTAGTAGCAATATTTCTTACACTTATCTTCATGTTCTTCAGCCTCTGCTGGACAAAGGCCTCCCCCCAAGTTTTCCATTATAAAGTCTTGTGCTGCCTGCTTCCTTTGGCTTACCGCGACCTTCACCAGGCCATCGGTTTAACTAGTTGCGGGCCTCTCTACGCTGCGTCTTCCGGTACGTGTCCGAGGCTCCAGAACTTTACTGTTGCATCGGCCATCGGTTCTATGAGTCCCACTGCCACCTAATTTTAGCGCTTCGAAGAGCTACGTCGGTGACTTTGGCTCTTATGCGGATCTCCTCATTTCTGATTCGATCGCGCAGAGAAATTCCGAGCATAACTCTTTCCATCTCTTTTTGTGTGACGTTGAGCCATCGTATGAGGCCCATTGTACTTCATCATGTGAAAATTTGCGTACGTCAACCCTGGCTACACAGACTGGTCAGATAATCTTTCTTACACAGCTACATAATTATGAGAAACTCTGCTTCAAGCTCAAAACCGATGCGGAAAGCTCACAGTGGCAATTTATACATATGTATGCAGTCCAGTCTGTTCGCGATACATTGCAATATAATGTTACAACATGTAATTTTGCTATTAATATTACGAGCAGTTGAAATAATAATATATAATATATAAAAATAAATAAGTCGTGGTGGCCTAGTGCTTAAAACACCAGCCTCTCAAGTATGAGTGCGCGGGTTCGATTCCAGGTCAGGTAAGTACCAATGTAACTTTTCTAAAGTTATATGTACTTTCTAAGTATATCTTGGATACCAATGACTGAAGGTGAAGGAAAACATCTTGAGGAAACCTGGATTTTTAAGTCTGAAATCGCCAACCCGCATTGAGCAAGCATGGTGATTACGCTCAATCCTTCTCTGTATGATAGGAGACCTGTGCCCAGCAGTGGGACGATAAAAGGTTGATAATGATGATGATGATGATATCGAAAGATGAATGTGAACCCGTACTGGGCTTGCGTGGTACATTATAGCCCACTCCCCCTCTCGAAGAAAGGATACCTGTCTCAAAAATGAGATCATTATAAGCTGATTATGCTGTGATTGGCTGAATTTCATCAATAGTAAATTTTCCAAATTTCACCACGAAAACTTAGACGAAGTTAGTGAGCTGCAGAATCAATCAGCTGGTTGGAGACTAAGCAGATGAATATGTTAGTAGCAATATTTCTTACACTTATCTTCATCTTCTTCAGCCTCTGCTGGACAAAGGCCTCCCCCCAAGTTTTCAATTATAAAGTCTTGTGCTGCCCGCATCCATCGGCTTCCCGCGACCTTCATCAGGCCATCGGTTTAACTAGTTGCGGGCCTCTCTACGCTGCGTCTTCCGGTACGTGGCCGCCGCTCCAGAACTTTACTGTTCCATTGGTCATCGGTTCTACGAGCAATGTGCCCCACCCACTGCCACCTAATTTTAGCGCCTCGAAAAGCTATGTCGGTGACTTTGGCTCTTATGCGGATCTCCTCTTTTCTGATTCGATCGCGCAGAGAAATTCCAAGTATAACCCTTTCCATCTCTTTTTATGTGACGTTGAGCCTTCGTATGAGGCCCATTGTGCTTCACTATGTGAAAAGTTGCGTATGTCAACCCTGGCAACACACACTGGTCAGATACTCTTTCTTAACACAGCTACATAATTATGAGAAACTCTGCTTCAAGCTCAAAACCGATGCGGAAAGCTCACAGTAGCAATTTATACATATGTATGCAGTCCAGTCTGTTCGCGATACATGGCAATATAATGTAATTTTGCTATCAATATTAGCAGTAGTTGAAAGAATATTAAATAATATATAAGAATAAATAAGTCGGGGTGGCCTAGTGGTTAAAACACCAGCCTCTTAAGTATGAGTGGGCGGGTTCGATTCCAGGTCAGGCAAGTACCAATGTAACTTTTCTAAAGTTATATGTATTTTCTAAGTATATCTTGGACACCATTGACTGAAGGTGAAGGAAAACATCTTGAGGAAACCTGGACTTTATAAGTCTGAAATCGCCAACCCGCATTGAGCAAGCGTTGTGATTATGCTCAATCCTTCTCTGTGTGAGAGGATACCTGTGCCCAGCAGTGAGGCGATAAAAAGGTTGATGATGAAAGAATATTTGCAATTCTTCGGGCTATGTCGGTTACTCTAGTTCTTCTGCGGATCTCCTCATTCCTGATTTGAAAATGCAGTGAAACCACAAGATTAGTCGTCTCTTTGAGAGACCTTGAGCTTTCTTATAAGGTCCATTGTTAGCGGCCACGTCTCAGTTCCATATGTTACTCACTGTTCCACTAATAACATTATATATAATATAATATAACTATCAACGGATTCTCGAGTGGCGATCATGCACCGGAAGACGCAGCGTGGGTAGGCCCCCGACAAGGTGGACCGATGACCGGCTGAAGGTTGCGTGATACCGCTGGATGCAGGAGGCGCAGGACTGGTCGTCGAGGAGATCCTTGGGTAAGGCCTATGTCCAGCAGCGGAAGTCTTTCTTCTGAAATGTTTTTTTTAGGGGTATGTGGGACTCCCCGGGAGAGAGCCTCCCGGTATACCCACTAAAAACCTCAGCGGCACTCCGGCATCGCCATTCCACCACTCCTCCGCCTAGTAAGGCGGGCCCTCATTTGCCCCTCCTAGGGAGGGGCCGTGGCTCCCCCATGGTGAGCGGGCAAGCATGATGGACAGCCTCCCTCTATTCTGGGGCCGGACGCTCGCCCAGCGCCCTGCGCTCCACCGTCCTCGTACACTCTGGCGAGCACCCACGCCTCGAGCTCCCAAGGCTTCGTGCCCGCTAGAGCCGCACGCCGCTGAGAAGCCTACCGTGCGGTAGGCCCGCGCTGCCCGCTGCGCGATGGCCCTTTGGGGCGCCCGAAGGGCGGTGAAGTTCTCCCTCCTGCGGAGGGAGTCCTCCCAGATTGGGGCCCCATAAAGGGCCATGCTTCTCAGTATGCCGGGCGTATAACCGCCGGCACCGAGTGCTCGGCCCTCCCATGTAAATGATTATCAGGGGACACTCGGGATTGAACCGGGGACCTCTCGATCTGCAGTCGAATGCTCTACCACTAAGCTATATCCCCACTGCTAGGCTAGAACCTGGGTTCGAATTAAATACTTTCATTTTACTCAAGGTAATTCATGTCTTAATCGGAGGTCTGCAGACGTGCCTTTTATAATTTCTTAATCAGTTTTTACAACTGTAATAAAACAAAAAGCTTTTTACTTCCAAAAATTGAGAGTGACAACATTCAAAAAGAAAATTAGAACAAGCCGTTCCCTAATAAAAAGAAAGTTGATATAGCAGATTATACAAAGAAATACAGTTGGGAAATCTAAACTTCTTTATATTACAAAGCTAAAATGAACCGTTAATAAACTGACAAAGGATTAAATTTTTTCTTTACCCATTCCACGCATTTCGCGAACCTTGTCGTCACCCAATATACTTTTAAGGTCATGCTTCCTGTTAAATCATTTTGGACTTTAATGCCTGGTTCACAAGGTTCTAACAAGTATCAATCGGGGTCCCAGCTTTTGTTCTAAGACTGGAAAAGCCTCGCCTTGAAGGCGGAAAATCTAAATTAAGGTGACCTCCCCAGTCGACGTCATTTCTTCGGTCAGAAAACTTTTAGAAGGACTCTGGAGTTACGGTGGAGATCTTTTTACGCTGGTTATCATAGTTTCTATTCATTTCCCGACGGTACTTAAGCAAATACTAGCAGTTAACTTTTATGGAACTATTACATACATTCAGTCTAATAAAGTTATGTTTACAGTTCTTAGGTCCCGAACTTTAGGATCTGTTTTGACTTCCAAAATAGTCCGTACGTTATTGAAGTTTTCTGTTATTACAGTATTAAGAAGATTGTATTTTCTTTGTTTTCCTTACAGTGGAAATAATTTGTAATAAATTTGCTTTCAGCATGTCAGAAAATATAGCAGCGTAATTCCAACCTCAATATCATTCTTTAAATTTGTTTGTAGATTTATTGATATCTTTATTCTTTTGCTTTTAATTTTGTATTGCTTTGGTTTATGTGGAATATCTTTGTTATTTTCTCTTATCGGTTGTTATTTCAGCAAACGAGTACCCAGTTGATCAGGCTTTTATATCAACAAATTTAAATGAAAATAACTGACTTAATACTGGAGTTATTTCTTTTTGGGCCCATTATTTATACCTGTGGTGCTCCAATTTCTTTACGTCTGTAAATTAACGACATACGTGGTTTAATAAGTATCTGAAACATTTGATGTTTTTCTTTTACGTTCTGAGATAAACAAACACATAAAGGTGGGATAATAGGTAGATTGTAGTAATAACCCATTTACAAGAAGAATGATAAAACGCTTAACCCAACTCGTAAATAAGGATAATATTGGGGTAAAAATACGCGGTTAATGATAATAATCAAATCATAAGAAAATGTAAATATTATAGGCGAAGCTACCGGAATCACGGCATAAAATCTTCTCAAGTATTCACACCAATCAAAACTTGTCAAACTCGTTTTAGAAAGTTCATTGAAAATTTATTCAAAAGACAGAGGTCTCCCGAAAAGTTGTGAATAACTTATCTCTTAGAAGTCTGTCAAAGTGAATTATCCTCGTTATAATGATCACTCGATAGCCCCTCGCTCTTTTATTAGCATTAGGCTAGCATTAAGCAGTTTGAGAAAGCAATGAACATAATTGAAGATATTTAAAAAAGCTATTCAAACGGAATCGGTTGTAAGACCTCCAATTATTGTCAAGTTACTTTTTCTACAGAGGATTTATTGGTGCCATCTGAAGTAACTCTTATTTTTCGTTCGTCGTCGCGATAAGGAATCAGTTTGGCAAATTGTTTGCACGGAGTGTTTTGACGGTGGTTCCGGGAACAGGGAAGACGGAGTCGGGAATTATTTTTTGAAAAAGACCAAGTGATGAATTGAATACAAACCGATATAAATGATTATTAGGTTACGTTAACTTGTACATTAATAATTTAATGTGAAATTGTAAATCGATATTTTTATAAATTCTATTAAGGATTTTAAACTATTATTTCGTAGCAGCCTTTGATATCCCACTGCAGGGTAAAGGCTACCTCATCACCTAATCTACTCTACGTTCTCTCTATCAACAACAAAGTTGCTAAGAACCAGCCTATTATATATATTTTTATTATTAGGGGTTCAGATCATCCCGGCACATCCTTCTGCCTTCGGCGATGTCGCAACAGACTCAGGTGTACCCATTGGCCTAGTGACATTCTGCAGACATATCCAACACAGTTTTATTTTAGCGTGGCAGCTATAAAAAATCTTTGAAAATATTTGACTATTTTCTTCTAGCTTTTATAGTTTTCCCAAAAATTTAAGAAATGTGTAAGACTGTAAATACTTTGACACCGAAAGTGTGTGAAATAATGATTCTAGCAAGAAAAGATATAATAAATTTATATCTCTAAATCAGATTTACAAAAAAATATATTAAATTTAGTCATCTTAATAATGATATATTTCTCATTCAAGTCAATAATAATATATTTTTGGTTCCAAACGTGCCTGGCCCGAAACGAGCGAAATTTATTTTATCTAACGCTGAGTCAATCAGCTCGATATGAAGTTAGAAGAAAAATGTTACCACCTCAGTAAATGAGGTCTTTGAGAGATAACTAACCATACATAAAACGATTTCGAAAATGTTTGATGTGATATATGTAAGGGAATTGAGGAATTTTTGCTGAGATAGGAATATTGTCGAAGGAAAATAAAAGAGTTCTTATAATTACAATATTTTTAGTTACAAAAGATAAATATGAACGATGTTTGTAGGTTCCATCATAATTACCTCGGAGTTGCTTATAAGTTACTTAAGTTTGTGTTATTACATTTTGTGGTATAAGGTCTTAGGGAATAAATAGGTCGTTTATTCTTAATATTAATTATACGGGACAGGCATGTACAATTGTATAAAAGACCCTAATTAATAAAATAAAAGAGCTCGTTACATCTTTGCATCATAGGCGTTCCTTGCGGAACTCCACATCGCTGTCTATGCTGTGAACCAGTTGGCTGTATCGGACATCATGGCCTATCCTGCAGCAAAAGTGCTGGATCGGATGACACGGCGCCCAGCATAAGCGACATCCAGCTGTTTTAGAACCAAACGGCTTGGCGCACGACGATGAAAACAGGCCAGATGGAATGACCATAATGCTTTGGAAGTTAGGTAAGCCTTTGGTGTGGGATGCTACCTGTGTCGAGACACTCGCGGCATTCCATCTTCCAAGCACAGTGGGCTGTGCCAGGTTATACACTACATATTTATATGCCACACATCCAATCATATAATAAATGGATAACGGTTCTCCATTCCACCGTCGGCAACTTTCCACCCTTATGTTGTTAACACCACTACGATCCGGAGGAAGCGTTTCGCCTCCTCCTTTATATTGCGTACATTTAGGGACTGGAACAGTTTGCCAGCGGCGGTGTTTTCGTCGGACTACAATTTGAGTGTCTTCAAGGCTAGAGTGAATAGGTTCTTAATAAACTAGTGCGCTTTACCATCAACGACTGCGTCACTGCCTACCATCAGGCGGGATTGCGGTCAAGCGCTAATTTATTAATTAATAATAATAATAAAAAGTTAACATTTATATTATAAGTAAGCAGGAAACCGAACAGTAAAATATTTTATATCTCATTCTTGTAATAAGTATCTCTTAGAGCATTTACGTACTTATAAAGTTGTAACTAATTGATACCCTTTTAAGGAATATCACCATCATTATCACAAGACTACTCGTTTTAATGCCTGTCATATGTGTAGTGGAACACGTACTGACACACACTACTTTTATTTGTATATTAATCACAAATCACAGGACTGTTGTTGATTGTTTGATATGTCGTGGTGGTTTAGTGGTTAAAACATCAGCTTCTCAAGTAACCAATGTAACTTTTCTAAAGTTATATATACTTTCTAAGTGTATCTTGGACATCAATGACCTATTACAAGGTAAAGGAAAACATTTTGAGGAAACCTGGACTTTCAAGTCTGAAATCGCCAACCCGCATTGAGCAAGCGTGGTGATTACGCTCAAACCTTCTCTGTATGAGAGGAGACCTGTGGCCAGCAGTGGGACGACAGAAAGGTTGATGAAGTGGTTGTTGGAATAAGTATGTCAGGTTTTTTTTTATATGTTCAATAAGCTTTACTTTACTGACCACGAAACAGTTTTATTTTACTTCAACAAATAATATTAGTTGAACAAAAACTACAAGATTAGCGGTCATCGTACGCTCCCACGCTCCTTTATTTTAATCAACCTTTGGTCCGCTCAATAAATTTATTTCATCTTTTGCACCTTTCTACCTTATACATTGTACAAATCTGTTCTTTTCTCTATCGTAAAATCTTAATTTACCCTATTTTGCTTTACAAGCTTGCCATTCATGATATATAACCTTTTTTAACTTTTTACGAAATCTGCCCCCTAATCGGCGAACACATTTTTGTCAAATGATTGCGACTAGTTGGCATCAGTTGGGATCTTTCGAACCGCCCATTGGTCCGTTCGGTCCAAACGATCCCAACTAGTCGCAATCATTTGACAAAAATGTGTTCGCCGATTAGGGGGCTGAATATAGTTTGATCACAATAAGCAACTGAATCGGTTTTTGACAGGAAAATCAAGATGAGTGTCACGCGCATTTTTCATTGGACTTTTAAAATTATTTATAGTGTCGTTTACTAAATAAAAACGCATGATTTATGTAGTAAAAAGTGCATTCAGTGAATAATTCATAAAGAACATTGAAATATCGGAGCATAGTGGCCGCATCATGGCTTAGCATCAAATCTCCTAGCAGGCGGCTCACGCGGCCTTTTTTCAACTGTCATTGGCGATATCCGAGATTATTGAGAAATAAATTTTTTAAAGAATTTTTATAATTTGTTACACGTGTTATTGCGAAAATTGTGGTATCTAACCACAGAGGCCATTGAAGAGTTGAAGTATTATTCAGTCTAAAGAAAAGAAAGAAAGCAACTGAATCGATTCCGATTATATTTTTTTCCCAAATACATTTAGAAATTGTTGCAGTGTGATTACCGAGCGCACTCAGCTAATGGTAGATCATAGTACTAAGAGGACAAAGAGACAGTGCCTCCCGGCGAGCGCGAGGCGGGCGAGCGGTGCGTTGACCACAACAATTTTTTTACACAAATTCATATAAAACATAAAAATACTGGACACGTGTTTCGGGTTTCGCCTAATCAAAAAATTACGTTGTATATATTTATCGAAGGCTAACCTTTTTTCAATCATAATATTACTCTTTTTATAGACTTCGAAGGTTTTAAATCTATTCCAATAGCACAAATTCCAAATCGTAATTTAACTACAATACGCCTATTAATTCAGTTCTTCTATTAATTTAATAGCGTTCCCTCTACCAATAGAAGCCTTGTTAAATCTATTAAACTCCAATAAATTTACAATGTTCAAGTGAGTAAAAAAAGCTAGCAAAGTGATTGTACACGAGAAATCACAATTACTACAGCATTAATCTTGATTTATTACGGACATTCCCGGCAATGTCTCAGTCGTAGCCTGTGGAAACGTTTAATCGCAGTGGAGTACAGGAGTTGGCCAATAGTTTCAATTAGAAAAAGACTTTAAGTCCTTGCCAAGCCCAAGCTTCAAGGAGTAAGCTTTGCTGTAGATTACAAATAAAACTCCGTTTGTAGGATGATAGACTATTTTATCTGCAGAGATAACGCTACCAAGCTAACCAAAATACTCATTATGAGTTGCTTGATGAACCGAATTTTACATTGAGTTGATAGCTAATAGTGACAACGGAAGAAAATTTCGTACTGTGATAACCAAAATGCAATCAGAATAATATTGGAAAATGATGATGGTGATACGTCTAGGACAGTATTCTTAACCACCCACCAGACAAAGTCTTGCCGCCAAGCGATTCGTCGTGTTCCGGCATGATGTTTGGTGAAGCCGTACGGAGGACGGGTACGATTCGCCAAATATTGTTGTGTTGGGAGTTTGGTCGTGGAGGGTCTTCAGATCAATCTCCCTATGGCGCAGCATCATTGGGTCGTGTTGTTGGGTTTAACATTGCATCACCTCGCTCAACGGCAGTTGAGCAGTTCACTCGGAAAAACTGACCGATTAGGAAGGAAGACGGCAGTTTCCTTCCTATTCGGTCAGTTTTTCCGAGTAAATAGGGTTTTAATAAACTATCGCGCTTTACCATCAACGATTGCATCACTGCTTACCATCAGGTGGGATTGCAGTCAAGCACTAGTTTATAATAATAATAAAAAAGATTAACCTTAATTAAAGACCTTTGACCTAGTTGTATCGGTTGGGACTTACAAATTGTAGGTCGTTGATTAGAACCCCGTCAGGCGCTTTACTTTGTGTAAACTATTTTCATCATTAATGCTCTCAAAACGGTGAAGGAAAATATGGTAAGGAAACCGGCATGTCCAAGAGGTAAACCTCGAAGACATGTAATATCTACTAATCCGCACTGGACGCGTGTGGTACATTACGCCCCAGTCCCTCTCAACGTGAGGATGCCTGTCCCAGGAGCGGTAAAAGTATGTTTGGCTATTATTGCTTGATCATGTGCGAATGACTTAGATTTTAAAATCTGATTAGTGTTTAAGGCCTATTAAAATATAAAATAAATAAAAAACTAATAACAAAATTCATGTGTAAGACAAACTGATAAAACCGACAGACCGAATTCCAGAGACATTGGCACTAATTCATCGTCATCATCGTCTCAGCGTTAATCCCAGTCGCATTAGAAGCTTTTTAGCTTTGGAGTCTGGGGTCCGCTTTACCAGTCTAACTGCTGATTTTGGCCAAACTTCGATATTTTCCATGAAGCGACTGCCGTTTGACCTCCACAACCCGAAGGGGATATCGAAGCATTGCAGTTAGACCAATTGTTGGACTTTTGAGGGCTCCAACAACCCGTAACGACTGCCATTAGATGTTCGTATAGCAATCGGGACCAACGGCTTAACATGTTTTCCTTGGCACATCCAGACCAGTGCAAAAATTCATATTCATGCATACAAATATTTGCACTGCGCGGGGATCGAAGCCGCGCCTCTTTGGCCGCGTTCGCTACCGCTACGCCACGGAGGCTGTTATGCTGGCTGGAATTATTAATATTGGCACTAATTATTAATATTATATTCTCAATCCTTTTCTATCTCTTTATATACATATTTATTGAAAACAAAAACATACCACGGGCTAAATATAATAAGATTAAACAATGTAAATGTTAGTAATAAATTAATATTTATCATAAAGTAAATGAATAATGAATTTCACGAAAAAACTTTTAGGATTTATCTATCAAGACAGTCTAAGAATAAAAACCCACATCTAAAGCTTCTCCAAATCCTTTACAGTGGTACAAGTCACCCACTTAAGTGTGATTGTTCCACTACGGATAGTCCGAACCAATAGCCAGTACCAATATTTGAAGAAGCCAGCAAACAGTACGCGGCAAATTAAAGCGATTTTCTTCAATTGATAGTCAGGCCGGTAGCTAAATTGTAATGTATTGTTTTTGCAGAGTGTACCTTGGAATTTAACTGCTGATTATTGTATGAATAATCTTTTTGTTATTTATTTAAGACAGAGAAATATTACTTGGTTAACGGTATTTATTATTGATAATGGGAATGGTGATTGGAAAGACAAAACTCTTGGAGTCAATTATGCAGCTGTTTGTAATGATTATAATTTTAGAGATTTTGAAAATAATATTTTTATTAACTCCAAAAAGTAGCCAGTCATTGTAATTTATCCGTAATGTAATAAAAAAGTACCATCCAAGAACTTACTAGAAATTGATTTGAAGACACAATAACATTATTAGTACCAGTGAATCCACCTACGATGTGCATTTTTTTCCATAGAGAACACAAACTTTAACCTCAATTTCCTGCTTTCACCCGGACCCTGGGGATCCCATTCGGCATTGTTAACGACATTACGTACGATAAATCAATAACAAACATTTTGTCGATTCTGGGCTTTGTATAAATAACGTCTACCATTCCTGGGATTGTCTTCCGCGCCGAAAGAATGGGCCAATGGAATTTGAATTGCGAATGCAAAAATATAGGAGTAAATTTTTATCCCATTTAAAAGCTGTAAAGTGCTGTTAGCTCATACGGGCTATAAGGATCAATCGAGATAAGGGTTTCACTAACGAGGGTGTTAGCGATAGTGAGCAATTAGTCAGATCATACGTGAGATTTGGCTTGCATTAGCATTACAGATATTCTAGTTTCCGTAAACTACAACTAAATATTTATTTATTCAGTTTTGGACGTTGATTCATTTAGTAATCATCTTCCAGTGTCATCATCATCATCATCAGCCTCTACTCATCCACTGCAAGCCAACCAGATCCTGAGCAGTTCTCCGCCAGCCACTACCAGCCATATTTTTGATGTCGTTGCTCCATTTCGCCCAAGGGCGTCCTATGCTACATTTGCAGATACGCGGTCTCCACTCGAGGACTCGTTTACCCCAACGGTTGTCGGCCCCGCGGCATATGTGACATCTTCCAGTTTGGTGGTCATTAAATATTTGGTTACTGCATTTAGAGTAAATTTACAGTAGATCTTTTAACAGGCATAAAAACAAAACATTGTAGTAAAAATGAAGGAGCATCATATGATGATTCTTAATTTTTACTGCAATACAACAAACAAACATATATCATAGCATACCTGTATCTAATTGAAGGATAAAGCAGAGGTGTTCATATTAGTACCTATACAGCCAGATTTTGTCGGACATGTGTGTGTAGTATGTTCATGTGCATTAGATGATTAAGACCCATGTAGTAAATTGCGTGTCTAATACTTCATCATCATCTCAGCCACATAAAGTCTGCTACTGGACATAGGCCTCCCCTCAAGGATTTCCAAATAGAACGGTTGCCTGCATCCAGCGTTTCCCTGCGATTTTGGTCAGGTCAGCCGATCACCTAGTCTTTGGGTGTTAGACGCTGCGCTTTCTGGTACGAGGTCGCCATTCAAGAGCCTTTCTGCCCCATCGGCCTTCGGTTCTATGTGCTATGTGACTCGCCCACTGCTACTTCAAAGAGCTAATCTGCTGGGCTATGTCGGTGACTTTAATTCTTCTACGAATCTCCTCATTCCTGATTCGATCACGTAGAGAAACACCTAGCATAGCCTAATACTTAATAAGGTCAAACTGTTACCGAGAAAACCCAAATAATAACAAAAGTTTATTTTAAATTATAAAACTTGCTTGACTCTGGTCCCACCTGATGATAAACAGTGATGCAATCGTTGATAGTAAAACTCACTAACACTAGTTTATTATGAGCTTATTAATTCTAGCCTCAAGTTCAAGGTTCATGATATCCTTTTACAAAAGTAGTCAGAATAATCTAAACCCTTTCTTTCAAAAAATCTCCGTCCATATCCACTCGTTACAATAAACGAATTAGTGAAGAATTCAAGCTCACACCCGAATTTCGTTTAGGACCAGTCTAGTAAAAAGAATTCAAGTCAGCAAATACAACCTGGACCTTTTTACTAACTGATCTAAGAAAAACTGGATCACACTGAACATAAAGTGAGTCGAATTATCGCATACCAAAGGCTCCGTATCTTCGAAAGATTCTTTTTCCTATTTTCACAAAGAAATTAAACGTTATATATTTTGTAGTTATATTTGGTCTCTCTATCTCTCTAAAGTGTGTAGATAAACAAATAAAAAACGTGATCATTAGAATTAGAGGGGATAGGAGATTCTAAATTCAGTCTAAGTAACCCCTGTGCTGCTACTGATAACGCCGTAGAAACGGCAAAGTTATGGGCCAACAAGATATAAAATTCATTCATACTTTTTTTATTCATCCTTCCATTCTTGTACTCCATACTTTTGGAACGATTACTTCTGAAAATATTAACAACATCAAATTTTTTTGTTTAATAAACCACTATTTATTTTTAAATATTTAATTATATATTAATACATATCCAACAATAAATCATGCGATTTTTTTTCATATATCATACGTTAGGGTGGAACCTCCCCACTTTACATGTATGGTGGGTACCCTAATAAAAAATTTTTTTTCGACTGTTTATTTTACCCCTTTGTCGGCGTGATAGATATTATATATAGAGTGGTGCTGACAATACGACAATAAATGAAAACACGAACAATGCTGGTTCATAGGAATAAGTTCATAGTTCATAGAATCCTACACCATAGAAAAAAACCTAGCATCAAAAATTAAAAAAATAAAAATGTCAAACAAACTAAATCACATAAAACTGTATACGGAATAGAACATCCTTTAAAAATTCACTGACCTCCGATCGGCGACGGCGCGATCCTGTATCGACTTGCTTTTTTCGCGCCATTATTATTAAAGATTGGTACCGCAAGATGCGGCGGTCATTAACCTGTAAGCGTTTCCTTATAAGCATGTACATCATGTAGAAAATGTGAAAAATGAAAAATAATTTCCTGTGACTAAACTAATTATTTATTTATTTATTTATTTCTAATACACTTACATTTAGGTTTACAATTTGTTTTAGCCGCACAACGAAAACCTCTCAGGGTTTATCTGCATGTCGGCGAGCCGCTCATAACAATACTATAAATAATTGATATTGTATACAATGCAACGCTAACAATTCATAGGTATGTTAATACCTAGGTACAGTCGCCCGCACATCAAGCCACCACAAGCCGCCAAATTTCCTCAATAGATTCTCAACTTTATCGCCAAATTATTACGGTTCAAGTTTGATTGAGAAAGCTTGACAGATCCAGGCAGCCCGGCTCGCTGGCGTCTGCACCCACATAGATACATTATTTAAAATTTTGTATAAAGAATCGCTTAGATTTGTACTTATAACTTTTCGAACTCATTTTGTATAGCGTTTGCAAGTCTTCTGGGAGTTTGTTGACATAAAAGGGTACCAAATATTCTGCAACCCTCATCCCGTACACATTATTAAATTTTGGTAAGATGTATTTATTTTTAACTATTATCGTTCTCAGAAAGTCTGGTCTTGTTTTTTCGGTTAGCAGTTCAGGTCTATTAATTTCGGATAGAATACAGTATTTAACTTTATTGAACACATTCATAACATTACAATATTTAAAAAGGTCGTCGTCATGGTCTTGGAATTTCTTAAGTATATGTTTTGGCGTAATTTCTTTTAATATTCTAAGTTGTAGCTTATAAATATCGGTCAGATATGTGTGATAAGTTCTTCCATAGCTGCTGAGTCCGTAACTGATAACAGAGTCTGCTAGGGCCATATATAACATTCTAAGTGTTTTGTAAGGTAGCTTATATTTTAGTATGCTGAGCTTACCTAGAATAGACCTTAGTTTGTTGCATACGTAATCTTTGTGTGGTCCCCAACAGAATCTGCTATCAACCATTAGGCCAACGTACATGTGCTCATCGACTACTTCTAACGACGGGCACTCGCAAGTCTTTGTGGAACTATGTAGGCAGATATGTTCGTGTGCTATAACTGTAGGCCTAGTGGAGCATTTATTGTGTGATGAGTGTATGTGAACAATTTCTGTTTTTGTTGCATTTATTACTAAGCCTACATCATGCGCCCACCTACACATTTCGTCAAAATTACATTGAAGGGTTGCCTCTGCGTCCCGGATGTTTTTATTAGCGACTAATATACACGTGTCGTCGGCGAACTGGTATACAGAGCCTGAGTTTATAGCATTACACATATCATTCACGTATAGTAAATATTCTGTCGGACCTATAATCGAGCCCTGGGCTGTTCCTTGCGTGGATGGAAGCTTTGCACTATACTCATTTTGTATTTTAACCGTGTTGTATCTGTTTTTATGATAGTTTTTTAATAGTTCTAACATTGGCCCTTGTATTCCATTTTGTGACAACTTCTCAAAAAGTGTATCACATCGGAGCACATCGAAAGCTTTGCTGAAATCAATGAAAAGTGTCAAGACATGTTTTTTATCGTTTATCTGTCTATTCACTTCATCGGTAAATTCTCGTAATAATTGTGTCGTGCTCTTATTTTTCTGAAATCCATATTGTTTATTGTTAATTACTTCGTGTGTTTGCAAAAAGTTACTAATCTCATTACCAATGTAGCGTTCTATGATTTATTTATATGGTTTGTTTGTTATGTATGATTGACATATTTATATGGTTTTTAAGGGTAGACTGAGAATGTGTTGAAGTACACGATGTTTAATTTATTGTCGTATTGTTAGCACCACTCTGTATATTGTTACCAAATTTCGGTTTTCTATTGCTAACGGTTACTAAGATTATGAGCGAGCGGACGGTCAAACATCTATATGTTTGACCGTCCGCTCGCTCATAATCTCAGTAACCGTCAACAACAAGACAACAAGGACAACAAGACAACAAGGAGAGACAACAAGGAGTCCTTATTGTTTTGCCAAGCCTATGCTTGGACTCCTTGTTGTCTACAGAACCTTCAAAAAGGCAATAGGCGGCCTTAGTCTTAGCACTTGTACACTTATAAAGTACACCCATATTTTACGAAGTGTTAAATGTGGGTGTAATTTAGCCAGGTAATCCTCTGCCGAAACCTCCAGGAATCACAGGCGATATGTTATTTTATAAAGAAATAAAAAAACAAAATTCAGGATGCTAATAGAATTCTTATAACTTATGCGAGTTATTGTAACCATCGTTTAATTTAATATTTAACTTATAATTTACCTGCTAATACCATTATTTCCTAAAAAAAAAAGCGGTTGAGAAGGACAGACAGACGAATCTATGGACTTTCGGTGCTAGGCTAAAAAGTCAATATGATAATATAAACTAGCGATTAATGTTCTACAGCTGAGTAAAACTTCTCAACTCTCTTTACTTATATCTGCTGAGTATTTACTAGATCAGCCATGGACCAACCTCCTTTCGTTTTTGATACAGTCCAGCGCATCTTACCATCCGTTTGAGGTCTCTTGCAGATGGCTTTTAACAGTTATATTATAAGGGTTCATTCTTATGATTCTAATGCGGAACCCAAAAAAATCTTTCACAGCTTCGGGCAAATAGCCGTTCTCATTTTGCCAAAGCGTTTTAATTTCTGAACGTATCGAGTGGATTTGTTCGAGGGTTAGCCTACGATAATATCGAGTAACAATATCTTCTGAGCTCTTTAAAAGACTTCAATAAATGAATAAGTTTTGTTTTTAGATTTTCTTTGGTTCGTAACAAATGTGGATGGAATTCGAGTTTGTATTGTAGCTTAAATTGTTGTCAATGTAATGAAAAATCTTTCAATTAAACCTACTGCCTAATTTTGACATTAAGGTGTTAAAAAATGTATACCGAGTTGGCAGGGCGTAGAATTGGAAGAACTCGGCACCCCGGAAAGGCAGATGACGAACACTTAGGTAGTTTTTTAGCCGGTAAGAGTTCGTAATTTTAGTTGGTTGCTCTGCACTCGAAGTTGTTGACGAATATATATACCTGGGACAAACAGTCCAACTAGATAGGTCCAACTTCGAGAAAGAGGTTTCTCGTCGAATCTAGCTCGGCTGTGCAGCGCCGGGAAGCTACGCCGTCCAAGATATCACAGTGTCTCAAGACTAAAGTCTTTGAACAGTGTGTGTTGCCAGTGATGACTTACGGAACTGAAACGTGGTCGCTCACAATGGCCCTCATACGAAGGCTCAGAGTCACACAAAGGGCAATGGAAAGAGCTATGCTCGGAGTTTCTCTGCGTGATCGAATCAGAAATGAGGAGATCCACAGAAGAACCAAAGTCACCGACATAGCTCTGCGAGTCGCTAAACTTAAGTGGCAGTGGGCAGGGCACATTGCTCGTAGAACCGATGGCCGATGGGACAGTAAGGTTCTGGAGTGGCGGCCACATACTGGAAGACACAGCGTAGGGAGGCCTCCAACAAGGTGGACCAATGATCTGGTGAAGGTCGCGGGAAGCCGATGGATGCGGGCAGCACAGGACGTAAAATAAATAATAATTCAGTTTAAAAAAAAAACCAGTTTCTTTTTTTTTTAATGAATAGGCTCTTTATAAACTAGCGCGCTTTACCATCAACGATTGCATCACTGTTTACTATCAGGCGGGATTGCGGTCAAGCACTACTTTATAATTATAAAAAAAGACAAAAGTTTGAAAATCACTGTATTGAAAAACAACAAGGAAAAACTTTACCACACATTTAGACCTCACCAAATGAACAAAAAAACCACAGGCGCAACTCAAAATATCTCATCAAATATATATTGACAACAATTTAAAAATAACAGTAAGTAGTATTTTAAATCGGGACATGTTCGACAATGTACGGAGAGTTATTCTCTCTTCAGTTTCACAAAATAGATAGAGACAGAAGGCCAGCTCTGTACAAAGAGCTAAAACTCACACAAGACACGCTTTGAGTACAGTGAGTTCAAGCGCTTTCACGACTAATAGTTCTTTTTGACATATGAAATGTAATTTATTGTGTAATGTAACGCAAATTATATGTGTAGACGGCACTACGATAAACTTATGTAGCGTTTCAGCTGCCGCCCAATGGCGGCAGCTGAAACGCTACATACAGATCAGATCGATTAGAACAGATCTGTTCGCACTACAGCTCGAACTGCCTGGGACAACTCGAAAAAATATGTACATGATTTTATGTTTAACTAGCTGTTGCCCGCGACTCCGTCCGCGTGTTTATAAAATAAGCGCCTGTTAAAATACTGGGAGCAATATGTACGTCTGCGTTTGCCCCCGTTTTCGCAACATTTTTTGTTACTGCTCTGCTCCTATTGGTCATAGCGAGATGTTATATAACCTATATCCTTTATCAGGCCCTAGACTATCTGTGTACCAAATTTCATTACAATGGTTCAGTAGTTTTGGCGTGAAAGCCGGACAGACAGAGATACTTTCGCATTTATAATATTAGTATGAATTTGTATACCGTCCATATTATTCACATTACATTACGCTTTACATGCATCAGGGACAAAACTAACAAAACTAGAAAAAAATCACATCAAAAGTATGGACAGCTATTAAACCGTGTTGTTATTTATTTTTTTGCGCCTCGAACTGTATGAAATGTCCCTAACTTCTATCAAAGCTACGAATTCCGTGGTTAGGAAATAGAATATTTTCTCGGTGGTAGGCCATAACATCGGCTGCCGGTAGAAGTTACCACCCACCAGACAAAGCCTTGCCGCCAAGCGATTTGTCGTGTTCCGGCATGATGTCTGGTGAAGCCGTACGGAGGACGGGTCTGAGCAGTTGTGTTGCGATGTGTGCCGGGTACGATGCGCCTAGTGTTGTTGTGTTGGGAATTTGGTCGTGGAGGGTCTTCAGATCAATCTCCCTTTGGCGCAGCATCGTTAGTCGTGTTGTTGGGTTTATCATTGCATCACCTCGCTCAACTACCATCTTCCTTCAGTTTTTCTGAGTGAATAGGCTCTTAATAAACTAGCGCGCTTTACCATCAACTATCGCATCACTACTTACCATCAGGCGGGAATGCGGTCAAGCGCTAGTTTATAATTATTAAAAAAAAAAATGCTTTAAAATGATACGAATTGATAGTATTAGTATTAGTACACAAATAGAGTGCTGCGCTCCAATTGCGTAGCACACTATTACTACTAGTTGGAATAATTTCAACGTATGTTGCTAATCCATTGCTCTATACATATAATCGAAACAGGTTTACTGAACAGCGTAAATAACGCAATGAACGTTATTGAAATGTCAAAATGAAACCCATTGCTACTTAGTGTATTACGCAATTACCGTGCCGGTTTAAGATCGTCATAAATACGCATCTGTTTGCGTCCATGCGTTTTTTCTCGATCTTTGTATGAAGCTAGCCTTCTGTATGATGTATTATGTGGCAATACTCCTCGAAACTGCAACGTAGTCGGCATTAAATCATTTTCGCGCATGCTGAATATTAATAATGTGGCTCACAACTGGATGTAGGACCACGGTGTAACATTATCTGATCTACGCGATAGATAAATGTTGTTTAAGATTTTATTATCCCTTGGTTTTGCTGTTATCTTGTTCTACCTTGAGCGGGTTATATGGCTGTATATTTTACAATGTAAGGGATGATGTTGAATTATTACCGGTGTGAGGAAAGGCAATACTTTTGCGAAAGCCATATCATTTTCTTAAGTATTTTACTATGTGTACATAAGTAATAAAATAAATAAATAAATCCGAATTGTTGGAGGGATAAAAATAACTATAGGTAGCCAAGAGGCCTTTGTACGACCTCCTTATATACGTAAGTACAATATACTAAAGAAACGCCTGTTTTCTAACCGACTTTAAACTTGTTTATTCGCGGATAACATGGTCGTTTATGATTTTGATAATTCTTTGTGTTTTTGTTGGATAGAAGATATTTTCAAGGTGGTCCCAAGATAAGGACTCATCAGGATCAGGGTTTGATGGTGGAAGATCAGAGAAAACAAGGGAACCATTCAAAAATTGTAGAGGCGACTAGAGAATTTGTAAGTTTTTTCATTAGGGATTTTAAAGCACTACCATTAATTAAAGGTCTTTAGTAGATCTGATGATAGAGTTGGGAGATAGGCGATTCAAAGCAGCTACCTTGTCTTCTTACCTTCCCTGTCTGTAAATCTTCGAAAATATTAATTTAAATCATGTACTGTAAAGGGCAATATTGATTTATATTAAATCAATCATTTATTAGTTAAGGTATTAAATTGGATAAGGATTAATGCTGTATTGGTTAAAATCGCTTCGAAAATTAGCCGGTATTTGTCGTAAAAAGTAAATGACAAAAAAATGTTATAGTGGGATATTTATAAGAGATAGACATATACTGTCGCGAACTTTTTTGAAGACCTTTTTAATATTTACAATATTTAGTACATTATTTTGATAAATTTCGTAGGGTTCAGCCTGCGTGTCCACTTTAGAAACTTCAAAAATAATAGTATTTCTGCACAATTTAATGGATGTTATTATAGTATATATAAACATTTCTCTTTAGTCACTCTATCTATAAAAAAACGCATCAAAATGCGTTGCGTAGTTTTAAAGGTTTAATAACACAAAGGGACACATGGAAAGAAAAAGTGACTTTGTTTTATAATATGTAGGGATGTACGCATAGTTAAAACCGGCCAAGTGCGTGTCGGACTCACGCACAAAGGGTTCCGTACCATTGATTTATGAAATTAAAAGATTTAAGTTATTTGTATGAAAGACTAGCTTTCCGCCCGCGGCTTCGCCCGCGTTAACTTCGGTTATATCGCGCTTTTTAGATTTCTCTCGGGAATATCAAATTTTTTCGGGATAAAAGTACCCTATTATTTAATCTGGACTTCTACCTTTACGTCTGCAAAATTTCAAAGCAATCGGTTTAGGAGTTCCGTCGTGAAAGTGGTACAAACAAACTTACTTTCCGATGTAAAATATTAGGAAGGATATATTTGGTGTACACATACAAATATTGCAGTAATCTCCCTTGGGAACTTGATATTTTTTAGGACCAAAAGTAGCCTATGTTACTCTCCACCTTTTGAACTAACTGTATGCCAACAATCAGGTCAATTGATTGCTTAGCTACGGTGTGAAGGAAGGACAAACAAACAAACAAACACACTTTCACATTTATAATATTAGTATGGATTACGCGGTAATAAGCGGTTTACGATTTAAGAAGTATTATAAGAAAAATACTTACTAGATCTCATTCAAAACAATTTTTGTTAATAGTTTTTATAGTAATATACATCATATGTTATTTTTTTTAGATTTTTCATTTTCTTATTTTAGAAGTTAGATGGGGGGGGGGGGCAACTTTTTTCCACTTTGGAAGCGTCTGTCACGCAAACTATTGGGTTTAGAAAAAAAAAAATTTAGAAACCTCGATATCATTTTTGAAAAATTATCCACAGATACCCGGGCCCACGTATGTGTTTTTTTTTTTTTTTTTTTATTAATGTATAAACCAGCGCTTGACCGCAATCCTGCCTGATGGTAAGCAGTGACGCAATCGTTGATGGTAAAGCGCACTAGTTTATTAAGAGCCTATTCACTCTAGCCTTGAAGACACTCAAATTGTAGTCCGACGGAAACACCGCCGCCGGCAGATTGTTCCAGTCCCTCGATGTACGCGGTATAAAGGAGGAGGCGAAACGCTTCGTCCGGATCGTAGAGGTGTTAACAACATAAGGGTGGAAACTCGCCGTACGACGGGTCGTCCGATGGTGGAACGGAGATGGGGGAATTAAATCGTGCAATTCCCTCGCACACTCCCCAGAATGTATCCTATAGAACACCGAAAGGCTGGCTACTCTACGCCTGTGCTCTAGGCTTTGGAGACCAACTCGAGTTAAATCAGGGTCACCAATCAGCCTCTTCGCGCGCCTCTCCACTGAATCCAAAGTGGCCAGGTGACACTTAGCAGCACCAGCCCAAATGTGGCTGCAGTACTCCACACACGAACGGACCTGTGCTTTGTACAACATTAGAAGCTGCCCTGGTGTGAAGTACCGCCGGACCTTTGCGATTACACCAAGTTTTCTGGCAGCCACCTTGGCCTTGGACTCAATGAACCGCCCAAAGTTTAGGTTCGAGGAAATCTCAATACCCAAAAGCTGAAGGCGGTCGGTACACTCCAAGGATACATTCCGAAAAGTAGGAGCCAAGGTGAACGGGCTCCTTTTGGCGGTGAAAAGACACGCCTGCGTTTTGGCGGCATTGAATGCTACAAGATTGGCATTGCCCCATTCGGAGACTGCCTGAAGTGCAACACTCGTTCGCTCTACCATGGCCTCTCTTTCGGACCGGATTGATTCCCTACTAGCCCGAGCATCCGGCAGGTATCTCTCCACAACTGTGCTGTCATCTGCATACCCATAGATATATGTGTTTGACGAAAAAAAATTTTTTCGAGTTTCAGTTCTAAGTATCCCAAAATTTATTATTATTTTTTTTATTTTTGCATCAAAATCTTAATGCGGTTCCTAGAATACATCTACCTACTTAGTTTCAACAGTATAGCTCTTATAGTTTCGGAAAAAATGGCTGTGACATACGGACGGACAGATGGGCAGACGGACAGACAGACATGACGAATCTTTATGTGGGTTCCGTTTTTTGCCATTTAGCTACGGAACCCTAAAAATTGCGTCGTGTGCTTGCCAGACTATTTCCAACTATGTTGGCGGCAATGCCCAGTCTGACCGGATGTAGCTGAACAGTACTTTTCACAACTAAAAATTGTAAAATAAAAACTAACAAAAAAAAAAAATGATTATGTACAAAAACCAAAGACATAATGACCGCGAACAATGTATATTCGTTTTTGCCACCGACTTCCGAAATTAGTTATTTTTCACTTTGTAGTATTTTTTTTAAAGTCTGTTGTTTTTATTATTCTTAAAGATAACACACTGAATCACAATGAATCGAAACCAAGAAAACAAAAAGAAAGAACAACAAAACAGAAAATTACTTTTAGATGTATATAATTTGTAGAAGAATTTGGCCCCGAAACACAAATCAATATTATCTGTATAATATCTATTATATACTATCTTAAGTATAACCAAACAACCTATGTTTGTCACATCAAAAATCAATACCGACGGATGATATGTATGAACCTATCTATATCTAATAATATTATTAGACGAAGGAGACTAGTCTCCACGACACATTGAATCCTAGTGTGGACGCTAGTGCTATTTAAACATTGTACTGTTTTTCTGAATAATAAAGTTTTTATTATTTATTTAAATATCAATTGCTATCAAAGACAAGACAAAGTTTTAAAATTCGTCGAACATTCGTAGTAAAGATGGTTATTACATAAGAATTAGTTCGAAACTTCCACCGCTAATACGAATGTTGTTCATGGGCATCGTTATATTATGACTACTCTAAAATGCGTGACAAAATAATTGAATGCTCTTCAATACACAATGTTAGTCACGTTACCACCAAAATATTTGTTTAACACTTTATCACAATCACATCATTTCTTATTATGTCCATAACTATGGGGATAAATACTCCCAGTAGGATACCCAGCATTGTATGTATGTGGATATAGAACATTGCCACTTAGACTCGCTTGTGGATATCCCGGTAAAATTCCTGGTGCATATCCTGGGTGTAAAGGTTGAGCATAGACTTCAATAGCAAACTTGTATCCTCTTAAAATTGTTGGACTCTTTAAGGCTATTGTGACAGTTTTGCTCCCAAGTCCTCCAGCTTCTATATATGCTTCTCCTTCCTTATCAGGCCTCAGGTCTGTGATGTACACAGCGCTTATGACTTCGTGATTCGGAGTGCTGACCATTACATCATCTTCTCTCCGCCATATCGCAGGGTTCGCAATTTTAACAGCACTGTATATCTTCTTCGAGTATGGAGTTGCAAATCCGAGCATTATATCGTTGGACTCCACTGATGTTAAAAATAACAAGGAAAGTAGCAATATTAAACTTTTAAAATAAATTTTTCGTTTAGTTTGTAGTTTTAACAATTGAAACATTAAACATGATAAGTTACATACGAATACTGGAATACAAATGAATGGATCAGGAAATATGATGGTTTTATATAGTATACAAATTAGCACTATATAACGTCGTATTTTCTAGTTCACGATAATTCACAAGTTTCTATATATGGTTCAACATCTTAAAGGTATTCCTAGGAAATTACGTAATATGGGCAATTCTATAATTATTTGTGCAGTACCTAATGTGTATAAAAATAATATTTACATTGTTTACATTCATTTAATGAGACAACACTGAAGGAACAATATGTATTGACGCAACGTTTGTCAGACAATATTTAAGTTAGTTCCTAGACAGTTCTACCTTCATCACCATTGGCACTAAACGCATAATGGCTGTTAAGATTTTGTACATCGTCAGTACAAACTGCAGTGATTTTTTTGTTCGTTGGGTTTTCAGATTTGAATTCGACATTAATATATAGTAATAGCTACGAACAGAGCCTAGAAGTTTGGATGAAAGTTGATAGTTTTATTGTAAATTGTTCAAGAATTGATGTGATAAACGCAATACAAGTATTGGATATGAGAGCAGATAAACGGTGTGAAATTGCCTTATTGGATGGTGGTATTGGCGCTCAGTTTGCGGTCTTAGAACTGTTAACACACAAGTACAATTATTTGCGTTACCAACGAACGAATTTTTGTATTATTACGGACGATAACGGAGGGATTATCTTAATTTAAATTTTATTGCTGGGTTCATATTTTTAATTCTATTCTATTATTTAAATTATTTTTATATTCTAAATTCAGTATAGTGCGGCCGAGGAGAGAATGCGTCCTTGACTCCTGTCAGTTTAATACGAACGTATACGTTTTTCAAATTTGATCATTATCACATATAATTATGACACTGGCACGTGGCAGGCATGGATTCTCTAGATGGCTGGAGTGCAGTAACATCAGTTTTTAGTGCTGTACGAGTATTTCTAATCCTTATATAACTTTTGATTCATTCAGTGTATCTATATCATAGGTTTAGTTTAGCTGTTAACATACACTCTGAGATAACCTTGGAAAAGTATATATACCTACATATAGTATTTTCGCGTCAGCATGACTTATATCGTACATTGTTAAGAATACTCTCCCCAAAACTACAGGATATGATTTATTATGTTTGCCTTCACTTGTCTCGCTGATATCGAGATTTCTTCGGCAAAACAGAGATGTGTTATTCAGATACTATGACTCCATATAACAGTGTAGCTTTGTGTTTAGGCTCATATCAATAAAATAAATGTATGAGGAGTATAAGAATGTGTTGTTTTGGTTGCAATGGTTTTTTATACGGCCACACTGAGGAAGAAAGGCTTTCTTTTGAAGTATGTTAGTGTCTTAAGTATAGTGTTATTCTTGGCTTTGTAAAGGAATTTTGTTTGATGTTTTTGGTTGTGTGTGTCAATCATTTTGATAGAGGATTATTGTGTTGGGATTGTATTCGAGGTCACTGAGTCATAAATCTTTTGTGTGCTGGTGAATAAATGAATAGTAATGTATTGGAATTTGTTTAAATGTAGCTTAATATGTAGTGTAGTGTAGAACGTTTGCCAGCTGTGTGAGAACTTAAGATGGTGGCTGTAGCAGATTGAATACGGCGGACGGAGAACAGCGCTCCGTCTTCTATATTCAATCTGTATCCTTAGTATATGGCGCACACCTTGAGTTGCCAATGTCCAGCAGTTGACTGCAATAAATAAACTGTATAAAGTTGGTATACTCTGGGCCCTGCTTTTTTATAGCGAGATATATTTGGAACGTTGTACACAATTTATAGACTTTGTTAAATTGCTAACGTGACAGTCAGTCTATCAGTCAAAAAGATAAAACTTATTGTCTTGCTCAAACCTGGTACCCGGGTACCGTTTTCCTTCAAAATTATTTTCTTTTTCTACTTGTTCAATGCATCTTCCCTAGCTTCTGCTAATTAATATTAGATTGCCATAATCATGATTTGCAATTCGTTATAATTTATGATTAACATATGGTTGCTTTTTCCTATTCTCTTCATAAAATCATTTTATTACGTCCTAAGTCAAAACTAGATGTCGTTTCCTGTATTGTAATCGCTGATAATAGAAGCCGTCAGAAATATATTCTGTTTATTTATACGGCGGACTTAATACCTATGCAATGCCATGATCCTTCGATCCACCGCGTTGCATTGCATCTTCTGCCCGCGCTATTTTTTAATTTTTCTTTGTGTTATTTATTATTTGTTTATTTAATCTTTCGCACATAAAATGTACAGAGGCGGACTTAATGCCTTAGGCATTCTCTACCAGTCAACCACAGGTGGTGAAGAGTTAAGATGGTAGGTGCTTTAGTTTAAATAAAAATTGTATAGAAAGAAAAAAAGCTCTTAACACTATTAAAAAAAAATACTTAAATAAGCTAAATATACATACATACTATTACCAAAATATATACTTATAATATATACATACAAAACTAAAATATGGGAGAGAGGTGTAGCAAAAACTCTACCCTAATTGTTGCGAAAATAACTCTGCAATTTCCGCTTAAATGCAAACCGAGTGGCGGCCATCCTGATATCAAGAGGAAGCGCATTCCACAGAAGATTGGTTTGAATATGAAATGAAGAATGAACATAGTCAGACGTATGTGAAGGACAGAGTAAGAGGAGGTTGATAGAATAACGCAGATTGTCTTAGTGTGTCAAGAACATAAATATAGGAAGTGAGTCACAAGATAAGAAGGAGTGGGTGATTTAAAAAAGGGAGGAAAAGGAGAAAAGCGTTTTCAAGGCGCGAAAATTTCTTCGTTTCGCTCGGCACGTATGGTTTGAATAGAGATGATAAATAGCCGATATCTTTCCGCAAGGATTGGAAAATCAATTTTGGAATTCAATAAAATCCTTTTTTTAATCAGACATTTTATATGAAGAAATCAGCTTGCTGAAAAAAAAAATCCTCTTTTGCTTTATCTATGGATTTACAAGAATAGTCTATTTATAGTTTTTATTACAATAAGTAATGTGCAAAGAGATCTGTTAGAGTCAATACATTTGTGATATTAAATCGGTAAATCAAGGATATTCTAAGCAGCAACTAACTTAGATAGAAACACAAATAGCATGTTTATAGAGTTGATGATACTACTGTTAGTTACTTTTTGGAGTTAGTTACTTTATTAGTGATGTATCGTGAAATATGTTGTTCTGATAAGACATAAGAGATAAGACCGGGAAAGGGGAACCGGCGTTCAGTGTTGATATCGGCGTCCTGTCTAACCAGATGCAGTTTTTACGTAACGAAGGTAATTATGTTACATGAAAACTGCATCTCGTGATATCTAATCTCCACAATCCAGCTTCTCGACAATAGGATACCTCTTGGGGTCAGACTAATCGTGGTTAGCTATTATGTATTGATCTAAGGATGCTTGTCGATACCAATCAAACTAAAGTAACTTGTAGGTTTACCGTGCCAAACATAGCGACAGTTTTATTTTAAAAAATCCTATGAATTCTATACCCACAACACAAATGCTTTCACATCTAAATGTACACAAGATTCTATCAAAACAAGCAAGTAACGTAGATACTTCCATAATTGTCTGACGTTACTTACCCAACGTGCAAACGCTAGGTAAGGCAACATCTAATTTGTTCACAGAAAATCCTTAGCAGTATTCACAAAGAGAACGCCCACGGCAGTTCCCCACACAACATAATAGACAGCGCAGAAGGCTGGCTCCACACAACGAGAACCTACGCACACGTAGCCTTCACGCGTCAAGTACAGCGAATGCAAGCGCACTTGCGACTTGCATTTAATTGGAGCGTCATTCACTGGTAAATTGATTATTCAAGACATGATATCAATGGCGTAGCGGCACTGTTAAGGCGTTGTTTCCATATTTAAATGACACGCAGGTAGCTACGCTTCTTTCATACATTTCTTTCAACTCTATAAAATAATAAGACCGGAAGAAAACTTCAATACGGCGGTGGAATCGCGTCATGGTCGGACACAGCGCCCGCGTTGCGCCTGTCTGCGAACCCTTGCCGCTATCACCTCATCTGTGCTGTGACTCCAATATGTAAGCGCACTACTATTTATTCCTATAGAAAATGACGCCGTCGTCGCCGCGGCGTCAAGCCACAGGCGTAGCTGCCTCGATTCTAGCTCATGTAAGCAATGTGTCTTTGAGATCGCCATACTCACGCATGTATGTGTGCGTTCGCCAGTTTTCGCCCCTTGTATAGAACCGACCTTCTGTTTAACTCTGTACTCGCAATATAACTTGATAAGTTAGTTATGTAGTTAGAGGAAATTGAGTATGTAAGACGATAAGCGTAGTGAATGACATTTATATTTGTTTATAGTTTTGTTGTATTAGTTGAGGTGCATATGAAGTTTGTGGGATTTTGATGAAGCAGTTTAAGCATATTGCTAATATATTGCTCCATAAGTTCGAAAAATATGTTTGCTTAAAAACGTAAATAACGCAATAATTGATGTTGAACTGTTAATATGAAATCCATTACTACTGATAATATGTTACGTAATTACTCTACAGGCATGTAATTTACATATATATTTTCAGCGTGTTCAACACTTACCTCATTTGGTGATTTCCAAATATTGAATTTATCTGGAAATCATAAGTTTTTTTTTTAGAATGACCCATTTGCAACAACTAAGCATCTAAATTTTTATACCCATTTTTTACGTTTTTATAGAATATCTCAGTATTTTTCACTAAATATCGCTTTTGTCTAAACCCTCGAATTCAATGGCCTTCATTGCTGAGTACCTTATCTGGATATTTCAACAAATGTTTCGATGTCATTTTCACTTTTTTTTTAAATAATTATAAACTAGCGCTTGACTGCAATCCCGCCTGATGGTAAGCATTGATGCAATCGTTGATGGTAAAGCGCGCTAGTTTATTAAACCCATTCACTTAAAAAAAATAGTGAATAGGAAGAAAGACGGCAGTTGAGCGAGGTGATTTAAATTTATAAACCCAACAACACGGCCAGTGATGCTACGCCAGAGGGAAATTGATCTGGATGGACCATGATCAAACTCCCGAAACAACATCATTTGGCGCATCGTACCCGGCAAGCTTCACAACACAACTGCTCACTATGTATTTTTTTATAATTATAAAGTAGTGCTTAACCGCAATCTCACCTGATGGTAAGCAGTAATGCAACCGTTGATGGTAAAGCGCGCTAGTTTATTGAAACTGAGTGAACAGAAAGGAAGACGGCAGTTGAGCGAGGTGATGCAATGTGTTGCTGCGCCAGAGGGAGATTGATCTGGAGATCCTCTACGACCAAACTTCCGACACAACAACATTTAGCTCCTCGTACCCAGTACACATCGCAACACAACTGCTCAGAACCGTCCTCCGTACGGCTTCATCAGACATCACGCCGGAACACGACGAATCGCTTGGCGGCAAGACTTTGTCTGGTGGGTGGTAACTTCTGCCGGCAGCCGATCTTATGGCCTACCACCGAGTAACCTCACCACCCACCAACCACCTATGCTTTATAGAGTGCTTTTGCTATTTGTCAGAAATAAGTGCACTGTCATGTCTTGAAAGAAATAGGTACGTCAAATTCACTATGTTTATTAGTTAACAAAATTGAAATGAAACAAAGTAGCTTCGAGTCGCTAAAATTAAGTGGCAGTGGGCGGAGTTTCTCTGCGTGATCGAATCAGAAATAAGGAGATCCGCAGAAGAACCAAAGTCACTGACATAGCTCTTCGAGTCGCTAAACTTAAGTGGCAGTGGACAGGGCACATTACTCGTAGAAGCGATGGCCGATGGGACAGTAAGATTCTGAAGTGGCGGCCACGTACTGGAAGACGCAGCGTAGGGAGGCCCTAACAAGGTGGACCAATGACCTGGTGAAGGTCGCGGGCAGCACAAGACGAGGGAGACCACTATAGGTTCAAGAAGAAGAAATAAAACAGGCGTCGCAGTTTAATAAAAAAAAAAATATCACATATTTAACATAAATTCTTTTATTTATAAATATACAAACTGTTTAATTATTATTTTGCTAGGTTCGGACAAACATCTCTATACAATTCCATAACCAATCCAAAGAGTAGAAATAATATTTTTATTTTCACTGTATCCAAGGGATTGCCAAGCAGCATGTTATTGCAGCCCCATTGGGGGGCGAATCACAATGTAGAAAAGTATAAAAATATTTCTACTACCCCACTGTTTTGGAAGTTAATTCGTTTTTCGAATCTATCTTCTTCTTATTTGTATTTGGGTTGTTGCCAAATGTATGTGAATTCGGGTGTCGTTGTGTTGCGTTTGAATAAATCTTGTTTAGCTGTTCGTTCACGCCTTTTCTCCTTTAAGATGGAGTGGATTCACAGTTGTCTGTGAGTTATGCAGTAGTTTATTGACCTTTATAACTCTTGTGTAGGGAAATAGTAGATAGTACTTTCTTTTTTTTCCTTGTTTTATGGCTTTTTAAGCCATTGTGGCTTCATTGAGATGTATTCAATGAAGTTTGAGTTATAATGAGCGCACTTCTGAGACAAAGGCATCCTCTCTTCGAGAGCGTGGTTCGTGTTTCCTAATCCACCATTTGGGCCGACCGTGAGTTATAAGGTGTCACTTGTTTTTGAATGTTTGATTCTCGAACATATTGTCTAACGATATTTCCTTTAATCATTTTGAGAGTAATGGTTACGAAATATTTTACGCTAAGTAATAAAACACCAGCCTCTCAAGTATGAGTGCGCGGGTTCGATTGCAGGTCAGGCAAGTACCAATGTAACTTTTCTAAGTTATATTTACTTTCTAAGTATATCTTGGACACCAATGACTGACTACAAAGTGAAGGAAAACATCTTGAAGAAACCTAGACTTTAAGTCTGAAATCGCCATCCCACATTGAGCAAGCGTGGTGATTACGCTCAATCCTTCTCTGTATGAGAGGAGACTGGTGACAGCAGTGGGCGATAAAAAGGTTAATGACGATAAAAGCGTTTAAGTGCAAACATACTATCTAGAACTCGTAAGTCTCAGCCATTACTGCTGTTCCAATGCACTACACCATAATAATAAAGCCACTTATAATTGACACAAGTAAATTTTTGATAGCACGTTAAAAGTAATAATGGCATTTCAACTATGGATTTTTTTTAAAATAATTATAAACTAGTGCTTGACTACAATCCCGCCACAAGCAGTGACGCAATCGTTGATGGTAAAGCGCACTAGTTTATTAAGAGCCTATTCACTTAAAAAACTTAGGAATAGGAAGGATGACGGCAGTTGAGCGAGATGATGCTATGTTAAACCCAAGACCAACACGACCAACGATGCTACTGATGACTTAAGGCTCTTTAATATCATCATCATGATTCATCTAGGCCTCCCCAAGGATCTCCACGACCACGATTTCCCGCATCCAGTGGTTTCCCGCAACCTTCATTAGGTCGTCGGTCCACCTTGTCGGGGGCCTACCCACGCTGCGTTTTCCGGTCGCCACTTGAGAACCTGTCGGCCCCATTGGGCATCAGTTCTACGGCAATGTGCCCGACCCACTGCCTCTTAAGTATTGCAAATTTTCGGGCTATGTCGGTTACTCTCGTTCTTCTGCGGATCTCCATATTTCTGATTTCATCACGCAGTGAAATCTCAAGCATGCGAACATACTATCTAGAACTTGTAAGTCTCAGCCATTACAGCTGTTCCATTGCACTACACCATAATATAAAGCCCCATATAATAGGGTATTTGACTAATAAAAACTAATTAGTCCGTCAGTCAGATTTCCAAAAAATACTAGACAAGTATTTTTTGTTTTTTCATTTAACCAAAAAATGAAAACGACACAGTGCGCTGAAAATTGACCTATATGACAATAGGGTATCCTATTGTCATATAGGTCAATTTTTAATAGCCCGTTAGAAATATTAATGGCATTTCAACTATGGATTTACTAAAATAAAGTATTCTTATTCCTTTAAGGCTCTTTAATGTAAAACCATATATTTTATTTCCGTAACCCTAGGTTTTTTTTATATTGTCAATAATTGTAATTACTAAGCAAACATTTAAAAAAAATTACTACCCAATCAAGAACTAACACAATTCCATTAAACAGAAATGAATAAATGAGAGAGAACTTTTATAAAAATAGTAGCGAGTGTATTCTTCGAAGCGAAGCGACTATTTGTCATAGCGAATGAACTGGCGAGTTCATTTGCGTACCAGTTGTTGCTAGAGAGAATTATTATCAACTAGCTTTCCGCCCGCGGCTTCGCCCGCGTTAACTTCGGTTATATCGCGCGTTTTAGATTTCTCTCGGGAAAATCAATTTTTTCGGGATAAAAAGTACCCTATTATTTAATCCGGACTTCTAACTTTACGCCTGCAAAATTTCAAACACATGTGAAAAAAAGATTTATTGAGTAGATAAAGCGTGAAGAAAACAGTTAAAGAGGTAACAGTTAAAGAGGATCCCGCGGGAACAGTAGATACTTTCTTCCGGGATAAAATGTATCCTATATCCTTCTCCGTACCACAGACTAAGTTAAAGAGGTAACAAACATATAAATAATTACACTGTTAGTAGCCCGCCCGTGTTAATTTAGATCCCACGGGAACAGATAAAAGGTGTCCTATGTCCTTTCTCGTTCCGCAGACTATGTGTATGCAAATATTAAATATTATTAAATAATTATATTGTTATTTCTTGCCCGTGGCTCCGCCCGTCGTTGCTCCGTCCGCGTTAATTTCGATCCCACGGGAACAGTAGCTACTTTCTTCCGGGATAAAATGTATCCTATATCCTTCCCCGTACCCTAGACTATGTGTATGCAAATTTTCGTGATGATCGGTGCAGTAGTTTAAGCGTGAAGAGGTAACAAACAAACAAACAAACAAACACACTTTCGCATTTATAATATTAGTTGGGATGGTGCTGTGTAATGGAAAGCATAGTTATTTATAGTACTAGGAAATACGCGATTATTTGCACTTGCAAAATAATTTAACATAAGTGTTGAGTTGGTTATTAAAAGTAATATATTTATATTGCATTCTAATGACTTTAGTCTTAGCTATGCTATGATATTATTATAATCATGTGCTTTTTGAATGTGTGGGAGTAATCGTCGGAAGTAATGTTCAGATACAGAAAATTTATTAGTAATCGGAAACCACATTCTCTCAGTTTAAACAACGTTATATTATATTTATAGGAAACCTGAATATAGTTTGTTCAGAATAAGCAACTGAATGGATTCTAACCATTTTCACACCATGTTATTTTTTCCCAAATAAATTGACTCTTGACGATTGATCAGGTTAAGCTGCGGGCGGTTGATATGCGTGATCTACAGTCTTTACATAATGGAACTCCTTCGTTTCGGACAGCGTGTTAAGTCGTTGATCCCAACTTCAACTTCAACTCTTGATCAATGAATCCCTTGTGGAAGAGACACCACAATTTTTTCAGTAACACGTGCGAATTGTTAACAAACCGCTGGAGAGTAATTAGCGAGAATTAATAGTAAACTATATCTTTGTAAATACAAAGATAAAATAAAAAAAAATCAATAAGTAAAAAATTCTTCGCAGACGCAGATTGACAGTGATATCATCGTTGCTCCCCATCATCAAACTTGAACCTTTGATGCAGTCATTATCTGTCTGTAGCTGTCAAAATCCCGAAAATCAGACAACCAATCTTATCAACGGGTTGTCGTGTTATCAAATAGCTGTGTTTTTCAGGTCAAATAGGCAGTCGATCTATGTAAAATACTGGCATTTTGTTGGATCTGGTTGGTCTGAAAGCTGACATCTTTTTTCTGGAGGGGAAATCATCAAATGACCTTTCCCGCTCTGTGTGGAGCGGAAGGGCGTGTCAGACTTTTACTGACTAAAACCCACCCGTGTTTCTTACCTTGCCTGTGCGCCAGGGTCACAGTTTCTTTTTTAAACAAACTGCAACCTCGACTCAGGAGCCATCGGTGTTTGCAGTCGACACGGGTCTGGTCCTTACCCGGCGGCGAGCTGCCCAATGCTCACTGCCCGCAGGCCCGTGCCTACGGCGGCTGGGAGTTTGATGTTGACATCTTATTCGACACAACCTAAAAAAGAAATTCTGTGTTCTATATTCAGAGTAACAATAAATTTAGTGATCTTCACAAGATGAAACTAAGGGAAAATCACACAATATACGAGTATATCAAGTGTTCTAAGAAAAACGTCACGTTTACAGAGAACCCCATAGAAAGTGTTACAATCAAGCTAATAAGCCGAAACCCACTCCATAGTGTACGAACACATAAATCACTACCACATAAACAGCGTATAGTAAATAAAGTCACGGAATAGTCGCGCGGATGAAAAATAACAGTAACACAAAGATATTAGATTTATGATATTTGTATACGACTGACGACTGATGTCTGTGTAGAGAGAAAACACCTAATGTGCTATTTTTATAATTTTGTGATTTCAACACGATTCCATTGTCATAGTGCCAAAAAAAAACAATTATTTGAGTATTACCCTTACACTTGGTTAAATTAACAAGAAATAGCATGCAGTTAAAACAGCAGAAGAGCTTTTCATTTAGTTCGAATTAACAGTGGGTCCAAACTAGGCACAGCCTGTATCTTGGTTCGTAATCTACTAAATTCATAATGATCCCTCAATTAATAGGCCTGGAAGTAATGGAATGGTGATAGAATGGCATTGCCGTATTGTCATTATTATAAAACCCGTAGACATGATTTTGAATTTGAACATTTACTAATATGTTACCTGTACAGAGGGGGCATGACGGAAATCAGGGTGTTATTGTTGTTATTGTACCTACCTACTGTCTTGTGTATATTTATATACTATGGAGGTATTAGGAACAGGGTAGAGGGGGGGAGGTTCGCAGTAATTTGATGTAGTTCCACAGGAGAAGCGCTGCTGCCTGCTTCCCTGGCGAGAATTTCCTTAGTCGCCTCTTGCGACACCCACGGGAGGATATGGGTTGGTACTATTCTAAAGTCGGTACTACAGAGGGCCCTTTCTGCTCTTATCGCAATGAATTAGGGTCTTTTTTTTACACCTCTCTAGTCACCCCAATTTCGACAGTCGTCAGTTTTATAACATATTATCATTTACACAGAGCATACATCGTTTCTTTGGTCTTTCTCTACTCTTGTGGCCTTTGACATTCATACTCAAAATGAATGATTTAAATCAAGAAATATATTATTTTTATGCTGCACTGAATGTTCATCTTGTCCGATGAAGGCCAGCCCGCGCCGCAGCTGAGCCAGTAAATATAATTTTCCAACCATGACCTCCGAGTTTGTTTCGGACGTTTCTTCTCAGAGCTAGTACTAGGAAACGCCGCGGTCATCAAACCGAATAAAAACAAACACTCGATCCAGCCGTCCCTTGCTGTTCTCTCCACCGACGCCCTAAGCCGAGGTTCGTACCCTATAGGGGGTGTCCTTAGCGTGTAGTCGCTTAGTTTTTTAGTCGCCCTGGCTGGAGGCTTTAAATTCATTTAAGGCATCCACAGGAAAGTCCTGTTAAGTAGTCACGGCCTCTCAAGGTCAACTACGAGATGCCATATTAAAAAAAAAAATGAATGTTAATTTATTTTCGAATATTATTCAAAAAGTAGGAAACGTTATCATCGATAAAGAATCCCTAATTTATTTTCCCAATTAATACTAAATACGATTTCTTTATAAGCAAGGAATTCTACTTATAATGTTATCACTTCGCTTCAGGCCATAATTATTTTTCTCAAAAAAATTTGTAACGATTAATTAATTTTTTTAGTGGTGAGAGTATATGTAACAGATTTAGATTTGGATAATTTTATACTAAAGAAAATGGATGGAAAATGTGAATGTTGATATATTTTTAATGTTATACTAGTATTTGACCGCGATCCCGCCTGACGGTAAGCAGTGATGCTGAAAATGATTTAAATTTAATTATATTATTTTCATGTAACAAAATCCTTGCAAACAAATAGGTACATAAATTGGAGCATACAAGATATTATATATATAAAAAAACAAATTGTCTGAAATTATTTTCCACAATTTACAGTCTAGACTTTAAACTTCTAATCTTAACGACAGGCAAATTAATAGATAATACACATATTTAAAAAAAATATTTTCTTGTTAAAATGTAATGTTTGGCTGCTCTAATGAGCGCCTTACACTTTATCCTTACTCCGCGGCCGACCGTCACGCGACATGCAACACACAGACGAAAAAATTTGAGCCGACCTAATAAAAGTTTCACTTAAAAAAAATATTATCTCTCTGGTTTTGATTTTGACTAACTGATAGCTAATGTTATAAGGTGTATAATTTTTGGCGAATGAAGTTGAAGACTGTAGCAAAGCTAGTAAAAATCAAAACTTCCGATATATGTAGCCTGGAGCACAGGCGTAGAGTAGCCAGTCTTTCGGTCTTCTATAGGATGCATTCTGGTGAGTGTCCAAGGGAATTGCATGATTTAATTCCCCCATCTCCGTTCCACCATCGGACGACCTGTCGTACGGCGACTTTCCACCCTTACGTTGTTGATACCACTACGATACGGACGAAGCGTTTCGCTTCCTCTTTTATACCGCGTACATCGAGGGACTGGATCAATTTGCCGGCGGCGGTGTTTCCGTCACACTACAATTTGAGTGTCTTTCAGGCTAGATTGATTAGGCTCTTAATAAACTAATGCGCTTTACCATCAACGAGCGCATCACTGGTTACCATCAGGCTAGATTGCGGTCAAGCGCTGGTTTATAACTTATTAAATAAAAATGTCAAAGTGAAAATCGTAGCGGAAAAAAAAGAAAATAAGTAGGTATAAAGAAAGTGAAAGTAAAAGAAATACTGGTTTACTGTCACTCAAGCACCATCAAAGAGAATTTCTTCTTAGGTTCACAAATCAAAATATCAAAGGGGTGTCACTCAAGCATTTATAACACACATTGCTACGATTGTCGTGTATCATTTTGTCATTTTTTTAAGTATATCTCTTAAAGATGTTTAGTATGACAGGTACAGTTGTTGAAGGTGGTGTTATTCTGAATCTGTAAGTTCTGTTTCGTGAGTTTTAGGTTTCCTTCTTTTCGTGTCGATGGTAAGTTACAGTGGGTGGCCGCGACTTTATCGATGGACCCCGAGGGGCAGACGCGCGCGAGTGTCGGCGCGCGCCTCTGAGGCGATGCACGGGGTAGTTTAACACCCCACTAACCCACGCAGGAGACGAGACCCGGACAGACCGGGCCAGCACAAGGGTGTGGGGCCGTGGAAGAATTTAGACTCCCGCGGCCCCACTCGCGCTCGTGATAGAAGAGACACCGGGGTGGTTTTAGTCAGTAAAATTTTGACAGACCCCGTCGCCCACCCCAGGGCCCCAAAAAAGGGCGGCCGCGACTTACAAGTGGGATGTAGGTTCAAACCCCCTCACTGCTCTCAAAACGGTAAAGGAAAACGTCGTGAGGAAGCTGGCATGTCCTAGAGTCAATACATCGAAGACATGTGACATCTACCAAACTGCATTGGGCCCGCAAGGTAGATTGCGGCTATTCTCACCGAGAGAAGGCGTATGTCCCAAGTGGGAACATTATAGGCTTTTTTTTTTTTAATAAATATTATAAACTAGTGCTTGACCACAATCCCGCCTGATGGTAAGCAGTGATGCGATCGTTGATGGTAAAGCGCGCTAGTTTATTAAGAACCTATTCACTCAGATTGAGGGAATAGGAAGAAATACGGCAGTTGAGCGAGGTGATGCAATATTAAATCCAACAACACGACCAACGATCCTGCGCCAAAGGGAGATTGATCTGAAGACCCTCCACAACACAACAACATTTGGCGCATCGTACCCGGCACACATCGCAACACAACTGCTCAGACCCGACCTCCGTACGGCTTCACCAGACATCATGCCGGAACACGACAAATCGCTTGGCGGCAAGGCTTTGTCTGGTGGGTGGTAACTTCTGCCGGCGGCCGATGTTATGGCCTACCTGGCGGATTATGAACTGAGTCCACAACCCATGTTCCACCTCCTATTCTGCCTTCTGTATCCCAAAACATACAGTTAAGGGAGACTTTTGTCCGAGCAGTGCGAATCTTGTCAGCTGATATTGCCATAATCCGCACGCTTGGCAGGCGGGTTGGGGATCGCAGTAATTTGATATTCCACAGGAGAAGCGCTGCTGTCCGTTTCCCTGGTGAGAGTTCCCTTAGTCGCCTCTTAAGACACCCACGGGAGGATATGGGATAGTACTTTTCCGAGCCCGGTACCACACGGGTCAAAATACATTATATAGGGGTTACAAAATGAGAGGGACCCGTGGCTAAATAATATCACCCTCACACTTCTAAGCTATGCTTTCCGCGGTTGCTCTGTGAATGGGTGAAAAACTTTTCATACCGAAATCCTTCCGTCCTGGTAAAGCACGACAAGCAGTTGATTTCGGCTGTTATTCGTAGATTTTTAACCATCATTATGGGTCGTCAGAAGGCTGAAAGTTTGACTATCAGTCTTAGAAGGGATATCGTATTACTCAGTAACTGGGTTGTGAAGGTGAGATAGGTAGTCGCTCAATGTAAAATATACGGGTTTTCAGCTGAATCCATTAATCCAGGAAGGCTTTAGGCTATATGACATGACGCTGCTACCAATAGGAGCGGAGCATATAAAAAAATATATCGAAACATAGGCGGGTGAAACCACGGCGCACAACTATAGTTGAACGTGACACCGTCATAATAACAAAATCTGCAAACAATAATACAACCTGTCATTTAAAACACGTTGTTATGATATGTGGAAGATTGTGAACATTTATCTTTTAATTTTTGAAATCATAGCTACAATCGATAATTATTTCGATTGAATAGTAAAGCCTCTGATTTTTTACACATCGTGAAATAGTTCTGTTAACTTATTACGAGTATTATGGTTTTGTATTTATTTTAATGATGAAAGCACGAATATTTGACAATACATCACTGAACATATATTTAATATCGAAAGAATTAACATTACAATCATTACCTTTATCGCCGCAATAAGGTATTTGACTAAAAAAACTAATTAGTCCGTCAGTCAGATTTCGAAAAAATGTTAGACAAGTATTTTTTGTTTTATCAAATCAAAAGTGTAGCGTGCAGTGACGTCACACGAGTTTTCAATGCACTTTGTCGTCTTAATTTTTTCTTTATATGAAAAAAGAAAAAATACGTGTCTAGTATTTTTTGGAAATCTGACTGACGGATTAATTAGTTTTTTTTTAGTCAAATACCCTATTATCGTTGCTATAAACAATTGACACCACATTCACATTTCACTGCATTCATTTCATTTCATTTTCATTTATTTTCATTCATAAAAACAATTTACATTGTGTTTAATATCTACATATGCGACCTACACACGACTACACACAATATAAAGAACTAAGAATTATTCATTTACATACTCGTACAAGCCAAATTTATATATAGTGCCAAACAGTTTCAAGTATAATGTCCACATATAAACCAAAATCAAATACAATTATACAATTTAAAAACAGTTACTAATTGAATGTTAAAAGTTGTAAATATCATATGTAATAACGTCTAAAATATAATGTCAAATAGTTTTCAAATGAATGTCAAAATAATTTACAATATAATGTTAAACAATTTTATGTCATAATAATACTAAAAATAAAAAAAATATTTATTATTTTGTGACATTAGTTCCGATACATTGTTTAAACACGTTTCTATTAAAGAGGCTTTTAAATTTATTTTAAACAAGTGAGTGTTATAAATCAAGATCTTTAGCTCAGAAGGCAACGCATTAAATATTTCTACAGCTTGATACTTCCAGCAAATGCAACCAATCTTGCTCTACTATATTAAATTTTGGTTTTCATACTTCAAGCATTTCATACTTGAAGAAAACAAATGTGTTATTGTACAGCAGCTGTCCACGCGGACGCATCGCTCACTCAAGTAGGAGAGAGACAGGTGTCGAATGTTGCCGAACGCTGAGGCTGAGTGTGCCTCTTCGTCGCTCGTTCCGAGCTCTCGCTTGCATTTAAAGCCTTAATTGGAACGCGAGGTAACGCCGCATCAGCCATGTTTTTTCATGCTTGCGGCCAGCTCCATGGAATTATAAGACATTGTCACGTCAAAATTTGAAACAGCTTAAGAGGGGTTCTCTTAAGCTGTTTCAAAAGCTGTGTCTTCTTATCCTGTTGAAGCTGTTCAAATTATCTGAAAAAGTAATTGAATAAATATTACTTTCGGAACACTAATTCTAAAAAAAATATTTATTCAATCTCTCCAGGCCGCTTGTGAAGTCGACTGTACCAATTAAAGCTTCATTAAAAACGCCTGTTGTTCTTTTAGAACATCATTTGCCGATTCAAAATGGACGAGACTTTCCTTATGTTTCACCGGGTTGTTTGCGTCGCCGGAATTCCCTTTTTCGCTAAAAAACACTGGAACTCCAATCTATTGCTGTTTTTGCAAATTTTCAACTTCATTATTAGTGTGGTCTGCTTCATTTTCACCACTGCTTTTGTCGCTACTAACTACTCTGATTTCCTCCTCTGCATCCAAGGAGCTTGTATCTGGAATACCGGTGTCATTATGACGATTTCATTAGGAGTCTGTCTCACATTTCGGAATCAATTCCGAAATTTCCTCGAAGAGATGGTCTTTAGAGATGCTATGTTGGATATTCCAATGATAAAGAATGTTTTGCTAGTGCACCATGGTGGGGAGAGGATAGCAGAATTGAGAGATATGATATTTGGTACACAGAAGAAGTTATTTAAGTACGCAAGCATTCTTTTTAAGGCGTATCTGGTTAGCGTGTTAATGTGTGCAACCTTGTATCTGTGCAGCCCAATTTATTTAATGATTGTTCGGAGGGATAAGTCCCTGCGGCTTTTAGGTAAGTTTGAGCTTTTAATAATGTATTACAAAATTTGACAAAACTCGCCATCATATTTGTTTTTTTTAATAATTAATTAAAGCACACTAGTTTATTAAACCCATTCACTTAAAAAACTTAGTGAATAGGAAGGAAGACGGCAGTTGAGCGAGGTGGTGCAATGTTCCCCCGGCGTGCGCCGGCCCCGGGATCACATATCGTGGTCCCGTGTAGTGGGGCCCGGATAAGCTGTCGAGTTCACCATGAAGTACCTGGGATTGGTGCTCGACAGCCGGTGGGAATTCGGACCCCACTTCCGGCGGCTGGCGCCCAAGCTGATGGGTGCAGCAGGCGCGCTGTCAACGTTGCTTCCCAACATGGGGGGCCCGAGCGCCGCCTGTAGGCGGTTGTACGTAGGAATCGTGCGGTCCATGGCCCTGTATGGGGCCCCTGTATGGGCGATGGACCTGACGGCCGGAACACTCGCCATTCTGCGCAAGCCGCAGAGGGCGATGGCCGTCAGGGTCGTTCGCGGGTATCGCACGATATCCTACGGGGCGGCTTGCGTCCTGGCCGGATCCCCGCCCTGGGACCTAGAGGCGAAAGTACTCGCGTCATTGTACCGATGGCGCGAGGAAGAGCGGACACGGGGCTCCAGTCCGGTGCAGCGGCAGATCGAGCTGCGCCGAGAGGAGCTCCATCAGGTCCTGGTGGTGGACTGGCGGTAGAGGCTCATGCGCCCTACCGCCGGCCTCGCTACCGTCGAGGCGATCCGGCCAGTACTCGACGACTGGCTCGGGAGGAGGCACGGCTCCCTGTCGTTCAGGGTGACGCAGGTGCTGTCGGGGCACGGCTGCTTCGGCAAGTACCTGCATCGCTTAGGCAGGGAGCCGGACGCTCGGTGCCACCACTGCGTCCAATGCGGGGAGGACACGGCGCAGCACACGCTCTCCGAGTGTGTAGCTTGGGAGGAGCAGCGCCGTGTCCTCACAAATGAAGTAGGAGGCGACCTGACGCTGCCGGCAGTAGTGCGGAGGATGGTCGGCAGCTCAGAGTCGTGGGACGCGGTGGTGTCCTTCTCCGAGGACGTGATGTCGCAGAAGGAAGCTGCGGAACGGGAGAGGGAGATATCAACTCCCTTCCCGGGCCGCAGAAGACGCACCGGGCGCCGAAGAAGGGCGGATAACGCCCTCTTCCGCCCCCCATGAATGGGTCCAGGGGCGAGGGACATGGGGAAGTCCCCGCCCCCCTATTGATGGACCCCGAGGTGAAGGCGCGCGCGAGTGTCGGCGCGCACCTTTGAGGTGATGCACGGGGTAGTTTAACACCCCACTACCCCGTGCAGGAGAGGAGGCCCGGACAGACCGGGCCAGCACGAGGGTGGGGCCGTGGAAGAATTTAGACTCCCGCGGCCCCACGTGCGCTCGTGATAGAAGACACACCGGGGTGGTTTTAGTCAGTAAAAGTCTGACATACCCCGTCTCCCACCCCAGGGCGGCGGGCATCCTATGAGGATTTCCACCCCGGAAAAAAAAAAAAAAAAAAAAATGTGGTGCAATGTTAAACCCAACAACACGACCAACGATACTGCGCCAGAGGGAGATTGATGTGGAGACCCTCCACGAAAAAACTCCCGACACAACAACACTTGGCGCATCGTACCCGGCACATATCGCAACACAACTGCTCAGACCCGTCCTCCGTACGGCTTCACCAGACATCATGCCGGAACACGACGAATCGCTTGGCGGCAAGACTTTGTCTGCTGGGTTGGTAACTTCTGCCGGCAGCCGATGTGGCCTACTACCGAGAAAAACAATTAAAAGCGATTGTAGAGCTATTAATATCACCTCTTTCTACAATGAAGCAAAATGTTTGTGCAATTTTGAAACATCTGTAATATTATTATTATTATTTTTTTTTTTTTTGTAATTATAAACTAGCGCTTGACCGCAATCCCGCCTGATGGTAAGCAGTGATGCGATCGTTGATGGTAAAGCGCGCTAGGTTATTAAGAGCCTATTCACTCCGAAAAACTGAGCGAATAGGAAGGAAGACGGCAGTTGAGCGAGGTGATACAATGTTAAACCCAACAATGCTGCGCCAAAGGAAGATTGATCTGGAGAACCTCCACGACAAAACTTCCAACACAACAACATTTGGCCCATCGTACCCGGCACACATCGCAACACAACTGCTCAGACCCGTCCTCTGTACGGCTTCACCAGACATCATGCCGGAACACGACAAATCGCTTGGCGGCAAGGCTTTGTCTGGTGGGTGGTAACTTCTACCGGCGGCCGATGTTATGGCCTACCACCGAGAACAGAATATAATGAATTGTTTTTTTATATTATTTGTGAATAAAAGAATTGGGATGTATGGCAAGTTTTTCCTTAGATGGCTTTCTCCTACAGGGACTTAATTTTAGATTGATAATATCCGATATAATATTGCCATAATACATCACGATACTTTGATAATGTGATATTATGATATGATATAAATGAACTGAAAACAAATATCAGTAATATTACCGTCCGATAATATCATAGGCCTTACCTCTACTGATGACTAACATCATAGTCATAATTTATCGTCATCATTAGGTACAGTAAATACTAAGATAACCATTCTGTTCCAGCTTTTGATATGTGGTTTCCATGGAGTTTGGAAAACTATAACGTTTACATTGCATCGTTCATATTTCATGCCTATACCGGTTATTTGTGCTGTTTTGGTAAGTAAAAGATGTCCCATGATCTTTTTTAATACGAACTTATATCTCTATTTCGACTCAATGCATAACTATTTACAAGTAGAAGATAAACCAGTAGGATAGTTTAAGATTGGTTGAGAAATTATTTATATCTCCTCCTCCTCGCATCGTATTACATTCCTGTGGGTCGTGAACTCCCCGTGGAAGACGAACTTCCCTGAAAGTGTCCCTCCATATGCGTCTGTTCTTGACGCCATGTAGCGCGGCGTGTAGTGGGGTATCTAGTATGCATCGAATCTGGTCAGTCCATTTTGTGGGGTTGCGGCCTCTAGAGCATTTGATTTATTGCATTTTACCAAGCGTAGAAATACAAATAGTGTCCTCCGTCCGAATGAGGGTAGTCACATGATAACATGTGACTACCCTCTCTCGAAACGAGAAACAACACAGGAATATACCGCATAGAACAGCCGTAGTGGAAAGAATAACTAGGCAACAAGGTTGAGTTCTGGCATTGGAGCTATATGTTCAAGGCACATCAGTATATATCAACAATCCTAGTCAACAAAACAACCTATATATTTTCACATTTTGTTAGAATAACTACGGCATGTTCTGCGGTAGTCCACGCCACGAAATACCCCAAAATAAAATATTACAATATATTCATAATATATATCTATACTGATTTTTATTTTTTATTTATTAAATTTTTAACTGTGCAGGAAAATTGTGGTCACTTTGCTAATGTACGCATGGATACAGTTGCATACGATTGAGGGTTATAACGTAGTCGATACCTAAAACATTTTGCTTTATTCTGACAATACAGTAGTGTGTGACTGCAATTTATTTAGTGTCAATTATGTTTGGGACAAAAGTAAACTATTTTTTTTTAAGTCGTTGCCTCTCTCTGGGAATCACACCTGTATCCTGGGTGCGTTTAAAAACATTTAAACACACATTCACCAACAGACCCTAAACAACTACCTGTAGGCAATACAAATAGTTTGTAAATTAAATTTATTACAGAAATTTAAACAATATACGATTTTGAACAAAAAATCTTTTATAGTGTGCATTAATTTACACATTTTGTTTATTTTGATAGTTGAACGACTATCAAAATAAACAAAATGTGTAAAGTGTATTGAATCGTTACAGCGCACGTCTTGAAGATCAAGAAAAGCTAAGCATTTATCAATGTCTACGAAAAGTCTTTGTTGAAAACGAATTTTGGGAAACTGTTTCCAGGTTACTCCAAAACGGATTTCTTTTGAAATCACGAAGAAATGATCTTATAACAACTTGTTCTGAACCTGTCCTAATCGGCTCAGATTTAATACCTTATCAATTATTAATTTCAACAAAGACTCAAAAATTCAATCACTTCCCAATCTCATACTTTGTGACTAAAATATCACTCACTGACTACACTTCATACAAACTAGAGAAACATGACACAAAAGGCTTATTTTGCAGCAGAATAAGTCAGCTAAAAGTAATGACGTCGAAAGATAGGTACAGTTACATATAAAAGTCGATTGAAACTTTTGTTTTAGAACATTAAATTATTGAGCAAAAAGTTTTATTGAAATCTAAACCGAAGTGACAATTAATTAAAGAACAGCAGTCTGATTCCTTTTCTCTTTTCTTTAACTTGTTAACATGAAATATACAGTATGTTAAGAAAACCCTGTCCGACCCGTGAAGGTGTTGTTAGGTATCGATAACTGATTCTACTAATGCATACAAAACCGGGCTAAACTTAAAAAAAAACCCCCTAAAAAAAATAAATAAATATATAGGTAACTTAATAAATGCGCGGTAACCACCCTTCGCCTGCAACCCGCGGGGGGACAGGCGGCAGGGTACGCGGCACGTGGTCGCATCGTTATTCGCTCATAATAATACCGGTGTTATCACTTTTTAAAAATTACCTCATTTCGGGGAAATTGGAATTAATTCGCGGGAAAAAAAGATTATTTCAAAATTCATTTGTATTGGTACTATGATGATTACGTATAATTTTATATTATATTTGGTCATGTGTTTACCTAACCTTTATTATCCTTATGGGTCGGACAGGGTTTTCTTAACATACTGTATAGCGCGACCCTATTTATAGCCAACTGGCCGCTCTTATAGAGTCCGTCATTTGCCGGCCACAGGCCAGGTTACGTAACTAATGACGGTTAGGTACAACACTATCATTGTTGCACTGCGCGTCACCAACGCACAAGGCTCATACAAACGCGGGGGCCTGGAGAGCTAGTCATGCTAAAAATCTACATAATTATAAAGTGCTACTGTTCTTATGTACATTATTGCCAATGTACAGTTTAGATACACACTAGAGTTTCTTTTGCGTAAAGGACTCCAAGCTATGCCGAATCGTGTTATTCGACTTTTGTTGCTGCAAAGTACCACATTTAAGATAATCCACTGGATTCATTATTACTTCTTGTGATAATAATAGTAGTTCATGAAACTGTATAACTAACTCATCTAATTTCATGCAATATAATCAAAAATACAGAAAATAATTATATCGTTGACTTCCCCGCCCTATGAAAGTCTCATATGTATACACAGGGGAAAAGTCAGGTAGCAGGGCCGAAGTTCCGGATAGTTGAAGTGTCTTCTCATAGCATGAGCATCCATCATTTGCGATATTTCAAGAAAACGTTGAACAATTGATGTTCAATTCTTACTATTTTAACTGTACAGACACTTAAATAAATTTAATATTAAGGGACTACAATGATAATTTCAGATTAAAACAGATAAGAGGCACTGGGTTTGAGTATGACCAAACCACTCGAACGCAGCTTGAGCAAAGACTGCCCGCGCTAACGGTCGATCGCTATGTCAAACGCAACTCCAGTCGGTGTTACCTTTCGCTCCATGGTATTACCCGCTCTTAGTAAAAAAATAATTTATCCGAATACCGATCGATGAATCGACTTCAAGAAATAGAATAGAATACTCTTTATTATGTGCACCATATATATTACAGAAACATAAATATAAAAATTTTACAAAGGGTGACACAATGGGCGGTCTTAGTTTACGGACAATTATTGATACTGAAAATAGATCACAATATTCAAAATTAGCTAGTCACGCGCCGTTATTTATATATGCACTACACATTATGGTACGGCACAGTACACGGGAGGCCTATACAAACATGAAATGTCAAGTAATATGTGAAGTGTCACATTTCCCAGAATCGCCATTGTAAACATTGAGTGTAAACAAAGTGATTTTCCAACAGCTGTTCCAGGTCTGCAACTAACTATAACCCTGCTACTTAGTCAAGTGATTCGTCAGTTAAGGATATTGACATTTATACTATTGCACATGCATGAACTTGTACTGGAATTGACAGGTATTCAAGATGAAACATGGCAAGCAAATTGCACCTGGTTTCTGTCTCAGTGTGTTGATCATTACGTGAAGATAAAAAGGTAACTATTTTTGTATTCAAAAGTACTAAACTATTCAGATTTCAGACTTAATTTTGTATATGTATAGTATACATGGAAATAGGACACATTAGAAAAAGAACAACAAAAGAATTTAACAAGAATATTGAAAAAACAGTATATAATAATACAGTAGTAACACTAGATAAGTCGCTTTTCATTCCTATTTGATTTAGTCGAAAAAATATATTTCATAATTCGAAATCAGTCTGCCTTAGTATTGATTAAAATCAAAAATCATTCTTTCAAATTAGACCGAGAATGGCAGAACGACAATATTACATAAGACAGTCCCCAAAAAAGCCCGCGCTTCGCCACTTCCTAGTTCGCTGTGAAGAAGTGGCGGAACAAATTCTCCAGCAGCACAGTTCTGTTCAAAGGTCTGTTCAGATGAAAAAACACATGAAAGTCATGTGTTTTATTATACTATGCATTACAATACTATGCATTAAGCGTTATAGTTCTGTTAGGAGTTTGGTACAAACACTTGTTTTTACGACCATTCGGTAATTTGCTTAATACATAAACATAAGTTATATCTCAAAAGTATTCATTCCTGCGAAGTCGTGTTACAATGACCATTTCCACACGGGTAAACTGCACTACAATGAAGCTTTTTTTTTTTTTATGGCTATTGAATAAAAAATCGACACATGATTTTGCCAAAAAGCACTCGTATTTACATCAGACTAAACATGGCATGTTATAAGGCTGTATGGATGAATTGCCTTTGCCTTTTATTTGTAAGATTATAACAACAAAACAACATTTCCCGATTGATCTATTGTGCCACTCAGCCTCGCTTCGTGGCACAAACTATCACTCATATTACAATAGCTATCATTGCTTGACAGTGTCATAAATAACTATTTTTTAGACAAAAAATATATTTATTCAACAAACATGTAATTTATTCTTTTTCTCTAACTACATTTCTTTTATCTCTCTCTACTGGTTATATTTTGTATGTTTGTATTTATTATAATATTTTTTTTTGTTTTTCTTTTAACTTTAATATCTTTTATATCTTTGCACCTACCATGTTTTTTCTCTGCATCACCTTAAGGTAGACTGGTAGAAAATGCCTAAGGCATTAAGTCCGCCATTGTGCAATGATTTTCTTTGCGCATAAAGTTTTAATAAATAAATATTTTTAATGTTGGATTAGTTCAGTTTCCTATTTGACTACGTTAAAAAAAAAGACCGAAACAAACAGTACTGCCTATGTTTTATTATCGTATTATTGTCTCTACATTGTATAGAAAAGCAACACACAAAATATAATTTAGAAGATGTTATCGCTATAACTTCTCCAATAACAAACAAATCGTGAATCTAAATATCTGTTTTTGTAGGTTTAGCAATCGGCTCAATGTTATCTGCCAGCCGTTTTACTTAACATTGATATTAGATGCTATGATGGCGGTATGTATGTGTTCTGTCAAAATTGCTATATCGGTAAGTAATGCAAACTTTAGTAATTATGTTAATTAAATTTTATCTTTCGGTCCCTTTGGTATTAATAGCAGTTTATGTATACTGCTTTTTCACCAGGTGTGTTACTTTGTAATGTCAACCAAATGCAGAGATGTGCGCTGCGAAAAAGCGAGTGTTTGATTTTCATCGCCTTTTTTTTTTTTTGACGCTGTGGGAATGCATTTACGCACCATACCCCGAAGGGTGTGTGTGGGACTCGCCCAGCAAGCCGGGAATACCCACTAAACCCAACAGCGGCACACCGACATCGCCTTAGTGGCGGGGTCATGGGAAATAGCAAGCCTGCCTACCAATCCCCCGCCGGCGATTCCCGCCAGAAGGCGGGCCCACAGTGGGCCCTCCATAGGGAGGGGCCCGGCTGGGTACGTCTTCTTGTGCGAGAAGACGCAGCAGCCAAGGGTTTTTTTAGCGAGGTGTCCTTCCTCTTAGCCCCACTCGTTTGCCCGAAGGCAAACGGGGCCCCCAGCTCCTCTCAATGAGGAGACCGGGTTGCCAGACGGTGACCCGGAGTTCGGGTCACGTCAGCCACCTGGAGTGGTAGCCGACCCGCCGCGCGTGTGACCGCCGAAGCGGTCCCCACTTCTGGTTTTGGTCCGCGCCGGTAAACCGGTAACCCCCATATCTGGGGGCCGTTCCCCTATCCGCCACCTGGGGACGCGTCCGATGGCAGGCCAGAAACTGCACACGGATTGATTTTCATAGCCTAGCTTAGCTTTAGTTCAAAAAGGTTAAGTTTGAAATACTCGTTGAAGCAAAATTATGCGCTAACGGTGCATTAGTGATAAATCGCTTAGGTCGTATCTTAGTGTACGGCTATTTAGCTCAAAAAAGAAAGAAAAATTAATTTATTGGCACAACACAGATTCATATAAAAAGCTGATCTTAGCTGAAAAACATGATTCAGAGACGTCATATTTTTATCTCACCATTGAAAACGAAATTTACGGTGAAAATTTTCTAAGACGCCATTTTGGATTTTTAACTGTGTGTGTTAATGAGAACTATCTCTATTTTATAATTATGGAACAGAAAACTGTGTGTTAGGGTACTAAGATTCCCTTTTTCGAAATGTGAGGATTTCTTGTAGTTTGCTCCTACCGTTAAAGAATAGAATAGAATACTCTTTATGATGTACACCGTATTGATTATAGACCATAAATATAAAGATTTTACAAAGGGTGACACAATGGGCGGTTGTAATAATAACTGGGATCAAAGATCATAATTATCGTTTGAACTTTAGCCTTGCTCATTACTAAGCTAACTCGCAATGTCTGGTGAAAAGGTAGTTGAAGGTTATATGTGAAATATATCAAAGTTAGATTTTGATTCATTAAAAATTTTTGTAAAAGTAATCCCGATTTAAAATTATGAAGTCTGTAGCTGTTTCAATGTTTTTAGAAATTATTATTAGGATTGATAACATTTAAAATTTTGAATTGTAGAAATTTATTTTCACTGTTATTTTAATTGGAATCACTTTGATATTTGCTGAAACCCTGGTTGACCTTTATTATTTCAAAGGGTAAACATATGTAGATGTAAACAAAATAAATATGTAGGTACATAACAAAAGAAAGCAATTCCAAGGCTAACAGCGGATTATGCGTAGTTAACTGGATAGACTACAATATTAATTATAATGAAAATCCAAACCAAATATGAATAACTTCGTAATATTCACTTTAATCAAATGTAACGCTATTAATCTCAATCTTTTTTTTTTTATTGATATTCCATTGGTTTATGTGTATCAAAGATTTGTCTTTTCAAGCACAAAAATAATCCAATGAATGCTATTGAACTGTCAAAATAAAACCCATTACTACTCAAAGTATATTGCACAATTACTTTACAGGTATTCTAGAGAAGTCTAAGAAAAACAGCTATTTGACCAAACCTTTATTACGAATGCTATACAAGTTATTTTCTTTGGAATAATTTGTATGGTAAGAAATGTCGACCTTAGTCTTATCGTTATTTCCTTTACTTCATTTTATTTATATATAGATTATGTTTTAAAATATATATTCATTATGTCAAATACATTTCTTGCGTATTTTGCAATTTGGTTGTAAATCGATCTCAATATGACTTGCGGCCTAAAAAGTATTTATTTTAAATAATTATAATCATTAAATCATCAATACCACTCTCCATGGTATACATTACAATATGCCGGCAATATGCTGTTTCTGTGTGTTAATATGTTTGTAAACGCACCGACGATACAGGAGACATTAGTGTAATTTGAGCTACAGACTGAGTAAATGCAAACTTATAACCTATTACATTTCCCTAGCGTAAAGATTTGTATTACTGATTCCAATGATTATAATTATTTAAAGCCATATTTTCTATATTGCAAAAACTTAAGTAAGTTTGAATTAGATCGCTTTACCAAAAAGTTTCGGTTTCAGGATAAATTTTCTATGGAAACGATGAAATATTATGTTCACGTGTATTGTTTTATATTGATGGTTCTTCTGTTCTGTTTGTTTGGACAGCAAGTTGAGAATGAGGTAAGTTGTCCTTAGTCGTTACGGGTTGTTGGAGCCCTCAAAAGTCCAACAATTGGTATAACTGCAATGCTTCGATATCGCCTTCAAGTTGTGGAGGTCAGACGGCAAAAATCGAAATTTAGCCAAAAATCAGCAGTTAGACTGGTAAAAGCAGACCACAGATTCCAAAGCTGAAAAAGCTTCGGATGCGACTGGGATTAACGCTGAGATGTTGATGATCAACAATAAGGTCCTTCTAGGGCATTCTCTCCCGGGTTTCCAATCATATCTGGGTTGGAAACCTTTTGTAACCAAACCACTTCTCTCGGTGGTAGGCCATCCATAACATCGGCCGTCGGCAGAAGTTACCACCCACCAGAGAAAGCCTTGCCGCCAAGCGATTTGTCGTGTTCCGGCATGATGTCTGGTGAAGCCGTACGGAGGACGGGTCTGAGCAGTTGTGTTGCGATGTGTGCCGGGTGCGATGCGCCTAATGTTTTTGTGTTGGGGGTTTGGCCGCGGAGGATCTTCAGATCAATCTCCCTTTGGCGCAGCATCGTTGGTCGTGTTGTTGGGTTTAATATTGCATCACCTCGCTCAACTGCCGTCTTAATTCCTATTCGCTCAGTTTTTCAAAGTGAATAGGCTCTTAATAAACTAGCGCGCTTTACCATCAACGATCGCATCACTGCTTACCATCAGGCGGGATTGCGGTCAAGCGCTAGTTTATAATCATTAAAAAAAAAAAAACCATCTAAGCATGCTCTTATTTATTCCTTGTGTATATACAGGGTATATCTGACATCGTAACGCAAACTTCCATGCCACTAATAAAATTATGATAGCTAGTCATTTATGTCGTTAATGAACGGCTACAGAAATAACAGTGTTTAAAAAAATGTGTCGGCTCGGCCTTTGAACGTTGCAAGCGTGCCGCCGCGCGTGTTTGTGGGTATGATGTTGACCCCTGATGTGAACTCTATTAAATCAGCTGATAGGATAGTTTTTCGAGTTTTGTTCACATTGCGCTTTTTTGTGTAATTAGCGAATTAATTATTTTTTACTTTAAAATCTTATTGGGTTATAAAAGTATAGCAATTATGAACGGTTTAAAGTGAAAAAAACTGCGTATTATTTTTTTTTTAATCTGGAAAAAACCGACGAAAAATTCCACCTGTGGGGGGTTCAGACTCATGTACTGGATCCATGGTACTCGTTTGTGCGTCGATGTCAGAGACAGCCTTTTTGTATAACAGCGACAAATATTTGATATTTATTTTTCGAGGAGCCTGTTCTATATACTTGATTTATTAATATAATTACAGTGTGAAAAATTAGAGAAAGCGGTTACAGAGAAATGGTACATCTTTAACAGAACACATAAGGCCAATTTGAGGATATTCGCCATGGCACTTAATCAACGAATGCCTATCTATATATTTGGATCTGTTACGCTCTCTTTAACAACATTTACTTGGGTAAGTATTATTTAATAAGAAGTTGCTGGCTGTACTGAATATCTCATATACGTTATTCGATATGTGAGTATTAATATTTCTACTGTTTCTAAATGTACAATTATTATATTAGTTAAAAAATTAATTAATCAAATGAGATATATCTCAAATGTGACGTATGTTTACTAAGTTTTAATTTTGCGGACGATAAGAGCTGTCGACATGTGATTATTTGTGACATGGCTTATAAATGTGAGTCACATTCACATTCATGTAGTTCCATATATTAAACAAATGTCATCTTTATTTTACTAGGAATTCTCGCTCAACTGCCTTCCAATTCACTCAGTTTTTTTTTTGAGTAGCGCACTTTACCATCAACGATTGCATTACTGCTTAGTTTATAATTATTAGAAAAAAAAAACTGAACACAATAAATTGAATTACATATATTCTTATATTCTTCTATTATATATTCTATATTATATCTATATTATATATTCTTCATCTTCATCTTCATCTCCCACTACGGCTAGTCACCGCGGGAGAGGACGACTACAACCCTCCAGAAAACCCTACCAGGAACAAAAACACTAAAAAAGACACATTTAAAATAGCAACATTTAATGTGAGAACCTTATCAACATCGCACCGCTTAATGGAGCTGATGGATTCCTTGAAAAACACGGAATATGATGTAATCGGTCTTTCTGAAGTTAGACGAACAGGCACATCAATTCAGGAGTACGACGATTTCATATTTTGTTATACTGGGGAAACACGAGGACTATATGGCGTTGGTTTCATCATTAATAAATATCTCAAGAGTAGCATCGTCAGTTTTAATGGTTTTTCAGAACGAGTTGCTCTTCTAAAACTAAATATAAAAGGATACCAAATAGACATAGTACAAGTGTATGCACCAACAGAGGCTTCAAAAGAAGAAGAGGTTGAATCTTTTTATAATACCATTAACAAAACTCTAAAATTCTCAGGCATGAACGTAATAGTCATGGGTGATTTTAATTCGAAAATTGGGCAGCCGAGACCAGAGGAACGCTTAATAATGAAAAACCATGGATATGGCGTAAGAAATAGTAGAGGAGAGCGCCTAATAGAGTTTGCATACGAAAATAAATTGTGCATTATGAATACTTTCTTCAAAAAACCTAAAAGCCAAAGATGGACCTGGAGATCCCCAGATGGAAATACAAAGAATGAAATCGACTATATACTAACAAATCTAGACAAAAATGTTTCAAATGTGCAAGTCTTAAATGTGATAACTTTCCCACAGATCACAGACTCGTAAGGGCATCTTTCATACTACGTGATACCAGGAAAACCCGTGCAAGATACACAAATCGCTCATTCAATACACTCAAAAATGAGACAGAAATATCAACATATAAACTATCCCTAGAAAAGCAAATAGACGAAATGCAATACCAGGAGGATGTCTCCATTCAAACTAACTATGAAAATATAATTAGAGGCATAGAAAAGGGTTTACATTTCGCAAATAAAAATACCGAACAAAACATCACTAAACCTAGTGTTATATCAGCCTATACAAGGAAACTCATGGATAGGAGAAAGCAACTACATGAAACTAAACCTAAAACAAGAGCACAGAAAAACGAACTAAAAGCTTTATATAAACTTATAAGTAAAAACATAAAGAGGGACTACACGATACACCGATCAAAAATCATCGAAAAACATATAAATACTACTGGTAGCATCAAAAGAGCCTACAAAGAACTAAATACCCACAAGATATGGATTAAACAACTAAAAGAGATAGACAAGCTCTCACAAAATAGGATGGACATTATGAAAACTGCAACAAATTTCTACAGAAAACTGTATGATTGCCAAACCGACAACCTTACAAACATATCTACTGGCGACATACAACCACCTGCAGGGGACGAGTCACATATAGCAAGGATAGACGAGCTCGAAGTTATTGAAGGAATAAAAAGGCTGAAAGTTGAAAAATGTCCAGGACCTGATGGAATTACAAACGAGGCAATAAAAGAAGGGTGTCAATATCTAACACCTCCCCTGACACGGCTCTTTAACTCCATATTGGATTCGGGCACCACACCTTCGCAGTGGTCAGAGTCGACCATGATTCTGCTCTACAAAAACGGCGATCCTACTGATATAGGCAACTATCGCCCGATCAGCCTGCTGCCCGCACTCTACAAACTCTTTTCATCAATAATCGAAAAGAGGATCAGTAAGAGTTTAGAGGAACACCAACCGGCAGAGCAGGCTGGTTTTAGAAGTGGATACTCTACAATAGACCATATTCACGCAATCGAACAAATTTTTGAAAAATATAGTGAATATCGGAAACCACTCTATGTAGCGTTTATCGACTACCAGAAAGCCTTCGACACAATACGACATTCTTCTATATGGACCGCCTTAACCTCACAAGACGTTGAAAATAAATATATAGAAATTATAAAGTGTCTGTACAACAACTGCACAAGTAGAGTCAAACTTGAGAGAACAGGACCACCGATACCAATAAGGAGAGGTGTGAGGCAAGGCGACCCACTATCTCCGAGAATTTTTATAGCCGTACTAGAGATGGTTTTCCGCAAGCTAAGCTGGGAAAGAAAAGGACTAAATATTGACGGCAAATTCATCAGCCATCTGAGGTTTGCGGACGATATTATTTTACTATCTGAATGTGCTAAGGAGTTGGAATCAATGTTACACTCGCTGAAAGCTATGAGCTACGAAGTAGGATTGGTAATAAATTTAAATAAAACAAAAGTTATGTCCAACAATACAAAACACCCCATCTATCTCGATCACAAACCGTTGGAATACGTCGATAGTTACATATACCTGGGAAAACAAGTTTCTTTTAGTAAACAAAACAATGAATTAGAGGTTGAAAGAAGAATTTCAGGCGCATGGAAAAAATTCTGGAGTCTAAAAGAAATACTAAAGGGGACCTTGCCTATGAATTTAAATAAAAAAATAATGGATACGTGCCTGCTCCCGTCTATTACCTACGGTTGCCAAACGTGGAAATTCACGACACGCGTAAGAAATAAAATCAGATCCTGCCAACGTAGTATGGAGAGAAGTATCACACATGTGAGAAAAATACAAAAAATCCCACACTATATTATAAGAAAAAAGACCAAAGTTACAGATGCACTAAATTTCTCGCAGAAGTTAAAGTGGCGTTGGGCAGGACACGTGGCCAGGATGACCGAGGACCGTTGGACTTCTCAACTGACGTCATGGCGCGGCCCTGCCGGTATAAGAAAAAGAGGAAGACCGGTAACTCGTTGGGAAGCTGACATAACAAAACTTGTTGGAAAAAACTGGATGACATTAGCCAAAGATAGGGACAAATGGAAAAGTCTGGAGGAGGCCTTCACCCTTATTTAAAGAGGGGTTCTTGCATGCCTGCATGTTCAATTATATTAAAAATTAATTAATAAAATTACTAAATTTAAACTGAAATCTAATTCGCAATTGAAATTCTTATATTTAAAAATCAAATCTTTTATAAAAATGAACATGAATTGTAATCTAATATTTTTATGCAAGAAATAAAAGGCTTTTTATTTTTTTTATTTTTTATTATTTATTACATATATTGTACTAAAGTTCAATTAAGGAATTAAAATAAATTTTCCAAAACTTGCATTACTTTAGTATTGTATTTACTAACATTTTTATTTTGTTTCAGTTTATAAAAACTGGCAGTTCTTTCTTCACACTAGTGATGTCAGTTTTAGAAGAATAAACGGTTTAGTCCTGGAACAATCATAGAAGCCGTAGTTTGGTAGAAAAAAGTAGAATATAATTGTTTTTGTCATTAATTAAATATATAGTTGGTAGTGATAGAGTGTCTTTAGTTATTTTTACAGAACTTCCTTTATATGTAGAGTGTTAAATCCTTTTTGTTTTTATGATGGGAAATTATCAAATGATCTCTCCCGCTCTGAGCGGAGCGGAAGGGCGTGTCAGACTTTTACTGACTAAAACCCACCCGTATTTCTACACTTGCCTGTAGGCCAGGGCCAAGGTTTCTTTTTTTACTAACCAGGAGGCATCGGTATTCTTGGACTCCGTCACGATGTGCTGACATCTCTTTGAGGCGCGCGTGAAATTCAATGCTCCGTCGACTCTGGTCTGGTCCTGACCGGGTGGCGAGCTACCCACTGCTCACCGCCCGTAAGCCCGCGCCTAAGGTGGCCGGGAGCTCGATTTTATGTCCCAACCAGGGCTTCTCCTGCGGCGGCTAGAGGCGTGAGTGCGCTGGGATGCCCGCTCCCTAACGCGCTCCGCCTGGTCCTTTGCTAGCACCACTGCTTCGCCGAAGGAGGTGACGGCCTGCCATGTACTCTCGCTCCGGACCATTGTCTGGACCAGGGTCGGACGCGAGAGATCGCCGCCAGAGTATTAAATCTTCGGGATCGAATTTTGGTCACGGGAGCCAATCTCAACAGAAATTAGCACACAGGGCATATATATATATATATATATATATATATTTTTAAGCTATTGCATAGCTTCTATCGCGGGCCTTGAGCGCGGGGACCGAATCCAGAAATTCCGTAACGAAAAAACCTCACGCTCCCCATCGTCTAACGTCGTTTCAGTTCGGCAGTCTTCGGCACGGTATGTTTGTGTGCGTGCGACTACATCTTTTGAAAACAATTTATAAATTTTCAAAAAGAGCATGCATATTGCAGGGCGCGAACTCAGTTCTACACACTTGCCATGTTACTGATAGTCGCGATGTGCTAAACTTGCGATTAATTTTCTCTCTGAAATAGGTCTTCTATAGAGATATGTCATAGACGTCATCGACGTTGTCATGGCTACCTTAAAAACTTTTCATATAATTAATTATTAAGTAATTTTATTCAAATTAATTTAGTAGTGTTTTTATAAAATAGCTTTTTTTTAACGGAAAAGCTAAGATGAATGTCACGCTAATTTTTCATTGGACTTTTAAATTATTTATAGTGTTGTTTACTAAATAAAAGCGCGTGATTTTATAGAGTAAAAAGTGCTCACGCGGCCGTTTTTTCAATTGTTGCAAGAATTCAAAAGACTGTCTTTAAATAGTGTTCAGACGATTGCTCAAAGTGTATTAGATTTCATTAGTAATAGAAATGGCATTTCAATAATGACTTTTAACTGCCAAAGTTTAAATAGTCATAAATACGATTTACAAGATTCAGTTACGAGACAAACAAATGTGTTACTTCTTACCGAAACATGCATGACGCATGATAATCCAATTGAAATACCTAATTTTAATTGTATTGTTCAGTTCAAACGAGATACTGTTTCAAAAGTTGGGGTAGCTATTTACCAAAATAAAAATGATATTACTAATATTATGTCTCCGAATATTGAAATAAATATTGCACACGTTAGCGATGTTAATGTTAGGCGCTCAGTTGTTGGAGATATTTGTGCGTGCTTATGCAAACTTAGAAATGGCCTACAAATAGTTATGGTAGCAATTTACATTTCTCCGAATCCAAAATTGGACGAGGTAGAGCATTTTATTCATCGCACTTTACTGGAGTACACTGAAGAAGGCTCGAAAATACATGGTACAAATGGTAATAAATTTCCACTTATCTTGGCTGGCGATTTCAACATTAACTTCGCTGATAAAAAATCAGAGCGGTTGACAACTTTTCTATCAAAAACATTGAATTTGAAAATGAATAATGATCCACAAGAGTCCACAACAAAATATGGGACCACCATTGACGCGGTATTTTCTAGGTATTTAGAGGATATTAAGTCGCAAACTTATGTTTCTTATTTCAGTTATCATAAACCTATAGTTTCAATGAAAAATATTCCTGAATAACCAACAGCTACTGTAAGGTAATAAAACCCACATGTATTGTAAAATAATAAAAACATTTTGAATAATATTAACTTTTTATTTATTTAATAAAAGAAAAATTTGTTTTCTTATCGGTCACCACGCTCAAAAAGTGTAACTTGAATTAATATCAAAGAAAAAGAAATACTGCATAAATAAAATAAATAAATAATTATAATTGCATAAATTGATACAAAATGCTATGCAATAGCTTTACCGCGGCAGTCCCCGAGTGCCACACGTCTTTTTTTTTTTTTGACAAATCACTCAGATTAAGTTAGCCCCAAAGTAAGTTCGAGACTTGTGTTATGGGATACTAACTCAACGATACTGTATTCATAATAGATACATATAAAGATAAACATCCAAGACCCAGGCCAATCAGGGAAAGATCGTTTTCCATCATGACCTGGCCGGGGATCGAACCTGGGGCCTCCACGTCGCAGGCAGGCATTGATTAGCTAGAATAACGTTATGGGCAGACATGATAATGGATATCTTAACATGATCAAACAAATATTAATTAATTTGATGGTCTTATTTTAGTATTTAACTCTTATGTTGTAAAACTCATAAAAAAAATAATAAATACTTTAATATATTTAAATTTACCTACCTGAAATGATGAATATGTATATTTAATGACCGTACCTGTTTCGTTAGCAATCTTTATTTAAGTAAGTTGATTTTTTCAATTAATTATATAACTAATAAATAATATTCTCTGTTTTAAATTGTGCATTCTTTGTTAATCCTTTATTTATTTAAAGCAGTTTATTGTTATAACAACAGTACTACTTTTTATAGATGCACATCTCTGATTTGCACTGGGCTGCTTTTTTTTTTTACTTATTTAAATGAATTATAATTATGCAGATAATACACTACATATTGAATTGCAGTCATAACGCTTGCCGTGCCCACACCGATGTCATACTAATCATTTAGCCGAACCGCACATGGAAAAGTACAGTCAATTAATAAGAATTTTACGTAATACACGTAGGTATAACGAAAATTTACATAATTTTCAAGCAAATAGCGCACCCATGAATACAATATCCTATCAAATTTCATTGCACCCTGTACACCCAACAGCATATCGAGTATAGTCCTCAACATAACTTGGCCTCGTATTCACTAATCTTAGCGTACTATGAGAGGTCAGTTTACACTAGCTACGTAAAGTTTGATATTTCGCTGTAAGTACCAGCTCATTCATGTAAAGCGATCCCACTTGCCGCAATTTTTTCAGTAAAATTTTTAAAGCCTTTTCCAGTGATGTTAACTTTTATGAATTATTAATTTTTTACTACCCCTTTGGTGTACTACACGAGAATGCTTTACGAGGCATATAGCGTATTATCGTGAATATTTTCTGGGGTAACGTAGTGGAGACAGAGTGGGGTAAAATGTTTTATTAATTGGCAGGAAGTGGGCCAGGTGTGACATGAACCAAATTGTACTGGGCCGTGTGGTGTAAGAAATGAAATGAAATCGTTTATTAAGCAAGTAGGATCACCGATCACTTTTAACGTCATGTTTTTTTTAAACTAGATTAAGCCGGTATTTCCTAACTAACTACCTCTGAGAAGAAATAGCTGAAACAAACTCCGGGATCATCGTCTTTTTTTAAGTCCAGACATTAAAAATGAGAATGTTTACAATAATTTACCTTATAATTACGCATATTGCTTAATAACAATGCTTATACGATCAGCTAAGTTCCAAGCTTTTTTGTCTTCTAATTAATCTGTGATTTTATAATACCCCTTTTTGCAAAGTTTGGCCTTTATATAGTTTTTAAATCGTTTAATGGGTAAGTTTCGAATGTCCATAGGAAGCTTGTTGTAAAAGTGTATACATTGACCCATGAACGAGTTGCCTACTCTGTGGAGACGAGTGTGATGTAAGAGGGAACATTTATACATATATAAAAAAAGGAGGCGTAGGTGTCAACCTAACTTCCAGCCACCATAGGCGCGGGAGTGCGGGCGGTGAGCAGTGGGCAGCTCGCTCGGTAAGGACCAGGCCCGAGTCGACGGCGCGTCGTGTTTCACGCGCGCCTCAAAGAGATGGCAGCACATCGTGACGGGGTCCACGAAGACCGATGCCTCCTGGGTCAGGGTTGCGGGTTGGTTAAACAAGAAACCGTGGCCCTAGCCGTCGCACAGGTAAGCGGAGAAACACGGGTGGGTTTTAGTCAGAGCCATAACCCAGAGCGGGAGAAGAGGTTAATAGCGTAACGGATTATCAGTAGCAGTGGATTTCAAACATTCATTGCGTTATCTACATTGTTGAATAGAAACATTTTTTGGACATACAGAGTAATGGATTAGCAATATGCTTCAAAATAATTCAATTTGATAATACCTAGTAGTGTAATACGTAATTAGGGTGATGGTTGCTGTTTTGTTTGTTGACGTTTAGCACAAACACTTATACCACATTTGTCCAGCAAAGTATATATTTAGGCAAGTCACAATAGATTTAAAGCGTTTAATAATAAACAAATATTAATATTCAAATTATCCTTACTAATATAATAATTCGGAAAGTGAGTTTGTATGTTCCACTTTCACCGCTCCGTAACTACTGAACTGATTGCTTTGAACTTTTGCAGACGTAAAGTTAGAAGCCCGGAATAAATAATAGGGTACTTTTTATCCCGGAAAATATGATATTCCCGAAGTAAAACAAAAATAACGAACTCCACGCGGGCGAAGTCGCGGACGGAAAGCTAGTAATCAATATCTAAGAATCCATATTAATATTATAAATGCGAAAGTATCTCTGTCTGTCTGTCTTTCTGTCCGATGTTCTTGCCAAAACTACTGAACCGATTGTAATGAAATTTGGTTCACAAATAGTCCAGAGCCTGTGAAAGGACACATGATAAATAAAATTCGCGCTATGACTAATAGGAGCAGAGCAGTAACAAAAAACATTGCAAAAACGGAGGCATGCGTGGACGTACATATTGCTCCCATTATTTTAACAGGCGCTATTTTATATTCAACACTCTGACGGAGTCGCGGGCAACAGCTAGACGTCAATAAAGAAATCCTAAACTTAATGAAGGTGACAGGATCGAAATGGACATGGAAGGCGAAGCACCGGTTATAGTAGCGCAGCCTGGGAGAATCCTATGACTACCTACTGGTAGTAGGCTGAGTAGATTGAAATTGGTCGAGCCGCACCCTAATCGCCTAACATACTATTCCTGTCAATTAGACACATTTTGAAGCATATTGCCAATCCACTACTGCTTTTTTTTAATAATTATAACACGACAAATCGCTTGGCGGCAAGGCTTTGTCTGGTGGGTGGTAACTTCTGCCGGCGGCCGATGTTATGGCCTACCACCGAGAGAACTGCTGATGTTCGAAAAATATCTCTGTCCAACAACGTAAATAACGAAATGAATATTGTTGAACTCTCACAATGAAATCTACTGCTACTGATAGTGTTAAGCGATTCCCCTGCTGGTTATGTTATAACATATTTTTAAAGTATTACGTCTGCGTTTTCCTAGACCATAGCACATTTTTCTTATACGAAATAGAAAGAAAAAGATGATGTATAGAATTTAAATTTAATTTAGTGTTTAAACGAAGGGATCGTGGCCATTGTCTGAATAGGGTATTAGACTAACAAAAAAACTAATTAGTCCGTCAGTCAAATTTCCAAAAAATACTAGACACGTATTTTTTTTTGTTCATATAAACAAAAAATGAAGACGACACAGTGCGTTGAAAACTCGTGTGACGTCACTGCACGCTGCACTTTTTAGCGACCAGTGACGTCACCAGCCACCACTCCTGATCTTTGATGCCTTTTGTATTTGTCAATTTTTATTGTTTTGATAAAACAAAAATACGTGTTTAGTATTTTTTGTAAACCTGACTGACGGACTAACTAGTTTTTTTAGTCTAATACCCTATTACGAAATGCTGTATAGACTACAGTATACATGTGTTTGCGCAGACGCAGGTGTACTCCCAGTTTTATCTGTTGCTGTCTCATGTAGATAGATACAACACTTATTCATTAGACAATACACCGGATGGTGCAATGTGTGTGTGTTTTAGGACGTGTTAGATAAATGTATTTACTTTCTTTTCTTTCTTTTGGTATGCAACTGTCATCATAATTAGCCTATAATTTTCCCACTGTTGGGACACAGTCTTCCTCTCGGGGAGAGGAAATGGGCCATAATCTATCACGTTGGCCCAGTGCGGGTTAGATAGGATAGATGTCATATCTTAGTTTTATCTTTTTTTTTGACTCTAGGATATGCCGGTTTCATCACGATGTTTTCCGTTACCATTTTGGGAGTTTTAAGGCTGATACGACTGTATCAGCCGCAACTTACGAATTGTAGCATACCATGTAGAATGGAGCAGTGGGAACTCAAGGCTAGTAGTTTTGAAGGTGGACGCATTGTGATGTAGGTACGAACATAATATGATTGTATTGGTTTGTCCCCCTTTATTCTTGGGACTGTTCTCTTGTGTAGCTGGTATATACACAGGGTTATATATCTGGTATGACATTCACTCTAGCCTTGAAGACACTCAAATTGTAGCCCGACGGAAATATCGCCGCTGGTAAGTTATTCCTGTCCCTCGATGTACGCTGTATAAAAGACAAGGCGAAACGCTTCGTCTGGACCTTGTCCGATGAAGGCCAGCCCGCGCCGCAGCTGAGCCAGTAAATATAAATTACCAACTCTGACCTCTGAGTTTTTTCGGACGTTTCTTCACAGAGCTAGGTAACGACGCGGTCATCAAACCGAATTAAAATAAAAATTCGATCTAGCCGTCCCTTGCTGTTCTCTCCAGCGACGCCCTAAGCCGAGGTTCGTACCCCACAGGGGGTGCGCTTAGCGTGTACTCGCTTAGTTTTTAGTCGCCCTGGCTGGGGGCTTTAAATTCATTTAAGGCAGCCACAGGATAGTCTGGTTAACTAGTCACAACCTCTCAAGGTCAACTACGAGTTGCCACATCAAAAAAAAAAATCGTCTAGATCGTAGTGGTGTCAACAACATAAGGGTCGATGGCATAGTGATGCCACCGCTGGTCTCCTGCAACTGCCATGGCATTCCAAAATTATAAAGTAAAGCAGGGCTATGGTTACCAGAAGAAAGTTTCTGTTTTAATATGTCATCATTCACTATTTTAGCCGAAAGAGGTCTAGAGTTTATAGAGTTCTCAAGGACCTACCTCTTTGACCGGTTTGGTGTTTAAACTAAAATCATAGCTAGAGAGCTATAATGGCTGATTTTCTACGGAGAGCCGTAGAAAATATATAATTTTAACCGGTAATGTAGTATTACGGATACGGTTGGCGTAGTGATTTTTTTTAATAATTATAAACTAGCGCTTGACCGCAATCCCGCCTGATGGTAAGCAGTGTAGCAATCGTTGATGGTAAAGCGCACTAGTTTATTAAGAGTCTATTCACCCAAGAAAACTGAGCGAATAGGAAGGAAGACGGCGGTTGAGCGAGGTGATGCAATGTTAAACCCAACAACACGACCAACGATGCTGCGCCAAAGGGAAATTGATCTGAAGACCCTCCACGATCAAACTCCCAACACAACAACATTTGGCGTATCGTACCCGGCACACATCGCAACACAACTGCTCAGACCCGTCCTCCGTACGGCTTCACCAGACATCATCCCGGAACACGACAAACCGCTTGGCGGCAAGACTTGGTACCTTTTGCCGGCGGCCGATGTTATGGCCTACCACCGAGAAATATATATTTATTTGACTGAATTCCTACACGGAACAAATATTTGTAGCTGACCTACAAGTAGTTGTTCTAAGTCCGGTTGTTTGTTTATGAGAGTGTGCATGTTTGTAAACGCACCCACATTACAGGAGAATTTCCGAGTGTGGGTCAAAATAAAAAAGAAAAAAGTAATAAAGATAAAAAACTTTCTGTATTTGTAAAACAGTAATTATTGTGTGACCTTCATCAGTTTCTTAGGTAAGTTTAACAAATGTTGTGATTAGCAGCATGTGACCAGCAGGATATCCCATCAACGATTGCGTCACTGCTTACCATCAGGCGGGATTGCGGTCAAGCTCTGGTTTATAAATTAATAAAATAAAAATGATAATAAAAAAAATTAAGACCCGTATTTTTTATTTTGTCGAAATTACCAAAAACTACTGAGATACAGCGTATTAAAGTTACGGAGTGATGCGACTTTTCAAATCAATATATCTTCCTAAGTATTTCAATGAAATAAAAAATACGTGTTCAATATTTTTTATAAGTCTATCTGATGGACATTAAATTATTTTTTAGGATACAACCCAATTAGGGTGCTGGGACCTAATGCGATCTCAATAATAAGACAAAAAAAAACTACTGGATACTATTTTGGCACTTGCTCACAACGCCTCCGTGGCGCAATTGGCTAGCGCGTTCGGCTGTTAACCGAAAGGTTGGTGGTTCGAGCCCACCCGGGGGCGAACACTTTTTTAATCATAACGTCAATTTATTAATATTCACAATAACCCAGCGTTATCTAAGCCGCATTAGTGGGTATTTAGAATCTCCTAGATGCTTTTCTAATTCTGACAAATTACTGAATTAATTTCAGAGTTGGCCTTATAATGAAAATATTTTTATTATAAAATATAAACTAGCGCTTGACCGTAATTCCGCCGATGGTAAGCAGTGATACAATAGTAAATGGTAAACCGCGCTAGTTTATTAGCCTAAGACATTTTAATAGGGTATTTGACTAAAAAAAAACTAATTAGTCTGTCAGTCAGATTTCCAAAAAATAAACACTAGACTAATGCACTAGACACGTATTTTTTCTTTTTTCGTATAAACAAAAAATGAACTGCACGCTACACTTTTTAGCGAGCAGTAACGTCACCAGCCACCACTCCTGATTTTTGATGCCTTTTATATTTGTAAATTTTTATTGATTTGGTAAAACTATTTAGTTTTACCAAATCAGATTATAGAAAAATATGGGATACGTATATTTATACGTATCCCATATTTTTCTATAATCTGAAGGACGCATTAAATAGAATCATTTTTTTGTACCCAGGAAACATCCCTATTGTAGTCCGATGGAAACACCGAAGCTGGCATATTGTTCTAATATAAAACTAAAACACATTATAATGCGTTTTCTGCCCAATTTCATTTCTTTATGTTAGAGTCAGCTTATAGTCTAACCAAAAGCAGCTAAATACAATATTTCATAAGCCAGTCAACCCAGTTATTGGGCAATACGATATTTCTTAGTGTGACTGGTTGTCAGACAATCTGACAACCCCTAACGACTGTCAAAGGTCAACACATGATAGCCGGAACTATCGATGCAATGTGCTTTCCGAAGCACGGAGAGTTTATTGTGTATTGTGTGAAGATGGGCATCCATCTACAGATCAACCGCAGTAAATGTAGCTTTACTTGATTGATCGCTGTTCTTTTTTTTAGCCATAAGCTTCTCTATTATAATAATAAATATCTATATGTTGTGGATAGATGGCGCCTCTGTACTGGAGACAGCGCCATCTAACAATTTCATTGATAAACTAATAATCATGTCATCGAAAACGCAATCGAGCCCTACCATTAGGACACGATCGACGGTGGAGGGGATGGCAACGGATTGAAACGGGTGATGGATGAGGGTTCTGAATACAGTGCAAAATATTGCAGTAACTACCATACCACCTACCTATGCTCAGTTCTTTTCTTTTGTTTTTGTTTTTATTGTAAAAAGGTTGATTGGTGACCCTGATTGAACTCGAAAGGGTCTCCAAAGCCTAGAGCATAGGCGTGGAACAGCTAGCCCTTCGGTGTTCTACGAGTATAGGATGCACTTTGGGGAGTGTGCGAGGGAATTTCATGGTTTAATTCCCCCATCTCCGTTCCACCATCGGCGAGTTTCCAGCCTTACGTTGTTAACACCACTGATCCGGACGAAGCGTTTCGCCTCCGCCTTTACACCGCGTACATCGAGGGACTGGAATAATTTGTCAGCGTCGGTGTTTCCGTCGGACTACAATTTGAGTGCCTTCAAGGCTAGAGTGAATGGGCTCTTAATAAACTAGTGCGCTTTACCATCAACGACTGCGTCACTGCTTACAATCAGGCGGGATTGCGGTCAAGCCTAGTTTATAATTTGTAAAAAAAAAAAATAACAAGGAATTAGTGGCGATTGATTGTATTTGAAGCAATATAAATAAAACCATAACATTCCAGAGCCATCGTAAATAGCTTTCGTAGCTACTTCAGTTTATATGATTTCCGATATAATTTAGCAAATCAATCAATTTATTTGGAGGAAGATTTCAAGAAGCTTGAAGATTGGAAGTCTGTACACCACCATAGTCACCTAAATTTAGTATGAGTCATTTTAGAAGAATTATGATGAAGTTTCTTGCCCATTCTTCTTCATACAAAAGTAATTTTCACAAAGGGAAATTAAAATCAATTTTATTTTTGGCAATTTTGACGTTCGTAATACATTTTATGTATGTATCAATTTCAAATAAACATTATACATGCGCCTTCATGAAAAAAATAGCAATAATGTGTATAAAATGGTCAACTGTGATTAGGAAAAAAATAAAAATTACTGTAATAATAGATTTAAGATGATGATTTATTAAATAATCCATTTAAGGATATGGAAAAAGGCTTGAAATAGAATAGAAAAAAGCTCTTTATTATTTACACCATATAGATTACAGAACATAAATAGGTATAAAGATTTTACAAAGGGAGACAATGGGCGGTCTCGCTATGAGCGATCTTTTACAGACAACATTTACCTACGTATATTAAATCCCTCTGGAAAAGAGGAGGCTATCTCAGCGTGGGACATTATACAATTATGAATTAATAATGCTGAATTTTACAAATATATATATAAATAAATAAATATATACGGACAAATCACACAGATTGAGCTAGCCCCAAAGTAAGTTCGAGACTTGTGTTATGGGATACTAACTCAACGATACTATATTTTATAATAAATACATATATAGATAAACATCCAAGATCCAGGCCAATCAGGAAAAGATCGTTTCCCATCATGACCTGGCCGGGGATCGAACCCGGGGCCTCCACGTCGCAGTCAGGCGTGTTGACCGCTGCGCCACGGAGACCGACTAGACTACAAAATAAAGTATATTTGAGTATATTATATTTATATTATATCATCATCTCAGCGTTAATCCCAGTCGCATCCGTAGCTTTTCAGCTTTGGAGTTTAGGGTCCGCTTTACCAGTCTAACTGCTAATTTTGGCTAAACTTCGATATTTTCTTTGAAGCGACTGCCGTCTGATCTCCACAACACGAAGGCGATATCTAAGCATTGCAGTTAAACCAATTGTTAGACTTTTGAGAGCTCCAACAACCCCTAACGACTGCCATTAGATGTTCGTATGGCAACCGGGACCAACGGCTTAACGTGCTTTCCGAGGCACGACCAGACCAGTGCAAATATTTATTTATTTATTTATTTATTTAATCTTTCGCACATGAAATGTACAGAGGCGGACTTAATGCCTTAGGCATTCTCTACCAGTCAACCATAGGTGGTGAAGAGATAAGATGGTAGGTGCTTTCGTTTGCAAAAAAAAAAAAAATGTAAAGAAAGATAAAAAAAACCTCTTAATACTATTAACAAAAATACTTAAATAAGCTAAATATATATACATACTATTACCAAAATATATACTTACAATATATACATACATAACAAAAATTTGGGAGAGAGGTGTAGCAATAACTCTAACCTAATTGTTGCGAAAATAACTCTGCAATTTCCGCTTAAATGCAAACCGACTGGCGGCCATCCTGATATCGAGAGGAAGCGCATTCCACAGAAGAATGGATTGAATATGAAATGAAGAATGAACAAAGTCAGACGAATGCGAAGGACAGAGTAAGAGGAGATTGTTAGAAGAGCGCAGATTCTTAGTGTGAGAGGAACATAAATATTGGAAGTGAGTCACAAGATAAGAAGGAGGAGTGGGTGATTTAAGAAGGGAGAAAAGCGTGGTCAAGGCGCGCAAATTTCTTCTCTGACGAATGGGCATCCATTTCAGTTCAGACCTGTAGCTCGACACATGGTCATATTTCTTTAGATTAAAATATGAACCGGATCCCATTGTTGAGCAACCTATCAAGCTTATCTAGCAAAGCCGCATTCAGGTCAAAGTAGCACACGTCACCATAGTCGATTATAGGGAAAATCAAAGTCTGCACAAGCATGGTTTTCGTTTTAACGGGTAAAAAGTTCCTCAGACGATACAGGGAACGCAGGGTACCGTGGACCCTTTGACTAACGTAGGAGACCTGACGTTGCCAGCTAAGCGTCGAGTCAATATACAAACCGAGATCTTTGACATTAGGGGTAATGGCATATTCATGTATACAAATATTTGCACTGTGCGGGGATCGAACCCGCGCCTCCTTGCGCAACGGCTGGGTTCGCTACCGCTGCGCCACGGAGGCTGTCATATTTATATTATATGTAGTATATTATTATATTATATTATTTTTGAGTATATCTTAATGTCAATTTAGTTGAAGCAATTGCCACTTGACCTTCTTATCGTAGTAAAGTTCAAACAATGACATTATTCAATTTAAGCTTACAACCTATAGGTCTGTGTATAATTTGGATAAGAACATTATGTATACAGGCTGTATCTGACATCATAACGCAAACTTCGCGAAAAGGCTAGACCGCATGCCACTAATAAAATTATTATACCTAGTCATATATGTCATTAATGAACGGTTACAGAAATAACAATGTTTAAAAAAAGTGTCGGCTTGGCCTTTGAACGTTGCAAGCGTGCCACCGTGCGGGTTTGTAGGTATGATGTTGATCCCTGATGTGTACTGTATTAAATCAGCTGATAAGATAGTTTTTCGAGTATTATTTTAATTGCGCTTTTATGTGTCATTAGCGAATTAATTAATTTTTACTTTAAACTCTTATTGGATTATAAAAGTATAGCATTTATGAACGGTCTAAAGTGAAAAAAACTACATATATTTTTTTTTTAAATCATGAAAAAGCCGACGAAAATTTCCACCATTAGGGGGTTCAGAATCATGTGCTGGATCCATGGTACTCGTTTGTGCGTCGATGTCAGATACACCCTTTATAGTGTGGACTAACGTTGTTACAGTTGGAATTTTTGTATATTTACTACAGTATGTTACAGTTGGAAATTTGGATATTTACTATATTATATTTTTATTGCAATATAATTTACGTAATCGGTTGTTAGCCTCAACTACCAAGCAAATAATCCATTACTTAAAATAGTATAGAAAATAAAGATCTAAGTATTGTTATACAAAATTATTTCAAGCTTCAATGCATTGGATAACGACCGTGCTACAGATTTCTCGACAAAATAACGATGAAAAATTTAAAACGGATTCTTTTATCTTGATAAAAATAGATAAGAGAATTCGTTTATTTTGTTTATTTCTTATTTTTTTCCAAGTTTGGCCTAATATGATATTCTATAAATTTTATAGTTTTTATTTAGATGGAAACTGTTAATGCCAGTTATTATTCTTCGATCTTTAACCGTTGTTACGGGTACTTGTTATGGCTATGCCCGAAAGTCTGACAACCAGTCTTACATACCCAGTTATTGGGTTGTGAAGGTCAGATAGATCTTAACTCCATGTTAAATACTGGTATATGAATCCGGTTAGACTAGAATCCGACCCCAACATAGTTAGAAAAGGGCAGATAATAATGATTTAGACGAAAACCGGATACAATTTTGGTACAGACGACAGCACATCATCATCATTAACCTTTTTATCGTCCCACTGATGGACACAGGTCTTCTCTCAAACAGTGATGGATTGATCGTAATCACCACGCTTGCTCAAAGTGGTGATTTCAGACTTAAAGTCCGGGTTTCCTCTAGATGTTTTCCTTCACCTGCCCGAGATATACTTAGAAAGTAAATATTATAACTTTAGAAAAGTTACATTGGTACTTGCCTGGCCTGGAATCGAACCCGCACACTTATACTTGAGAAGCTAGTGTTTTAAATACTAGGCCACCACGACTCAGCTCAGCTCACACAAGATTGCAGATTAGGGTACCTTTATTAGATTGTCAACTTTATTGCTTAAGCATTAAAACTGAAGGTTAATTGGGAATATTTCACAGTTTCGGCTAGCTTGACTTCTTGGCTTCTATACATTCAAATATGCTTATTAATGATATACCAATATTAACATACGTGCTTTGAAATTGGTTGTTCACTGTTGTAGGTATACGGATTAGATTTTTTCATGAAGCGGTTAAGAGAGTCGTGGGGAAAGTTGAAAAAAAAACCGGCCAAGTGCGTGTCGGACTCACACACAAAGGGTTCCGTACCATTGATTTATGAAATTAAAGGATTTAAGTTATTTGTATGCAAGATTACGCGGTAATAAACGGTTTACGATTTACGAGGTATTAAAAAAATACATACTAGATCTCGTTCAATACAATTTTCGTTGGTAGTTTTTATAATAATGTACCGACATCATATGTTTTTCTAGATTTTTCATTTTCTTATTTTAGAAGTTAGAGGGGGGGCGGGACCAACTTTTTTCCACTTTGGAAGCGTCTGTCACGCAAATTATTCGGTTTAGGAAAAAAGTATTTTAGAAACCTCAATATCAATTCTGAAGACCTATCCATAGATACCCCATACGTATGTGTTTGATGAAAAAAAAATGAGTTTCAGTTCTAAGTATGGGGAGCCCCTAATATTTTTTTTGCATCAAAATCTTAATGCTGTTCATAGAATACATCTACCTACCAAGTTTCAACATTATAGCTCTTATATTTTCGGAAAAAAAAAATGTCTGTGACGCACGGACGGACAGACAGACATGACGAATCTTTAAGGGTTCCGTTTTTTGCCATTTGGCTACGGAATCCAAAAAAGGGTAGGTTCCTCTCTTGATGAATAAAGGTGACAATTGCCACCCAGTATAATTTAGAGAATTCCTGATGTCGGAAGACAATCAACATACTAACATAATGTGTGTTTTCCCTATACTGTAATATAAGGATTTCATCCACAGTATTAGGATTATTTTCTTATTTGATGGAACCATTTGTGTTAATGGAATGGCCTCGTAAATATTGCCTTCCGTCTTGTAAATCCTGATTGACTTATGTTTATTTATAAGTCATAATCTTGTTATATTTTTATGAAGTATTTCGGATTTTGCTGACGTAGATAGAAGTGTTTGCCGATGGCATTACATGGTAATGCTTTATGTAATTCATACGAAAACTTATAACTCCTGTAAGTATTTATGAAATATATTGTCAAATTTTGATCAATAATGAGTGATACCACAGGGAATATACAGGGTGTATCTGACATCGTAATGCAAACTTCGCGAGAAGGCTACACCGCATGCTACTAATAAAATTATGATAGTTATTTATATCGTTAATGAGCGGTTACAGAAATAACAGTGTTTAAAAAAATGTATCGGGTTGGCCTTTGAAAGTTGTAAACGTGCCGCAATCAGCTGATTTAATAGAGTTCACATCAGGGGTCAACGTCATACCTACAAAAACGCGCGGCGGCACGCTTGCAACGTTCAAAGGCCGAGCCGACACTTTTTTTTAAACACTATGATTTCTGTAACCGCTCATTAAAGACGTAAATGACTATCATAATTTTATTAGTGTTTTTCGCGAAGTTTGGGTTACGATGTCAGAGACACCCTTTATAGAGCTAGTAAGTTGTGGCAGCTAAAACTTCGTGCGAGTCTAATTTGTATTAATAATATAATTCTTTATTTATAGAAATCTTATACAAAGAGTACGTCCCATACAACCTTTCCAACCAATTTGGTTGGAATATAATATATATTTTTTCAGTTTAATATTATGGTATCGTGAATTAGTGGTGCCTTAAAAATAGTAAACTTTAGTCCTTCTAATGAGAATTTCAGAAGTAAAAATAATACAGTAAACAATTACCAATTCAAACATCCAAAGATCTTTTAAAATCCTAAACCTCGCCCGCGTTCCCACAATAAAAACAGAAAAGCTGAGCATAAATGGGTTTTGGGATTTAACACCTCAGTATAAATAACATTGAAGTAGAAAATATACCGGTTACAACCACTCTATATAGCTCACCATCTCTCACGAAATGCAGCGGTCTGTACTTAAAAGTTTTTGTACATTTCTTTTACAGTACGCAGAAATATTTTTAAGGCGGAAATTTATGTGTCCCTTTACGTGAAATAAGCCGTTATGTGAGGCTTACTTCTGGCGGAAACAATACCGTTTTATTTATTGGGTAATGATTTAAAAGGGAGTTGTGAAATTGTCGTGAATGTTTTGCGAGTTTATTTCGTATTTGTTTAGTTAGATATAGCTGGTATAAAACTGAGAATATTTTTATATCTAGACGTTTAAGTAGTGGAACACAGGTGTAGGAACGTGATGTTGGGAAAATAGCATCCTTGGGAGTTCGGTAGCTTGGCAAGGAAGGCTTTCGACACATACATTTTCAAATAGTAAATATAATAGTAAAAACAGTACAAGAGGAGATCTCAACATACGATTTCAATATCTCTCAACATTTAAATGGAACAATTCTTTCTGAAGGCAATCAATCATTCACTGAATGAAGTGAATCAGGCACTTATGTTGTATCAGCAGTGGCAAGAATATTAATTTGTGCTTGACGTTTAATAAAAGTAGGTAGGGTAGGTGCTCAAATACACAGATTGGTAATTACTCGGTATTCTTTTCATCACTTTACATGTACCTATACTGCAGACTGTATATTTTATACACACCGAGCTTAGAAATCATTTTATCCCTCGGCTATGCGTCGCGTATCTAACGCAGTACGCGGCACAATATACGCTGCTTTTGTTTTCGACAATACTAAGAGAGTACACACGAGTATCTTACGTCAATCAAAATTGTCTTCACATTTGTGGAAACAGTCTTGATTGACGTAAGAACAGACATATATAAATTGAAACCAATATACAAAAAGTAAATGTCGTCAATCCTTTAGAGAAAATTCTTTTAGCAATCGAAGTAGAGAGACAAGGATATTCGCAAAAAGAACAACATCGACAATCCCTGAAAACAATATTCCTTACAATTTGACAAAATGTCTAGACAGCGAAGTATTAAGAGGGGGTCACACATCAAAGAAGGAAGGGAGATGTGCCAAGGAAATATTTCGAAGTAACCTACATCAAATATTCTTGTGTTCTCTGGTGTGTGTATAAGTAGATTGCTGTCAGGAAATGAATAATTTGACTATTACAAAAATACAAATAAACAAAAAAGCAAGCCTTTTTTCTGAAGGGGTAGATAGAAGTACAATCAACGTCAACTAGAGCGGGACAAGAGCAACGTGACAATAAAAGACAATCTCTATAGTGTACCTACTCTAAAATTACTATACTCTGATCAAGGCAGTTTCTGTTCTGATTCCTCCTCACTTATTTATTGAAAACCTAGCACAATCTGCCTATAACTTGCCTACTGCCGTGCTAGAGGCTTCATCTCTGTTTGAGGGAATAGGGCAATCACGTAGGCCCGTACGGGTTGGTAGATGACATAATATGTATATCTTCGACTCTTCACTAATAAGGCATAACCGGTTTCCAGACGATGATTTTGTTCATTGTTTTTAAGACCAGAAGTTCTTAATTAGATATTTATTAGATAATTCCTTTTAGATAATATGCTTGATGACCCATTACCCAGTCAAGCATATCGTACTTTTCGAGGGACCACATTTATGACGCAACGAATTTGCCTCAAATCCCGGTGGAGTTAGCGCGGTATAATCCTAGGCGAGTGCAATATGCAGTGTAAGACAACGGCTTACATTGTTTTTGGCTGCGTCATGCCTTCGGCTTTACGGAGTATGGTTATTACGTGCTGTTATTTGTTATTTCAGGTCTTGAAAGAATTTTTCTTGCTGTGATATTGAAACGTTATGTGGATTTATAATATTACATATTCATTCTTGTATACTGTTTAGTCGGGAGCAGTAGTGGGCCAGTAACGGCACTGACTTCCGAGGAGGTATGTTTAAATTAAGACTGGGGCTTTACATTGTTTTTTTAATTATCATAAAATAGCGCTTGACCGCTATCCCGCCTGATGGTAAGCAGTGATGCGATCGTTGATGGTAAAGCGCGATAGTTTATTAAGAGCCTATTCACTCAGAAAAACTGAGCGAATAGGAAAGAAGACGGCTGTTGAGCGAGGTGATGCAATATTTAACCTAGAGGGAGATTGATCTGGAGACCCTCCACGACCAAACTCCCGACACAACAACATTAAGCGCATCGTACCCGGCACACATCGCAACAAAACTGCTCAGACCCCTCCTCCGTACGGCTTCACCAGACATCATGCCGGAACACGACAAATCGCTTGGCGGCAAGACTTTGTCTGGTGGGTGGTAACTTCTGCCGGCGGCCGATGCTATCTCGTAATAAACACCAAGTACAGAACTAAGTATTACTATACAATGTAGACCTAAATCACCAGAAACATGGCAGATGGGGCAGCGGTGGCCTAGAGGTATCGGCCGCGACCTACAATTTGTAGATTATAGATTCGAACCCGGTCACTCGCTTTACTTTGTGTGTTTCATCGCCGCTGCTCTCAAAACGGTGAAGCAAGAATAACATCGTGAGGAAACCAGTATCTCCTAGAGGCAAAACTTCGAAGACATGTGATATGCCATAAAAATATATCGAATTTTATGAAAATAAGCGATATTCATAATATAAATACCAAGAACAAAAACAATCTTCCTGTACATAACACTCGTCTCCACAGAGTAGGCAATTTTACAACAAGCTTCCCATGGATATTCGAAACTTACCCATTAAAAGATATAAAAACTATATAAAGGCCAAACTTTGCTAAAAGGGGTATTATAAAATCTCAGATTATTTAGAAGACAAAAAAGCTTGGGACTGAGCTGCTCGCTCTGTTAAGCATTGTTATTAAGCAATATGCGTAATTATAACGTAAATTATTGTAAACATTTTCATTTTTAATATCTGGACTTGAAAAAAGACGATGATCCCTGAGTTTGTTTCGGCTATTTCTTCTCAGAGGTAGTCAGTTAGGAAATGCCGGCTTCATCTAGTTTAAGAAAAAAAAAAAAAATATGACGTGTAAAGGTGATCAGTGATCCTACTTGCTTAATAAATGATTTCATTTCATTTCTACTAACCCACACTAGGACCGCGTGGTAGATAGCACATACCCTCTTCCCGAGAAGAGGTCTGTGACCCAGGAGGGGGAACATAAGAGGCTGATTATGTACTTACAATAAAAACACAAGAAAAAAAGAACATTTTTCACAAACAAAACGCACTTTACAACTAAATACCATAAAATTCGTAGTCGTGGTGGCCTAGTGGTTAAAACACCAGCCTCTCTGTAATGTATGTTGTAAGTAGGTAGTGTTACAAAATGTTTCAACATTGTACCCTCAACATTATGTGTGTATCGATCGCTGTCCTCTTAATAAACGGTGCGCCAGTCGACCATATACTGCATTCAAGGAAGTCGTATTATTTCTCCAAAACCCCTATATATAATATTTGGCGACGAGTTGGACCATAGCGTGTTATACTGCGGTTAATACAAGATGTCTTTGGGAAAATTGGAAGTTTTTGACGTCGAAACTGATAATTGGACCTTGTACATTGAGCGGTTGGAGCAGTACTTTTTAGTGAATGATGTGAAAGTGGATTTAAAAGTACCAACATTGATAACGGTCATGGGAAGTGCGTGTTACGAATTATTAGTCACATTATGTACGCCGAAGAAGCCTTCTACATTAAAATTTGATGAGATTGTTACGATACTGCAAAGTCATCTTCAACCGAAACCAAATGTACTGGCCGAGAGATTTAAATTCAGACAAAGGAAACAGTTGAAAGGGGAGAATATCGCAACTTATGTAGCTGAACTGAAAAAGTTGACGAAGTTCTGTGATTTTGGGGAAGCTCTGGATAATAATCTCAGGGATCAATTTGTTTGCGGTATTGAAAATGACGTCATTCGGCAACGCTTGTTCGAGGGAGAGGTACCGACGTTCAGTAAGGCGTTCCAGTTGGCAGTGGCGATGGAGGCGGCGGAGTCTGACGCGGCGATGGTAGAACCTCGGGCTCGGGACCGCGGTCAGTGCAGTGACGTCAGAGACGCGGCGCAAGGGGCAGCGACGCACTATGTTGGCGCGGCCGGGCGAGGCAGCGGGCGGTCGGGGGCTCGCGGCCGTCGGTCAGCGGAACATAACCCGCAGCAAGACACAAAGTGCGCGCCAGCGGTGAGTCAGCGTGGGGGCCGCGGTGCACGAGCGGCGCCGGCCGAGTCGAGGCAAACGCAACTAGCGGCAAGTCCGTGTGCCGCTTGCGGAGCATACCACGAGAAGAGTATGTGCCGTTTTAGAAGTTATACGTGCCGTGTGTGTAATCTGGAAGGTCATTTAAAGAAGATGTGTCCTAGACTGAAAAAGGACAGAGATCTTATGTGGACACAAGTGAGGGACGAAGGGGAGGAGTCAGCCAGTAATAATGATTATTTCGATAACCTAGAACAGGTAAATTTAAATGTACTTCAATTAGATAATTCGGTGAAATATAAACCTTATTATATTGGCGTCTCAATAGATGAAAAAAATGTTTGTATGGAGGTAGATACAGGTAGTAGAATTTCGTGTGTAAGTTACGAGTTTTATAAAAAAAAATTAAGTACCCTGCCTTTAATTACATGCAATTTAGTACTTAACTATTATACTGGCGAAAAGGTGTATCCACGGGTCAGAATTAAACCCTATGTACGGTTTGGTAATACTTGCAAAGAGTTAGATTTATTTGTAATAGACCACGGTAAAGAGCCGTTATTGGGTCGAGAATGGTTATACGAATTGAAAATTAAGTTAGAAGTTATTGATAAACTCAATCAACAATGTATAAATAATATGACTAGTACTAAAGTTTTTAATATTAATGAATTGCGTTACAGATACTCTGAGGTGTTTTCTGACGGTCTCGGCTGTTTTACTGGTGGTGAAGTGAGTTTGCGTGTACGACCCGATGCGAGACCGATATATTTGCGAGCGCGACCACTAGCATACGCGCTGCGGGAGCGTGTGGAGCAAGCGCTGGATCAGCTGGAGAGGGACGGTATCATCACACCTGTCGAGACGTCAGACTGGGCAACCCCGGTCGTACCAGTCATTAAGAAAGACGGCTCGCTACGATTGTGCGGTGACTATAAACTTACCTTAAATAAATGTTTAGAGGTTGACCGTTTTCCCCTACCTAGAATAGATGATTTATTAAGTAAATTACATTCGGGGCATAAATTTACAAAGATTGATTTATCTCAAGCATACGCACAATTTTGTCTGGATGAACCATCGAAATTATATCGACACCTTCCTGTAAGTTCAAGTATTAATTATGAGTTGTATGTCGAGTCGGGATGTATAATGTGGGGCTATAGAGTTGTGATACCAACGGAATTGCGAAGTATTATATTAAAAGAGTTGCATATCAGTCACATGGGCATTGTTAAAATGAAATCAATGGCTCGCAGTTACGTTTGGTGGCCTGGTATCGATGCAGACATTGAACGCGTTTGCCAGGAATGCAATACATGTCGGTTGGAAGCTCCAGCTCCACCGAAAGCACCCCCTCAACCCTGGCCCTATATCTCAGAGCCGTGGAGTAGGTTACACGTTGATTTCCTAGGCCCTTTTCAGGGTAAGACGTTTTTTGTCATAGTGGATTCGTCGTCTAAATGGATCGAAGCTTTTGAAATGAAAAGAACGACCGGAAAGGAAGTTCTTAAGGTATTAAGGGATGTTTTAGCTCGGTTTGGGTTACCAAAAGAGATAGTATCGGACAACGGACCTCCTTTTACAGGTGTTGAAATAGCAGAATTTATGCGTGTTAACGGTATTAAACATATTTTTACGCCTGTTTATCACCCTGCATCGAATGGAGCTGCAGAGAATGCCGTTAAAATTTGTAAAAATGCGATAAAAAGGCTTTTAGGGACGGTATAGAGGTTGATACGGCATTGAAGTCGTACCTATTTATGTATAGGAATACCGTGCATAGCACGACGGGAGAGTCACCGGCGAGGTTACTGCAGCATAGAACGTTAAGGTCTCGCCTAGATCTGTTGAATATGGGCAATAAGGTTCAAGGCGTTAAACAAAGAGTGGAAGAGGCTCAACAGAAACAGGTCAAAAGTGCGGGTGGTATAATGCGTGCCTTAGAGATAGGGGATGACGTGTGGGCTCGAGGTTTTGGAAGGGAGGATAAGTGGATTAGAGGTAAAATTGACGGGAACTTAGGATCTCGTTATTACTTAGTTAGTAGGGAAAATGGTCCACCTTTAAAAAGACATATAGATCAAATTTGGAGAAAGTCTCCACGGTCTATGTTAACTTGTCCACTCCCAACTGACGTTGGCGAACCTGATAGTGGAGTAAGTTCACTGACACCACCACCACCACCAGCAACAGCATCCGAGACCCGAAGTAAACGTGTAAGGAAACCGGTCACAAGATACCAGCCATGAATAATATACTTAATTGTAAATTAGTTGTATAAGAGCAGTTTAGAATAAGTGGTAGGGTGTAATGTATGTTGTAAGTAGGTAGTGTTACAAAATGTTTCAACATTGTACCCTCAACATTATGTGTGTATCGATCGCTGTCCTCTTAATAAACGGTGCGCCAGTCGACCATATACTGCATTCAAGGAAGTCGTATTATTTCTCCAAAACCCCTATATATAATACTCTCAAGTATGAGGGTTCGGGTTCGATTCCAGGTCGGGCAAGTACCTGTAACTTTTCTAAGTTACAGGTACTTTTTAAGTATATCTTGGACACCAATGACTGATTAAAAGGTGAAGGAAAACATCTTGAGGAAACCTGGACTTTAAGTCTGAAATCGCCAACCCGCATTGAGCAAGCGTGGTGATTACGCTCAATCCCTCTCTGTATGAGAGGAGACCTGTGCCCAGCAGTGGGACGATAAAAAGGTTGATGATGATGATGACCATAAAATTATAATAACAAACAAAATACAGAAAAAAATAATAATAATATCACCAAAAGTCTCGTACTCTAAAATGTAAAACTGCCAAACTATAAACAAAGTTGATTTGATGTCAAAGCCAGGGTCATAGACCATAGACGATGGAAGTAATAAGTACTACGTATAACGTAGTACTTATTACCTCCATGCCATAGGCATTAGACAGCACACATTATTTGACAATTCGGAATAACACGACGATAAGATGCAATAGTATGTCAGTTTTAGTTCTTGAGACGCACGACTGTCACTTGGTAAACGACAGAGCATAAAAATGCTTTAAAAAGTTTCAGTTTCAATGTCAGTGGCTGATGGATTGAATTTCCCAACAGGCTTGCATTATGTACGAGTAAAATTTTCCTATGGAACAAATATTTTTGTTGCCCTAAGATAGTTGTTCCGGGTAGGTTGGATGTTTACGAACGCGAGATCGCAATTTAATAATAAAGAATTTTATAATGGAATTTTATATTATAACAAAAAATTGCTATTCTCTTCTATAGCAGTTTTTTTTATATAATGAATATTTCCTGACAGAAATGCTATGGCTTCATTACCACCTATAAATGTTTTTTTTTTTAAATACCTTAATAGAGCACTGATTTTTTTAGGTTAATTTACCAATATCACTAAAGATATATATAGGATTTTTGATAATTCACCTCCTAATGGAATAATTCAGTCATAGGCTTGATTCTTCATAGAACATTTCAAATCGAAAACAAACACATTGTTCTAATAGAAGTGACATTCAGACTCCCATTTTGGACTGACGGATGCGTTTGACAAACACGCGGCCTTCACGCGGCTTAGTATTGGATGCCCATTTGTCATTTGTGTATTACCATAATTCAACTGAGGATGATGAATGTACTCGTGTTTATAAGCCTTTGTATAAGCTCTAATTTCAAGCTTGCTGAATTGGTTAGTACTGTAATTAGGTATTCGTAATTAAGCAGTGTGATCATGTGATGTCCCAATCAACCTTGAGGTTTAATGTTTAAGCGATTAAGTCGAAAATCTAATAAAGGTAGCTTGATGTGCAGTTGTGGGTGAGCTGAGCTGAGTCGTAGTGGCCTAGTGGTTCAAACACCAGCGTCTTAAGTATGAGTGTGCGGTTTTGATTAAAAGGTGAAGGAAAACATCTTGAGGAAACCTGGACTTTAAGTCTGAAATCGCCAACCCGCGTTGAGCAAGCGTGGTGATTACGCTCAATTCTTCTCTGTGTGAGAGGAGATCTGTTCCCAACAGTGAGACGATGAAAATTGATTGATGATGATGACGAATTGAACAGCGTGTATAGATAATACTCAAGTTTCAGAGTTGTCGTGTGACTTTAGCATGGCACAACGAATCATTAGTGACTAAGGTACTTATCTCTAAGTGGGTGATTAACAAGTAGAGCCAGTTAAACACCAATTGGTGAGCAACAAGCGCACGACTGCAATAAGCGATTGCTCTCTGGTATATGTACCAAACGTGACTTTCTCAGCGATTGTTCTGGACGCTTAGCGTGTTTTAAATGGCATATAATACTCTTAATTATTTCAAACATATGAATTACAAAACATAAATAATGAACATTCTACAATGGGTGACACAATATCAGTCGTTAAGATATATCTTTTACAGACAACCTTACCCTCTTGTACTAATCCTCTCACCCCCCTCCCCCCCTAACCATATCATGGACCCATACCATATAGTATATCATACTACGTAATATGATGTATACGAAATAAAAAAAACCAGTTGTGGGACTGATCTACACAAGTGAAAACTGAAATCATTAAAAAACCTGGTACCAGACAAGAACTGAAAACTTAAATTTTAGGTACACAATGTTTTAGAATAGGGGTGGTGTAAATTACCACCCACCAGACGAAATCTTGCTGCCAAGCGATTCGTCGTGTTCCGGCATGATGTCTGGTGTAGCCGTACGGAGGACGGGTCTGAGTAGTTGTGTTGCGATGTGTGCCGGGTACGATGCGCCAAATATTGTTGTATCGGGAGTTTGGTCATGGAGGATCTCCAGATCAATCTCCCTCTGGCACAGCATCGTTGTTCGTGTTGTTAGGTTTAACATTGCATCATCTCGCTCAACTACCGTCTTCTTTCCTATTCACTCAGTTTTTTTGAGTGAATAGGCACTTAATAAACTAGCGAGCTTCAACATCAACGATTGCGGGATTGCGCTCAAGCACTAATTTATAGTTATAAAACCCTCCCGATTTTATACTTTGGATATGGAAATCAAAATCGAAATCAAGAAACTCGCGTAGAGTGTGAATAGTTAGTAATAGCGATGAACTAGTAATATACAATATGTAAAGAAAACCCCGTCCGACCTTAAAGGATAGTAAAGGTTAAGTAAACATATGACCAAATAAAATATGAAATTTTACATAATCATCATAGTAACAAAGAAATGAATTTTGAAATATTTTTTTTTCCGCGAATAAATTCTAACTTTCCCAAAATTTCATATTTTTTAAAAGTGACAACACCATTTTAGACAGTATTTTTTGAGTGATGCGATGCGGGCCGCGTGCCCTGCCCCCCTTCACCTGCGCATGTATACTTAATACATGTCTGGTAGGCATACACGCGCAGGCATCACCGCGCTTTTTCAAAATATTATTAACTTTTTAGGGGTTTTTTGTAAGTTTAGCCCGGTTTTTAGGCATTATTAGAATCAGATAACAATATCTAACAATAAACCTTCACGGATCGGACAGGGTTTTCTTTACATATTGTATGTACATATTTCTTTTACTTGCAAGATAGCGAGAACGTCGATGACAGCTTGTCACAACCTCGTCGATGGAACAGCCGATCGATGCTGTAAAAATCCCATTGTAAAAAGTTGGGAAAGTGACCTTAAAGTGATCTGCTAATAGTGACCTTAGCATTAGTTGGAATGACATCTCACGTCCGCTTCGCCTAAGTTATTACGGCGACATGGGTACAGAGTCATACTCGTGCTGTGATATTTAAATTTAAATGTCGAAGCATTATGCTGAGATAGAAGCCTTTTCGCCTCGTAAGGGACTTTCACTTACTTACTATTGTTACTTTTTAACCGACTTCAAAAGGTTACTCAATTCGACCGATATTCGATATATATGCTTTTTTTTCTATGTTGTTCGCGGATAACTTCGTCGTTTATAAACCGATTTTGATAATTCGTTTTTTGTTGGAAAGAGGACATTTCCAATGTGATCCCGTGATTAGGACATCAGGGTTTGATGATGGAAGACTAGAGAAATCAAGAGGAACTTTCAAAAATTGTAGGGATGGCTAGTGCATTTGTAAGTTTTTTTCATTCGGTATTTTAAAACACTATAATTTAATAAGGGTCTGTAGTGGATATGATGATGGAGCCGGGAGACAGGCGAGGGAACTCCTCAACGATTCACAGCAGCTACCTTGTGTTTGTGCTAGAATAATTTGTATTGATAAGAACTTTGCACCTACATGGGTTGTGTCTGTCATTAAAGGGCTGATGATGAAAACAAAGACCAGTTCAGAGAACTCCTCAACAGTTTACAGCGAATAACTTGTGTTAGGGCTCAATTCGCTTATATTGATGAGAAGTTTTAGATCTGAGAATAAAGACCATAGACAGTCGACGGAAGTTCTCAGCAATTTACAGCATTTAAGTTTAACGTAGGACAATTACTAGCCACTGCTATTCGTCATGCTGATGCGACAATCGAAAAAATCTGAAGACTGAATTTAAGTCGCGTAATCGTGTCATCTCTAGCAATGATCATACATTCAATCCAGTCCCAGAGAAATTTTATGAAAATCGGTTCAGTAGTTTGGTATTTAAACAAAAATTCAACGTCCAGCCTGGTCGGATGCAGCTGAACAGTACTTACTTTTTGCAACTAAAAATTGTAAAATAAAAACTTCTTTACAAAAAAAAAAAAAACTACAAAGTTGACTTCCCAAAAAAATAAAACTACAAAGTGAAAAATAACTAATTTCGGAAGTCGGTGAAATAAATGAATATACAAAGACCAAAGACATCATGACCTTCATGGTCATAATTATATTAGTTTTTTTCCACCGTCTTTCGTAATTAGTTATTTTTCACTTACTAGTGTTTTTTTTTTTTGGGAAGCCGGTTGTTTTTTTTGTTAAAAAGTTTTTATTTACATAGTAGGTACATAACTTGTTTTTATACTTAATTGTGTCTACTTGGTTTAGTTTTAAGATTTTCAGGAAAATCATAAATAATTATTTCTTACTTTTTCTAAAGTATCCACGTCATTTAGAATTAGTCATGAACAAACAAAGGTAGAAATAAGTCGGAAATCTTATGATATCAAAGTACCTATACTTAATTACTGTATGTACAAACATATAAAAGGTTATTGATTTACTTTCTGGTAATCCTTAACTCTTAATGTTTCTTGCTGATGTTTGGTGTGACGTGATTGTGCCCATGGACCATATCTGGACGGGGCACGCTGTCTTGAATTGGTTTGTGTAATTTTTAGGGTTTAGTTTTATCATTCGTTACTTTCTCACTGTCTCCTTCTGTATACGTCCGTTTCCTTATGTCTTGTACCATCAATATGATTCAGTGGACATTGGTGTGGGTTATATGTTTGTTTACTGTGTATTATACCTTAGCTAGATTGTTAATTGTAAGATGTAACTGTTTTTTGTCCCAAATAAAAAAAAAAATAAGAAATACATATCAACCAATAGAAAAACATAACTGATTATGTAAATGTATGAGCAAATGATCATTCTAATAGCAAAGTTATCATATCTTATGTTAAAATATTCTTATAAAATGTAAGTAGTGAATAAACTACTGCCAAATACATACATTTTTGAGCATGGAAAAACCTGATTTGTTGCTTGCCTCCAGGACATAATCTAAATTGCGCCCATTTCTAGTGGTTGTTGTAAGTTTGTTTGATAGAAAGAAATTTATATCTAGTTTAATAATCTTATGGCACCGGCGGGCTGGTCGGGTTATAAAGATGACTATTCGGTAACCGAATTACAAACGGTTAAATGAGTTTTTGAAAACGTATTTAGTTTGGACTCATTTCCTTTTATTAGAAAATGAAATATAACTTTAGTAACAGGCTTAAACTTTGAGTCAGTGTTTGTATTTTATTTGTATTTCGAACTTTATTGAGGTAAACTCAAAGTTCTTAATACAAAAGTGGCAACTTAGTGCCGTCTGTGTTTTTAATATAAAGAACTGCATTTATCATAATGGTTAGGTATATAATTAAATAACTATTTAGGTGGTTAAAACCTGATATAAACAAAATCCATGTTTTGAAATAATAGGGATAACATGATTCTCTACTGCTTAGTGCACAAAAAAAGAAAAAGAAACGTTAGGTGGACTGTGTGAATGTTGAAAATTATGATAAGAAAGGGGGTGATTAAAAAGATGATGACTAAAAAGAACATGGCAGAAAAATACATGTTAAGAGGATTCCAAATAAATAAGAATAAAGTAAAGAGAATGAAGATGAGTGTACTAATAAAAATCAAGCTTAAACCTTTTTTTTAAACTATTTAAAAGCATTTTTTATAACTTATACACCTGCTGTTAAGCAGTGCCTGATGGTAAGCAGTGATGCAATCGTTGATGGTAAAGCACGCTTGTTTATTAAGCGCCTATTTACTGTAGCCTTCAAGACACTTAAATTGTAATCCGACGGAAACACCACCGCTGGCAAATTGTTCCAATCCCGTGTACGCCGTATAAAAGAAGAGCCGAAATGCTTCATTAGGATTGTTGCGGTGTCAACAACGTAAGATTGGAAACTCGGCGTATGATGGGTCGTCCGATGACCGGACGGAAATTGGGGAATTAAATCATGCAATTCCCTCGCATACTCTTCAAAATGCATCCTATAGAACACCGACAGGCTGGCTAACCTGTGCTCTGGATAGACTAAAGTGTGATCCAGTAGTTAAACTCAGCACTTCAAATTTTAAAGGCTACATATATAACATACAATATACTATCTTAATATACATAATTCGATTTCCCTTAGACATAAACAAAATGAAAACTAGTTTGTTCCAGTTTGTGTTTTTACTTTGAAATACGACCCCTGAGACAACGCTTATCTAATTAGCTCCAGTTTATCTTAATTTTAGGCTGAAACTTATCTTTTCTTAGGACTTCAAAGACTTTATAGACAGTTTATGTTTCTTTAAAAGTATGTCTGTATTCATCTGAATGACGGATTAAATAGAATATTTTTTTTAACCCAGGAAATATCCCTATTGTAAAGTTTCGGTATAGCACCTGCTTATCGGATGATTATATCCAAGAGGCCTCTCACAAGGTATACTAAAGACCGTAGCAGGAACCACAAAACCGGTTATAGAGGTAAAGCCCTGATTTCAGCAGTGACCGTCTAACGGCTGTAATGAAGTATGAATGAATATTCAATAAATATATATAAATTTAACTTTTTATCCGTTTATGTACATATATGAAAAGAGTAACAAAAAATATGAACAAGGGTGTTGCTTATTTCCAACGAAATCTCTGATACCAGCGATTCCAGATTTTTGTCATATTCTCAATTCTTCTACATACCTGAATTGAATACAATATTCTTACAATAGGGATGTATCCAAGGTATGAAAATCAAAAAAATAATTAGTCCGTCTTACAGATAATAAAAAAAATTAAGACCCGTATTTTTTATTTTGTCGTAATTACCAAAAATTACTGAGATATAGCATATTAAAGTTACAGAGTGGGGGCTAATTACGTCACGCCGTTCTATATTTTGCACCATGGCGTGACGTCATGCGACATTTCAAATCAATATATCTTCCTAAGTATTTGAATAAAAGAAAAAATAAAAAATACGTGTTCAATATTTTTTATAAAGCTATCTGACGGACATTAAATTATTTTTTAGGATACAAGCCTATTAAAAGTCTCAAAATTTTTAACTAAGGTCATTAGAGATTTCCTCTGCAAAACTAGGGCAACTAGAGCTTAATACCTAGCCCGTTAACCGACACAATTTTTAACTAGAGAACGAAAATTATATTCGAATAGAAACTCTATAGTAATAAGTGAAGGTTTCCATTTTTTGTTGTAAGCAGAAAGAGCGCAATATGCCAGTGAAGAGGCTCTTAGGCGCTCTCGGCTTTTTATGGCTCGACTCAGCCTGGGCAACGACGAGCTCTAAACAACTAAGGCTGCTTGAGCAACTTATAAGCACGATGCTTGAGCGTTATATTTATGCCTGTCATTTATGATCATTTTTATGTTTAACAGAGTTTATCCTGTTTAGTTAAATGGTTAAAAGAATAACGCTAGAAAATGTTAATTGTGCTTTAAAGATGCTAAATGTTCTAGATGTTTCCAATTGAAAGAAACAAAGAAGGAAAAGGAAGTATACATGTTTAATACAGGCTAAAGGACACATAGAGAGAAGTCAATATATATGATGATTCCACAAATAAAAATATTTGTGGAATCATCAAATGACTTCTTCCCGCTATGGGCGTGTCAGACTTTTACTGACTAAACTCATCTGTTTTATTCATCATTTGCCTGTGCCAGGCCTCACGATATCGCTTTTGAACAATCCTCTGTTCTGGAAGATATGGGACCTAACGGACCTCGTCACATTGTACTGATATCTCTCCGAGGCACGTGTTGGACACAACGGTAAGGTGGCTCATCGCTTCAACGGATAGCGTTCGGTCCGTACCGGAACTACCATGACCCTCTAAGATACATACAATAGATTCAAACAAGTACAAAGTGCATACCTTATAGCAGATTTGTTGGCCAGTTAATCTTTCATTATTTTTTTTTTTATAATTAGAAACTAGTGCTTGACCGCAATCCCGCCTGATGGTAAGCAGTGATGCGATCGTGGATGGTAAAGCGCGCTAGTTTATTAAGAGCCTATTCACTCAGAAAAATTGAGGGAATAGGAAGGAAGACGGCAGTTGAGCGAGGTGATGCAATGTTAAACCCAACAACACGACCAACGATGCTGCGCCAAAGGGAGATTGATCTGAAGACCCTCCACGACCAAACTCCCAACACAACAACATTAAGCGCATCGTACCCGGCACACATCGCAACACAACTGCTCAGACCCGTCCTCCGTACGGCTTCACCACACATCATGCCGGAACACGACAAATCGCTTGGCGGCAAGGCTTTGTCTGGTGGGTGGTAACTCCTGCCGGCGGCCGATGTTATGGCCTACCACCGAGATTATGGAATTACGTAGGAAATACTTATAGTACACTGCCCTTTCGTACCTGCAAACAAATTTTAAAAGTGTGTGTGTGTGTGTGTGTGTGTGTGTGTGTGTGTGTGTGTGTGTGTGTGTGTGTGTGTGGGTGTGTGGATTTTATATGGTACAAACCTTACAACTTCAAATTTTTCGTCTACCTTCAGTTTCAATAGTCGAAACTCAGAAATTTTTCTCCTTATTCATAAAAGGTGCTTAATGTTAACTAGTGATTAGCGATTTTTTAACCATTATCTTTACAAATCGTTTATAGATAAGCCCCTTAAACACTGTAGTGTTTATTTATAAACGATGATTAAAGTTATGTGACGTTCAGAATCACTAATCACTAGTTAACTTCAAGCAGCATTTATGAATAAGGGGGGTTGTCTTCAAAAAAAGCTGTCAAGTCATAAAGACACCATTCAAGTCAACGTTTTGCGATTTGACGGATTACATTGCCATACATTGCCTCAATGCCTTTTTTCATAAATAGGTCTATCATAATGTCAATAGTTAAATTTTCTCAAAATTCGTGTCAACGCTGACAAACAAGTACAAATATGTAGGAATAGAAATGAAAAAGCTTTTATGGAGAAATTCAATAGATAGAGAATGAGTCTTTTAACTCATTTACGAGTACGTAGCTCTGGCTAGTTAGACGAATGTGAGTCTTATTGTGTAATAATAATTAATATTAACTCACGGTTATGTATTAGAAATGTTGACTTATCGGGTTCAAAGGCACAGTATGTGGAACAGATTTAATCCTGAAATGGAATGAAATTTGAAATAAGTTAGTAAATACATGCTAAGTTAGTAAGTACATTTAAAAAATGGAATATATGTATGAATAATTTGTTGTACATGCGCTATTGATATTCAAAATGCATTTTTTTTTGTTTCAAATTTATTGTGATGTTTTATTTTTTTATTTAGGTACAAAATAAAATACTTAAAGAAAAAGAAATGATTTTATACCGTTCGTTTATTTTACAACTTAAAGCCGTTTTTTATATTTTTTTGGAATATAAAATGCTGCACATTTATAATTTCAACATAACATTGAATAGTTGTACAATGTGATTATATGAGTTCGAATTGCTTTCTATACGCCGACGATTTGAAATTTGCTAGATGTATCGAATCATCACACGACGCTATACTTTTGCAGGAAGATGTGGACAGATTATTTAAATGGTGTACCTACAATCGAATGGAACTGGAAATTAAAAAGTGTTTCTCTAGAAAGATGAATCATATGCGTTCAGAATACATGGTTGATAACAAGAAATTAAATAAGGTGTATAAAATTAAAGATCTAGGGGTTCTGTTCGATGATAAACTAACATTTATGTTAGTGTTTCTTCACTTGTCTGTACGCCAGGGCCACGATTTCTTTTTTATATAACCCGCAACCCTGACCTAGGGGAAATCCGTCTTCGTGGACCTTGTCACGATGTGCTGAGATCTCTTTGAGGTGCGCGTGAAACACGACGCGCCATCGACACGGGCCTGGTCCTTATCGGGCGGTGCACTGCCCACTGCGACAATAAAAAAGTGTCTGTAATTGGTTGATTTTAAATAAATATTAGTAATTTTAATTTCACCAATAATATGCGGACTTAATGTTGAACATTAATAAACATACATGAATTATTAAAATACCCTTTAGATTGGGTTGAAGTGTGTCTTATAAAGAATTCAGTTTCATTCTAATTATACATTACTAGTTGCGCCACACGATTTCACCCGCGTTTTCTTTTATATGCCCGGCTCCTATTGGTCGCAGCGTGATGTTATACAGCCTAAATCCTTTCTGATTTATGGGCTATCCAACGCAAAAAGAACTTTCCCATTCGCACTATTATTTTCTAAGATTAGCGCGTTCAAACAAATAAACAAATAAACAAACACTTTAGCTTTATATGTATATTGGCGCTGATTCTGTTGTTCACAAACTAAATTAAATTTAAGTTCAGTGCATCTTTTTCTAACTATTTCATAAAGAAAAGGACAGAAGATAAAATGTCAGTTTAGAATTGTCAAATTAGTGCGCTCCTCACGTAAACTGGCGTAGTTTTAGTGGCCATGTTTATATTCGCGTCTAAACTGTTTATGGACTTTCTTAATTTGACAGGATTAAACATAAATGTTATCTTCTATCCTTTTCTCAACGAAATGGAAAGAATAAGATACACATAACTTAAAATTAGTTTAGTTTGTGAACAACAGAATCGGCGCCATTGACTCTAATAACTCCCCACAGATAAGGCAATACCTCCATAGATAAGGCAATTCGATTGCATAAAACACAGATTCATAATTCTCAATGCTACAGCCAGCACCCTAATTGAGTAACACTCTATTATAATAATCAATTGAAATCATTTTTCATATTTTCGAAAAATGTGTTTGCTCAGTAACATAAATACCGCATTGAATGTGGTTGAACTGTCAAAATTAAACCCATTGCTACTTTTTTCCTTTCTTTCTTTCTTTTATGGCTTCGCACGGTTTGTGCATTTATCCAATGTCACGTAATGAATTGTTCAAAACGAAAAAGACGGCCGCGTGACCCGTCTTACGATGGAGGTTTGCGCCAAAGTCATGATGTGGCCACTATGCTGCGATATTTCACTGTACTTTATGAATTATTTACTGAATGCACTTTTTACTACATAAATCACGCACTTTTATTTAGTAAACAACACTATAAATAATTTTAAAAGTCCAATGAAAAATGAGCGTGACACTCAGCTTGACTTTCCCGCCATAACTTCCCATTGCTACTTACTATGTGTTACGTTATAATAAGTTACTAAATACACCGCAAGGTACCCTGCGGTACCAGGAGCATAGTTTAACAAACTTATTAATACCTTCCCAAGCAGCCAAAACCTTATTTTCCTAAATCCTCAAAGTAAATAACATACAGACTAACATACTGAACGCAAAAGCCACAAAAGAAAACGGGTCACCCATTCATTTAATATTACAACTCAGTCACCATTGTCTCGGCCCCATTCAGTCAAATTGTCATACCGTAATGTAATTTATCAAGGCGGTGTCGGCTCCCCTTAAAATTCGAGGACGTTTACTCTGAAAACTCGTTTAAAACCTCTCTTTATGATGTCATAATGAGTATAAAGGAGGTTCAGGTTTTGTATGGTTATTGCAAAATTAGGTGAAGAAGGGAAGAAAAGATTTAGCGTTGGCATAAGCATCTTTGCATACGGTGTTTTGTGTTGTAGTCTGTTGATTGTTCGTCTTTGTTTTTTTATTAAGGGCATTTCTCCTTCTCTGTTTGAGAGGAGACCTGTGCCCAGCAGTGGGACGATAAAATGTTGATGGTGATGATGATGAAAAAAACGTGACGCTGGCAGAAGTTACCACCCACCAGACAAGGCCTTGCCGCCAAGCGATTCGTCGTGTTCCGGCATGATGTCTGGTGAAGCCGTAAGGAGGACGGGTGCAATCGTTGATGGTAAAGCGCGTTAGTTTATTAAGCCTATTTAGTGAAAAAACTTAGTGGATAGAAAGGAAGACTGCAGTTAAGCAAGGTGGTGCAATGTTAAAACTAACAACACAACCAACGATGCTAGGCCAGAGGGAGATTGATCTGGAGACCCCGACACAACTACATTCGGCGCATCGCACCCGGTACACATCGCAACACAACTGCTCAGAACCGTCCTCCGTAAGGCTTCACCAGACATCATGTCGGAAAACGATGAATCGCTTGGCGGCAAAACATTACATTATGAAAACTGACTATTTTAATCAATACTATGATGTTAATTAGTTTTACAACTGCCGTTACAAACCTTTAATTGTAAAATTATCAGCTATACGAAGTAACTAGGTGTGTAGTTTAGCTCTATAAGGAAACCCTTATTATAAATTCTGAATATTAGTAACTTAAAAAATTGTCTACGTAACAACCGTAACAGGAGATGTTCTGTTTTTATCTACCCTCACGAGATGACGGAATGAGCTTATATACAATATGTAAAGAAAACCCTATCCGATCCGTGAAGGTATTGTTAGGTATCGATAACTGATTCTATTAATGCCTACAAAGACGAACTAGACTTAGAAAACGAAGAAGGAGGGGGGGGGGGGGGGGGGGGGGCACGCGGCACGCGGTCTCGTCGCTCATAATAACACCGTCGAAAATAGTGTTGGGTCACTTTTTAAAAATTACCAAATCTTGGGGAAAGTTGGAATTCGCGGTAAAAAAGATTGGTATTATTACTATGACGATTATATCTAAATTCATTAGTATTGTTATAATACTATGATGATTATTCAAAATTTCAAATTTTATTTGTTCATGTGTTTGCTTAACCTTTATTATCCTTATAGGTCGGATGGGGTTTTCTTTACATATTGTATGTACAAATACCAGCAGATCAAGCTACTACAATCTCTCAAATTTCTTTAATAGAATACTACTTTATCGTTAAAGTATTAAGGTTCAATGTTGATTAGAAAAAAATGTCAGTATTTACCCGATACTGGTAACTTTCTGTCAATAAAGAAAGCTATGTTATGAATTAATGTCAATAATGTCTTTAAAAGAGATGGGATACATAAGGTAAGTCATCGCCGTCGCAGTAGACCATGGCGAAGGTGGTGTGACGATCTGGTAATGTTTAAAGGCCAACATGGACAGAGATAACACAGAGAAGTTTGGAAAAAAGTAGCAAGAAGGAAGAAGCGGACCCCAGCCTAAAACGCGAAAGCCGCGGAAGCAACTGGTACTAAACACGGAGATGATGATGATGCAGGGAAATTTGGAAAAAAGGGAGGCTTTTGACCAGCAGACACCAAATAGGCTACAAATAAATTTATAATTATTACATATGAGGGCATCAGAAAGGTTGTGTGTTGATTTTTTTTATTACCAGAGCCATTCTATTTAGTAACACTTCCATTGCATTCGCCTATTTATAATTATTAGCCGAAAGGAGCTGGTATTTCACCTGAACAGAATATTGGCAGCTAATTTCAATTACACGGTTGAGATTTATACATATTACATAGGCAGTAGTCAAAATCTTACGAATCACTTTAGCTCAGCAATTTAACTATGCTGATTTTGGTAGATTTGCATCGATTTAGCAACGGCAGAATTTGACCTTTCGATTTTCAGTGACGCAATCTAACCGAGCTTACCACATTTCGTCCTAAGGTCAGCGTCCTACTAATTCCTAATTACAATTCATAGAGCAATAAAAAGAACATTCACAATCAGGACGTTTGGTGATTGTCGACAAAACGCAATTAACTTAATTGAGGACGACTTCATTTGACTTTTACGACGTTTTGTTTGTTTTCCTCTGAATTCTGTCGCTTTGTAAACGGATAGAGAGATAAAGGAATTGAGTTTTTGGACGTTCTGACTTCTAACTGTTATTTTAGGAAGCGTGACTTGTTGATTTAAATTATGTCGTGACTTGCTTACTCTATAAGGAATCGCAGAAGACTGCCCATTGTATGATTTATAATTTAAATAAATTTTCCAGTGTACAAGTACAAATTTTACAGCGTTATTTTGTATATGCGAAACCAGAAACGTATGTAGTATATTTGTGTAAACAATTTTTTTACAAAATTTCAAAAGTTATCATGAAAAATCACAAAGTTATGAGCTTGTTATGATACCTGGTTGTTCCTACAAAAATATGGTCAACGCGTTGCTCTTCCGTTCGCGCCTACAGTGACGCGGCAGTGGCTTAGGACACTATGATCCGCTGTGAACTGTGTCGTACGCTCGGTAACCACACTGCAGCCGTTTCTAAATGTATTTAGGAAACAAATATAACATGGTGTAACAATGAATGGAATCGACTTAGTTGCTTATTGTGAACAAACTATATTCAGGTTTCGTATAGAGAAAAAATTACGTTGTACAAAAGCTGTCATTTGGCATCCTCGTTAAATTCAAGCAGATAATTATGCTACTAATAGGGATGTATCCAAAGCATGAAAATCAAAAAAAATAATTGACCTGTATTTTTTATTTTGTCGAAATTACCAAAAACTACTGACGTATAACGTATTAAAGTTACGGAGTGGGGGCTAATTACGTCAAGCCGTGATATATTTTGTACCACGGCGTGACGTCATGCGACAATTCAAATCAATATAATTATCTTCCTTAGTATTTGAATGAAATAAAAAATAATAAATACGTGTTAAATATTTTTTATAAATCTATCTGATAGACATTAAATTATTTTTCATTTCTCATATTCGGAAAGTAGTATTTTCTTGATCTGATTATTGGGTAGAAAGTGTCATTTCCCTCCCTAGAGCGGGAAAAACTCATACAAATTACTTTCCACCCAAGGGTCGGAATAAACTTTAAAAATAGAACTGCTGTCAACTGTGAAGAAATTTGTGTAAAAAAACAAAAAAAAAATGCAGCGGCAATGTGAGTTTCTAAACAGCCAGTGTGAACTTAGCGCAAACTTCACTAAGCGAAATAGATCGTAACCATAGAATTAAGAAGTACGATACTACCTACTTATTAATTCTATGGTCGCAAAAATAACGTGGTGGGTTCCATATTTAAAATTTAAAAATTCGACATAAATTAGCGGGATACTAATCTGTTATGTATCTGTGACGGAATTAAAAAAATAGTTACTTTAATACCTAATCTTTTATGTTAAGATTTGAGAATCTGAAATATTGACACCAGATTCAATTAAAGACGAGGCAAATTATGTTATTAACAATCTTTTACCAGAAATCTCCAAAGAAAGATATATAAACACATACAATGATTTTATGAAGTGGCGGGTAGAGAAAAATATAAAATCATTTTCCGAAAGTGTATTTCTTACATATTTTAAAGGACTGTCTAGCAAATTACAACCTTCTGCGCTATGGAGCCGATATTCAATGTTCAAGAGTACACTTAGTGTAAAACACAATGTAAATTTGAAAAAAATCCATAATTTAACATCCAATGTTCAAGAGTAGAAAATCTAAGGTTTTTACCTCTCATGAAGTGGAAACATTTTTAAATGATGCTCCTGATGAGATATATTTGGTAGTGAAGGTAAGTTTACCTAAATATTTATGGATTTATTCTAAATAAGAATGTATTTATTACACAAATACTAAAAAAATATATGTTTTCACAGGTGGTATTGATACTCGGTATAAGCGGCGCTTGCAGAAACAGTGAACTCACAAATTTGACAATTAAGAACACCAAAAGTCAAGGCCAATTAGTAATAATTGGCATCAACATTATAATATAGTGTTATCCATAAAAAGTTCAGATAAACAACTAGTTTTATTTTCCTCATATTCGAAATGAAAAGTAGAGTGTTTAACACGGGTAAAAGAATCAATTCCTACTCGGACTATAGCCGCCCTCGCTACGCTCGGGCGTCTAAATACCTCGGGAATTGATTCTTTCCACCCTCGGTTAACAATCTACTATTTTAGGATACAACCCAATTCTCAACAGGATTGAATGTTAAAATAATTAGTTTTTTTTTTCTAATTTTCTGAAATCGTGAATCTGATGTGACCCCCAATCCGAATGTTGTCGACACCCAAAAACACATCGACACGGTCGTGCGACAATTCGTACCGCAAAGGGCAAATTGATTCTGTTTTTGAAAGTGGTTTATTCCGTTAAACTGATAAACTAAAATAAAACAAATCTGCATCAATTATCAACCAGTAGGGTAATCACGTAAGACACTATCAGTAGAAATAGGTTTGATTTTGACAGTTCAACAAGATTCATTGCGTTATTAAATTTGTTGAGCAGACACATTTTCAAACACATGGAGTAATGGATTAGGAATATGCTTCATAATGATTAAAACTGACATTAAAAGTGTGTTAAGTAATTAGCGTATTGGTATGTATGAAACATTCATAACAGCCTGGAATGTTACAAGGGTGCAAAACTGCACCATCTATAAATGAATAATAAATATGAAGGGGAAAAACCGTCAGGAAGGCGGGGTCGAAGTTCCGGATAGTTGAGGTGTCTTCTCATCCGCATGAGCATCCATCGTCAAACGTTGAAAAATAACTATAGTATGATGTTCGATTCTTATTATTTTAACTGTACAGACATTTAGATCACTTTAATATTAAGGGATTACAATGATAATCTCAGATTAAAACAAATAAGAGCCACTGAGTTTGAGTTGGTCACAACCTACTCGATCGAAGCTTGAGCAAAGAATTTGCAGCGCCAACGGTCGATCGCTATGTCAAACGCAACTCACAATATTCAAAATTAACCAGTCACGCGCCGTTAAATACACACATCAAAAGTGTCTAGGGATCAAGCATTTTTATGCGGATTTCTTGAGATTGAGATGTGGCTTTGTAATAATTTCTGATGAGTCTCGTTTTGGTATGAGACCGGATACAAGACGTATACGACACTGGAGAACCCCTGGACGCCAACAGCGATTAAAATCCTGCCAGGAAGTCCATCCTTATAGTGGTGGAACCATCATGGTATGGGCGGGTATTTGGATCGGCGGAAGAACTGAGTTGATTTGGATCAGAGGCAACCTCAACGCTCAAATTTATGCTGAGACGATTGTATCAGACGTCATCGTTCCTCTACAAGTGCAAATCGGTCCCTTATTTCAGTTAATGCATGATAATGCACGACCACACACCGCAAGAGTTGTAAGACAGACTCTCGCCGCAGCTAACATCAATGTCCTGCCCTGGCCTGCTCAGTCGCCAGACTTGAACCCGATTGAGCATGCATGGGATATGCTACAGAGAAGAGCTCTGCCGAATATGGAGGGTATCCAGTCGCAAGAAGACCTTTTTTTGTTGTTGCAACGAACATGGGCGGCCATTCCACAGCGTGATTTGGATGAACTCATTTTGAGTATGCCAAACCGATGTTCTTGTGTTGTTAGTGTTCGTGGTAGAAACACGGATTATTAATTGTTTAAGTTACCCAATAAAATTTTAGAGAAAACTGTTATTTCAGTCTTTTTTTCGAACTTTTGTGTTAGTGGTTCAAATGTCAAATATCCCTTTATTAGGAAAATGGCAAATTTCTTTATTAATGCAAAGGTGACTTGGTTTATCGTTACTGTGACAAACGAAAACATTTTATTTGATGAATCCTTAAAGAAAATTTTAATTAATATCAATCAGGAGAAAAGTTATTGCAAAAATATATGTTGATCCCTAGACACTTTTGATGTGTTTATATACAACTTTGGATGAGGTGTCCGGTACCTACATCCAAAGTTGTAGAAAATTCAGAGGTTTAAGTAATTCTCATCTGACGACTTATAAAGATGTAAAATGTGTTGATCTTTGATACTTGTCTTTGTAAAGACCACAAATGATAGGTCCCAAAAGTTTAATGTACTTAGTAGGCCTTCTAGCTTCTTTTACACTTTTAATTGATCTTTCGGTCAAAAACCCGCCACACATTTTCCCACCCACTGTAACTCCTGAAAGCCAGAATCAACAGTAGAGACCGCCAGAAAAACGCCGAGCAATGAAGCTCGACGAGTCCCGGAGAACCCATTCAACTGTCTTGGGTCCCACAACGAAATTAATCAGAAAAGAATAGCAGAGGAGTGGGAAAAAACATATTTTTTCCACTTCCCTCCATAACAAGCAGCAGACAGAACAGAACTAGGCCAATCGGCACAAAGGAACATTATTGCAACTGGCAGAAGCCCAGATTGCCAACCACCACGGAATAAAATTTGATTAAGTTAATGGGTCCTAAGTAGGTATTTTGTCGGAATTATGGCAGACAAGCACTCCAGGCCGTGTCTGGAGCGGTTCTGCCTCAAAATCGAGGGGCAGTACAACATTACGACTGCCGTCGGCAAGAATTGACTAAGAAATGAAAATATGTATAGAAATAAGATAGATTATAATAAGCAGAAATAAGACTAGTATAAGAAATGTATATAAAAATGATATACAAAAAGTCAAAAAGAAAGATGACAAACAAAGAATATATAGACACAGTGGAAAAAAGCAACCAACGACAGCCAACCCCGCAAAAGAAATAGCGGAAAAAAGCAAGTTGGAACAAAACAAAAGAAAGACAAGGATTCTTGCCAAGCAAGAAAGGAAAGACGGCATCGAAAAAAAAATGGTATCTGCTGTTACAATTGATTCCAATAATAGGCATGGTAAAAGCGCCTGAACGCACGGAAATTGGTTTTAGTTTGTACAAGGTCCGTATAATAAACGACTCCGGATGTAACTTGTAGACTATCCAACATAATAATGCGGTCATTCTGCCAAAGAATACACTCCCACAAGATATGATTTGCGGACTGTTCAAATTCAGAGTTCGATGTAGAACATTGAAACAAAGGCGAAGGAACAAGTTTAAAAGAATACAGTTTACTTTTAAAGTTGCCATGACCTGTGAGAAATTGGGCAACGCAGTGGTCAACCTCCAGCCATATCTTAGCCAGCCGATCGCCAACGGATGGAAAGAATAGATGGATCTTTCGGTCAGTGAAAGAAATATATTATTTGGGAAACACACGCCAAACAAAAAAAATAGGCTTTGAAAACGAACAAAATTACCCTATTAATAACCTATTAAATTAAAGAAATCTATGTAAAATATCTGTGGGAGTCCATTATGGTTTGCAAAGCAATGCACGGAATAAAGAAAGATGAAGGGTGAAAAAAGGGAATTGATCAAAATAATGGAGAACGCTATAATACCAAAAGAATTAAGTATAACTCATAAAAAGTTTTCTTCAAATTCTGGACAATAGCTAGTGTTATGCTTACGAAAATATAATACAATTACCCGAAAAAAAAAAATCATGCCCTAATTAGTGTTTTATGTTCAAAGACATGAAAGTAAGCGTTGAAGACATAAAAATGTATCTGAAATTTATTTTAATACATTAACTAATCACCTTGGGCCTTTGGAAACCTTCTGTTAAATTATTGATTTTTAATTCAAAGAAATAAAATCGCTGATTTGACTGGGTTCTTCGATTCTCCATAGAAATATGAAAATATTTCAACAAGTTGGGTGTTGTTTATGGTGGGCAAATGACGGGGTATTGGTATTGGGACCTAGTATGGAAAACGAAAGCGGATATATGCTAGTCGTACGGTAAGCTCTGCTTGCGCGATGTAGGATTTTGAATGACGTGAGTGTGATGCGTAGTATTGTCGCGGCATCTAGATATACGAAATGCTGAAGTAGATATAACCATTACCGGTCAGTGTCGTATGTGCCGACAATACTGACCGGTATAGTTAACTACCAAGTGCTCAAATTCAAACATTCAAGCACAAATGGGCCTTGGAAGTTAATATTGAAATATTTTACATTGCCAAGAGCTACCAGTTTAAAATTGACCATGAGTCGACCACGTCGGTCTTGCATGGAATGAGTTCCTTAGCCCGATATTTGACATAATCGGCTTATTACGTTCAACAAACACAATCTTGCTGTACATCACACTCGTCTCTACAGAGTAGGCAACTCGTTTATGGGTCAATGTATACACTTTTACATCAAGCTTCCCATGGATATTCGAAACTTACCCATTAAAAACTATATAAAGGCCAAACTTTGCAAAAAGGGGTATTATAAAATCTCAGATTATTTAGAAGACAATAAAGCTTGGGTCTGAGTTGCTCGCTCTGTTAAGCATTGTTATTAAGGAATATGCGTAATTATAAGGTAAATTATTGTAAAAATTTTCATTTTTAAAGTCTGGACTTGAAAAAAGAGAGGTAGAGAGACAGAGGTAGTCAGGTAGGAAATGCCGGCTTCATATATGTAGTTAAAAAAAAAAAAAACATATGACGTGTAAAAGTGATCGGTGATCCTACTTGCTTAATAAACAATTTCATTTCATTTAATTTTTTAGTACTGGGACACAGGTCTCCTTTCTGTGAAAGAGAATGGACAGTAATACACTGCCACGCTGGACCAGTGTGGGTTGGTCAATGTTTGTTATATTTTTTGCTTCTAGGATTATGCCGTTATCCCCTTATAATATTGAATGCTGCATAATTGTTAACGCTTAAAACAAAACGTCTGTTGTATGAGGCTTCCCTTTAATAATATTTTATAACTTTTATTATTTTCGACCATCATACTATATTTTGTGAAAATATCAAGTAGGTACTACGTTATACAGGGTGTATCTGACATCGTAACGCAAACTTCGCGTAAAGGATAGACCGCATGCCACTAATAAAATTATGATAGTCATTTATGCCGTTAATGAACGGTTACAGAATTCACAGTGTTTAAAAAAAGTGTCGGCTCGGCCTTTGAACGTTGCAAGCGTGCCGCCGTGCGGGTTAGTAGGTATGACGTTGATCCCTGATATGAACTCTATTAAATCAGCTGATAAGATAGTTTTTTGAGTTTTGTTTTCATTGCGCATTTTTGTATAATTAGCGAAGTAATTAGTTTTTACTTTAAAATCTTATTGGGTTATAAAAGTATAGCAATTATGAACGGTCTAAAGTGAAAAAATTACATATTTTTTTTAAATCATAAAAATAGCGACAGTAAATTCCACCACTAGGGGGTTCAGAATCATGTACTGGATCCATGGTACTCGTTTGTGCGTCGATGTAGTGCGATGATACACCCTTTATAAAAACTTCCAACATACTGACGGGTAATGGATCCTTTCCGACTTTTTGGTCCCTGTTGGGTGCAATAATGTTTAATAAATAAGAAAACATTTTTCCGATTGCATTAAATTGAGGTCGGCTTCCAGTCTAACCGCATGCAGCTAAACACCAGTGTTTTTCATGAGGCAACTGCTAATCTGATTTCCAAAACCTTGTTTCTTGGTAACACAATAGATACTTCTTGGCAAGACCACTTATCAAACTTTTGGGCTACCGAATACCCTTAACACTGTCAAACATCTACGGATGACAGCTGACGGTATCAAATCAGGAAAGAGGAGATCCGCAGAAGAACGAGAGTAACCAACACAGATCGAAGACTGGCTCGAGTGGCGACCACGCACCGGAAGGTGGACTGAGGACCTGGTGAAGTTCGCGGAAGGCGCAGGACCGGTCGTCGTAAGGATCCTATGTCCAGCAGTGGACGTGTTTCGGCTGAATTGATGATGATGATGACAGCTGGAATCCACCGTTTAACTTGCTATTCGAGGAAAGGAGGTGTGTGATAGTGACTATGTAATGGATAGTCCCTCATCCATGGATAGACCTCGGTGACTATTGTTTTCCCTTGAAGATCGACCCATGCAATGGTTATTATTGAACCGCGAGCACTAATCGTAACAAGTTTAAGTATGACCTCTTACTCCTGTCTTGGTAAACAACATTTTGTTAGAAACAAGTCTTTTAAACATTTATTGCATTGACAACAATTTTATATTGTGCAGGGTGTGTACCTTACTGGAGCAAAAGCAATACAGAGCCAGAAAAGTAAAAAGCGGAAATCCCAAATCGCATCGTAGAATTCCCGGCAAATGTGGAACAACATATTTGGTAGAAAGAAACAAAGGACTCAACACAGAAAGCCAAAGCACAAAGTAAAATAATTTGACCGCTCTGCCTAACTTGAACATTTTCGACAAGTAACTCCGACACAACTATTTTAATGGGGAATGTTTCTGACATCGCTATGTCCCATTTGAAACTACACGTCACACCTCCCCCTTTAACGTACTCTTATTCTAATTAGAGTAAAAGGGATGGATGATACATTCAAGCGACGAATGCGAGCGGAAATTGAGTGGACCCTTTTCACTTTAACGCCAAACCTCACTAAGTCGTGGATATAGAAACTTTTGGGTTGTTAATGGTTGAAATATTTGCAAAAAGTGTCTCCCTGGTTCACTAGTTCTCTGTCAAACTGTTCCATAGGTGTTTTTCTTCTAGCATACCGTTTTATGTCGCCATTTTGCTTTTAAAAGGACAATACTCTGAGGAATATTCACATTGCTTTAGGAAATTGGACGAAGTTTGCGACAGCAGAAACAATTTTAAATTTGGAAACGTTGTTGTTGAATAAAACGTGGTATAAACAAAGCTCGCAAATTTAAAAGGACAATACTCTGAGGAATATTCACATTGCTTTAGGAAATTGGACGAAGTTTGCGACAGCAGAAACAATTTTAAATTTGGAAACGTTGTTGTTGAATAAAACGTGGTATAAACAAAGCTCGCAAATTTAAAAGGATTTGGTTTCACTAAACCCATCTTTCACAGAAACCTGTCGATTATTCAATACGCGATTTAAAATTAGAAAGTAATCTATAGAAACTCAAGCTTATGAATTCATGATTTGTCTAAAATAATGCGCATAAGTTATATGTACTTTCTAAGTATATCTAGGATACCAATGACTGAAGGTGAAGGAAAACATCTTGAGGAAACCTGGACTTTATAAGTCTGAAATCGGCAACCCGCATTGAGCAAGCGTGGTGATTACGCTCAATCCTTTTCTGTATGCGAGGAGACCTGTGCCCAGCAGTGGGACAATAAAAAGGTTGATGATGATGAATGAGCATCCATATCATCCCGTGGGTGTTGTTAGAGGCTAAGGGAACTAAAGTAAACGAAGGGATTTCTTCTGTAGAATATCATATTACTGCAATCACCAACCTACCTGCCAAACCTAGGGATTATGGCAAATCCCCCTAATGGAATGGAAAGCCATGAGGGAGGCCATTATCCAGCAGTGGACCTATATAGTCTGATATGAGAAGAATGCACACAACGACAACAATGGATTATGTAAGCGTAGTTTTATCTGTTTAGCTTGTATCCTACTGTATTGAGGTTGGTTTCCAGTCCTGCTGGATGCAACTGAGTGGAAGTAGTTTAACCTAACTGGGTAATACGAAACCTCTTAGTAAGACAGGTTGTCCGGGTTAACCGGGCTTGCTTTAAATGACAGCTGGGGCCAATCAATGGCTTAAAGTACTTTTCGGGGCACGGATAGGTCTTGGTATGAAAAGATGGTCACTTAACTTGATCTGATTGAAAAAAATTATAACAACATAGTTTTTTTTTTATAAATCATAATTTAGTGCTTGACCGCAATCCCGTATAATGGTTAGCAGTGATGCAATTGTTGATGCTAAAGTGCGCTAATTTATTACGAGCCTATTCACTCTAAATTGTAGTTCGCCGGAAACACCGCCGCTGGCAAATTGTTCCAGTCCCTCAATATACGTGATATAAAAGACGAGGCCAAATGGTTCGTTAGATCGTTGTGGTGTCAACAACGTAAGGGTGGAAACTCGCCGTGTGACGGGTCGTCCGATGATGAAACGGAGATGGGGGTATTAAATCATGCAATTCCCTTGCACATTCTCCGAAATGCTCACATACATGTATACAAACATCGTAAAAGTAAAAGATTTTTCTACAGTATGTTAAAAAAACCCTGTCGGGTCGGACAGGGTTTTCTTAATAGGGATAAGGATAATATAGGTTAGGTAAACACATGACCAAATATAATATAAGATTTTACGTAATCATCATAATACCAATACAAATGAATTTTAAAATAAACTTTTTTTCCCGCGAATTAATTCCAACTTCCCGAAATTTTGTAATTTAAAAAAAAGGGACAACACCGATATTATTATGAGCGAATAGCGATGCGACCACGTGCCGCGTGCCCTGCCGCCCGCCGCCCGGGGAAGGGTGCTCAACGCATATTTATTAAGTTACCTCTTTTTGCGAAATAATATTTATTTTTTTAGGAGATTTTTTTTTAAGTTTAGCCCGGTTTTGTATCCATTAGTAGAATCAGTTATCGATACCTAACAACACCTTCATGGGTCGGACAGGGTTTTCTTAACATACTGTAAAATGTTCTTGGGATACAGGCCTCCTCTCGGTGACAGGGAGTGGGTCGTTATCTACCACGCCGGTCCTGTGCGGGGTGGATGATGTCACATGTCTTGGAAGTATTGGCTCTAGGATATGCCGGTTTCCTCGCAAAGTTTTCCTTTACCTTTTTAAGAGTAGTGGTGATGAAATAAAGCGCCTGATGAGGTTTGGATAAATGACCTACAACTTGTCTGTACAAGTCAGTGCCGATGCCACTAGGCCAGCGCTGATCCTAAATACAATAAGAGCCGAAAAAAAAAACTCCTAGATTATCATATGGAGTAGAACGTAAATATTCACACTTTTGCTCACATACTCGAAAAGTTTAAATGAATATAAGCCACAAATAAAATAAACGCCTCCATAATTTGTCCCTCATTAAAAAACAAACTCCGGTACCAACAGTGGGTCCAAATGATGCTGTAGACAAAACAAACGGCCGGCGGATGAATCTCGAAGTCACGGCCCACAAATTGTTTTTGTGGAAACCCTAATTATTTCCACTTCATGGTTTTATATGTGGATAGAGAACTTGGAAGTGACTGCATTATAATTGGTGGATTTAGGAAGGTTGTTGATTTGTACCTTATTTTAATATTTTTTAATGATTGATGTGGTTGTTCCTTATTTTGGTAACTGCTATATGATTAAGAAAAGGGGCTCAAGGTAAATTTAAAACTACGCCGACATCGGTTTACGGATGAGGGTCCATTTATTATATATATGTCGGAGACAGCGACGGCAGAGCGGTAGGGTCGACATCATCTTGGTGTGGTGGTACAGGTTCCGTTTCGTAGGTGAGTTTTGAATTAAAGCACGACGTGTAGATATACCCTCCAATCTTCATAATTATTACAATTTGAATAGGCAAACCGACAGTTTCGGTTCGGAGATGTGCCTTGGTCCGCGTCTCGATGCCAAGTCCGTTCGACGAACCCCACTTTCCAAAGCGACTCTGTCCATGTGACGCCATCACAAAATAACGTCACAAGCGTTCGCCCCTCTACTACGTAAATCAAATCAGCAACTTCTATTAAAATTAATCGACGATCTCCGACACGGCCAGCCTGACTAGTTGCACGTCCTCGTGCATCATCTTCATCATCATCATCATCCCAGCGCCAATCCCAGTCGCATTCGAAGCTCCCTCAGCCCCGGAGTCCAGGATCCGGTTCACCAGGCCAACCGCCGATTCCGGCGAAACTTCGATATTTCCCGTTGCACGTCCTTGTGCATGTCTGTAACAAATTAAAAAAAAGGCACAGAAAACAGACTCTGAAGCATTTTTGAGAGCTCGGCCAACCTGACCGTGACACGTCCCGTTTAGTTTCAATGACTATTAGAAAACCAACCAAACTTAATTATTTTAACAACTTGAACACAAAAGCTTCCTTCAAGCCTCATAATTATCAAACTTCAAAAATAAAACACAAAAGGTTCCTCCAAGCCTCATAATTATCAAATCAAAATCATAATTATCAAAAAGAAAACACACCATGGTTCGCTACCACAGTAGCTAGTGACAACTCATAGTTGACACCCATATCGTCATCACCTCTTGTGATACAACCAACTCTAAGAGTCCACGACTCCCATGACCGTACAACTAATAGTCTCCTCTGAGACCCAGGTCCCCGCCACATCACTAGCTGCCCATCGCCCCCTGAACAACTCCTCACTGAGTTGCAGTTACGACTACAGACTAGTGCATGCAGTGCGACCATATCTACCAAAGTCCCCGCCACATCACTAGCTGCCCATCGCGCCCTGAACAACTCCTCACTGAGTTGCAGTTACGACTACAGCCTAGTGCATGCAGTGCGACCATACCTACTAGTGTGCCCGCCACACCACTAGCTGCCCATCGCGCTCTGAACAACCCCTCATTGGGTTGCAGTTACGACTACAGACTAGTGCGTGCAGCGCGACCACACCTACTAGTGTCCCCGCCACACCACTAGCTGCCCATCGCGCTCTGAACAACCTCTCACTGGGTTGCAGTTACGACTACAGACTAGTGCGAGCAGCGCGAACACTCAGCCATGATACGTGTTCTATTTGCTGGCGGAGGCACCCTCCTCACCATCTTCTACATTTTGAAAATCTAACTCAACAGACATTACTTGGAAAAATCTTTCGTACCTATGCTATCGTGGGGTACTTATAAGTTCTGTTTCCAATCAACGATTTCAATAGGTAACGATCACCATTATCGCAATCAAACAACTCACCAATATTAAATTTCATTACTTTAGCTCACTTCTATCAGATTTAGATTTTTCGTAAATAGCACTCATTTCTATGTTCGTTGCCGCTTGTTCTCTTGAGAATATTTAATAGTCTAGCCACACATACTATCAGAATCTCAAGTGAGCTCGTTACTATAGGCCACAGTGAACTTTAGTTTTGAAATAAAGACAAACCAGACATCGTAATTTTAAAACCCTGATTTAAAATTTCTCAGCCCATTATTACAAACAATAATCGGGTAGTACAAGAAATAAAGTTTGCAAAAATAACTCTTATTATCATGACACAAAGAAATGGTTCATGGGGTGCTGTGGGGTCCCACCTCCATCTTTGGGACTCAAGTCAACCCCACCTGCCAGACGGTGCACCTGCTGACACACGGACGGGGCCCTGACGCCGGCTTCCCTTTCGGGGTTGAGTGGTCAGACGGCAGTCGCACTCGTAAAAGCCAAAAACCGCCAAAACATGAACAGGAATAATAGAAAGGCACAAGTTACAGTTAGGGCGCCGCCGCAAAACGGCGCGCAGGAGCCCCGCCCGACTCCTGTGACCTGTGGGCTAGGGCTACCGTGTCAGGGGCGGACACGGCTGAAGAAGCGAGCCCAAACCAGTAAACTCCGTTTCGCTTCGTGGAACGTTGGCACGCTAACTGGACGCGCGAGAGAATTGGCCGACACTCTCCACAGGCGGAGGGTGGCCGTGGCGTTCCTGCAGGAGACTCGGTGGAAAGGCTGCAGATCCCGACTTATTGGGAATGGCTACAAGCTGATCTACACGGGTGTACCTAGTGGAAGGAATGGGGTCGCCGTGGTGTTGTCTGACGAGCTCCAGGATGACGTCTTGGAGGTGAACCGCATCAGTGATCGGCTAATGTCGGTGCGGGTGCTTGTCAATGGTGTAATAACCCACTTGATAAGCGCTTACGCTCCGCAGGCCGGGTGCGGTGACGTCGAAAGGACGTTGTTCTGGAGTCAGCTCGAAGGATTGCTTCATGGGATCCCGTTATCCCAGGGAATCGTTCTGGGTGGTGATTTGAACGGTCATGTGGGTGAGAAGTGTGACGGGTTTGAGCGTGTTCACGGTGGCTTTGGGTACGGTAGCCGCAACGCGGAAGGGGACAACATTCTCCGAACGTGTGCGGCCGCTGACCTAGCAATTGTGAACACCTACTTTAAAAAGAAACCGGAGCACCTTGTTACCTACCGGAGCGGGCGAAGCGCTACCCAGATCGACTTCCTACTAACTAGAAGACACCATATCGGCAAAGTAGCCAACTGCAAAGTCATACCCGGTGAGAGTCTTACTGCACAACACCGTCTCCTTGTCATGGATCTCTGCGTTAAGGCCCAACGTAGACGTGTAGAGCACTGCCGGCGCCAGATCCGGTGGTGGCTGCTTGATGAAAATAAGTACCAGGAGCTCGCTTCGGTTATTGGCGACAAGTGCGCTGGTACCGAGGGAGAGTCTGTCCAAGATCACTGGGACAGAATCCAGGCAGCTATTACTAGGGCGGCGCGGGAGGTGCTCGGCGTGTCTAAGGGCGGTCGCAAAAGTGACAAGGAGACCTGGTGGTGGAACGACACAGTCCAGAGGGAGACAAGGGTGAAGAAAGCCCTCTTCAAAACGTGGCAGGCGACCGGATCTCCTGAAGATCGCGACGCATACAAGGTTGCCAAACGTGCCACTAAAAGAGCTGTAGCCAGAGCCAGACGAGACCACTTAGAACCGCTCTACCAAAAGTTGGAATCGTCTGAGGGGCAGAAGCTCATTTACAAGTTGGCACGTTCTAGGGTGAAAGCGGCACAGGATATATCCAAGTGCCGCTGTGTAAAAGACCCTACTGGCAACCTGCTTTGCGAGGATCGCGCGGTGAAGGAGAGATGGCGTTCGTACTTCCACGAGCTGCTGAATAAGCAGCACCAAGAGGTGCAGACACCGGAACTCCCTCCGAACCTTGGATTGGTGCCCCCGATAACGCCTGAGGAAGTCCACATGGCTCTTCGTCGCATGGCGAATCGGAAAGCTGTCGGTGCTGACGGAGTCCCCATTGAGGCCTGGAAGGCGATGGGTCCTCGCGGTGTGGGCATGCTAACAAACTTTCTGAACCGCGTGCTCCTGTCCGGCAAAATCCCGAGCCAATGGAGGCTGAGTATTATCACTCCAGTCTTCAAAGGCAAGGGCTCTGTACAGGAGTGTGGTAACTACCGCGGTATAAAGGTCATGTCCCACACCATGAAGATCTTTGAGAGGATTTTAGACTCCCGGATCCGGCAGGAGTGTTCTGTCTCGTCGTGTCAATATGGGTTCCGTCCAGGGTACGGAACCACGGACCCTATCTTCGCCCTAAGGATCACCATGGAGAGATACAGATCGAAGAACACGCCTCTGCACATGCTCTTTTTAGACATGCAGAAGGCCTTCGACTGTGTCCCTCGGGGGGTGATCTGGTGGGCACTGAGGTCCAAAGGAGTACCAGAAGCCTATGTTGGCATAATTCGAGACATGTACCTCAATTCCGATTCCGTTGTTAGGACCGCTGTTGGCGACACTAAACCCTTCACCATCACCGTCGGTGTACACCAGGGATCCGTCCTTAGTCCGTTCCTGTTCAGCGTGATATTAGATGTCTTGTCAGACAGCATCAAGAATTCACATGAGCAACCTCCCTGGTTGCTCATGTATGCTGATGATATCGCGCTGGCAGACGCGGACAGGGAACGGTTGGTGCGGCGGGTAAATGCGTGGAAGAACTCGCTTGAGAGCGGAGGTCTTAAACTCAATGTGGCGAAGACGGTGTACATGGCCAGCAACACCACAGACCCTATGCCTGTGTGCATAGGCGGAGACAGGGTCGAGTGCACAGATCAATTTAAATACTTGGGGTCTGTGTTCCACGCGTCCGGCGACATTGATTGCGACGTCAAGGCACGCATTTCCGCTGCTTGGGCAAAATGGCGTGAGATGACAGGTGTCATTTGTGACCCCAAAATGCCGGTTAAGCTTAAGGGACAGGTCTATAAGACCATCATTAGACCTGTCCTTCTGTATGGCAGTGAGGCGTGGCCTGTGCTTGCGCGACACAAGCAGGAGCTGCGTGTCACGGAGATGAGTATGCTGCGGTGGATGTGTGGAGTTACGCGGAAAGACCGCATCAGGAACTCCCGCATCCGTGGCAGTCTCCATGTCCGTGACATAGCAGACAAACTGCAAGAGAGTCGCCTGCGCTGGTACGGCCACGTCTTACGTAAACCGGCATGTTACGTGGGTAACAAATGTCTTGCCATGGCGCCTCCGCCGGGCCGGAACAAGCGAGGCAGGCCAAAGAAGTGCTGGCTTGACGTTGTAAGAGATGACATGCGTGCCAACAATCTCACACCACAGGATGCCAGAGATCGTGCGAAATGGAGGCGTAATAGCAGGAAAGCGGACCCCGGGCTCCAACGCGAAAGCCGCGGATGCGACCGGGATTATACGCTGAGATGATGATGATGATGACAAAGAAATGGTTCAGTACACAATACACTGGCACAACCTTGTACACTGTATATATACTGGCACGTGTGTACATACACCAATGAAATTACAGATTGCTTGACAAGAGAACATTCGGCCACGGAATCAAAATAAAAATAGTACGACTCACCGGATTGTGGCAATTTCTCGCAAACACCTGCCACTTGGCAGTTATCAACCGTTGCACACCAGGAATCTGGGAGCTCTCATAAAGCCCCATTACGTTACCACAAACGTTTTGGGTATTTTGACATCTTCTCATCGCCTGCAGAGTAGATGCTGTCCTGAAATCTTCTCATCGAATGCAGAGTAGAGGCTCAAGTCTTGAAACCTTGGGCGCAAGCCCACCTTGCGCGCTCCGCAAGCGCATCGTCCGCGCTCCGCAAGCACACCTCGCTCGCCAAGCAACAGCCAGCACTGCCGCGCGCCAAGAATCAGCCAACACTGTCGCGCGCCAAGCAACAGCCAGCACTGTCGCGCGCCAACCAACAGCCAGCACTGTCGCGCACCAAGTATCAGCCATCACTGTCGCGCGCCAAGCAACAGCCAGCACTGTCGCGATAGCGCCGCGTCCAGCCGGCACTTGCACGCCTGCACCGCACTATCACGCGGAGCGATCTCTTCTGTGTCAGCAATTGATCGCACCTCGTAACGTGACGTTCACTTCCAGCCTCGCTGCCAGGACATCCAGCATCCAGCTCATACAAAGGCAATGAACAACTACCACACAAGTAATCACACCAGTACTATAAAAATATTGGCAGAAAGTGACTGTTATTCTGATAATGATTTATAACGAGATTGTGAGCAGTGTAGTTCTTCATCCAACTTCTGATGTCGGAGACAGCGACGGCAGAGCGGTAGGGTCGACATCATCTTGGTGTGGTGGTACAGGTTCCGTTTCGTAGGTGAGTTTTGAATTAAAGCACGACGTGTAGATATACCCTCCAATCTTCATAATTATTACAATTTGAATAGGCAAACCGACAGTTTCGGTTCGGAGATGTGCCTTGGTCCGCGTCTCGATGCCAAGTCCGTTCGACGAACCCCACTTTCCAAAGCGACTCTGTCCATGTGACGCCATCACAAAATAACGTCACAAGCGTTCGCCCCTCTACTACGTAAATCAAATCAGCAACTTCTATTAAAATTAATCGACGATCTCCGACATATATATATTTTTTTAATATAACTTATAAACTAGTACTTGACCGCAATCCCGCCCGATGGTAAGCAGTGAAGCAATCGTTGATAGTAAGAGCCTAGTCACTCTAGCCTTGAAACACTCAAATTGTAGTCCGACGGAAATACCGTCGTTGGTAAATTGTTCCTGTCCCTCGACAATCGACATATGCAGTATAAAAGACAAGGTATATCGAGATTCTTCGTGGTTCTGAAAGACGTTGTCTCCATTTCTAGAACATTGATAGTCGTTACAAATTAATTGTCGTTAAAAAAGTCATTTGTTATGACTCCTGTCAATAACTGACGTTGCCCTTCTTTTTCTTCAGCCTATAGAGGTCCACTGCTGGACAAAGGCCTCCCCCAAAAGTTTCCACGATGACCGGTCTTTTGCTGCCCGCATCCATCGGTTTCCCGCGACCTTCACCAGGTCATCGGTCCACCTTGTTGGGGGCCTCCCTACGCTGCGGCTTCCTGTATGTGGTCGCCACTTCAGTGCCCTAGCCTGCTACTTTTACAAATTTGTCATTCCAAAACGATTCCAGTGTCATTATGCTAAAAGTTCCTTATCTGCTAAATTCATAATGGTCGCTCAATGATCGCTCAATCCTCTTGTATTGGAATGGTGGTCTAATGACATTGCTGTATAACTATTATTATAAAGCCAGTCAGTAGATGTGATTTTTTAATAGGTACTCAATTTAAACATTTAATGATACGGAATGTAGTGTCAGTGATTGATCACTGCAAAGTCATAATGACGCCATGTTGTTAGATTACTAAACTTATCAATATTGATCATAATGAAATCACTGTTCGACCATTCTGACACTATTGCAATAGCCCCTTACTAGAAGCCTGAAAGTCTCACTACCAGTCTTATCAAGATGTATCATTTGTTTTCTATCAAGAACTAATATTTTGATCTATCCGGTTAGACTAGTAGCTGTCCCCAATATAGTTGGGGACAGTCTAAGCAGATGATTCCTTACTTTGTAGAAGTTGTTAATTTCAGAGTTTATGTGTGTTCTTCATTTGAAGGTAATAAATAAGTAATAGGAATGGCGTCAGTGATAGAAAAGGGGAAACGGAATGATTTGTGCTAGGCATGTGGCGAAGAGGTTTGTAACTAAACGAGGAATGAATAGAAATGATCAGAAAAAAAAGATGGCTGAATTGTGTGCTGAATTATGCAATAAAAAAGTTAGTTTATGAGATTGAAAGAAAAAAAACATTTTACGCCGTTTTATTCAAATTCAATAATTTTATTTCGGTTTAAAAAACATAATTATCCATATACAAGTAAAGCTTAACCTAATGCAAGTAATAAATTAACTAAAGTGGGTCTGGAGTCCTATTCACCTACGTAAGAGGGGAGAGTCCCACCGATCCGAAAACACGTTCAGGACGCCATTGCAGGAAGAGTTTATATTTTTATTATTTATTTCTAAACTACAGTGATCAGTGGGAGATCGATCTGGAGACCTTCCACGACCAAACTCCCGACACAACAACATTTAGAGCATAGTACCCGGCACACATCGCTACACCCGCATCGCAACTGCTCAGAGCCGTCCTTCGTACGGCTTCACCAAACACCATGCCGGAACACGACGAATCGCTTGGCAGCAAGACATTGTCTGGTGGGTGGTAACTTCTGCGAGTAGCCGATTTTATGGCCTACTACCGAGTGAAAGGCATAATTTTATTCTAAAGTATTTGAATACAAAGATAATTGTGTATCAACTCAATTATTTAAAATAAAATTTTAATACGTAATTTCTAAGTACGAGTATATCTTGGACACCAAAGACTGGAGGTTAGGGAAAACATCTTGAGGAATCCTGGACTTTATAAGTCTGAAATCGCCTACCCGCATTGAGCAAGCGTGGTGATTACGCTCAATCCATCTCTGTATGAGAAGAGTACTTGTGCCCAGCAGTGAGACGTTAAAAGGTAGATGATGATGATGTTACACCATCACACATGGGCACAGTATAGTTTCGTATTATCAAGGACATCGTGATCCCAGTAACTGGTTTCTGAAGGTCAGATAGGCAGTCACTATATGTAAAATACTGGTGTTCAGTTGAATCCAGTTAGACTGGAAGCCGACCCCAACTTATTTGGGAAAAGTAAGTAAGAGGGTAGGTACTGAAGAATTTTATACAACCTAATTTTTACTTTATACGAAACCTGAATATAGTTTGTTCAGAATAAGCAGTTGAATCGATTCCAATAATTTTTACACCATGTTACCAAGCGCACAACAGAGCTGATGGTAGATCATAGTACTAGAAGACTGGGACAACCAAGTAAAATAAAGCTCATAACTTTGCGGTTTTTCATGATATTTATTTGAAATTTTGCACATAAATTCTTCACTTAAAAATACTGGACATGTGTTTCGAGTTTGGCATAAACAAAAAATAATTTAGTGTACAGCTTGGCATACCTACAGCCGCAGTCGTGCCTAAAATGTGCCCGTTCCTTGTTAGCTTTTACATCTGCAATTTCGACACTTAAAGCGTTACAAACGCAGCCACTATATCCAATAAAGATGCAAGCTTGTCAGCGTTTATAGTTGCTCTCTAGTTTATTGTAAAAGAGTGGCAAAATATGTACGTTTTTATGAGGTTTATTTCCGTGTATATCCTTCCCAAGAGTGTTTTTAAGGAAAATAAGTTGCAAAATGTAATATGATGGTGGAAGTGGAATAAAAACAACGTTGGATGAAATATTAAGGGTTTATTCGCGTTACTTCAAACACTTTACTCTTTTTAATTTGTTCAGGTAACACAGTAAATACCATGTTAACATATCAAAATGTATTTTGATCTATACACTATGTTAAGAAAATCCTATCCGACCCATAAGGATAATAAAGGTTAGGTAAACACATGACCAAATATAATATAAAATTTTACGTAATCATCATAGTACCAATACAAGTGAATTTTGAAATAATCTTTTTTTCCCGCTAATTAACTCCAACTTCCCCGAAATTTGGTAATTTAAAAAAAAGTTACAACACCGGTATTATTATGAGCGAATAGCGATGCGACCACGTACGGTGTGCCCTGCCGCCCGCCGCCCGCGGGAGGGTGGTTAACGCACATTTATTAAGTTACCTCTTTTTGCGAAATAATATTTATTTTTTTAGGGGGATTTTTTTTAAGTTTAGCTCGGTTTTGTATCCATTAGTAGAATCAGGTGGTAGGTATCACCTAACAACACCTTCACGGGTCGGACAGGGTTTTCTTAACATACTGTATAAAAAACGAAACAAAACCCTTCGTCCAAATCGTAGTGGTGTCAACAACGTAAGGTTGTCGTCCGATGATGGAACGGAGATGGGAGAAATAAATAATGTAATTTCTCCAAAATGCATCCTATAAAATACCGACAGGCTAGCCACTTGAACGTCCCGATGTGAGAGCTGGGAATGCGTTGTGCGTCCGAGCGGGCGACCGATATCAAGCCGCGCCGAGCGCTCGTAAAATCCTCGTTATTTTTTTCATATTTTTTTTAGCAAAAGTCTATTTAATTACTAAATTAGAATTATTTTTCCTGTAGGGATTATTTTTTCATATTTTAGGTTTTTATATCAAACAAAAACTTGACGAAAACCCGGCACACAATGAGCAAAGAGCAATTATTGCTCAATGCTCAAGTTGTCTTTACGAGTGTTATAACACTCGTAAAGACAACTTATCAGACGTTGGATACAAAGTATTTATACCTATTCAGAAAGAATAAATCTCGATATTTATTTTAATATGTAACACTAATAAGAATCCGACAATAAAAAAGCAATTTATTACTCTCATTTTAATCGCAGAAATCACTGCCACTGTACAAAACTGAACTCACTGTTTATAAACAAACTTTTTTCCGATGTTATCTGTCAGGTGGGGCCCTGTTTTATCCATCCGAGAATCGTTGTTTAATACAGAATCATCTAGTGAGAAGTTCATGAAGCTCTTTGATACATATAAATAAAAACTCGTTTAAAATGTACATGTCGGTGAGGCCATCACGGTTGCCTGAACGTTTAACGCCAAAAATTTTAGGCAACTCTGTTGGCCCGGACGCTTGAGTGGCTAGCTCTGCGCCTGTGCTCCAGGCTTTGGAGACCATTTTGAACCAAATCTGGGAGTTGTCAAAAAGATTGGATATTTTCCATATACTCCTAGATACTAAAGCCTAATCGCTGACAACGTTTCTAAGACTTTATAAATATTCTACCACACGCTGGTAGGTAGTGAGTTTGACTTGACAAGACCTAGGTACCTATTCCCCGTAATGGAATAACCAAAAATCACTTTACCCGACCAGGTGTTGATCGAAGGACCACGGCATCTTAGGTTCGATTGCTCATCAATTGCGTATATAACCACGAGACCATCGGGGTAGTCAAAACTTAATTAATACATATAGGCTCTCGGAAATCCTTTAATAAATATTACAAACCCAAAATCTCCAAGTTTGATCCCGTATCGACCGCTTACAGCACTAATGGACTATAGGAAGGTATTTTCAATTTTACCTGAGAATTTGCATCCTCAATGAGATTGGGTCTTGATGGCATTTCGACGTTGATCTAAGAATTTGCATAAAAGTGAAAAAAATGGCCGAGAGCGATTCGCCTTTTGGAATATTTAATTAAAGAGATGTTCGGGATGACTACATTGTTTCTGGTCGAGTTTTATCAGACATTTTATTTTTGGACATAAAAAGGGCCCCTGGTTGAATAATAACTTTCGCACAGGTCGATCGATCAGGTTAAGCTACGCTTACCGTGCTTGGTCCATGGATGGGTGACCATCTTCGCAAAGACTACTTCATTCCTCGGAAAGCACGTTAAGCCGCTAGTGCCGGCTGTCATTTGTGGATCTTTGATCATGGTTACGTTCCTCCGTGGCGCAGCGGTCAACATGCCTGCCTGCGACGTGGAGGCCCCGGGTTCGATCCCCGGCCAGGTCATGATGGAAAACGATCTTTTCCTGATTGGCCTGGGTCTTGGATGTTTATCTATATATGTATCTATTATAAAAAATAGTATCGTTGAGTTAGTATCCCATAGCACAAGTCTCGAACTTACTTTGGGGCTAGCTCAATCTGTGTGATTTGTCCGTATATATTTATTTATTTAATCAGATTGCCCGTAACCTGACAATCAGTTTTACATTGTATTACGCAGTAACTGAGTTATGGCTCCGTGTATAATATTGATATTTAGATACATCTGGTTAGACTAATGGTTAGCCTGGCTACTGGTTAGGAAATCTGGCAGAGAGCAAAGGCCGACATAGCCCACATATCTTCTTCTTCAGCCTATAGAATTCCACTACTGGACAAAGGCCTCCCCCAAGGCTTTAATTGCTTAGGGGGGCATTTGCCATAATCCCCACGCTTGGCAGGCGGGTTGGGGATCGCAGTAATTTTATATTCCACAGGAGAAGCGCTGCTGCCCGTTTCGTTGATGAGAGTTCCCTTAGTCGCCTCTTACGACACCCACGGGAGGATATGGATTGGTACTATTCTAAGCCCGGCACCACACGGGTTACAGTACGTTACGGAACGTACCACACAAGCTCATATTTAGGCTGGACATATTAGCCGTCATCGGTTCTCTGGCTACGCATTTACATACACATCCCTGATGTCATATGGATAAGTGTATGGATGGGAGTTATATGGAGTGTGGTAATCCCTTGGAATGTTATATGGAGTAGACGTGTTCTTGAGTGGACACCACGAATCGATGAACAAACAAATTAATTAATTTAGCTTTATTATTATTAAAGATTCACCCAAAGTCCAAAAACAAAACAGTTAATACCTCGTCTAAACTGCTTTCAAATTCCTTTTCACTACTAGATTAAAAAAATCATTCAACGGCGGCGTCTGGGTCAACTTTATCTTACTGTCTGTGTAATTAAAATAGGAATTATTTATTCAGTTCTAATTTAATTCCCGTATTTAATCTAGGATATTTTTACAATCTTGTAAAAGTGTTGAAATAGAAATAGCGAAAATGAATCGGATAGAAGAAGACTTTTAGAATACATGACAAGAAGCAAAATAGAAATTTAGAACATTTTCTTTGTTTCTATTTTGTTTCTTGTCATGTCCTTTATACCGCGTACATCGAGGGATTGGAACAATTTGCCAGCGTCGGTGTTTCCGTCAAAATACAATTTGAGTGTCTTCAAGGTTAGAGTGAATAGGCTCTTAATAAACTAGCGCGCTTTACCATCAACGATCGCATCACTGCTTACCATCAGGCGGGATTGCGGTCAAGCGCTGGTTTATAATTTATAAAAAAAAAATATATATGTATATTCTATCCGATTCATTTCCTGAACAACGAAAAAGCTCATTCATGGAAAACATCAACTGATTTCTCCAGCTCTGGGCGGAGCGGAACGTCAGATTTTTACTGACTAAAACCTACTCGCGTTTCTTGACTTTCCAATGACTTGGCTGCAGCTTAATTACGTCACGCAATTGAATGGTGTTGCTTTATTTACGTTGCCTTTAAGCGGATTAAGTTATAGGGGAGGCCTAACAACATCAGTGGACGTTTCTCGGCTGAAATGATGATAAATAAAGAAATAAAGAAAATATATTTATTGCCACCGGCTAGAGCCACCGCTGGCTGTTGCGTGCTAAGGCCATGAGCGGTATTACGGAACAATGTTGGCTTATTTTATTTATTCGGAATTTGCCACATTTATATCCCACTTTCTGCTGCGCCATGTTACGATGGACTCTGACACGGAAATACTCGTAGATGTACGTAAATGGATGTCCTATATGAATGTGGTAAATGGTGACGCGTGAGTTACGTAGAACGTCTAACGGATAACTGCGCTGGGGATAGATGTTCGTTGTATCTCGCTGCGTCCCTGATGGGGGGGATGGGGGAGTCGGTGTTGGGGCTAATTTATGGCCCCTTGCTTGTGGTGTTTTTTTGTTGATCCCCAGAAATTGGGACCTGTCATTGGGTTGCACACACGTGGGTGATTTTCTTCGCACACCTATGTCGATACCGGGAGAGTGTGCCTCTCCTCCGGCGGTCAGCAGTGTGTCTTTGTCATGTGACTGTAGGAGCGCCCAAAGAACTTCACGACGCCCGTGTGACCAGGCCCTTGCCGTGTGAGATTCTAGTTCCCTTGGGAAGGCCTAGCAAGAGCTGATCAAACAACAGGGCATCGGTTTCGTTTGGCGCTCCGTTACAGTAGGTGCTTATTCTGTCCCAACCAGATCAAGCCGGTCGCACTGTGAGGCGCGGTAGGTGGTGGTCAGCGACTTGTGGGTGTGTGTTCGTCGTACTGCTGTAGAGAGTGAATGCCATCGACACGTGTGCAGAGGATCTATACAAAATATATGAAAAAGTGTGATAAGTCGCTGATGCTGGCCATCACTGAACATCATCTTAAAGAGTCTGAATTAGCATTGGTGCAGGAGGGATGAACTAATGCAAGAGCTCAGTAAATGCCTACAAAATAATTCGGATCATATGAATTGTTCGATCTACGGAGTTTCGCTAGCTAATTAAACTTGAACCTGTATATTGATTTACACATTAGTCAATGGCTACAAAGTACTATCGGAAAGTACATGATGTAGTAAAACTCTGAAAATGAAAAGGAAAACATTAAGGGGAAAAGAACATTTATTTATTTTTAAATAAATCGCTATAACACGAATTTCATCAACATGGAGACAATTATTACGTTGACAATAATTTAATTTAAAATTATACATGGAACAGTGGACTCGGTTGATTACACTCTCTCAGAACAACAGATATATACGCATATTTGTAATCCATTAATTCGCAAACACATCACGTTCTGGGTTGGCAGTGAGGCTTAACCCAAACCAAAAATTTGAAGACATGTTACATCCTCCAACCTGCAATATGGCAGTACCGTAGTGGACTATATCCCACTACCTATCACAAAGAGGAGGCATCGAAGCAGTAGAACCTACCAATATTAACTAATTATATATTCCAACTCATTCTTCGTCAACAACCCTTTTGATTCTAATCTAAACCATCTTTGACCACTACAACGAGATATGGCATCGCATAAATTGATCTCCGACCACAAAGACCCTTTAGACAAGAAGGGTTAAGATAATCCTGCTGTCTTAAAACCCCTAACTGGCAGGTCGCGTACTATAACTCGTTTTAAAATGTCCTGAGAATCGGATCGGATGATTTTAAAGGTCGAACAAGTTTGAGGGTAGAATAGAACCATCTATACAAAGAGTATAAACTTGTTTACACGATCCGATATTGTAGCATTTTAGGGTTGAATTCAATTTAGTATATTTGTGTTCGATGGTGCTGTTTATTTTCGGATTTGAGGGTTGATGCCCCGTCTGAATGTAATCAGGTTTGAAGAGACTTTTGCATTTGCCTGTTTTATTTGTTTTCGTTTTATGCACGATTCCTTTCAATGTTTCAAGACTGTTGCAAATTGGATTGGTCAGTTTGTATTGGCGAGAGGTGAAATTCGTGTCTAGAAAAAGTTTTGAAGCTACACAGCCATTGTTGTGTTATGATCTTTCAGCTAATCACTTTAAATTGACCACCATACATAAACATACCTTAAAACATTCATTTGTAACGAATTACAATACATGTCATTAAAATTGAGGGTATTGTTAAGTGTTCAAAGGAGATAACTATTCATAAATATCTTACAAATATAATATTTTTCATCGCATAACTCTCAAAATCAAGAAATCATTTTTTTTCAACGATAGAGAAGGGCAGGTAAGATTTATTTATTTATCTTTAAAACTTAAACTACCATTACAGGTTTACCTAATGGGAAACCTAATGCGACAGCTAAGACTAACAAATTATAAAAAAACTACACAATAACTTAACTTACAGAACACAAAATTACTTACAACTAAAAACAATACAACCTTATAATTATAACGGCACATGGCCATCATCAGAAGAAGTTATCGGTACAAAAGCTGGGGATGCTCCATCTTCGTAAGGATCCATTGTAGGCGTAGGTTATCGGACAAGGAGATAATCAATTATAATGATAAACTTTAAATCACACTTTGATTACTCCAATTTACAATAATTTTCCAAAGAAATAACGTTCCACTTGACACGAATCGCACATCCAAGTTAACCGTTGGTCAGCTGTAACCAGCCCCTTTATCTCTTCTTATGTGCCAGTGTCGGGTGTTACATTTAGGAATTACTACTCGATTACATTACATTTTGTTCAGAAATTAGAAAATTGATTAATCGGATAACTTAAAACTATATCGATATCAGACAGTGCTCAACGCCGACAATTACAACAATACAATAAACATACTAATTGTTGCTTTCATAACATATCATAATCAAACCTATCTTTGCTAATTCACTTAAGTAACACGAGAAATGTCCAACCTATTCTGAATTTTGTTAATAGAACGAATTGCTCGCGTGAGAGGTGCTTGGGCCAGCAGGTTGGTTCTGGCAGTTGGCACAGCCAACAGTGGCGGACGCCACACGTAGCGGTCTGAATAGTAAACCGCAAGCACTGAAGCACTCCCGGATTGTGCTCCTTGTCCCGGAGTAATTTTATTAAATAGACGGCAAGAGTGAATTGTCGTCGCACTCTCAATTCATTCTACCTGACCATGCCCAGTACAAAGAGGGTGGAGTACATCAACGGGTACAATGATAAACCCCGTACGGTCTAAAGTACAAGTGACGCGTGAACTTATTCTGTACACGCTCCAGTATGACAAAGTACTTGCCTTCATGTGGAGCCCATATGACAGCACCGTACTCTAAGTAACTTCTGACTAGGGCGTCTTATAATACCCTAATAGTCGTAATAATAGTGAACCCTTGTGACTATCTAAGAACAAAGCCGAGGTTTCTGTATGCTTTCTTACATATCTAAGATTTGGAGTGAGATATACCCCTAGATCACGTACTTGCGTTACTAGCTGCATGGGTACCGCCTTTGCTTTGTACCCATAGCGGACCTCTAAAGGACATTACCGCACATTTGGACACGTTGAAGTACAGGTTATTGTCATAGCTCCACTTCACCACTCTATCAATGTTACCCTGGAGTCGCTCAGTCTAACTAATCCCTTACCTCGAGCAACTTGAGGTCATCTGCGAACAATAGACATGAGCCATGTCTGACAACGTCCGACAAGCTGTTTATGATAAATTCAAGAGGACGCAAATTGCTGCCGTTTCTTACTCCGGACCTGCTGAAGTACGGCTTTGACTCGTACCCATCGCAGTTAACGTACTGTTGGCGGTCTCTCATATGGCTGACAAAGACTGTAGCAAGTGTGGCGTACATCCTATATCTGCAAGCTTTCTTAGTAGGACATCATTGTCCACGGTGTCAAAGGCTTTAGAAAGACCGGACAAAGATGGAAGGTTTAGGCAATAAAATACGAACCTGCTATAATAAAGGCAAGAGTTGACGCCCCAAACATCCATCCATCCACACATCATGTTGATGAAACAGAAAAAGTATAAAGTATTGTTCAAAAATTAGGATAGTCTCAACAAGATTATTTCCTTTGTGTATTATATAGAGAACTTTTGTGTTACAGAAAATTATGTCTTTATGTGTGTAAACTAAAATTTAGTAATATTCTATATATTCCATCTTGCCCGAACAAGTTTTTCATTCTGCCCTCAGGGTAAGATGATAAGGGCAAAATAGAATTCTTGACGTGATATTTAAATTACTCATGAAAAAAATAACAACTTATTATGAATATGTTTAACGGATCAACATATACCACTGTAAGCGCGGGCTTGCGGGCGGTGAGCAGTGGGCAGCTCGCCGCTCGGTAAGGACTAGGCCCGGGTCGACGACGCGTTGTTTTACGCGCGCCTCAAAGAGATGTCAGCACATCGTGACGGGGTCTACGGAGCCCGATGCCTCCTGAGTCAGGGTTGCGGATTGGTTAAATAAGAAACCGCGGCCCTGGCGCACAGGAAAGTGAAGAAACACGGGTGGGTTTTAGTCGGTATAAGTCTGACACGCCCTTTCGCTTCCTCCAGAGCGGAAGAGTTCATTTTATGATTTCCCATCCAGAAGAAAAAAAAGTTCCAGTTAATCTTGCCTGAGCGGGCAACATGGAAGGATTAACTTTCTAAGGATTTAATTTCTTTTATTTTTCTGCTTCTGTTGTAAATACTGTACATTGGTAATTGGTATGGCAACTTTTGTGTGCGACTAATTGGCCGGTTTTCATTACTTTCCCTACAAATAACGTCAACGTCACAGTCTGAGTTATACTGTTAATATTGGAATCGAAAATTTCCAATATTGACCTTATAACTCAGACTGCAGTACAATACATGCTGCATGTATGTAGTAGGTACGTTTATACATAGAGCTCTGACAAAGGACCCAGATGTGCCATTGTGATTATCTGAGGCTAGTTGCAAGGCGTAAATATATTGCTGGCAAACTGGTTTTCGAATGCAGGAATTACAATATGCAATGTGCTAACAAGGTAATAACAGCTGCACGGTTCGATTGAACAGGTTAAGCTATGCTTGCCCTGAATGATCCCTGGATGGGTGAACATTTTCATTTGCCAAGTCCTGGCTTTAGTTATTGTATTACCCAGTAATTGTTTTTAAAGGTCAGCTAGGCAGTGGCTCCATGACAAAGTACTGGTATTCTGCTACACCAGTTAGATTGGAAGATGACCCGTGGTAGAAAATCTCGTGGCTTATAGGAAACAACAGTGCGAATCACATTATGAAACTGCTTCGTCCAAGTTTGTTGCCTCACTGCTGGTACTGTTTCGCTCAGTTAAATCTTATAGTTCTGGCAAGATTTTACTATTTGAAGCTACTGACAAAGTTACATTCAAAATAGATTCTTAGTAGAAGTTGCGTACAAAAACATTAGTCTATGTATTTCGTGCGCATTTCAGAGGCGATTTCTGAAAAATCTTAAAGCATATATTATTTTAATTTAAAATTCCGTGAAGGTAGGTCAGATACAGTTTATTTGAAAATATAGTAATAGCGTGGTCGCCTACTGAAGCCGTGGTGGCCTAGTGGTTAAAACACCAGCCTCTCAAGTATGAGTGCGCGGGTTCGATTCCAGGTCAGGCAAGTACCAATATAACTTTTCTAATGTTATATGTACTTTCTAAGTATATCTTGGACACCAATGACTGAAGCTGAAGGAAAACATCTTGAGGAAAGCTGGACTTTAGATAGCCAAGCCGCATTGAGCAAGCGTGGTGATTACGCTCAATCCTTCTCTGTATGAGAGGAGACTTGTGCCCAGCAGTGGGACGATAAAAGGTTGATAATGATGATGATGATAGTAATAGCTGATCGACATTGATAATTTCGGCTTCAAGGACGAAGTGTTTCGGACAATCTGACTTGACTGGGCAGCCTTCGGAAAGCTCCGTAGTGTCTTTTCGTCCAAAATACCTCAGTGTCTAAAGACACAAGGCTTTAACCAAAGTGTGTTACCGCTGATGACATATGGATCTTATCACTATGAGCCTAAACAAGAAAGCTCAAGGTCGCACAGAAAGCTATGGAGAGGGCTATGCTAGATGTTTCTCTACGTGATCGAATCAGGAATGACGAGATTCGTAGAAGAATGAAAGTAGCCGACATAGCCTAGCGTATTCGTTCTTTGCAGTGGCAGTGGGTGGGGCACATGGCACGTAGAGCCGATGGCTGATAGGGAAGAAAGGGAATGGCGACCGCGAAAATCTTGAATGGCGACCAGGTACCGGTAAGCGCTACATCGGACACCCACCGACTAAGTGGTCGGATGACCTGACCAAAGTCCCAGGGAAGCGCTGGATGCAGGCCGCGACCAATCGCTCTTTTTAGAAATCCTTGGGGGAGGGCTATGTCCAGCTGTGGTCTTCATGTGGGTGACAATATGATGATGATGGGAGTAAATTTTGTAAAAAAGCATTTGTAATGACAAGAACGTTTCGTTTCTTAATATATTTCCACTCAGCCTTACTCGGAAATATATGTATATGATTTTTTTCTTTTCTTTTATAATTATAAACTACGACTTGACCCCGCTTGATCGTAAGCAGTGATGCAATCGTTGAAGGTGCGCTAGTTTATTAAGAGCCTATTCACTCAAAAAACTGAGTGAATAGGAAGGAAGACGGCAGTTGAGCGAGGTGATGCAATGTAAAACCAAACAACACTACCAACGATGTTGCGCCAGAGGGAAATTGATCTGGAGACCCTCTACGACCACACTCCCGTCACAGCAACATTTGGCGCATCGTACCCGGCACACATCGCAATACAACTGCTCAGACTAGACTACCGTAAGACTTCACCAGACCCCATGCCAGAACACGACGAATCACTAGGCGGCAAGACTTTGTCTGGTGGTTGTTAACTTCTGCCGGCAGCTGAAGTTATGGCCTACAATCGGTACTTTTGAAGTGAAAGCTTCTTTAGGATTGTTGTGATTTCATAGTCGAAGAAACGGAAAAGCGTTAGCAAAGAAGGCAGAACATAAATTCATAAGATATGTCGTGAGAGAAAATGAGATAGAAAGCATTACACATTTTACACTCGTGTCATTTTAAAACAAAATTTTTGAAGGTTTCACTTCTTCTTTCAACGTGATTGTTAGTTGCACACATTTTTTTCTGGTCACTAATTAATTTTGATAATACTTCGTACTTGCAGAACGGGGGTTTTGATGGTCAACCTTGTTGAATTATATATGTAAAGGTGTCTACAGCCGCCAGATGTGAACAACGCTTAATATCGACGTCACACGAATTCTACATCTCGCAAACAAAGTTTATCGTCCAACTAGAAAACATACTACTTCCCAACATCAACCGTTGGGCAAGTGCCCGCCAGACATAACAATTGTTTGGTCGGAGGATCCTCCCTTTACTATGGACGATGAGTGAACTTTACACCCTGATCCTCATGTCTGCAATTACCTATGTTATCTCCATATTTAAATATATGTTCTGTAATTAGTTTTATATCTACATTATTCAAAAAAACCGGCCAAGTTTACGACTTACGAGGTATTAAAAAAAAACTACTCACTAGATCTTGTTCAAAACAATTTTCGTTTGTAGTTTCTATAGTAATGTAAGTGTTTTTTTTAGATTTTTCATTTTCTTATTTTAGAAGTTACAGGGGGGGACCAACTTTTTTCCACTTTGGAAGCGTCTGATACGCAAACTATTCGGTTTAGAAAAAAAATATTTTAGAAACCTCGATATCATTTTTGAAGACCTATCCATAGATACCCCACAAGTATGTATTTAATGAAAAAAAAACTGAATTTCAGTCCTAAGTAAGGGGAGCCCCCAATATATTTTATTATTTTTGCATCAAAATCTTAATGCGGTTCACAGAATACATCTACCTACCAAGATTCAACAGTATAGCTCTTATAGTTTCGGAAAAAAATGGCTGTGACATACGGACGGACTGACGGACAGACAGACGAGGAATCTATAAGGGTTCCGTTTTTTTGCCATTTGGCTACGGAATACTAAAAAAGGAAACAGAACATACAATCAATCGCGCTTCGATCAAAAAATGAATTATTTTGCCATAAGAAGTCTAAAGTCCTTTTAATTTCAATTTGTCTTTAAAACACAGGCGATTACAGAAATAATAGCATTGATTTTGAAAGAAGACGCTATATTTTTTTTTTCTTAAATTCTTGATGAATTTCGGTTTCAAAGCAATTAACTATCATTTGTAATCGACAATAAATTGTTCAAATTCAGTTTAATTCCGGTCAAACTGACTTAAAGGTTCTGAATCGCAAGACTGATGAGATAACAGAATAAAGACTAAGCAAATCAGAGAGTACAGGTGTAGCTCCCTTCTTCTTATAATTAAAACTTTTTATAGACCCGACTTTTGCTCTTTAACTTTCATTCGTAATGTTAGGGATTTGCATTTAAAGATGGCGGCACGGCGTTCTGGAAGGTCTCGAATTACGCTGAGCAGGTTTTAATTTTGCCTTTTAAAGTCTATGTTTTTATGTGGCTTTGGTGGTATAAAGTTGAGTAGTTATGTTCAGTGGTGGATTCAAACGCACCTGGGTTTGAGCTTATAGAGTTTTCACAGCGCGTGTTTTCTTGTTGAAGGGTTCAAATCAAGAATGAATAAGATGTTGTACTCAGCTGTGGATTTTCTAGCGAAGATACTTAGGGCTACACGCTGATTTCTGATACGTGCGAAAAACGTCTACAATGCGAGATCAGCTAATAAGTTGCTATGTAGCCATATATACTTAAATGAATCAAGTTCGAAATGTAACAAATAGATGTCTTTAGGGTCTTATCATTCCCGGGATATTTTGTCTTACAAACTATACAGTATGTTAAGAAAACTCTGTCCGACCCATAAGGATAATAAAGGTTAGGTAAACACATGACCAAATATAATATAAAATTTTACGTAATCATCATAGTACCAATACAAATGAATTTTGAAATAATCTTTTTTCCCGCGAATTAATTCCAACTTCCCCGAAATTAGATAATTTTTAAAAAGTGACAACACCGGTATTATTATGAGCGAATAGCGACGCGACCACGTGCCGCGTGCCCTGCCGCCCGCCGCCCGCGGAAGGGTGCATAACGCACATTTATTAACTTACCTCTTTTTGCGAAATAATATTATTTTTTTTAGGGGGATTTTTTTAAGTTTAGCCCGGTTTTGTATGCATTATTAGAATCAGTTATCGATACCTAACAACACCTTCACGGGTCGGACAGGGTTTTCTTAACATACGAGTACTGTATAAGCACATCTACATGAAACATTAGATATTTGTAGTGTAGTGTGTTGGGCGAATAGACGCAAGTGATCCTGTATAATAGACGCAAGTGACCCTGTATAATAGACGCAAGTGATCCTGTATAAGTTCCCGTTTATACTTTGATTAGTAATTAGAGGAGTTTATACATATTCTGCGAGAATTCCTGGGGCTCACCTGCAACCCCACCCAGTACTCCCATAAGGTTTGGTGACAATATTTATGTTTTATATTTGCTTGTAGTCAGACTTTTGTAATGAAACGATGCGTTAGGTTTAACGTATTAGCATCTTACTTGAATTATTCAAAGCTAGGGGTTACGGAGCAAAATTAAGAGAAGAAACCAATTACGGTCGCTAGGTAGGTAACTGTTACGTAGTATGGTACCCTACCTTGCCACGAGAAGTCGCTACTATTCACTTTTTGTGAGCTTTGGAATAAGCGTTCGCAACAGTAAAAGCATATAGAAATTACATTACAGATTATTTTAAATAAATACCGGTGTTAACTACAACAGTCTTTTTTGATTACCACATACCATGATCCATGGACGTCTACAAAAAAAAAAACTATCGAAAAACGAGACTGGTAACTCAATCAATACGGACCAGACCGTGCATCAGGCGAATGAAAAGTTCCCCAGTTTGAAAGCGCTCTAACAAATTGTGGGAATAACTAGTTTACCGCACAAATGTATAGAGTTTTTAACACGATTCATACTTTTCCTTATCGGTTTTCGGTATTGAAAATTTGTGATATTTGGTGAACTTAAGGGTTGACCTTGTTAAGAATATTGATTCCCTCAAGACAGTTTTAAGGGAACATCGACCTCCAAGATAAAATGTATTCTAACTTATCAGCATTGTGTGTATACTTACGGCCCACTGTTCTAATCTGAATACCGTAGCACTTAGCGCACAGACAAATGAAGAAACGCAGATTCCGGTGATCCACTCCACCCAGAGCAGGAGAAGTCATTTGATGATGTCCGATCATATAAAGGGTAGTGTTATTAGAACCAATCAATCTGGTTTCCTATTGAAAATGAAATGTAATAAAAACATAAATTATCATTGAATGTATAAAAAAGTGTATAAAAAAGAATGTATAAAAAAGAATGTATAAAAAGTCTGTTTGTATAGTAATAAAAAAATTTAATGACCAGCAGCGCTGGGCTCTGTTTTTGCTTAGAGTCGCAGCATAATGCTGAGCGACAACCGTTTTGCGTGGATGTGACGCATGTTTCCCTCAACTATTTCTTATTTTTGTGTTTTTGTAAACTCTTGCCTCATCTTTTCTGCAAATAAATGTTTTTTATTTCTTTCTTTCTTTAATAATAACAATCGTAAAAGCTAACTTACTGTCGATTAATACATAATCCATATTAATATTATTAATGCGAAAGTAACTATGTCTGTCTGTCTGTCTGTCTGTTACGCTTTCTCGCTAAAACTTCTCGACCGATTTTGATGAAATTTGGCACAGACAATCTTTAGACCCTGAGAAAGAACATAGGCTACCTTTTATTGAAAAAAAAAAGATATTTCCGAGGGAAATCTAAAAAGCGCGATATAACCGAATTCCACCCGGGCGAAGCCGCGGGCGGAAAGCTAGGATAAATCTATAAAGTTACGATCTAAAACTAATGTTGGGACCGCTCGAACTAGGTTTATTTAAGCCTGTGTTTTAGCCTATCATCAACAAGGATATTTGATGGCTATAATATTATAATAATAAGCATATGCTGTAAGGTTCTGGAGTGGAGGTGTTTGTCCAGCAGTGAACCTCTATAGACTGAAGAAGAAACATGTGACATAATAAAAAAACATTGCTTGGACACAGGCCTACTCTTTGTGAGAATAGCTGGGCTGGAATTCACTACGCTGGCCCGGGCTCTTCGAAATTGTATAGTTAAAATCCACAGTAGTAGTAATGGATTTTATTTTCACTATTCAACAACATTCAATACGTTAGCAATTTTGAGGTATGAGGAACAGGTTGTATAATTCACTTATCCTCCAAAGGGAAATTGTATAATATATGCTAGTTTATGGACGACCCGTCATAGGGCGAGTAACCGCTCTTACGTTGTTGATACCGCTACGATCCGATTATATTACTACTTTACAGAAAGTTTACTCTGCTCTTAAAAGCCACCACACCTTCTGATAATATAACACACACACATGCACCCCCCCCCCACACACATGCACCCCCCCCCCACACACATGCACCCCCCCCCACACACACATACACAACACACACAACACACACACACACACACAACACACACACCTTAACTGTTTTTGGATGTAAATTTATGCAGTTCCTCTCTTTCAACTCTTGTAAGTTTATGCCTTTCAAATTATCATGTAAAACTGTCAAATAAGAAACCAAACCATTAATATTTAAAAATAATAATAAAGCATCCATGCACTGAGTGATTGATGAATGTATCCAATGAGAATCTCTGCTGCGCTAGCAGAACTTATCTAGTAACTATGTGTTGTGTTGGGGTCACCAAGATACAGGCTGCGCCTAGTTTGGGACCCGCTGTTAATTCTAACTAAATGAAAGCTGTTCTGCTGTTGTAACTGCATGCTATTAATTCTTGTAATTTTAACAAAGTGTAAGCCTAATAAATATATATATTTCATTTATATAGGTAAACTGTTTGTGTTTCATTCGTGGGACATGTATTGAATGGGTTGGTCGGAGATACGAAGACACGAAGATACGAGAATATGATTGTAGTATAGTATGTGTATTGTGTATGTGTGCACTTCTTCCGCGATGCCTGGTCTGAGTTTTTGCGTGTTATTGGAGACCTGTGAAGAACGAGGGATGTGTTACTTAGTGGTTTTAAATATAATAACATGACGGTAATTTAATATTTTCATGATAACTTACCCTCTGTGTCTGGCCTACTTGCATCGATTTATTGTATCCAAATTTGAAATTGTTATCACACAAACACAGTAATTAATAATTATGCACTCATTTCACTCAGGTTCAGTTGAAAACCAGCGTCAGGCAACTGCTACGTAGTTGTCTGACATTTATGCTGAACTGGACCTATTTGGCGCAACCGTTGGACTCACATTTGATGATTATTTATTTTTTTATATGTTTCTTTCTCTTTTTTTTTCTGTTTCCTTTGTTTCAAACTGTTTGTATTTATAAGGGTGTACGCCAAATAAATGGTTTCTTTCTTTCTTTCTTTAAATATGTTTTTTTTTTATATACAGTATGTTAAGAAAACCCTGTCCGACCCATGAAGGTGTTGTTAGGTATCGATAACTGATTCTACTAATGCATACAAAACCGGGCTTAACTTAAAAAAAAATCCCCCTAAAAAAATAAATATTATTTCGCATAAAGAGGGAACTTAATGAATGTGTGTTATGTACCCTTCAGACCTCCCCGCGGGCGGCGGGCGGCCGGGCACGCGGCACATGGTCGCATCGCTATTCGCTCATAATAATGCCGGTGTTGTCACTTTTTAAAAGTTACCAAATTTCGGGGAAGTTGGAATTAATTCGCGGGAAAAAAAAGATTATTTCAAAATTTGTATTGGTACTATGATGATTACGTAAAATTTTATATTATATTTGGTCAAGTGTTTACCTAACCTTTATTATCCTTATAGGTCGGACAGGGTTTTCTTAACATATTGTATAATACCACAAAGAGTAGGCCTTAGTCCTAGTCGTGGTGGCCTACTGGTTAAAAACCAGCCTCTCAAGTATAATAATAATAATTTTTTATTTTGCTAGAATACGAGTATAAATACATTAGCTGGTAATTTATATTAACAAATATTGTTCATCATATTCAACCATTATCAGGTATGCAAAAATGTCACATACTTAAGCCGCAAACTCAATAAATTATATTATAACAGCTTTGTATGAGTGTGTTTGTTCTATTTCAGGTCAGGCCAAGTACCAATGTAACTTTTATAAGTTATAATGTACTTTCTAAGTATATTTTGGACACCAATGACTGATTAAAAAGGTGAAGGAAAACATCTTGAGGAAACTTGTACTTTAAGTCTGAAATCGCCAACCCGCGATTTCATACGGGTTTCCTCAAGATTTTTGCAAGCATAGTGATTACGCTCAATCCTTCTCTATATGAGAGGAGACTTGTGCCCTGCAGTGGGATGATAAAAGGTTGATGATGATGACTTTATATACATATGAAACTGCCTGTTAGACGTAGGAACCAATCACTTTATGTTGTTTAGAGGCGAAGAGTAGCCAGCCTGTCGGCACGCTTGCATATAGCTTAATGTGTAAAAAGAATGAGTAAGGATTTTCTTTATCTATTTAAATCTTCATTCGTCTTTATAATATTGAAAATAAGCATCATATTGACAGTTCAAGTAATGGTCTTTTAACCGCCAATATGAAGATTATCAACCAATTATTTTAGTGTCTTCTAAATTGAATACTGATAGTAATTCATACTTAATGTAAACTTGTTAAAACTAACAGCAAAATGCAAATCAGGCTGACAATTTACATTTTTCGAATGTCAAAATCACAAAAGAGGGTCCCCAAAACTCCCGCACTTCACTGCCAATCACACAATCGGACCGCGACGAAAACACGATGACGATTGAAATATCAATGGCGTCTCTAACATGTATATCCTCTTACGCAAACTAGGTATCTACTTACGTAGCACCTTATGGATACGAGTATTATAGTGTTTACCATAGAACTAGGGAAGAAAGAATAGGGAAAGAAGGGAAAATATTGTTAAGAAATAATTACGGAGATAACATACAATAGAGAAGTCATCATCATCATCACCTCAGCGTGTTATCCCGGTTGCTTTCGCGTTGGAGCCCGGGGTCCACTTTCCTACATATTCGTCTCCATTTTGCACGATCTCCGGCATTCCGTGATATGAGATTGTTGGCACGCATGTCGTTTCTTACAACGTCAAGCCAGCACTTCTTTGGTCTACCTCGCTTGTTCCGGCCCGGAGGAGGCGCCATGGCAAGACATTTCTTACCCCCGCAACATTCACCACATAGCAATAGTTTTCGGAAGATCTAATAGAGGAGTATAGAGAAAAATACATATTTCGCCGACCCTAAAAATTTTGGGATAAGGGCGAGTCATTTGATGATTTCCCATCCCAACAAAAAAAAAAAATGGAGAATGATGATGAGAAACTAAAGAAAAACTAAAGCGTTTGACGGTTGACATCACGAATTTTAGATCTCGGTGTGGAGCTATGTATTGTGAATCAAAGACAGCATGTCTCAGCATGTTCAACAACCACACTGTTGAATCATCAACGTCTAAAGTCTTGCCGCCAAGCTATTCGGCGTGCTCAGTGGCATGATGCCGTACGGAGGATGACATCCTCCGTACGGCTTCACCAGACACACACATTGCAACATAACTATGTTGCGATGTGTACTGAGCTAAATGTTGTTGAGTCGGAAGTTTGGTCGTAGAGGATCTCCAGATCAATCTCCCTCTGGCGCAGAATCATCGGTCGTGTTGTTGAGTCACACATTGCATCACCTCGCTCAACTGCCGTCTTCCTTTCTGTTCACTCAGCTTTTTTCTTATTGAATAGGTTCTTAAGAAACTAGCGCTCTTTACCATCAACGGTTGCATTACTGCTTACCACCAAGTGGGATTGCGGTTATGCACTACTTTATAATTATAAAAAAATACATATTCCGCTGAAGATGAGAAACTATAGAAAAACTAAAAAGCCGACTTTTGATGGTTGACATCGCTGACAAAAATTATCGCGTTGGGATTTTATCGCGCACTGGAATTTTAGATTTTGGTGTTGAGTCAACAAGTCAAGTTCACAAAATCACACTATTGGATTATCAACTCTAGTCTAGTGCACGAAAAAATCGTTTTGCGATAATTATGAACGTTAGCTAAAGCTTTATGGGAAAGGCAAAATACCTAGGCAATGACTACTGATATGCCGTCATCTCAAAAGCCAACGCGATGGCGTGACGCAACTCTGGTGGCATAATTTCCTTAAAAAATCGTGGAAACTGTTCTACCGAAATCTCATTTTACTCTGCGGAAGCCCTAATAGTATGGAAGAGAAAGTCTGCTTTGAACAAAGGCAGGCCGACATATTATTTTCTTTCTTATTTTGCTACTAGTCGTCATATCGAAAGTATCGGTCTAAACCTCTCACTCTGTTTCTAGCAATCTTTTGAACAGTACATCAGTCATTTTATTGGTCTTATCCTTCTTATATAGGCTTCCACATTCATATTAAAAAGTCCCTTCCCACCATTTCCTTACCACAACCCACCAAGACAGCCAACTTCCACACATTTCTGGTACCTACCTGTGACATTTTCAGACTTCAACTTATATAATAATATTTTGTTGCATATCGATCGATATAAGTGGTCGACTGAGGTGTTCAACAAAAATTCAGGACGTTCCTGTACCGTATAAGGCGGGAGACAATATCGAGCTCCCGGCCACCGAAGGCACGGGGTTACGGATAGTGAGCAGTGAGCCGGGTAAGGACCGGGCCCGAGTCAACGGCGCGTTGTGTCTCACGCGCCCCTCAAAAAGATGTCAGCACATCGTAATGAGGTCCACAGAGACCGATGCCTCCTGGGTCAGGATTGCATGTTGGTTAATAAAGAAACCGTGGCCCTGGTGCACAGGCAAGTGAAGGAACACGGGTGTGTTTTAGTCAGTAAGAGTCTGACACGCAGTTCCGCGCCATCCAGAGCAGGAGAGGTCACTTGATGATATCACATTCAAAACAAAATAAAGGTATTTATCAAAACTGGATAACAAATTGTCTGCTGTTTACACATTTACCTGATTTTGATTACACGAGTCAACTGTTTAGGATCAAGCGCTAGCACTTGACAATAATAATTGATAAAGGCGAAAGTTATTTACTCATACGTACGATAAGAAAAGGCTTCAAGATTGATAAACATATTTTTCGTTTCAGACTAAAATCGTATAAGAGAAAGAGACAGCGGTATACGTCAAGATACTAAAGTATCTAACCTAACAGGTAAATAGATTGGCAGTGCCGATATAAATTGAAATTTTGAAGTGTAATGATTTAGTCTTTTGAAAGAAATATTCTATAAACAATTTATTAGATCAATATTTGTTTTGTTTTCATCAAATTTATACTTATATCCACAAATATGCGGCTTTTGTTAACGTTAATAATATTTTCTTTCGTTCTAAGTGGTTTTTATGAAGCCAAACAGTTTACAAGATGCGGCCTCACTCGTCAACTAATGAAGATTAAAGGAATGCAGAAAAGTTATCTGGGTACATGTGAGTATTTGTATAACTGTTTTATTAATTTACTTTGGAAGACTTACAACTAAGTACAATGGTGATAAAAAGAAAATTATTTGTTTCTGCCTTTTCAGGTCGTTAGATTTTTATGCAGACGAGTTTTTTGTTTGTTTATATTTTTTTAAATTCAATCTTTTTAGTCTTCTTATTTATTAATCTGTTATATACATATTTAGAATCCTTTTTTTTAATCCTTTATTTTGATACCCCACTCGATATGCTTGATATTTTTTTTTTTTTTTTTTTACCTCACAATATGGCGTCAAACATCCGCCATTTTGTTTTTTTTTAATCTCACCTATCTAAGAACACTTGGGCTATTAAGACAAATCTAACGATTCACAAATGTGAAAATCCGTTTAGCGGTTCTAGAGATACAAGGTAGTAAAGAATATTAAATACAAGATACGCGCTAAAAACATAACCCTTCCTGGCAGTCTGGTAAAAACAGTATTACAGTGTGGTTACCATGATTTTTCATTACGAGACTCGACCATACGCATCGACCGCGTTCGGCGCTCTCATAGGTTGAGAGTTCTTATAACCTTGAAGAGAGCCAATTGATGAGTCAACCGCGCTCGATATCGATTATTGAGTCTTCGTAATGAAAACTCATGGCTTACACAGTTAGAAAGTCAGTTACAAGTCTTCACGTTTAAAGCTTGCCTATTGTAGAACATGTAACCTCTTTTTTATCTGAAAAGCTCTGTAGTGTCAAGACGCGTACAGAAAGACGAAGGATTAGAAGGTCCCAGGAACTTGCTGGATGAGGGAATCGCTGAACCGCCCCTTAATTGCATAATACACTATTAATACCATTTTTTTTTTTTTTATAAATTATAAACCAGCGCTTGACCGCAATCCCGCCTGATGGTAAGCAGTGATGCGATCGTTGATGGTAAAGCGCGCTAATTTATTAAGAGCCTATTCACTCTAGCCTTGAAGACACTCAAATTGTAATGTGACGGAAACACCGACGCTGGCAAATTGTTCCAGTCCCTCGATATACGCAGTATAAAGGAGGAAGCAAAACGCTTCGTCCGAATCGCAGTGGTGTCAACAACGTAAGGGTGGAAACTCGCCGTACGACGGGTCGTCCGATGATGGGACGGAGATGGGGGAATAAAATCATGCAATTCCCTTGCACACTCACCAGAATGCATCCTATAGAAGACCGAAAGCCTGGCTACTCTACGCCTGTGCTCGAGGCTTTAGAGACAGTTTCGAGTAAAGTCTGGGTCGCCAATTAACCTCTTCGCACGCCTCTTCACCGAATGCAAAGGCCTTGATAAGGCCCCAGGAATTTATTGGATGAGAGAAGCACAGAACCGCCCCTTAATTGTGTAATACACTATTAATATCATTTTGAACAATACTGCTAATCCATTGCTCGATACGTTCGAAAAACGTATTCGCTGAACAAAGTAAATAACGCAATGAATATTCCTGAACTGTCAAAATGAAACTTATTGCTTCTGAGAGTGAGTTACGCAGTTTACCCTACGGGTCGGTTCTTGTGGGAGGCAAATATCTAACAGTGAACGTATTTCGGTTACAGAGTTGATGAATGATGATTAAAATTGATAGCATAAAAGCCGTATGCTATTTCTTATCGGAAAATTTAACAACTTTCTTACAAACTTTCTTCTCCTTTGTAAACCTTTTAATGTATCCCCATTATGAAAAATCTTTTGTTTTTTTTTTTAAATATTTTAAACTAGCGCTTGACCGCAATCCCGCCTGATGATAAGCAGTGATGCGATCGTTGATGGTAAAGCGCGATAGTTTATTAAGAGCCTATTCACTCAGAAAAACTGAGCGAATAGGAAGGAAGACGGCAGGTGAGCGAGGTGATGCAATGTTAAACCCAACAACGCGACCAGCGATGCTGTGTCAAAGGGAGATTGATCTGAAGACCCTCCACGACCAAACTCCCAGCACAACAACATTAGGCGCATCGTATCCGGCACACATCGCAACACAACTACTCAGACCCGTCCTCCGTACGGCTTCACCAGACATCATGCCGGAACACGACAAATCGCTTGGCGGCAAGGCTTTGTCTGGTGGGTGGTAACTTCTGCCGGCGGCCGATGTTTTTGTACAAAACATACTGTTACATCGAACAGCGAGTAAGGCTGCCCACTGTTTGTTATTGAATTTAGGATCCGTATTGTGCAAAGGAGAAGAGAGAAGCCATGAAGACAGCAGTGGGTGTAGTGATAATATTAACGATCTACAAGTTCGTAAGGTCAGTAGCAATAACTGATGATGATGGTACCAATAGACAACAATACCACAGGATTCTCCAATGCGTTAAAGGCTCAGAGACGAAGCAAACATTTCATATTTTCGAAAGAAAAACAAAATAAGCCTATATTTTTTTCACTCCTGAGACCCAGACGTCCTCTAGGTGAGAGGGAGTGGGCCATAATATACCTCACAGACCCAGTGCGGGTTAGTAAATGTCACATATCTTCGAAGTTTTGCCTCTATAACATGCCGATTTCCTCACGACGTTTTCCTTCACCGCTTTGAGAGCAGTGGTGATATCACTAGACCACCGTTGCTGTCAATAAAACACGCCCTAAACATATTCTTAAAACGGGTCGATTATGCTCTCATGAACCTGAGTTTGATAAGGCAATATTTAATGTCCGATAGTTTGCATTGGGTACCTGTCACACCACAGAACAGATGAAACGTGTGTCGCACCGACGGCAATCAACAAAAAGCGAATAGAACCGAGGTAAATCTAACTCACGAGATTTTAAGGTATCGAAAAATTTACTGGCGTTATTCATAATTCTCGATAACCGATTCTTGTTGGAACCGATGGCCAATGGGGCAGTAAGGTTCTGGAGTGGCGGCCACCAACAAGGTGGACCGATGACCTGGTGAAGGTCGCGGGAAGCCGATGGATGCGGGCGGCGCAAGACCGATAATCGTGTAAAGCCTTGGGGGAGGCCTTTGTCCAACAGTGAACATCTATAGGCTGAAGAAGAAGAAGAAGAAGATTCTTAATTTTATGGAGACTTACTTATACAAACCAACAAAAACCGTTTAGGTTAGGTATACACATGGCCAAATTAAATATGAAATTTTACGTGATCATCAAAGTAACAACACTAATGAATTTTGAAATAATGTTTTTTTCCCACGAATTAATTTCTACTTTCCCAAAATTTAAAAAAAAACTGACAACATCATTTTAGACAGTATTATTTTCAGTGATACGACCCGTGCCACGTGCCCTACCCCCTTTCGCCCGCGCCTATATTGCCTACAGCACATGTATTAATTTACCTCGCTTTTGCCACCTTATGTTAATTTTTTTAGGGGATTGTTTTTAAGTTTAGCTCGGCTTTGTAGGCATTAGGACATCACTGATTGGCTTAATAATAACAACCTTATTATAAACCTGAACAAGATAAAGGTAATGCATTTTTATCAGCGGCGAGAAAATTCTACTGTAAATATTTCATACAGGTGTAATGAATAGAAAAAGTTAGGCATGTCAAGTCCTTGGGTGAAAAAAACGATTGACAATAAACTTACGTGGAAGCCTCATACAGAAGAATTATGCAAGCAACTCAGCCAGTCTGCATATGCACTCTCCCAGTTGTAAAAAAAGTAAATGTTGAAACTTTATTAACAGCATATCATGAACTAGTCGGTTCACTTTTACGATATGGGCTTGTTTTTGGGGGCAGGCCACTAATAGAGATCTGGTTTTCAAAATGCAAAAGCAATGTATAAGGGCAATAAATAAATAAAATAAAAATAAAAAAGCCTTTTATTTCTAAACAGAAGGTAAGTTAGCTAATAGTAATGAATTAGAAAAAAGTTAAAGTAACAATAAACCAACAAAATATTAAATGAGAAAGTAATTAATTAATAATCTATTTTTTTTTTATTATTATTCTTCTTCTGCTAGAACCCCTCTGCAGGTGAAGGCCTCCTCCAAGGATGACCAGTCTTCTCTAGATTTGGCTATTTGATACCAATTTTCACCGGCGACTTTAACAACGTCATCTTCCCATCTTGCACAGGGTCTTCCTCTTCTCCTCTTGCCAAGTGGACCTTTCCAAGCTGTAACTATTTTAGTCCATCTCTGGTCTTTTAAGCGTGCCACATGTCCGGCCCATTTCCATTTTAGAGTCAACGCTTGTTGTAGTCCATCTTTGGCATTTGTTGTTTCTCTTATTTTTGTGTGACGTATTCTTTGAATTTTTTGTATGTTTAACATATAAGGGCAATGTGTAACATTAAAGTAACCGATAGTTGTGTACCTGCCTTTAAATCTCTAAAACTACTTACACTGCCATCACTGTACATTTTGGAAACAGCATTATTTGTGAAAAGTAATTTGCACTTATTTGTCAAATTATCAGATGTCAAAAAAACTCCAATGATTGCTAAATATTTAAATCAGTTGTGTCACACAAAATGTAAAACAGCTGTAATGTACAAAAGTTTCTTTGGCATCGCTCTAGGAATATATAATAAAATACCTGATCAGTTAAAAAAATTACCTGTTCCCAAGTTCAAGAAAACTTTGCAAAGAATTTTAATTGACAAATGTTATTACACGGTTGACGAGTTCTTGAACGATTAAGTTTTTCTAATTACTGTCCTAATTTTTTGACATTCAATTTCTATTTTTTTTTTTTTTTTTGTGTACTTTAATACTATAACTATAACATATTTGTATGTCTCACCAAAGACAAAACATAGCGCACTGTATATTTTGTCTATAAGATCTGTATTACTTTGTTACCTATGTTTTACAAATAATAAATGATTTGATTTGATTTTCTTACATATTGTCGGTACATATTGTGTACCATATATAGACTGATAAGACCATATATATTTTGACAGCTGTCATCTGTCACAGACCACCTACATGGCATCTGTGAGAAAGGTCATGTGCCCAACGTATTTTCGGCGCAACTAATTATATTAGTAAGGCGTCTCTAGATTCTAGCTCCATCCTCTGTGAGATAGGATACTGCAAAACATCAGTTTGATGACTGTTAAAACCCTTTCAGGACTCGTATTGTCCTTCTCCAGATATCGCTCTAGCGCCACACCGTGTAAATCGCACCTAAGATCTATCTTTAAATCTCATTCTTATAAAACGAATTACTATTCCTATGCCTTCTCTGCTATGCTTTAAGAATGTGGAACTCACTCCCGCCTTACCGAGTTAAACTTTAAAGGTTACTTAAATTAGTTTCTTTGCTCGATACCATAAATAATGAAATGAATTCGTTATTACGTTTTTAACTGAACATTTGCTGAACTGTCAAAACGAATGAAATTGCGACTAGTTATCATTTTGCTGGAATTATACGTTCTCAGCACACGTTCTTCGCCTAGATAAATTGTAAAAATTCTTAAAACGAGTGTGCTTATGACCACACGACTGAAGTGAAACTTCTTTCGCACCATCTGTATGTATATATATATATATATATATATGTGTCTACAATATATACATGTATACACATATACATATATTGATTTTCTATAAATATTTAAATTTATTTCATGCTTTCATTTATAAATTAATATTTTTGCATAGACCTCCAACTTAAAAAAAAAAAAAAGTGGATTCCCTCAGGGCCAAAAGGTCGGGCTCCTCCTCCTGATTCAGGGGACCCCAAACTCGGGTAGTCCACGACCTCTGGTTCCCGAGATAATCCACGGGGGGGTGAGGTAACTAAAGGGGGCGGGGGGGGGTAGATTTCGTGGGTTTGCGGGAGGTAGGGGGGAGGGGGAGAGGGGGAAAGGGGAGACGGGGGAAGGGGAGATGGTGGAGTGGATTCCCTCGGGGCCAAAAGGTCGGGCTCCTCCTCCTGATTCAGGGGACCCCAAACTCGGGTAGTCCACGACCTCTGGTTCCTGAGATAATCCTCGGGGGGGTGAGGTAATCAATGAGGGGGGTCGGGGGGTGTTCGCAGCGTCATGTTCTCGAAGAAATTCATAGTTCTTAATCAATCAAGGTACTTAGTTTAATAATTGAGCTTATGAGGCTCGAAAGCAATTTGTACTTTGTGTCCAATTATCGTATTGTGACGATATCTTCTTCTATACTTTCAATTATATCAGAAATGTTCAGCAAAAATATATAAAACAATATAAAAGCCAGAACAGAACGAAATTTATGAAATATTTGTGCTCTTAGGTAATCAATTGTTAACAAATCTTAAAAAGATCCAAAAAATATACATATATTGCCTTCGGCGAGATGCAAACTCACAACTTCATACTCGACTCAATTGTTAACAAATCTTAAAAAGATCCAAAAAATATATATTGCCTTCGGCGAGATGCGAACTCACAACTTCATACTCGACAGGTCATACAATATTTACATGAGCCAACTCCTTGGTTGTAGTACAGACGAAATAGGACTATACTTTGCTTCCGTTCGCCTTGCCCGATCATTTTTTGTAATATTTTTCGTAACGCTTTCGCCAGTTTACTCCCCAAGTCAAGCGTGCCTAAAGAAGTTTCACTTCAAAAAAAATATTTGAATCGTAGATTTATTCTCTGCCTATAGAGATCCACTGCTGGACAAAGGCCTCGCCCAACCTTCACCAAGTCATCGGTCCACCTTGTTGGAGGCTTCACTACGCTGCGTCTTCCGGTACGTGACCGACACTCCAGAACCTTACTGCCCCTTCAGCCCCGCCCATTACCACTAAATTTTAGCGACTCGAAAAGCTATATCGGTGACTTTGGTTCTTCTGCGGATCTCCTCGTTTCTGAAATAATATTTTTGAAGTGAAACTTCTTTACGCACGCTTGACTTGGGGAGTAAGCTGGCGAAAGCGTTACGAAAAGTGATCGGGCAAGGCGAACGGAAGTTAAGTGGGGGATATAAGCACAGAGGCGCCCGTGGCGCGAGCTTGGTAGTACAAGGTCTACAACGAGTTTTTTTTTTTTTCAATAAAAATAGAAGATCTATGCAAAAATATTAATTTATCAATGAAACCATGAAATAAATTTAATTATTTATAGAAAATTAGTATATGTATATGTGTATACATGTATATATTGTACACACACACATATATATATATATATATATATATATACTGACTGACAATATATTATATATACAGTATGTTACGAAAACCCTGTCCGACCCGTGAAGGTATTGTTAGGTATCGATAACTGATTCTACTAATGCCTACATAACCTGGCTAAACTAAAAAAAAATACCCCCTTAAAAATAAATAATTTAAATAAAATAAACGGGTAATTTCATGGCAACACAGGTACAGGTCATGACCTCAGTTGACCTCATGCATGTAGGTATAGGTAGTTTATCCATGTTTATCGACTCTCGAAAGAAACAATGATACTTAGGCAGCTCGTGAAAAGATTTTTTTTTAAGTGCGAAGGTCGTCTGACTCTCTGAATGTATCATTTCATTCGATGAGCACAATGGCTGTGGCGGAGATGTTGTTCCATATTTCGTTCACTAAGAACTGTACAGTAGGCCTAGTATGAGTTTTCATTACGAAACTCGATCGTCTTTATCGAGCGCGTTTGATTCAATGATTGGCCCGCTTCAAGGTCGTAAGAATTCTCAACCAATGAGAGCGCCAAACGCGTTCGATATCGACGTTTGAGTTTCGTATTGAAAAAATGAAAACTCATACTAGGCCTACATGCCTGGCACCTTCGCACGAGATTAGCACGGTGTTTCACAAAGTTAGTCCACCCCTACCAATCCACTGCTCGCCGAACTGATAATGGAGGTACTCACGTACAGCCCGGTACAGGTCGACAAAAATATGGTGGTACACCGTCGTGTCACCACATGAATCAATAAGCAGCTGTCCAACACCTGATCACAACACAACTAATTGCAGAACTACTACCTTCCATCAGCATTTTACATTACGTTAGAAAACGACATGATCACAATACACGAATAGTCTATACGGAAGCAATGTTTATGCGCAACTGATAATTTAAAGTAAAAATGATTTTTATTTTATAAAATAGGTACCTACGCGGCTGGCCTCGCGGCATGCTTTGAGCAAATAGAGATGTGTAAGTAATCAAAATATTGATTTTTCAATCGATACCGATTTATTATAATAGTTTCAATTATCATTCTCGATTCAACATCGCATGGAATTGTTTAGAACTTTTACAGAATTCAAATTAGTTATGTACACTGCTGTAAATGAAAACCATGCCAAAGGTTTAATTTCAGTTTCTGTCTCAATATCGATGATATTGACTGTTAAAATATTTGTAAAATTTTACTAAAATTGTGTTTCATAAGGCCTTCTCGTCTCTGTTTACTAATACTTGTGTTATAATAATATTATTAGTAATTAATCGATAATCAAACAAAAGTACTTTTACCATTGGGTAATCTGTGTTTTTACAACAAATGATAATTATTCAACCAGACACAAATTTCGATTAATAGCGATACAAAAAAATGTTATTACGCAAAAAATAGTACATCTCTAATTATTTCTTTTACGTCGCCGACAACGCTCACGCGCCACGCCGCCAAAGAAATAAAAAATCTAACAAAAGAATGAAAGGAAAGCCGACAGGTATACCGCCTAAAAAGGTGTTGTCATTTTTTTTAAAAATTCCTATTTTTGGGGAAATTCGCGGAAAAAAAAGATTGTTTCAAAATTGATTAGTATTGCTACTATGATGATTATGTAAAATTTTATATTTTATTTGGTCATTTGTTTACCTAACCTTTATTATCGTTATGGGTCGGACAGGGTTTTCGTAACATACTGTATATACATACAGATGGAGCGAAAGAAGTTTCACTTCAGTCGTGTGGTCATAAGCACACTCGTTTTTTTTTTATATATACTATTAGTAAAGGCTAGTCTTTTGATTGATAGTTAAACTCTACCAATGGTTTGAAATAGGAATATATATATATATTATCGTTGTTAATGGTTCAATATTATTAATAAATAAAATAAAAAAACATTGCATGGACTAAAAATTACCTAAAGATACATTTAAAAAAAATATCCAGTAATTACATAACTATTACTAACACTTGGTTGAGTTTCACTACGGATTAAAAAAGGGTCTCCAAGTACCTATAGGTACCTATTTCTTTTTTATTTTATTGTACCATAAGGCCAGGACAATAAAGATGAAATTGCAACTTAAGAACACTCTACCTTCTCCTTCTAAAGCTAAACAGAAACCTAAAAACTAATGGAACTATTTATATTACTAATTAAATACTAACTCGTACACTATAATGCACATTCACACTATCACACACACACTTACAAACTCAATCACATACATTGCATAAGCACGCAACTCTTTGTTAGTTTTACGTTATTTTTGTTTTATGTTAATCCATTTCTTTTGCTTATGTTCTTTCATATTCTTTGTTTTTGTTCTTCAATTGCATCCCAATTATGATGGTAAGCGGCAGAGCGGAGTATACATACCTAAGACAAGCACCTTCTTGCTTAAAAGGTCATCTTCAATTCAGATGTATTTTTCATTGTATGTAATTGCTGCAGAGGTATAAGACAGAGGAGTGAAGTTCACTCATCCTTAGAAACCAAAACTCATCCATAGAAAATTGAGGATCCTCCGATCAGACGGGTGTTATGTCTGGCGGGCATTTACTCAACGGTTGATGTTGGGAAAGTATGCACGGTAAACTATGCTTACTAGATATAGAATTTGTGTGACGTCGAGATGACGCATTGTTTGTTTGTACCATTTACATACTTCACCTCCTTTTTGAGGTATAAGCTTTTAAAACTAGCTGTACCTAACTACAATGTATGTAGGTACGTTATATCTAGCTGCACTAACAAAACGTTCTACGCAATTTTGTACAAAGTAATGTATTTAAGACACGTGGAAAACTTTAGTTGCTGTAATTCCTTTACTTCCTCGCTTGTTTTATTGACTAACAAAACATACAACAATATTGCTAGTTTTTATTATTTCTTAGTTCTACTATTCACAAGACATTCAAATTTTCTGAATTTCGTTTTAAAAGTCATTTACTATTTATGACTTAAATATTTATCTAAATTTTATTTAGATAAATATTTACCTAGGTATAATTTAAAAAAGGAATAAAATTTGATTGATCTGATCAGTTTTGAAAATATGTTTTCACATAAGCGGCACGTATTTTCGACAAATACGTAGTTTAGTCTGATGTTGACCCGTGCCGCTCCTGTATAGGCACACTTAGTTTACCAAATGATTGCAAAGAAATATTTTTGTCATTGGCGTTTTATATCTAATTCAAGAATGTTTTACTGAGTTACTATTGGACCCAATAGTAACTCAGAAAACACTAATGAGAAATTGATAATCTCCTGACCCCATGCCCCTAGAATCATCTAATTATCTTGGAAGATTCTGAGAAGAATATATTGATATATATTCTTCTCAGAATCTTCAGACACACGAGTAGGGCTACCTTATAATTACAAAATAGTGCTTGGCCGCAATCCCGCCTGATGGTAAGCAGTCGTGATGCAATTGTTGATGATAAAGCTAGTTTATTAATAGCCTATTCACTCAAAAACACTAAGTGAATAGGAAGGAAGACGGCAGTTGAGCGAGATGATGCAATGTTAAACTCAACAACACGACCAACAGGCAACAATGCTGCGCCAGAAGGAGATTGATCTGCAGACCCTCCACGACCAAACTCCCGACACAACAACATTAGGCGCATCGTAGGTACCGGGCACATATTACAACACAATTCCTCAGACCCGTCCTCCGTACTGCTTTACCAGACATCAGCCGGTACACGACGAATCGCTTGGCGGCAAGAATTTATTTGGTGGGTGATAATTTCTCCCGGCAGCAGATGTCATGGCTTACCACCGTGAAAATTATAATATATCTTCATAATTCGTTATTTGAACACTATCGCCTGCGCAGTCGCCGACATACAGCTCTCTTTTTCTTGTAATATGCTTACTTTTTGCAAGCTATTCGTTTATTTATTAGAAAACGTTTTTTTTAGAAAATTATAAACAAACAAATGAATAAGAGCGTTTAAAAAAAAATAAAAAGGAAAAATGCCGATGCTGCAAAATAATCGTGTATGCGTTTAGTTTTATATAGAGTTTATAAAGTTAAATATGTATATTATTTTATATTTGTTTTTATTGTTTAGTATTATCATATTTTATTATGGGCGTTTGTTGCCTGAGCCAATTAAATAAATAATATTATTTAACTTAATTGTTCAATTTCTTGTTTCAATAACTTTGTCTCGTTCGGACTCTGTTGTATTCATAACTGGAACATTATTTTTACAAAAGAAGATGAATTGTGCCTCTTGTAGCAAAAAGGTCGATGCTGGAGACCTTATTAAGTGTACAGGATGTAAATCAGCTTACCATTACAAGTGCCTCAACATTACCAAGAGTGCACTGTTAGACACGAAGCGCAATTTTAAATGTGAAACCCGTTGTAATATAACATTACGTGTTCGGGTAACGGATGATACCCCAGTCAGGGGTACTCGCGTGGATGTAGCTGAAATGGAGACCAATAACCAGTCTCCAGAGGTAACTGGACAGCGATCCCTAACATCGGGTGAGTCTGATTGTGTCAAGGCCCTAATGGAACAAGTTCATGGGGTCATCATGACTAAATTGAGTTTACTTGAAACAAAAATACTAGAGGAAATAAAGGCTTCTGTTACCTTACTGATAGTCGAGAACAATAATTTAAGGCAGGAATTACAGGAAAGTAATAGAAAATGTATAGCCTATGAGGAGGAAATTAATACATTAAAATCGGATAACCAAAAAAGGATGCAAAACGTCAAAAATACTAAGAAAATTGTTTGTAATAATCTGCAACAATCAGCTGATGCGTCTGGTTTAAAAAATGGTTCAACCACTGCAAGGCCGGTATCATTAACGGACGGCGGCAGCGTTGATGTTGTCGCCAGCAGCAACCGCGTACAAAGGAGGGAGGCACAATTGCAAGTGTCGACTTATGCGGCGGTGACTAGTAAAACAGCGAAAACGGATATTACCACGGTTGATCATGATAATTGGACTGAGGTTAAAAGTGTAAGGAGGAAGAAACCAATTATAAGAGGTGGTAATACTTCAATTTCAGCATTAAAAGCAGTTGAGAGGAAGAAATACCTTCATGTATGGAGGTTGGACAAAAGTACCAGCGAAAAAAGTTTGCAGGATTACATTATAACCATACTCGGTACGGACTCGGATATAATAATAGAAAAAATAAAACCTAAAACTGAGAGAGACTATGCATCTTTCAAAATTGGTGTAACAGAAAGTGACTTCGTAAAACTTAGCGACACATCTGTGTGGCCGTTGAATGTGGAGTTTAGCGAGTGGGTCTGGTTTCGTCGCTCAACCAAACCGACACAACAGGAAACCACGTAGAAATATTAACATCTTGTATCAGAACGTGAGAGGACTTCGAACTAAGATTAATCAATTAACATCATTATTGCAGTCATCTGCAAGGGAATTATTCGCATTCACGGAAACAGGTTTAAATGATGGCATTCAAAATGCGGAATTTATGCTCCCTGGATACCAAATATTAAGATGTGATCGCGCAGACGGGCGTAAGCATGGGGGCGTGCTTTTAATATCTACACCGCGCTTTGAGCTGCGGCAAGTGTCGATGCCGGACGATATTGATATAAACAATCATAGGTTTGAGTTACTTTGTGCTACGGTTTATATGAATAAGCGATTAGTACTGGTATGTTGTGTAGTGTATATTCCACCTCAAACTGATGAGTCTGAATACATGATACTATTCAATATATTGGAAAAACTATGTGTCCAATATTGTCATAAATTAGTTATCTTAGGAGATCTTAATTTATGTTCATGTAATAAAAATATTTCTAATTATTATGATTATTTCATGGCCTTTTGTGAATTCACTCAATATAACGGTATACCAAATTGTAACGGAAGACAGTTGGACATGGTGTTGAGCGCGCGTTGTGGCGTGTCAGTGATCGCGGCGGACGAATGCATGGAGCCTGTGGATGTGTACCATCCACCGCTCGCTGTTCAGGTTAGCATTGGCGCGTCGCAGTCGGCACCGCCGTCTCCCCACGCGTATGCGTCACCACCATCGATGGCGCCGTCTCACGAGCGCGCGCCACACACTAGTCACTCGTGGAATTTTCGCAAAGGTAATTTAATTGATTTATATGACAAATTGAGTAAAATAGAGTTCACTGAAATGTTTTCTTTGAAAGACTCTAATTTAATGTTAAATGTATTTTATAACAACATTTATAAAGTGTTTGATGCTTGTATACCAAAAAGAATTAAAACATCTAGCCCTAGCAAGTATAGTTATCCAGTTTGGTATACTTCAGATATTATAAGAAATATAAAACTTAAACATATATTACATAAAAAATATAAATCCAGTAAATTACATAGTGATTATGTATTGTTCGCACAGTGCAGGGCGAGCATAAAAACTGACATATCTCGTGCACATAAGCAGTATCGAGATCGCTTACAAACGCAAATGAAAAGTGATCCCCGAGCATTTTGGAATTACATGAGATCAAGGAGGGTAAGTTTGAATAAACCTAAGTTGATAATTGACGGACGAGTTTTGCCAGATGAGGAATGCGCCAATGAGTTTGCTAGATTCTTTCACTCTGTCTACAATGTGAAGCCGGCTGTGTTAGATGTGGCGGCAGCAAGCGCGACAGCGTCACCAAATTTTTGGACTCACCTGGCTCCTCTGGGATCTGCCGATGTTCTGCGTGCTCTGACTCGTTTGCTGCCGAAGTACTCCGTAGGACCGGACGGTATTCCATCTTTTGTATTCAGGGACTGTCGCATGGTTTTGGTTAAACCTTTACTATGCATATTTAATACCTGCATTGAGACGGCTACGTTTCCAGATTGCTGGAAACTCACACGAGTGGTACCAGTACCGAAGGGTACTGGTGGTTCAGGACCAAGCGACTATAGACCCGTGGCGGTACTAAGTACTCCGGCTAAGGTGTTTGAGGCGGCCATTCACAGTTCGATATACCCTCAGATAAGCGCCCAATTGTCCGAAGCACAGTACGGCTTCCGCCCTGGGCGGGGGACAACAGGCAATTTATTGAATCTGATGACAAATCTGGTACCCGCGGTAGATGCTGGTTTGCAGGTGGATGTCATCTACTTTGATTACAGAAAAGCATTTGACACTGTTGATAATGACATCCTCCTGAGGAAACTAGCTGACGTGGGTTGCACGCCGCATACTCTGGCATTCTTTGCGAGTTATTTACGGGATAGGTGCCAGTATGTGGACTGTGGGGGAAGATTTTCCGAGCCATATTTTACTTGGTCAGGCGTGAGCCAGGGCAGTAATTTGGGGCCGTTGCTTTTCATATTAATGATTAATGACCTGCCAGGCATAGTCACTAAGTCAACGCCATTGTTATTTGCTGATGACATGAAATTAATCAGAGTGGTTGAGCGGAACGACGATCATGAAACACTGCAGCGAGATATTGATGGTGTTGTGAAATGGAGTCATGATAATAAACTGTATTTTAATGTATCGAAATGTTCCGTGCTTACTTTCAGTCGCTCACGTAGTCCACAACAACACGATTACCATATGGAAGGGATGCCGTTGCGACGCGTAACTGATGTTAGAGACTTGGGGGTTCAGTTTACTGCCGACTTGACCTTTCGTAAGCATATCACAAATGTTTGTAAAAAAGCATTTCGTAATCTCGGTTTTTTATTGCGGCAAGCATCGGATTTTACAAATATTTTAGCGTTAAAAGCCCTGTACGGGGCTCTCGTGAGAACTCATCTAGAACACAATGCAGCGATATGGTCACCGCATGAGTATAAATATAAGTTAATGTTGGAACGGATCCAAAACAAATTTCTTAGATTTATGTACCTTAGGCAATATAGGGTATATCCGGGATACCCACTTCTCTATCCTACATCATTTGTGTTGGGTATGGTGGGCTATGAAAGTTTGGAGGCTAGAAGAGAAGTGACCCTGGCCCTATATGTATTTAAAATCCTTCGAGGCATGGTTCATGATCGGGCCGTTTTGTCACTGATAAATTTGTGTGTCCCGGATGAATACATAGGGCGACGGAGACGGCCGCCACTCCTGGTGGTGCCGCATGCGCGCACAAACTTGTTGCAACTTGCGCCACTGACACGTACGCTGCGTGTGCTCAACACGGTGTCCACTCGAGTCGATATATTTTCGTGCTCAGTTAGTGTGTTCACAAAGGCCATGTATTCTGTTGTATTTGAATTGCATTAAGTGAGTGATCATGAGTTGCATACACATGATCACTTACTGATTTATTTTTATTTTTTTTTTATGGGTATGTGCATATTGTAATTTATTGTATTGTATTGTATGTGTATAGTTAGATATAAATATATTTAAATGGTACAACCATTGCATTAGGTTAAGTTTACCTGTAATGATGGCTGTATATGTTAATAAATAAATAAATAAATAAATAAATAAATTAAATCTGTGACAAAAATTTACACCTTGATTCAATTCGTCACATCACATCGCCTAACCGCGCTATTATTTTGTATTAGCTTATTGTTTATTCTACCATTTTCTTTTTTTTTTTCATTCCCTGATCTCCTGAGGGAGTTTGAAAAATCACACCAGGAGGAAAGCCATATTCCATTTTTAAAAAATATCATTCAGCCTTTCACGGTAATTTGGCTGTTAAATGCAGACAATACTTTTTAAAACCCTACTGATCCAAGATTAGTGTATTCTAAATAAAGAAATAATAAAAAAAACAAACAAACTCTTTAATATACTAATAATGAATATTATTGTTAGTTTAAATTGGTACATATTAATACGATAACAAAACATCTTCTTGAACGTAATAATATACCTAGATAGTACATTAATAGGTCAGACCGGATTATTAACATGCAAAAAAAAACCCCGCGGCAAATACGCGGTACATTCGTCCAGTCATCTGGCATTGACATTGATTTTATTATCACTGCAAAACAGACCATATGTCGTTGAGATAAGAGTTACAAGAATGTTAATTAAATAATCGTCTGGCGTGTTTACGTTCATACATAAAGATACAGCTATGTGGGTCGCACGTGTTTTAGTTGTTGTTTTGTGTTTTGTGATTATTACTGTAAATGGCAAAATATTTGAAACACGGTGTAAATTAGTAAGAGAATTATTAAAGATTGGAATGCCTAATGATATGTTTTTGGGACAATGTAAGTAAGAATTGTTATTAATAGTATCTTTCACTTTCATCATCATCATCAATTCAGCCGAAAGACGTCCACTACTGGACATAGAATCTCCACGATGACCGATCCTGCACCTCCCGCATCCAGTGGTCTTTCTCTTTAAACCATCTTGAATTTATACACTACTGACCTATAAAATCGTTCTAAAAATGTGAACATGTGAATCTTTTGCTATCATAAATCAATTACAATGCGTTAATCGGGCAAAAACTCAAAAATGGCAGGAACGATTGTGATGAAATTATGTGAAATGTTGTTAAGTGTGCACTAGATATAGAACTTAACTAAAAAAAAAAATAACATCGCAATGCATTATCTTGTTCCTAATAAAACGAAAGAGAGCTTAAATAATATAGCAAAAAGATTTCTAATTAATCTCCTAAATAGGAGGAAAATTTGTTCAAAATTCTCATTGGGCAAATTGGCATTGGCATTGGGTTTTCGTAAATTCAAAAAATTAAATTGGTTTCGACCCAGAAAGAACAGTGGTGATGTAGGAAGGAATTCCAAGATCTTATTAAGTGAAATGATGATATAGATACTGTACAGACGAAAGCACATCATAGGTACTACTACAATCTGTCAGATTTATTTATTAGATTTTCAATTTTATCTCTAAAGGATTAAGGCTCAAGGTTGATTGGTAATATTTGTTCATATTAGTTTCGGATAGCTTAAACTGCTGCATGAATATTCTGTACAATGCATGAATATTTCCCTTGTTATCCTCATGAAGTCATTCTTTAATCGTCATTTAGAATTACGTCTTACGGGTATGTATTTTGTTTCATTGTAAGGCTGATGAAATGAAATGAAATCGTTTATTATGCAAGTAATTTTTTTTAAACAAGCATTTCCTAACTTACTACATCTGAGAAGAAAAGCCGAAACAAACTCAGGAATAATCGTCTTTTTTCAAGTCCAGACATTATGATAATAGCTAGATTCAATATTGTTCATTATATAGAGACGTTAGCAAGTCAAGTCCTCCGCTTTGTTTAAGTACATAATACATAATATAATTGCATAGTAATGTATTATTTCTAGCTGCTCCCCGTGGTTTAACCCGATCCTATGGAAATAACCAGACAAAATCCATATAACAGATATTTTATAATCCACTTGTGTGTCAAATTTCAGACAAATCCATTCAGTAGTTTTTGCCTGAAAGTGTAACAAACATTCATCCAAATTTTCAAGTTTATTTTATTTTATTTTTTTTATAAATTATAAACCAGCGCTTGACCGCAATCCCGCCGCGGTAAGCAGTGATGCGATCGTTGATGGTAAAGCGCGCTAGTTTATTAAGAGCCTATTCACTCTAGCCTTGAAGACACTCAAATTGTAATGTGACGGAAACACCAACGCCGGCAAATTGTTCCAGTCCCTCGATGTACGCGGTATAAAGGAGGAAGCAAAACGCTTCGTCCGGATCGCAGTGGTGTCAACAACGTAAGGGTGGAAACTCGCCGTACGACGGGTCGTCCGATGATGGAACGGAGTTGGGGGAATTAAATTATGTAATTCCCTTGTACACTTACCAGAATGCATCCTATAGAAGACCGAAAGGCTGGCTACTCTACGCCTGTGCTCCTCTGGTTCAGCGGAGACAGGATGAGTAGGCAAGAGGCAGTGACGGCTTTGAGGCTCCGATCCGGGCACACATCGCTCAATAGCTTAGGATTTATTATTCACAAAGTCGATTCACCAAACTGTACCGCCTGTGGAGTCATGCGCATCATATCCTTGCCGAGAGTGCTCGTTTGGTAATCCAAAGGCGTTAAGCCTTGCTGTCACTTGTAATGTAGGCTTCTATGATAGTACTCTGACTTTTGTCAGATGAGGCTAGAACACTTTATACTGTTGTAATTATGGATATAAACTTATGGGTAAACTAGTTAATTATAACTTATAGTAATTATTTATACATATTAATCGGCATGATATATTCTGTACAGAAAAAAAAACCATTACATGAATAAAGAAAATATATTTGACAAAATTTATTGCTGCAAAACACTTGTGCTTCGTGTCGTGAGCTCGATTCCCGCACGGAATTAATATTAATATGTATAATTAGTTGCTCCGGGTCTGGTTGTTTATGTATGTGACTGTATGTTTGTAAAGGCACCCACTATACAGGAGTTACCTACAGGGAGACACGTTTCTTAAAAAAAAAAAAATACCTATAATTGTTATGTTACGATAATTATTGTGTAAGAAATAAGCTGGTTATTTGCTGTGATAAATAACTGACATTAATTCAATAAATATATCCATCGTTATGAATGCGCCAGAAGGATCAGAATGACAATATATACGTTCAATATATACAGAGCGGTGCTGACAATACGACAATAAAAGTAAACACGAACAATGCTGGTTCATAGGAATGATCCATACCCATAGAAAAAAACCTATGATCAAAAATAAAAAAAATGAAAATTTGAAATAAACTAAATCGCATAACATTGCAAACGGAATAAAACGTCCTTTAAAAATATTGGTTCACTGTCCTCCGATCGGCGACAGCGCGATCCTGTATTGACTTGCTTTTTTCGCGCCATTATTATTAAAGTTTGGTACCGCAGGATGCGGCAGTCATTAACCTGTAAGCGCTTCCTTATCTATATGAAAATTTGACAGGTTGACAGCGGATCCCATAGAACTATCTATCACCAAAAGAAGCCAGTGCAACTTACGTGGGTTCCGTCGTCTCGGCAATCCTGGCGCGCTCGCAAGCGCGGGGGCCTGGCTGTTCGGGTTCAACGCGATGATAGTTGTCAACTGTCAATCTTGACAGTTACACATATACAGATACACCAACAAAACAGAAACGCAAGCGAGTGCAGCCAGCATTACAATTAGTGAGAATACAATTCCATGGGCCCAAACACATTTTTTTTTTGGGATGGGAAATCATCAAATGACTTCCCCGCTCTTGGCGGAGCGGAAAGGCGTGTCAGACTTTTACTGACTAAAACCCTCCCGTGTTTCTTCACTTGCCTGTGCGCCGGGGCCACGGTTTCTTTTTTAACCAACCCGCAACCCTGACCCAGTAGGCATCGGTCTTCGTGGACCCCGTCACGATGTGCTGACATCTCTTTGAGGAAATAAGAGCCTCCGGCAGGAGGCATTTGGACCCCCTAGATTAGGGAGGTGCCGCCTCATGGCAGCCCCGGCCCGTTCCAGTCTGGGTGCCAAACGTCGGAAGTGCTCCTCGAAGTTCCACCGGCTGTCGAGGACGAGTTCCAGGTACTTCATCGTCGACTCGACGCCGATGTGAACCCCTCCTACCGTTATGTGGGAACCCGACGGTGGAGCATTTTGCGGACCATGAAAGCACATAGCCTCGGACTTCTGCAGGGCCACCTCCGGTCCCAATTATCCTGTATCCTGTTGACGATTGTCGCAATACCGAGGGTCGCTGCGTCAGCCGCCGCCTGGTACGGCCTTCTTTGTGTCAGAACTAGCATGTCGTCAGCGTAACAAACTGCGCTGACGCCGATAGGGAGGTCGGCGCGCAGCACTCAGTCGTACACGATATTCCACAGATGCGGTCCCAGGACCGATCCCCGTGGAACACTGCACGACATCTCTCGCGGGTTCCATACTCCTTGGTGACCGGGGTAGATTACGGCCCTGTACTTCAGATACGCCTCGACCACTCGACAGAGATAGGTCATCCGGTGATACCGGAATGCCTCCCTAATGCAACTCCGGGGTAGGGTGTTGAAGGCGTTGTCTTGGACAACAACAACCCTACCCTGGACCACAGCATGTCGTGAGGGCTCGCACGCGCATGTTGGCGTCTACCGTAGAGCGCCCCCTGCGGAAGCCAAACTGGCTCTGTATGGTCTGCAATGACTCTTTCGAAGAGCTTGCCCACCAAGTCGAGCAGTACAATGGGCCGGTAAGCGGATGAAGAGTCCGCAGGAAACACGTGGTAGGTCATAACATCGGCCGCCGGCAGGAGTTACCACCCACCAGACAAAGCCTTGCAGCCAAGCGATTTGTCGTGTTCCGGCATGATGTCTGGTGAAGCCTTACGGAGGACAGGTCTGAGCAGTTGTGTTGCGATGTGTGCCGGGTACGATGCGCCTAATGTTGTTGTGTTGGGAGTTTGGTCGTGGAGGGTCTTCAGATCAATCTCCCTTTGGCGCAGCATCGTTGGTCGTGTTTTTGGGTTTAACATTGCATCACCTCGCTCAACTGCCGTCTTCCTTCCTATTCGCTCAGTTTTTCTGAGTGAACAGGCTCTTAATAAACTAGCGTGCTTTACCATCAACGATCGCATCAGTGCTTACCATCAGGGGGGATTGCGGTCAAGCGCTAGTTCATAATTAAAAAAAAAAAGACCTTACCTTCATAAGAAAGTAATCATGAGAGGCTCGAGCGCGGGCCACTGAACAGGCTGACACGGTAAGAGTACATATTCAAAATCAAGAGCAGTGGCGCCCTAGTGATATCGGCCGCGAGTTGCAAGTTGTAGGCCATAGGTTCGAAACCCATGAGGCACTTTATGTAAATTATTTTACCACCACCGCTCTCAAAACGGGGAAGGAAAACATCGTGAGGAAACCAGAATGTCCTAGAGCCAAAACTTCGAAGACATGTGACATCTACCAACCCGCACCGGGCCCGCGTGGTAGATTACGGCCCACTCCCTCTCACTAAGGGAAAGCCTGTGTCCCTGAAGTAGGAACATTATAGGCTGATTATATATGTGTGATGAATATAAATTACGATTGGCCTAGTTCTGTTCTGTCTCCTGCTTGTTATGGAGGGAAGTGGAAAAAAAATATTTTTCTTACTCCCCTGCTACCGCTATTCTTTTCTGATTAATTTCGTTGCGGGACCCAAGACAGTTGAATCGTTTCTCCGGGACCCGTCTAGCTTCATTTCTCGGCGTTTTTCTGGCGGTCTCAACCGTTGATTCTGGCTTTCAGGAGTTGCAGTGAGTGGGAAAAGTGCGGCGGGTTTTGTTTCAAAAAAAAAAAAAAACAAATTCAAATATTTTTTTACAAAAAAAAAAAAAACTAGGAAACAATTCTATGTAAAAGTTATTGTGCCATAAATGTACGCTGGGCTGGGGTTTAGAACCATTTGCTGAATTCACGGTTACGGTTTGAGCTTCAATGTTCCTATCAACCTCTTTTAATAGTACGTGCACTCAAGCTATTAATAGGAATAACTTTTGTAGTTATACATAATAGCAAAAAAAAAAAACAAAACTCAAAGCTCGCTTCAAAAACAAGAGGTTTAACGTTCTATTATAATAATTTCACTAAGTATTATAATTAGAAAAACATAGTCAAAGTGCATTTGTTTTTTTTATGATTATGCACTAATTTATAGTGCTAGAGTCTAGCACTGGTTTTCATCAGGCGAGATTGTGGTCTAGCAGCTAGACCACAATCTCGCCTGATGAAAACCAGTGATACAATCGTTTATGATAAAGCGCGCTAGTTTATTAAGAGCTTTAAAAACATTTAAATTGTAGTCAGAGGGAAACACACACACGCCGCTGGAAAATTGTTTCAGTCCCTCGATGTACGCGGTATAAAAGACGAGGCGAAACGCTTCATCCTTATCGTAGTGGTGTCAACAACATAAGGATGGATACACGCAGTATGTTAGGTCGTCCGTTGTTGGAACGGGGATGGGGGACTTAAGTCATGGAATTCCCTCGCACACTCTAAAAAATGCATCCTATAGAACACAGACAGGGTGGCTACTCTTCGCTTGTGCTCCAGGTTTTGGAGACTGTTTTGAATCAAATAGAAGAAGTGTGATTATGTAGTGAAGTATGTAATACTTATGTGACGTAAAAAAAAAGCGCTTTTCATAATCCTACTTATACAGGGTGTATCTGACATCGTAACGCAAACTTCGTGAGAAGGCTACACCGCATGCCACTAATAAAATTATGATAGTCATTTATATCGTTAATGAACGGTTACAGAATTCACAGTGTTTAAAAAAATGTGTCGGCTCGGTCTTTGAACGTTGCATGCTTGTCGCCGTGCGGGTTTGTAGGTATGACGTTGATCCCTGATGTGAACTCTATTAAATCAGCTGATAAGATAGTTTTTCGAGTTTTGTTCACATTGCGCTTTTTGAGTAATTAGCGAATTAATTAATTTTTACTTTAAAATCTTATTGGATTATGAACGGTCTAAAGTGAAAGAAACTGCATATGTTTTTTTTTAATCATGAAAATGCCGATGAAAAATTCCACCACTGGGGGGTTCAGAATCATGTCCTGGATCCATGGTACTCGTTTGTGCGTCGATGTCAGATACACCCTTTATAATAAATGAGAAAGTTAAGGAGGATGGATGTTTGTGACTCGTTCATGCAAAAACTGCTGAACGGATTTGGAAAAGAAGTGGCTTTGAAGTGGCAGTGGGCAGGGCACATAGCAGGCAGTGCCGATGGCTGTTGGGGCAGAAATGCTCTTGAATGGCGACTACGTACCGGCCAGCGCAACGTCGGACACCCACCGACTAGGTGGTCGGACGACCTGACCAAAATCGCCGGGAAGCGCTGAATGCAGGCCGCGCCCAACCGCTCTTCTTGGAAATCCTTGGGAGAGCCCAAGAATTTCCCATAAGAACACAGAACTGCTGGACATAGGCGGAGGCCTATGTCCAGCGGACTTCATGTACCTGACATGATGATGATGATGGATTTGGAATAAAAATGGCACACTGATAGATTATAACCAGGAATAACACATAGAAAACTTTGATTTCGATATTAGCACGGGATCGAACTGGCCTCCCGCATCCAGCGGTTTCCCGCGACCTTCACCAGGTCGTCGGTCCACCTTGTCGGGGTCTACCCACGCCGCGTCTTCCGGTGCGTGGTAGCCACTCGAGAACCTCTCGGCCGTACATATTTATATACTAGTACATAATTTTTTCCTTCACGAAATACCTTGTTATACGCCACCTGTTAGTATTTTTAGAAATATTTATAAATAAACCAATAGTGGCATATATATTAACTACGTGTATCGAAAGGCATATCCCTATTTTTCTTTCGTCAAATCAAGCTTAGGTATTTAAGCGCCGGAATGTCCGTCCTCTAACTATCACATACCGAGACTTATAAGTGAGTTATAGGTTGTTATGAAAGCCCAAAAGTCTGACCACTGGGCTTGCCAATAGGCATTCACAGTAACTGGGTTGGTGGAAACAGATAGGCAGCCAATCCCGATAAAGTATTGGTATCAGCATTTAATTATACTGGAAGCTTAACCTATCATTGATAGAAAAACTCTGGTGGCCTGAATTTAGGGCTTTGGACAACCCGTAAAGACTGTCCAGGGTTCACGAATGACATTGGGACAAACGGTTTTACAGCAAACTAGCTGTTGCCCACGACTCCGTCCGCGTGGACTTCAGTTTACAGGAATTATGGGAGCAATATGTACGCCCGCGTTCACTCCTGTTTTCGCAACATTTTTTGTTACTGCTCTGCCTCTATTGGTCATAGCGTGATCTTATATAGCCTATGTCCTTTCTCAGGCTCTAGAATATCTGTGTAGCAAATTTCAATACATTCGGTTCAGTAGTTTTGGTGTGAATGCCGGACAGACAGACAGACAGAGCTACTTTCGCATTTATAATATTAGTATGGATAAACAGCACCCTTATTGCGTTACGCACTATTACTATCGGTTGGAATTATTTTGAAGCGTATTGCTAAATCATTGCTCCATATGTTCAAAAATGTATCTGCTCAACAACATATATATATATATTTTTTAATAATTTATAAACCAGCGCTTGACCACAATCCCGCCTGATGGTAAGCAGTGACGCAATCGTTGATGGTAAAGCTCACAAGATTATTAAGAGCCTATTCACTTTAGCCTTGAAGACACTCAAATTGTAGTCCGACGGAATCACCGCCGCAGGCAAATTGTTCCAGTCCCTCGATGTACGCGGTATAAAGGAGGAGGCGAAACGCTTCGTCCGGATCGTAGAGGTGTTAACAACATAAGGGTGGAAACTCGCCGTACGACGGGTCGTCCGATGGTGGAACGGAGATCTGGGAATTAAATCGTGCAATTCCCTCGCAAACTCCCCAAAATGTATCCTATAGAACACCGAAAGGCTGGCTACTCTACGCCTGTGCTCTAGGCTTTGGAGACCAACTTTAGTTAAATCAGGGTCACCAATCAGCCTCTTCGAACGCCTCTCCACTGAATCCAAAGTGGCCAGGTGACACTTAGCAGCACCAGCCCAAATGTGGCTGCAGTACTCCACACACGAACGGACTTGTGCTTTGTACAACATTAGAAGCTGCCCTGGTGTGAAGTACTGCCGGACCTTTGCGATAACGTAACAGATCTAGGTGAATTATCAAAATGAAACCCATTACTACTGACAGTCATCATCATCATCTCAGCGTTAACTTTCAGGTAGCTTTTCAGCTTTGGAGTCTGGGGTCCGCTTTCTAATTGCTGATTTTGGCTAAACTTCGATATTTGCCGTGAAGCGACTGCCGTCTGATCTCCACAACCCGAAGTCGATATCTAAGCATTGCAGTTAAAGCAATTGTTAGACTTTTGAGGGCTCTAACAACCCGTAACGACTGCCACTAGATGTTCGTATGACAACCGGGACCAACCGCTTAACGTGCTTTCCGAGGCACGACCAGACCGGTGCAAATATTCATATTCATGCATACACATATTTGCACTGTGCGGGGATCGAACCCGCCACGGAGGCTGTCAACATTACTACTGACATTGTTTTACGCAATTACCCTGCAGGTTAACGTTTTCACTCATTAACCGATCAATCGCTGCTAATCTGATAAATAGACATGTGTGTGTGACCTTGATAATACATTACTTAGTTCCATTTTGAAGTCTTTTAAAATATGAAACCATTAGTTATACAAATTCTAATTGTACTTAGTAAATCACTTTCACTCAATTTAACAAATTCTCTCTAAATTCAACATAAATAATTCTGCTGTTGCTAGAAATTCTAGCTTAGTGATGTAGTTTTGAAACTCTATTAAATTATCATGAATTCAAACTGTTTGACAATTACGCAGCATCGAAATTAATGTAAAACAAAACGATCGACAATTTATACTCCAAATACTTGTGTATACAAAATGATATTCAAATGTCATTTTATCATTGAGGTAGAGGGTACACTTCGCATACAGGAAGATACTTAATAGATGCACCAGATATTATACCTACATAACGTAGGCGATTATAGTAAACTAGGTGATCCGTGCGAAGTAATCGCATGATATTTTGAATCGTATATTTTCGGTAAATCACCGAAATGTGATTAATTTCTATATTTTTCCGCTGCAGAGCTCCAAAAAAGCTTTAAAATGATACCCCATTTATGTATGTTGATAAAGTATGAAGAAAGTTATGACGTACCGACAAAAAAGACTTGAGAATTAATATACATGTGGTATATACACAAGGTAGACTGATGTCCTGGTGAGGGTCGCGGGAAGCCGATGGATGCGGGCAGCACAAGACCGGTCATCATGGCCGATGGATGCGGACAGCACAAGACCGGTCATCATGGAAAGCCTTGGGGGAGGCCTTTGTCCAGCAGTGGACATCTATAACCTGAAGAAGAAGATTGTCTAGTAGCTTGTTTGACTAATTACGTAGGCCTCTCTTGACCTAATACATATGTATCTGTTTTTTTAAAAAAACGTGCCCTATACTAGGAATTTCTCCTGTATCGTGGATTACATACACAAACATCCAGACCCGGAACAACTACTTGTGGGTCATACAAACATTTGTTGCATGCGGGTATAGAACCAGCGACAGCTTAGCTAAATCATTACGCTTACCGTGCGGCGTGCAGTCTATTTGATAATAATAATCATTAAAAAAATCTGGCAGCCAGTCTTACTAAACGGTATCGTATTACCCAGTAACTGAGTTTTGGAGGTCACATAAAATATTGGAATTCAGCTGTAACCAGTTAAATTGGTAGCCGACTCCAACAAACACAGTTTGGAAAAGGCTATAATAGATCATGAAGCGGATATAAAAAAAATATAGATTATAATTGCAGTAGGGTTTTTCAAAGAAGACCATTAATTTAATAATTAGTTTATTAAAAGCCTATTCACTCAGAAAAACTGAAGGAAGGAAGACGGCAGTTGAGCGAGATGATGCAATGTTAAACCCAACAACACGACCAACGATGCTGCGCCAAAGGGAGATTGATCTGAAGACCCTCCACGACCAAACTCCCAACACAACAACATTTGGAGCATCGTACCCGGCACACCACGCAACACAACTGCTGAGACCCATCCTGTTTAAAAAATGTGTCTGCTCAACAACGTAAATAACGCAATGAATGCTATTGAATAGGGATGTATCCAAGATATGAAAATCAAAAAAATAATTAGTCCGTCTTACAGATAATAAAAAAAATTAAGACCCGTATTTTTTATTTTGTCGTAATTACCAAAAACTACTGAGATATAGCGTATTAAAGTTACAGAGTGGGGGCTAATTACGTCACGCCGTTCTATATTTTGCACCATGGCGTGACGTCATGCGACATTTCAAATCAATATATCTTCCTAAGTATTTGAATAAAATAAAAAATAAAAAATACGTGTTCAATATTTTTTATAAAGCTATCTGACGGACATTAAATTATTTTTTAGGATACAAGCCAATTGTCAGAATGAAACTCACTACTACCGAGAGTGTGTTACCCAATTACCCCGATGTTCATAATGTGGGAAACATTTTAAAGCATTTTACTAATCTATGGCTCCATATGTTTGTAAAATGTATCTGCTCAACAACGTAAATAACGCGATGAATTCTATTGAATTGTCAAAATGAAACCCACTACTACCGTGAGTGTGTTACCCAATTACCCCGATGTTCATAGCGTGGGAAGCATGTTAAAGCATTTCACTAATCTATTGCTCCTTGTGTTTGCAAAATGTGTCTGCTCAACAATGTAAACAACGCAATGAAGGCTATTGAATTGTCAAAATAAAACCCACTACTACCGAGAGTGTGTTACGCGATTACCCCGATGTTCATAGCGTCAGAAGCATGTTAAAGCATTTTACTAATCTATTGCTCTTTTTGTTTGCAAAATGTGTCTGCTCAACAATGTAAACAACGCAATAAATGCTATTGAATTATCAAAATTAGACTCACTACTACCGAGAGTGTGTTACCCAATTACCCCGATATTCATATCGTGGAGAACTTGTTAAAGCATTTTACTAATCTATTGCTCCTTGTGTTTGCAAAATGTGTCTGTTCCACAATGTAAACAACGCAATGAATGCTATTGAATTGTCAAAATGGACTCACTACTACTGAGAGTGTGTTACGCAATTACCTCATGTTTATAGAGTGGGAAAAACAGATAGGGTTTTTTTGTTAAATCTGTTTTTACTTGGTACCTCCGAAGGTTGTAAGGTTACCGATTAATGATAGTGGATGACCTTAACGACGCAGTTCCTATTATTATTATTTAATAAAATACAGTGGCAGATATGCTTGCAAAAATTTTGAGCAGTTATGGCCCAGTGGCCGTGGCTTATAAGTTGTGTTGTGTAAATTAAATATTTCATTAACTTTGGTCTCAAAAGAAAAGGCACATTTCACGTAGAACCGATGGCCGATGGGGCAGTAAGGTTTTTTAGTGCCGGCCACGTACCGGAAGACGCAGCGTAGGGAGACCACCAACAAGGTAGACCGATGACCTGGTGAAGATCGCGGGAAACCTATAGATGTGAACAGGAAAATACCGGTCATTGTGGAAAGGTCTTTGTTCACCAGTGGAACTCTATAGGCTGAATAGAAGAAGAAGTTCTTCAACGGGGAAAACGACATGTCCCAAAACATTCACCGATCTCTGGACGCGCGTTATGGATTACAGCTTGATACGTCAAAAATACAAATTATTCGATATAAAATCCATACTAATATTATAAATGTGAAAGTGTGTTTGTTTGTTTGTTTGTCCTTCCTTCACGCCGTAGCTAAGCAATCAATCGACCTGATTTTTGGCATACAGTTAATTCAAAAGATGGAAAGTAACATAGGCTACTTTTGGTCCTAAAAAAACATCAAGTTCCCAAGGGAGATTACTGGAATATTTGTATGTGTACATCAAATATATCCTTACTAATATTATACATCGGAAAGTGAGTTTGTTTGTACCACTTTCACGGCGTAACTCCTGAACCGATTACTTTGAAATTTTGCAGACATAAGTTAGAAGTCCAGATTAAATAACAGGGTACTTTTTATCACAAAAAAATTTGATATTCCCGAGAGAAATCTAATAAGCGCGATATAACCGAAGTTAATGCGAGCGAAGCCGCGGGCGGAAAGCTAGTCTTATATAAACATAGACAGGTATCTATAAATATCCGAATCAATCCATTCAATCTATATTAGTGTCCACACAGACCATCGCCATTCAACAAACACAAAAGAAACTAACTCTGCGATGTACACAAACAATGACCTTGGAACTTAACCTTGAACAGCGTACACAAAGACTTACTGACCTTGGAACTCTAGTTTTAAATATAATCCCTTAGGGCTTAGACAGGTTTGTATTTATAAGTATTTTTGGAATAGTATTTTGGTGAATATGCTTTCAAGATTGAGCTCTTTCGTGATTTTGTCGTTTGGCTATGGACAGCTATTGATGGGTATTTTATGGTCCTATCTCGAATTAAAATTAAGGTAAAAAACCTTTTTAAAAACAAACATTTATTTAAATGCGCTAAAAAGAAAAAATAAACTTTTACAGTAAAACTTTCACTGTTAACTTATAACGTCATTTTAAATATGATACAATGTAGGTATATGTTATAAAAGCATGTCGCGAGATTTAAGCACTCGACATGGCCTCACCTTTACTTGGGTGTTTAAAGTAATGCGCCACTTATTTCAGCTCGAAGCTTACTAGTGCCTGATGAAGTTCCGGGTTTAATTTTGTAGTTGTCGTTCTCCTAGATAGGTTGCAAACCAATGCTGTTGACGCCTATCTCGCCACAAGAATATTAATCAGTTCATGCTACAACCCTAACTAAACCAACATGTTATCATATCAAATGCTTATACCCACACACAAACCTACACATACACACATACATACATATACACATTGTACATAATATGTATATACATACATACGTACATACATACATATATACAGATACCATGTAAAGACAATAGTAGGAATGCATTAAAAATTATTGGTCCGCCATTTTGGGTATGCCGCCATGTTGTATTTAGAATGACGTCACGTACTTAGGCATGCATTATCATACAAACTAAACATGTATGCAAAATTTCAGCTCAATCGATTAAAAATATCTATTTCAAAATTGATTTTCAAGTTTTAGAAGTCCGCCATATTGGATTAAGAGTGACGGCACATGTTTTCCAGTTACTCTCAGCAAACCCTTTAATTTGATACCCATATTGTAGGAATTAGAATAACGTCACAACTAAATGTGCTTAACAAATTTCAGCTCAATCGGTTCAGGGCAAGTGCTTCAAAATTAATTTGTAAGATTCCACCTGGACAAGCATACATTATAAGTTAAATAAAAGCTTGTAATATTGGTTTGCATGTTTCACGTTTTACTGGCAGTAGCTTGGTTTTAAGTATTTATTTAAAGGGTAAAAAACCAAATTATTAAATTTCATATTGCCGATTTTATATTGCCATTTTCATATATTCGTTTCATATATTTATTTAAATGTTTATTCTAAACTCAGTCTTCTACACAAATTAAAACCATCCTCCTACAAAAACTGATAAAGTATGATTTGGTATTAAAATTAATAAATGCCTGAAAATTGGCTATACATCTCTCTGGTGTCATTATATCTCTCTAATGATCCCTGGTATCTACTGTAGCATGACCCTGACCTTGAACTTTGTGTTATTGACCTTTACATAATTTATTTACAGACAGTAAGTCGGTTCTATAAAGGGAGCTAAATATATACGAATACACAAATAAAGTTCGTTCACTGTTATTAGAATTCTGACTGCAGTAATCTATCGGCAACTACAATGTGACGGTAATACAGATCCTAACGATTTTGATAGAATTTTCAATGGTACCAACACAAATGAAGAGAAAGATCATAGTGATTAGGACAGTGATACAAAATTAGAGGAATAAAACTGTGAAAGTACTGCAGACAGGGGATCCTTTTACGTTTTGAACGCGCTAATCTCAGGAACTGCTGGTCCGATTAGAAAAAATCTTTTTGCGTTGGATAGCCCATTAATCCAGAAAGGCTATACAACGATACAACTATATATCACGCTCCGACCCAAAGGAGCGGAACTTATAATAAAACACATCGAAACCTACGCAGGTGAACCCGCAGGGTGCAGCTAGTCTTTGAATATAATATTCTTCATACTAATTCTGACACAAAACACACTTAAGACAAAAAATTGTATTTTACTCTTTACGTTTGGAGAGTCTGGCTGTCTAATCTATACAAATATAAAGCTGAAGAGTTTGTTTGTTTGTTTGAACGTACTAATCTCAGGAACTACTAGTCCGATTTTTTTTTTGTGTTGGATAGCCCATTCATCCAGGAAGGCTTTAGGTTATATAACATCACGCTGCGGTCAATCTATACTAATATATAAAGCTAAGGATTTTGTTTGTTTGTTTGAACGCACTAATCTCAGGAACTACTGGTCCGATTTGAAAAATTCTTTTGCGTTGGAGAGCCCATTAATCCAGGAAGGCTTTTCTTTCAGGCATTCTTTCATTTAGTACTTACTTTAAAATTCTAACTTTAATGCATGCATGTAAGGTTGAATTTGGTTTGATGTCAGACTCGGTCGTAAAAAATAATGGCTTTTTGTACTGTTTTGTGATAAGAACTTTGTACTCTGCTCTTTAGGCTGATTTTGACTACTTTAGATTGCTTAATACTTGTCGCCATATTTGATAAGAGTTTTGTTCGAGACTGTGTATCCAGTGTACAAGTGATCCATGCCTCAGGCATTCTTTACTGATCAACCAAGGGTCGTGAATAGATACGGAGAGATATATGCGAGAAGGATCAGGCCCAGGTCGCCGGCGCGTTGTGTTTCACGCGCGCCTCAAAGAGATGTCAGCACACCGTGACGGGGTCCACGAAGATCGTTGCCTGGGTCAGGGTTGCGGTTTGGTCAAAAGAGAAACCGTGGCCCTAGCGCACTGGCAATGGAAGAAACACGGGTCGGTATTAGTCAGTAAAACTCTGACACACCCTTCCGCTCCACCCAGAATGGGAGAGGTCATTTGACGATTTCTCATCCACAACAAAAAAAGGTGGTGAATAGATTAGATAGCAGGTGCTTTAATTGAGAAGAACAAAATCTCAATTTGCCTTTTACGTTAGTTGGTTGACCCAACCTTCTGTAGTATTTTGTGGTTTCGAACAGCTGTTCCAATAATAATTATGAAATGTTTCGGTATTTCTGATGAACAATAGAGGATCCTTTGAAGGGTTCGTGGGTACAATTTAATAGAGCAATTAAGAGGTTAGGAAACATCGTCGTCTTGACCTTTGCGGTGTGACGGTTTCGGGTACAGAAATGTTTCTAATTACTTGTAACTGTAACTGTTTGGTTGATAATGAATCTCGATTGATATTATAAATACCAGCCGATCTATCACTTATAAGTGTGTTTATTTTTAAGGATATAATCATTTTGGATGTCATGTGATCTTCTTTGAACGTTAATATCTCGGAAACATGCTTCTTTACGGAGTTAACAGGTGTGTTTTCTGTTTGCATTGATTTTTCTATAGATTTATATAGGTCCCATGCGTGGACTTATAGACCCACCATTTTGAAAAAGATATAGTGGCTGTCAGGTAGAGATACCAGGGTCAAAATAAAGTCTTTCAATATTCTTTACTTGAAGTGACTTTTTAGTGAGCTGTCTACAGTGTCAATTTATAGCATACCTCATTTCACATAAGTTAGCACAATCTTTTATTTATTATAAGCCTGGCCAGGCCATTGGTCGTGTCCGGCATGATGTCTGGTGAAGCCGTACGGAGGACGGGTCTTAGCAGTTGTGTATATGTGTGGGGTACAATGCGCCAAATATTGTTGTGTCGGGAGTTTGGTCGTGGAGAGTATCCAGATCAATCTACCTCTGGCGCAGCATCGTTGATCGTGTTGTGGGGTTTAACATTGCATCACCTCGCTCAACTGCCGTCTTCCTATTCACTATTTTTTTTTTTTTAGTAAATAGGCTCTTAATAAACTAGCGCGTTTTACCATCAACGATTGCATCACTGCTTACCATCAGGCGGGATTGCGGTCAAGCACTTGTTTATAATTACCATATAAAAAATGGGTGATGAGTTCAGTAGACACGTACAGTGATTATCTCATATAATCTGTGATATTATATTTGTTTTAGGGGTGTGTTTGATTGAAAAAGTAAGCAAAAGGGACACTAGTGCGTATAAAACGACGCCTAGCGGGAAAAAATATTATGGATTGTATCAGGTAAATACTTTATCTATATCATTATCTCCTTAGAGCTTTTCCTGACTAACTGGACGCTGCTGAATATTAGCTATATTTGTGAAGCGACTGCATGCATATGAATATTTGCTCTGGGTTGGTCGTGCCTCGGAAAAAACGTTAAGCCTTTGATCCCGGTTGCCATACGAACATGTAATGGCAGTCGTTACGGGTTGTTGGAGCCTTCAAAAGTCCAACAATCGGTCTAACTGCAATACTTCGACATCGCCTTCGGGTTGTGGTCAGGTCAGGCGGCAGCCGCTTCACGGAAAATATCGAAGTTTAGCCAAAATCAGCAGTTAGACTGGTAAAGCGGACCCCAGACTCCAAAGCTGAAAAGCTTCGAATGCGACTGGGATTAACGCTGAGATGATGATGATGATTTGTGAAGCGATTGCCTATATATTACCTCCATAACTCAGTTACTGGGTAATACGATGCGACGAAGTCAAGCAAAAGAAAAAAAAAAATACGCGGCCAACGTCGCGGCCAGAAACTTGTAGCTAGCTTGGAGCACAGGTGTAGAGTAGCCAGCTTGCCGGTGTTGTACGGCAAGTATCCACCCATACGTTGTTGACACCACAACGATCAGTACGAAGTGTTTCATCATCATCATCATCATCAACATTTTTATCGTCCCACTGCTGGGCACAGGTCTCCTCTCACACAGAGAAGGATTGAGCGTAATCACCACGCTTCCTCAATGCGGGTTGGCGATTTCAGACTTATTAAGTCCAATGTTCCCTCAAGACTATGTCCATGTTTCCTCAAGATGTTTGCCTTCGCCTTCAGTCAATGGTGTCCAAGATATACTTAGAAAGTATATATAACTTTAGAAAAGTTACATTGGTACTTGCCTGACCTGGAATAGAACCAGCGCACTCATACTTGAGAGGCTGGTGTTTTAACCACTAGGCCACCACGACGAAGTGTTTCGCCTCGTCTTTAATACTGCGTACATAGAGGGACTGGAACAATTTGCCAGTGGCGGTGTTTCTGTCTCAATACAATACTAGTGTCTTCAAGGCTAGAGTGAAAAGGCTCTTAATAAACTAGCGCGATTTACCGTCACTGCTTACCATCAGGCGGGATTGCGATCAAGGACTAGTTTATAATCATAAAAAAGCAAAACCTAGGAATACAAACCTCCCTGAAAAAATACCTAAGCTTTTTGAGCACATAATAATTTCCATCGTTTTCCAAAGGTTATTTCAATTAATATTGGATTGAAAACTAGATTAAAATTGTGCTATTGACATTTTCCTCAACTTCTGATTGCACCTTTCAGATTCCAAATGAGTGGTGCAAACAAAAGAAGCGTGGTGGACTCTGTAATATGACTTGTGAAGGTAAGAAGTTTATTTTAACCGCTTTTATCTTAAATACATTCCACAGATATTATTATGAATGAATTATAAACGTTCTTCGTGTCTGATGATCTAACCGCGTTATTCTTTCTTAAATATTATGCAGTTTTTAACATCATTTAGGACTGATCTTTCTTAGATCCATAATTAAATAACCAATGGTAATAAAATAGCGACTTAGGTATATGATTATAAAGCCACAATATTTTTTTTTTATAATAAGCGCTATCTTATGAGGAACACATTTACTAAGTATTTTTGAAAGAAATAACAACAGTGGAAATTAGATAAACTAATAATGTATCCAAAAAACTCTATAAAGTGAAATATAACTAACTTCCGAAATTAGTTATTTTTCACTGTATAGTGTCTTTTGGAAGTCGATTGTTTTTTTTTCTTTTTTTGTAAAAAAGTTTTTAATTTTCAATTTCTAGTTGTGAAAAGTACTGTTCAGCTGCATTCTGACACTGGATGCTGACGCTAATATAGTTGGGAAAAGGTATACAGGCAAACTACGTAATTTTGTTTACTTTAATTGAACTGACCGAAACCACTGAACTGATTTCTATAAAATTCCTATTAAACCATAATGAAAGTATTTAGGAACAATGTTAGACATGGCGCGATTAAGTAACTTAAATTCAGTCTCATTGTTGCATAAGCGTGACAAGTAGGTAGTGGTTGTCGGTTGTCCTATGTTAAACTTAAATGCTGTAAATTTTTGAGGAATTCCCTCGACTGCCTATGGTCTTCTTCATCAGATTTATTGCAAAACCATCATTATAATCCATATGGGCGTAAAATAGCCATCAATATAAATGAATTAAGTCCAAACACAAAGTCCCAACTGTGAACTGTTGAGGAGTTCCCAGAACTGGCCTTTGTCTTCATCATCAGAGCCCTTATGACAGTCACAACCATCTAGGTGTAAAGTTCTAATCAATACAAATTAAAATTTTGAAATCGGTCTAAACGTCTTCGAGTAATCGGGAAATATACATAAAAAATAAAATATTTCGACGAATTAAGAACCTCCTCCTTTTTTGAAGTCGGTTAAAAACACATTTTGCTAAGAAAAAATATTTTAATTTGAATTAGTTAAAAAGAAATTTATATCATACTGTTCAAACATTTGGACGCCGAACTTCAAATCATCACAATTGAATGAACATAATTATGACTATTATAAACTATAAAAATGTAATAATCTATAACAGTAACCTGACTAAAAAAAAATTCAGCTGACTGAAAAAATAGGCTCCATTATTTTAGAATATTATGAACTGGTGATTGATCGCAATCACGCTTGATTGTAAGCAGTGATTGAATCTTTGCTGGTAAAGCGGACACTTTATTAAGAGGGAACTCTTCTTGCTTTCTCTATACAAACGTATTCCGGTGCTTTGTTCGTGGATAATGCTTTTAGAGCAATTATTTTTTTCTACAATTTTACATCATGATTATACGTGCCCCTATCATTTGATTTTTTCCAAAACTTAGTAAAAGAAATACGATACTTCAAAATCGCGAAAAACAACTCATTTTTACCGTGACGATCATTTGAACATCACTGTAAGAATGAGTTAAGAACGTGATAAGTTTTTGACAAAAAAGAAAATAATAAAAGCATAGGTATACCTTTCCTCTATATTTTGATATAAAAATAATTGAGATTTGTCATGTTTTGAAAAAGAAAACAGCGGAATACGAATCATCTTTTAGACAACGTTTTTGTAGGTAAAGTCAGTCTGAGCTGCAATTGTCCTTTTGCACTTTACCGGGAGAGGTTGGAAGCAGCGCGACTGCAATAGTTTCTTCAAATACCTATTTTCCAAATTCCTCGGTACTAGAGTCCCCTCTTAAGAGCCTATTCACTCTAGCCTTGAAGACACTTAAATTGTAATCAGACGGCATGACCGCCTCATTCAAGTTTTTCCAGTCCTTCAATGTACGCTGTATAAAAGACGAGGCGAAACGCTTCATCCGGATCGTAGCGGTGTCAACAAGTTTAGCCTATACTTAATCCTTTGAGTGTCTTAAATTACAAAGTTCGAAATAAGAAAAAAATCTCCAAATGTCTTAAGGGTAGGGGGTTAGTAGTCCAGGGATATTTGTCGACCAATCCTAACCAAGCCTTTAAGTGTAACTATCCGACTTAAGATATTTGGAGCATTTTTTTTTTATGTCGAACTGAGTAACTTAAGACAATCAAAGGGTTTACAATACACTTTTCTCGGTTACCACCCACTAGACAAAGCCTTGCAGTAAAGCGATTTGTCGTGTTTCGGCATGATGTCTGGTGAAGCCGTACGGAGGACGGGTCTGAGCAGTTGTGTTGCGATGTGTGCCGGGTACGATGCGCCTAATGTTGTTGTGTTGGGAGTTTGGTCGTGGAGTGTCTTCAGATCAATCTCCCTTTGGCGCAGCATCGTTGGTCGTGTTGTTGGGTTTAACATTGCATCACCTCGCTCAATTGAAGTCTTCCTTCCTATTCGCTCAGTTTTTCTGAATGAATAGGCTCTTAATAAACTAGCGCGCTTTACCATCAACGATCGCATCACTGCTTACCGTCAGGCGGGATTGCGGTCCAACGCTAGTTTATAATTATTAAAAAAAAAACACTCTGTTACACTCAGTTTTTAAAATAAAGCATTATGACTTTCTACAGTTTTCATCTAGTCCAAATTTTTACATTGACGTCCGATATATTTGGGAAATTCTCGATCAAAATCTCAACAATAATCTTGAAATGTAACTAACATATTCCAATCATTATGAAAGACATTCTTCCATTTCAAAAGCTCTAGTTGTCGCTACATTTGAAACTGTCACTATAGCTACAAAGTAAGTAATTGACAAAAACATCACAGTTGCAAACTGTGAACGACATTGCAAACAATTCGAAGCGACCAGATTTTATAGTCCACGTTTTACATCAAAAGTTTATGAGGTATGGTCAAGTGTATTGTGTAACATTTTTGCTTCTATATATGTATGTTACTGTTACTACTGTATTAAGTACTAATAATAGTATTTTTTTATAAATTTGAATGAAGTCTTTTTCGTTCTTGTTTTTTTCTTTTTCATTCGCGATTTGGTTGTTAAATATTTGTTTGCACACATACACACACTATGTTTGTGTATGTTATGTGTATACAATCTAATTTTTATTGTTATTTTTTTTATCTTATCGTATGCTACATCAGTCGACGTCAATGCCAGATGTCGTTGGAAACCAGCGCTGGGACTTTCGAATAAGTTGTTCTTTTTTTATGATATACAAAATTATGTTTAATTTATGCGAACCCCGAAACACGTATCCAGTATTTTTAAGTAAATAATCTATGTACAAAGTTTCAAAAAGATATCATGATAAACCACAAAGTAATGAGCTTGTAATCCTACCAACAAAAATATGGTCAACGCTCCGCTCAGGAGGGCGAGCTGTGCATTGGCCTGTGGCGTCAGCTGTTGCGCTTATTATAATCTACCAAAAGCTGCGTGGCGCTCTCGGTAACCACACTGTAACAATTTCTAAATGTATAAGGGAAAAAATATAACATGATGTAAAAATTATTAGGATCGATTCAGTAGCTTATTCTAAACAAACTATATTCATATTTTACATAAACAAAAAATAACGTTGTATTCTTCCTCTGTGTCATGTTTACCGCAAATCAACGTATTTTTTCTAATTTTGTCTTTGTTTTACTTTTAGTAATACTAGTTGTTGTGAAGCAATAATGGTGTATATTTTAGTAATAATCTTTAGTATTTTGATTGAATTCTTTGTCTTTCTTCACTTCTTGGACTACAGTCTTTTCAGTTTTATCATTGTTCTTATGTCAGTTTTCGATGAAAGTGAGTTGTTTTGTAGATACGGGAAATATTCGGCTTCTGGTCCTACTAAAGTTAATTAAAAAAATCTTTACAATAATCCGTTGTGCACTATTTTTGCTAGGACTTATTTAAACGTAGCGGATTTTTAATAAGTAGTTTACTGTGGATCGGAATATAAGTACCTATAGGCATAAGTGTATTTTCTATTTCTTATACAAATAGAAGTAAAAAACACATCATCGATGGGAAATCGTCAAATGAACTTTCCCGCTCTGGGCTGATCTGAAGGGCGTGGCAGACTTTTACTGACTAAAACTCACCCGTGTTCTTTGCCTGTGCGCCAGGGCCACGATTTCTTGTTTAACCAACCCACAGCTCTGGCCCCGGAGGCATCGGTCCTCGTGGACCCCGTCACGATGTGCTCATATCTCTTTGAGGCGCCGTCGCAACACAACGCGCCGTCGAATCGGGCCTGGTCTTTTCCGGGCAAGCCCGCGCCTACGGTGGCCGGAAGTTCGATGTTGTCTCCCGACCAGTGCGTCTCTTGCGGCGGCGGCAGCTAGAGGGGTGACGGCACTGGGATTCCCGTTTCCTCACGCGCTCCGCCTCCTCCTTTGCCAGCATCACAGCTTCGCAGAATTTTGGCGTATCCAATCACTGCCTAGACTTACACCATCTTATGTTGAGATCGGCTTCCAATGTACGGGTGCAGATAAATACCAGTATTTTACATGGAACAATTGCCTACCTGACATCTATAACCCAGTTACTGGATATTACGAAACCACTTGGTTGACAGATTTACGGGTGTCCGATCCTGAAGATCCATGGATGACAGCTTCATCTCCTGCTATCCGAGGCAAGGAGGAGTCTTGATATGTGAAAATGAATAACCATCCCCAGACCAACCACGACGGACTTAACATGATCGATCAAACCATATTCGCTTTATATCTTACAATTAGCCTCAAGTTCCTCAAATAGCAAAAAAAGAAAAATGATTACAAAATAATTCCTGACGGACACAATACCATTTAAATCAAAGTATAGAAGTTAGCTTTGAATATTTTATTCACCTTCAAAAGTAAACGGAACAGATTATTAAATTTATTTATGCTTTTATAAAATAGAACAGCAAAAAACAGTTCATATTTTATTATGTCGGCTCTTCCTTTTAAACCAGCACTGTAACGAAGATTTTCTTTGTTCTCACGGAGAAAGATGACAAGAACATCTGAAGTACCTATTTGTATTATGTAGGTAATTTCACTAACATAACGTGAAGTTATGACCTTATTTTTTAGAGGTTGGCACTTCTTTAAATAAAGCTATGGGTGCTTTGCTTATCATGACGCTGGAAATGAAAGATGTCAGTCGAAAAACAACTTATGAGATTTGAAAAGTTGGAATTTATTTTTCTTATTAAAAGTAGCCCACGCTCTACCGATATGCTACATCTTGTGTCGAAGCAAAAATATGCAAAAGCCAACACTAAGTCTGTGAATCACCAGTCTACGTGGCAGACCCAAAAAAAGATGGCGATATTAGCTGGATCTTTTTTAAACGATTGGCCTACTACACTTTGACAACAAGCTTCCCATGGACATTCGAAACTTACCCATTAAACGATATAAAAACTATACAAAGGCCAAACTTTGCAAAAAGGGGTATTATAAAATCTCAGATTATTTAGAAGTCAAAAACGCTTGGGACTGAGCTGCTCGCTCTGTTAAGCAATGTGCGTAATCATAACGTAAATTATTGTAAACATTTTCATTTTTAATGTCTGGACTTGAAAAAAGACAATGATCCCTGAGTTTGTTTCGGTTATTTCTTGTCAGAGGTAGACAGTTAAAAAACATGACGTGTAAAAGTGATCGGTGATCCTATTTGCTTAATAAACGATTTCATTTCATTTCAATGGCTGTAGACCGGCAAAAGTCAAAAAGATTAGAAAGGTTTTTGCCCTACAGTGGGACAATACTGACTTATGCAATGATAGATGCTAGGTACACTAGGAGTTCGACATAACTCTCTATTAATCCCAGACGGAGGGCATCCATTAGGATTTCCTCAAAAAAGAAAAAAGTACACGTTTCCAATTAGTCATTTCGTATGAAGAAGAGTCAGATAGAAACACCGGTTACTCTTTTTAGAAGACTTGGCTCTTACATTGTTTTCATATTACAGTGTTTTTAGCTATGAGACGGAGGTGCAAACCAGGCACTAGTGTTATTGGGTAGGTACTTACAAAAACGTTAAAGAAGGCGGACAATGTAAACATATTTTCAGTCTTAATCCAGGGTCTTTCCGGGGTTAAATGAAATGAAATGTCTTTTTTATATTAGGATATCGTTTAAGACACTTACAAGGTTTGATTTTTTTTTGGTCTATATTAAAAAAAATGTACAACGAGGTCTGTTTTTAGTTTAAGTTTTTTTTTCTTTTTACTCTAGTCTTGATGACACTTAAATTGTAGTCAGACGGAAACACCGTCCTTGGCAAGTTGTTCCAATCCCTTAATGTACGCGTTTAAAACCATAATAAAAAATGTTCCCTAGTTTTAATTTTAATCGTCAATCATTTCTTGTTTTACAGCTGACTTATTGTTACTTGGCATTGTATTGACATTTCTTCTTTTTTATATTTGACATGACATTTATTAGATATTCTTATTAATATTTCAACAATTATTACTGTAATATTTGCTAAATTTGAAATTTATAGTATAATTTCATTAGGTATTATTTTATTTTTGTGTGTTTTTTTTAAATCATATATTGTATTACATCTTCGAGCCGATGAACTGCCAATGCTATTTAAGCCATTATTGTTGCATGCATCAGGATATAAATTGAATAGTGTAAATTATTTTCAATGTTTAATATTTGTGATGTGGCAGTACTTTTTTTTAAATAAATAAATAAACATCAAATTAGGGTGGCTAAATAGTCGCTAATTACGATAGATAGCGCTGGTATCTGAGAAGATATGCCGAATCAAACTCAAATGTCAAGGTTTATGAGCAGTTAAGACATGATTAATCAAATCAAATCATTTATTTCGAAAAATATCCACAGCTTTTACAGAAATCAAATGTACAAGATAAATTAAAAACAAAAACTTATAAACTTAAATACAAAATACATATACTTAATTGAAAAAACTAACAACAAACTCACACGGCAGCAACATGTCTGCCGCAACATTGCTGGATGTAAAGACAAATTAATGATTAATAAATATTTAAAACATAAGCAGAAAATCAGAAAGATAAATTATAAAGTGGAATGTAGGATAGCGAAAATATGACAAGTGAGTTATCGAAAGCCCGTGGTAGGTCCCACAGCGTTATCTTTGTACCACCCGAGTGGAAATATTAAACTAGGAAAGTATAAATCAGGACTCTGTAGTGGAGGAAGTTAAGCAACATTTTTACGAGCATTACTTCACTTTATTTGATTTCATAAGTTTCTCGGTTTCCGTAATAAGGATTTTGTTATTACGACTAAGTAAATGTTTTGGTTATGTTGTGTGGTTGAGTGATTGATAGTTTTAGTAAAATAGTTGATTGAGCGCCAAATAAATTATGTACAAGTTGTTTATAATTGTCATCGTAGTCATTAAGTTAACATAACCACAATGACAGTTATAAACAACCCGACGATGAACGACTCGAACGACTTGTCGTTGTCAACTCGACCCGCAAATTGTAACCATCAATTCTGCACAAGACTCAAGACTTCTTGAGAAGGAGAAATTTTTCCGCTGTTATAAAAAGTGATTATAAAAATCAGCTTATTAGGTACACATTTCTATGAAACACGTGTTTTTTTTTAATATTACGTATATGTGTTTATCTATGAAACAAAACTATACAGAACCCACTCCTAAGAGGTTTTGCGTTAATGTTTCTATCTAGCTACTTATGTACGTCCGTATATATTATAATTTTGATAATGACATCTGCATCAGCATAATTAATAAAACGTTTTGTTGCATCCATATACCATCAGCAGACGAGCAGTTAATTATTTCAAATTATCTGTTTACGAAGATAATTAATGGATCTCATTAGTTTATCTCGTGTGCCACACGCGCATAGATTGATTGATTTAATAATTTTCCATAGCAGATATTCGTTAATCATATCACACAACAGCTGCCACCTACTGTTTTAATTACGGATCTAACTAGTTAAAATGGACACTACTTGGCTTGTTATACACACACCGGTACAATTAGGGGAACACAAAAACATAAGTTTTTTTTTTTTGCAACTTGTGAGAATTTGGACAGGTTGCTCCTTTATTTAATTTATTACCCTCATATGGCATACCATATTGTGACTTTTTGGCACTCTTGAATAATTTGACAGAAATTAGAGCCCCTTAAGTGATTGTTGACAATTATTGCGTTTAAGTGTTTTCGATAAGAAATTTGTTTATGCAGTACATGGTAGCCCTAGCTTATTTTGTTGTTGTTGTTTAGGAAAATTAATATTATATCGCATAGAAAATTAGTGATTTGACAGCAACAGAAGTCGCCAGAACTGTGACAATGATCGAGGAAGGTCACACGTACCATTCAGTGAGTCGAAGGTTGGGTGTGTCAGTATCTATGATCCACCGTAATGTAAAAGGGTAAGGCAGTCAGGATCTTACGTGCGGAGGCCGGGACAAGGCCGAAATTGTGCAACCAGTGCTGTAGACGACTGTTTTGTCATGGTGCAAACTTTGAGAAATCGTCGTTAAACTGCTGTTAAGACCCGAAATCTCTTGGAAGAAGTGCGTATTTTTTTTTTTTTTTATCACACAGGTTGAGCTAGCCCCAAAGTAAGTTCGAGACTTGTGTTATGGGATACTAACTCAACGATACTATATTTATAATAGATACATATATAGATAAACATCCAAGACCCAGGCCAGTCAGGAAAAGATCGTTTTCCATCATGACCTGGCTGGGGATCGAACCCGGGGTCTCCACGTCGCAGGCAGGCGTGTTGACCGCTGCGCCACGGTTAGTGAACGAACAGTGAGAAGAAGGTTAAACGATGCCTGTTTCAAGTCGTACGTGCCAGCTAAACCTTCCAAGCTCGAGGTATGCCATTGAGTAGCAAGATTAGTGTTCGCTTGTTAATACCAAGATCGGTCTGATGAATGAAGTCACGTCTTATTATCTGACGCACGCCGGTTTTGCGTAAATTTCATCGATGGCAAGGAAATAATGTTTAGGTATCGAGGAGAACGCTATCATCAAGCAAATTTCACTGAAACAGTATCATATGGTGAAGGGTCTGTTATGGTGTGGGGTGGCATAACTTTGACAGCACGCACCGCTTAAGTCATGATTGATTCTTTTTCAGCTTACAGGTACATAACAGAGATCTTAGAACCCCATGTAATGCCTTTTGCCCCTTTTAAAGGCCCATAATTTTGTATTTATTTACGATAACGCACGACTTCATACTGATCGCGTGGTTACTGATTACCTTAACGTAATCAAAATAACCCAAATGAACTGGCCAGCACGATCACCAGACATGAATCCAATAGACCATGTCTGGGACATGATTGGGCGAGAGTACGAGAGAAGATTCCAGCTCCTAGGAATGTTGAAAAGTTAAAATTGACGCCCTTTGAGGAATTTGCCTCATGAAATGATTGAAAATGTCATTAGGAGCATGGGCAGACATATCCAAGCTCTAATAAGAGCCCGCGGAGGCAATGCAAGATCTCGTACATTTTTTTTTTAAACCTTGCCTAACGCTAGGAATTTCTCCTGTATCGTAGGTGCGTTTACAAACACATCAACTCACATACACAAACAGCCAGAGAAATTGTGCAGAAAATTTCAAGTATCTCAATTTTTTTAATTATTCTGATTTTTTATGTGTTCCCCTAATTGTGCCGGTGATTGTATATTACTTAGTACTGTCATGTATATATGTTAACGGAAATGTATGTAATGCGTCATTGTATACAATTCCTAGGAAATTTATATAATTCCTAAATTTGCTCGGAAATGTGTGAAATAAATTTTATAACACACATTTCCTAGTAAATCTATACATTTCCTAAATAGCTAACGGAAATGTATTACTTTAAAGATGTCCATTAGTATGCGGGGATTATAACAAAAGTAACCTAACCTAACCTAATTGTTTCAACCGGAGTCTTAATAATAAATCTGTTTCTAAGTTTAACAACGTGTTTTATTAATTTTATTCATAGAAAGCATGGTTTTATACATTTCCTAATACGATATAGGAATTTTATACAATTTCTAGGAAATGTATACATTTCCCAGGATATGTGTGTATTAAATAATGTTTGGAACAATATTTTACACATTTCCTATATAGCTTCGGAATTGTATACATTTCCTAGTAATTGTATATAATTCCTAGGTTTCATACATTTCCGGTAACATATACATATAACATCACATCTCCGCCGTGAAACTGCAAAACCGCAGCAGTTAAGAGATGAGATGTCCATTTTAAGCGAAGCAAAGGCGAAACTGCATTTTCAAACACACGCGTGAAACTGATCTTGTTCTTGAGAAGTATTTTAACTTGCCACTATTATTTTAATCCACAGCACTCATAGATGAAGACATACGCGATGATACTGCGTGCGCACTGCTGATCGCAGAGCAAAATGGTTTCCAGTTTTGGTCGAAGTGGACTACGAGGTGCAAGAATGACAATTTTATTACCACTGAGATTTATAAGTAAGTATTAAGACATACTTCTAATTAAAAAACAATGTTTAAAAAAAATAAATGATTTCATGATAATGAGATGAATCTAAAACTTAGAAATATTTTTATTGCAGGTTTTAGTAATGATCGTCGTAATACAAAGATAAATGGATAGTTATTTTACATTTTATTATACATACATTTTCGATAAATGATACAAGAGGCTTATGACAACTAAATTATGAAATAATTTAGAAACTACTGAGCGAGTAGAGAAGAAACACTGTATAATATTTCCTTTATCTGTTTGTCTCTTTTTATCGTCGCTTTTTCATTTTATCGTATTTCAAATCACACTGAAGATCAAGAAGTTAAAATCTCAAAAAAAAACGATTACTTACCTTCAATTCTAATAAACTTTCCCCTTATATTCATTTGACAGCCTCCGTCGCATAGCAGTAGCGAACGCGGCCGTTGCGCTAGGAGTTTCGGATCCGCTTTCCGCGTCGTGCATGAATATGAATATAATATAATATAGCGTCCCTTGGAAAGTACGTTAAGCCGTTGGTCCCGGTTGCCATACGAACATCTAGTGGCAGTCGTTACGGGTTGTTGGAGCCCTCAAAAGTTCAACAATTGGTCTGACTGCAATGCTTCTATATCACCTTCCAATTGTGGAGGTCAGACGGTAGTCGCTTCAAGGAAAATATCGAAGTTTAGCCGAAATCAGCATTTAGACTGGTAAAGCGGACCCCAGCCTCCAAAGCTGAAAAAAGATTCGGATGCGACTGGGATTAACGCTGAAATGATGATGGGCTCTAATAAACTTTCCCAAGCTAAAAGATACCTTATATTCACCGTACGGAAAACAGCAAAATATTCAAACAGTAGTTATTGATTGACAATTTGATAATGAACTAAACCTCAACTAAAACAGAGTTGAAAATACAGTGCCTCAAATAATCCCGTGCACTGTATATCGAAGTGTATTTCTACATAGAAACAAAGAGAAAGGAAACAATTAGTTTTATTTGTTGTATTTCTGTGACAAATGACCTTACATTTGACAGAAAAATACGACAAATATAACAAAATTGATCTATATACAATCACAACTGTACAAAGGAGAATTTTATAATTATTGTAAACTAGCGCTTAGCCGCAATCCCGCCTGATGGTAAGCTGTGATGCAATCGTTAATGGCAAAGCGCGCTAGGTTATTAAGAGCCTGTTCACTCAAAAATACTTAGTAAATAGGAAGCAAGACGGCAGTTGAGCGATGTGATGCAATATTAAACCCAATAACATGACCAACGATGCTGCTCAAGAGGGAGATTGGTCTAGAGACCGTCCACGACCAAATTCCCGACACAATAACATTTATCGTATCATACCCGGTACATATCGCAACACAATTAGTCACAAAACGGAATTAGTCGGCAACAGCATGTCATGACTTCCACTCGGTACCTACGATGCTCTCTCTTTGTCATAAACATCATCTCTCTCTGTCTTTGCTAACCCAAAATATGCATAGATTAAATATTGGGTTCGAATTGAGAAATTTTGTGTCTTTTTAACGACATAGCTTCATGCAGGTTCAAGTTGGCAAGAATGAAACAATATTATCAACCTGCGTATCGCCTATCTCATCCCGTCATATCATTCAATCAAACAGTTTAGCCTATTCTTGGGCATTGGCCTCTCACAAGCTGCGCGACAACATCTTGTCTGTCGCCTTCCCAGTCTGTCTTGAGGGCGACCTAAACTATGCTTGCCGATACTCCGTGTCTATTCCAGTACTCGTCAGCTCAGGTGGCCATCGGCTCTTCGACATACCCCACTGTCCTACTTCAAATTGCTTACTTAATTATAATAATAAAAATATTTAGACACATTTTGATGGCGCACAACCAAAAAAATAGTTAAACATAAAATTATAATATAATGCAATAAAGTAGTGCTAGACACCACACTAGGATACCCTGTGGTGTGGGATGGTGTCTACTTATTTCGGCGGTAATGACTGGTTTCTCGGTGGTAGGCCATAATATCCACTGCTGGCAGAAGTTACCACCCACTAGATAAAGTCTTGCTGCCAAACGATTCGTCGTGTCCCATGATATCTGGTGAAGCCGTGCGGAGGACGGGTCTGAGTAATTTTGTTGCGATGTGTGCCGGGTACAATACGCCAAACGTTGTTGTGTCAGGAGTTTGGTCGTGGAGGGTCTTCAGATCAATCTCCCTTTGGCGCAGCATCGTTGGTCGTGTTGTTGGGTTTAACATTGCATCACCTCGCTCAACTGCCACAACAACTAGCGCGCTTTACCATCAACGATTGCATCGCTAGCTTATAATTATAAAAAAAAACATAACAAGTTCAATAATGGGTATTTCAGTGGATGATTAATTATTACTTGCTCTAAAAATATTGAAATTAACTTACTAAATAAAAAATTGTGAGTTATGTCAATATCTCCGGCTCCCATAACATGACATAAAGAGATACATAATACACAGAAAAGAGAGTCACCAAATGGAAACTACATTATACATATAGATGTTAAAAAAAACATCTTTTTTTTAATAATTATAAACTAGCGCTTGACTGCAATTCCGCCTGATGGTAAGCAGTGATGCAATCGTTGATGGTATAGCGCGCTGGTTTATTAAACCCGTTCACTTAAATAACTTAGTGAATGGAAAGGAAGACGGCAGTTGACCGAGGTGGTGCAATGTTAAACCCAACAACACGACCAACGATGCTGCGCCAGAGGGAGATTGATGTGGAGACCCTCTACGACCAAACTCCCGACACAACAATACTTGACGCACATACACGAACACAACTGCTCAGACCCGACCTCCGTACGGCTTCACCAGACATCATGCCGGAACACGACGAATCGCTTGGCGGCAAGACTTTGTCTGGTGGGTGGTAACTTCTGCCGGCAGCCAATGTGGCTTACCACCGAGAAAAATCAAATCTTTTAAAACTTCATCACTTTCTCCAGTTCCACACACCTTCACCAACGATTACATTATGTAGATTAAGGATAAGGGCTTAAACCTCCATAAGAATGTTATTAGTTCCTACTATATTATTTCTATTATGTTATTTTTACCCGTCAGGGTGGCACGGCCAGACCCTTCTTTATTTGTTCAGGCCACGATTTAAGGCCCAGTTTATTACCATAAAAGGTTAAGCGTGCCTTTTTCTGAGCTTATGGAAATGTAATCTTAAAATCGGTTTGTTCCGGTTTAGTTTCAATAGTGAAATATTATGAAAATCATTTTGTAGGTGTCCTAATAATTATTTCGGGGCGGTGAAATTAAATTTGTACAACACATTTTTTTTTGCTAATATTAGGTCTAAATACCGTGGAAATAATGAAGTCAAAATGCGGGTGTGATGGGCACTCAGTTTAAATGCAGGGAAGGACGCACCCTACACTTATAACGATTAATTAAAACGCAGAGACTGAAGTGATGATTTATTTTGATACCTGTGTGTCCCAGAAGGTAATGAGAAAGAATGAATTACATTTATGTTATCATTTTTCAAGTTAATAAAATATTACATTACTAGCCGTGTCCCGCGGTTTCACCCGCATAAGCTTCGAACCGGAAGAGCTCAGTTGATACAAAATAAACGCCTGTTAAAATAATGGGAGCAGTATGTACGTCAGTGTTTGCTCCCGATTTCCCAACATGTTTTGTTACAGCTCTGCACCGATTGGTCATAGTGGGATGTTTTATAGCCTATGCCCTTTCTCAGGCTCTAGACTGTCTGTGTATTTCATTGCAATCGGTTCAGTAGTTTTGGCGTGAAAGCCGGAGAGACAGACGGACATACAGAGATACTTTCGCATTTATAATATTAGTATAGATTACAAGGTGGTAGGGTACACGAGTATGCATTTCTTTTATAGGAAGTATGTTGGTAGAAAGTCTAATTTATGTTCTAATTCCTGTAAAGGGAATGAGTAACTCTTACATTGATGCAATGCTTGGTAATAGTGGTAGATACAAAATGTTCAAGAAAACATTGGGCCTAATACAAACGGGTGGAGAATTAACTTTATTTATGGGGAATAATTGTTTCAAATTTACTCTATGTATACTTCGCAATCGAGAGCAATGGTCCAAAGGTAAGGTCCACGACTTATCAAGCTGTAGATCGTAGGTTCAAACCCGGTGGGGCCAAAAAATTACCACTGCATTAAAAACGGCAAAGGAAAGCATTGTGAGAAAACCGGCTTACCGTAGAACCCACAATTCGAAGACATGGAACATGTTCTCTCATTAAGAGGAAGCCTATATACTAGTGGGAATATCATTTCCTAATCAATAATCTAAGTATCGATAATCGAACGAAAACATCTTGAGGAAACCTGAACTTTAAGTCTAAAATCGCCAACCCGCATTGAGCAAGCGTTGTGATTACGCTCAATACTTCTCTGTATGATAGGAGATCTGTGCCCAGCAGTGGGACGATAAATATATTGCTGATGAATCAGTAGGTATTGCGTGATGTATTGCTTAATTCGTGTGCTTGAGCTAAAGACTGTAATAAAATAATAATGTGCAACAGCTAAAGTAAAAAACCTTCTCTTCCAGGTGCCCAGACCTAATGCGGCTCACTCCAGAACGGAGTCTTTCAAGCAACAGTCAATACCGGAGAAGTCCTCCCCGATTAAGGAGGTCGGCACACAGGCCTAGACGTATCTCTAAAGTCAACGGATTTAGACGTTCTAAACACATTAATTAAAATGAAGTGTTTGCCAATGTTTAAAATAAATATGTACGTGTTTCAAAGTTTGTTTAGTTATTTGCTTGACACTTTAACTCAGGGGTTGAGTAAGTGTTGGGTTGCTGGTAGGGTTGTGTTTGTTTGTGAAGTGAGAGATCATCATTTGTTAGGCCGATGTTTTGTTGGAAGGTTGATTGACGTCACACCTTTGGGGAAGAATTATCTTATTTTTATGAATAGGATAAGATATTAAACTACTCTACTAACTATTACCTCTACCAACAGTAGTAGAGTAGTTTATTATCTTATATATATTTTTTTATACTTACCGTTAAATCATTTGAAACATGTAACTTTTATACCTAAGACTAGAGCTGTTAAATGCAAATAAATAACTTGAATTTGAATATTCTACTCTTTTTAGGATCTCCAACAGAAGATAGGTATACACTGAACATTGCATAATATAGGAACATTTAAAGAGAAGCGGCCAAAAAACAAAAAAAAAAAATCCTGGATTTGGTTCTTATTGGGATAGATTATGCAAACTCCTGTGCAAACTGAGTAAATGTGCATTATACTTTTTTCCCAAAATATGAGATTTAGAAGTAATGGAAAAATTTTAAGAAGGATATTTGTGGAAGGATAGATGGTGACTTTTAAAAAATGATTTAATAATCAATTAAAACTATTAGTATAATATTTTACAAAAATAATTATATTATTTAAATATTGATAATTATTACGAAACTCGATTTTTATCTAGTAAATTTATTCGGAAGTTAGTATTTTTTTGCTCATGCTCCTTTTCCAATCATTTTACATTGATTCCAGCCATGGTATAAAAATATGTATGATAAAAAAAAAAATAAACATTTTGTTTCGATTTTGTGCAAAAAACTTCCGTTTATCAAGTGGCTTTTGCAACGTTGAAATCAATTCAAAAGTAATTTATTCAAATTCGGCTGAGAATCAGCAGTTTTTGAACACCGAAATTAAAAAAAAAATCGTGTCCAAAAACGCCTGCCGTTGACCACTTCCTAGTTTTTTTGCTGGGAACAATTTGTACTCCTTACTTCAGTCTTCAATGAATTTTATGGTAAAGGATAAACCGGCTTGCTTCTTAAACTGTCCGATTTATTTCAAAAAGAAAATATCAAACGGTTTGTTCAGTAGTTTGCTTTTTGTTTCCAACTCTCTGAACGCTCAAGCTTCACTTAAATCTGGGTTGTTTATTGAAGAAATGTGCACTGTTATGATACCTTTTTACTGCACTATCTTGTTTCTGAAATCTGGGAAATGTGTGCTTTAGACGAGGGTCGGTTGTTTTATTGTGAGTTTATAGCTACGCAAGAGTAAGTTATCACGCAAAATATGATTATAAAACATGTTTTAGTAATGGTATTCTTGTAAACTAGGGCTACACACGGCTTGAAATTAAATAAGTACGATATAATATAATATAGTGTTTTAATTATTGTACCGCTACGATCCGGACGAAGCGTTTCACCTCGTCTTTTACACCACATATCACACATCGAAGGACTGGAACAATTTCCCTAAGGCGGTCTTTCCGAAAACAGCGGTGGCTGAAACTCCATATGGCCACTACTGTTATCAGCCGCTGTTTTCGAAGACATTTTTTCCGAATATGATAATATTTCCCTATCACGAGGATTAGTTCCTTCCAGGTCTGTGCCACAGCAATTAAAATGATACCTTGTTATAACATATTGTGATTCCTATTTCTTTTACCCACCAATTTTGTATACTTCTCTTCTTCAACATGTTTCATTTAATAAATATTTTTTTAGTGTTATAAAATAGACCTTGACCGCAATCCCGCCTGATGGTAAGCAGTGGTTCAATTGTTGATGGTAAAGCGTACTAGTATGTTAAAAGTCAAAAAAAAATATTTCTAGCCTTGAACACACTAAAATTGTTTTCAGATAGAAAGACCGCCTAAGGCAAATTGTTCCAGTCCTTCAATGTATGTGGTGTAAAAGACGAGGCGAAACGCTCCGTCCGGATTGTAGCGGTACCATAATTAAAACACTATATTATATTATATTGTACTTGAAAGCCTCCGTGGAGTAGTGGTAGCGAACGCGGCCGCTGCGCAAGGAGGCGCGGGTTCGATCCCCGCGCAGTGCCAATATTTGTGTGCGTGAATATGAATATTTGCACTGGTCTGGTCGTGCCTCGGAAAGCACGTTAAGCCGTTGGTCCCGGTTGCCATACGAACATTTAATGGCAGTCGTTACGGGTTGTTGGAGCCCTCAAAAGTTCAACAATTGGCCTAGCTGCAATGCTTCGATGTCGCCTTCGGGTTGTGGAGGTCAGACGGCAGTTGCTTCACGGAAAATATCGAAGTTTAGCCAAAATCAGCAGTTACACTGTTAAAGCGGACCCCAGACTCCAAAGCTGAAAAGTTTCGGATGTGACTGGGATTAACGCTGATATAAAGATTATATTATATTATACTTATTGACTTCCAACCTGTATGCAGCCCTAGTTTACAAGAATACCATTACTAAAACATGTTTTATAATAATATTTTGCGTGATTACTTACCCCCGCGTAGCTATAAACTCAACTGAAATAAACTTTATAAACAACTTTACTGCATCTGATGACGCCAGCATTTGAATGAAAGACCCAAATCATAAAAATTTGGTTACACTACAATTATCGTTTATCACTCCAGCATCATCAAAATGTGTTCCTTATTTATAGCCATTCAATTGTCGCCTTTACCACCTTAGCATAAAGCGTAAAACAGTACACGTTAAAAACTTTAATTTGTTGTTGTATCAAGGGCCTATTGTCTCTCAAGAGGCGAGTAAACGGATTAACTCCCCTTTATTTTACGTCTTTATCATTAATAGGCTGTTAAAAAGAGAAGAAAGAACAGGGACAACAAAAGACGTTCCCCTTTATAATCTCTGTAATGATCTCTATAAAACTTGAATGCAGGAGGTGCGGAACGGAACACACAGATGTGAATGTTACCCGCTCCAGCGCTTTCTCGTGCAATCCAAAGGAAAATTCAGCTTTATTCTGGATAAAGCTTTTAATACAGATAATTTAAATAATGCTTATACGTTTCTTCTAATTGTGTATCTGTTAAACTAATCTGTTCGTGTCACGTTTGTGTTGATTTTCAGTTTAAATGGATTTGATTAGAGGTATTATTGGATTGGATTGGTTAACCAGTTACTAATTTAACTGGATAGCTGAGTAAAGAGGATAGAGAGAGAGAGAGTAACAAATAAATACCTGTTTAAGTTAGGTACATGCATAAATGAATATGAATTAAAAAACTGTTAATTAGAATTTAATTTGGGACCTAGTAAGTTACCTACAAGGACTCCCAGTCTGTAAACAAATATGACATTATGAAAACTGATCAATAGAACTTCGTAATTAAATACATTAATTAGCATCAACATGGAATGAACAAAATATACATTGAGTAATAAAATGCATACAGGACTTTCTATAAATAAAAATAATAAGTAAAACCGTATCGAAAGCTCTTTCAAAGACAAGTCGTAATTCCGTAAACCTGCGAATACCATGTTGCTTTTAAAAGATTTAACCATAGGTGCGATTAGTTTTCATTGCTAAAAGTTTTAACGGGCTTATCAAAATATTTTAATTACCATGACCATATATCTCTATATGCTCTGACTATTTCTAAATAATTATATTAACTCAATTATAATTATTTAGGAATAGTCAGTATCTCTATATGGCCATAAAAATATCATTATATATATTTTTTCTAACTATGCTGGGGTTAGCTCTTTTGAATGGGAAATCATCAAATGATCACTCTCGCTGTGGACGTAGCAAAAAGGCGTGTCAGAATTTCACTGACAAAATCGATACGTTTTCCTTCACGCGTCTGCGTTAGGGTTGGGTTGCCATACGGATACAGCCTTGAGATACAGAAGAATAATAATTATTCTATTTTACATACAAAAACTGCCCATCTGACCTCAATATCCAAGTAATCAAAATGAACGCAAAAAAAAGAGAACAAAAGGTTAACGCTTGGAAACCTTAAATTTACTATTTTTATAGGAGTCCTCCTACAAACGCATTAGATCTTTCTTCTATCAACAAAACTCTCAAAATCCCATTTTCATTAAATTCTACGTTTTATCTTCAAACGTATCTTATTCCATGAATAGGTTGAAACCGCCAATTATTCCTCTTGTTTTGCTTTAAAAATAACCAATAATAGTGCAAAAAAGAAACTCTTGAATTCCTAAACGTGCTTCTTATAGAAACAAATGGGATGTTCCATACTGGAAGAAAAAAATAAAATTAGACAAGTAAAAACAACGCCTCCTCACAATTTTATTGGGTATTTCGTTCGTGTTTCAATTCCAATAGCTAGCCAATTTCATGGTACATTACATAAACACATGTCGAAAGTACACGATAGGCTTTCAAGTCGCATTCACTTTGCTGCTGATTTCTTGTTTTCTATTCTTCAAGAAAAACTACGCGGCACGTGTGGTTTTTAAACATATAGTTAAAAATACACATGCCGTTTAGTAACGCATTAAAAATAAAGCAAAAATAAATATTCAGTACTTAAATGGGGAATAACAATATAAAAATTCAGCTAAATTTGGTGGAAATGTTGTTAGAATACAATAAAATTGAATGAATAACTTAAAATTTAAATATTTAGCAAAAAAAAAACGAATTAAATAAACTGAATTAAATATTGAGTGAAAATATTGGTACAATTCACTTAGACCACTAATTTGAATAGCACTTCCGCGAACGGTTCTCGGGTATTTCTAACTCCCTTAATTACTAATCAAAGCATAAATGTGGACTTATACAGGATCATTTGCGTCTATTTGCACTACACAATATACTACAAACACCTTTTTTTTGTCGGGGGGGAAACCTTCAAAAAGCACCCGATCTCTGGCGAGGTCGGGGAATGTGGGATTTTTACCACACTACAACCACCCCACAACCATCCGCACATAGGTCCCGGGTTCCTCTTAAAAGACCAATCCCGGAACCGCTCCTAAGCAACGCCTGTAAAGGCTCTGGAGAGATTGTAAAGGCTCTGGAGAGATTGTAAAGACCCCCTCCTAGGCCTCGATGTGTACGGCAGCACGTGACCACTGGTCCACAGTCTTCCCTGTGGTCATAGAGTCCCCACTCTATGCGCCCGCGACCGCAATGGTCTATTTACCTTTGTTAGGTAAGCGCATGGTGCGTTCATTAGTAGACCCCTCTCCAAACTCAACAGTGATATTGCGGGCTGTTTCTGTCGTGTTACTTCTGCGGTATCCATCGTTCTTGTCTAAGTTGAATAACAAAAACAATTGAAATTCGATATTCAAATGCTTTCGATTTTTTAAAAGAAGAACATCATAGAAACCATGTGAAAAAGTTTCATTCGAAAACCTCAAACCATGAAAATTCTATGTCAATTTAAAAGAACCTATTGCAAAAAACGGCAATTTCATACTTTAACACCTAATATTAAATTTAAAATGATGATTTCCTAGTAAAAAGCACTTAAAAATATTTCCAGCACAACTTCGAACTCCGCTAAAATAAATGCTAAATAGAATAGCTATGCAGCATTTATTTTACAATGTACTAATGTTATGGTATTTAGGAAAGTTATTGAGTTAAATTTCAGAGTACTTATTTACTTTCATATAATAACTCGTTGTGTTCCTAAATATGACTAATATTTAGGAACACAACAACGAGTTATTTTTGAATTAATAAAATGGAATCACCTCACGCCTCATGACAGCGCCATTTCGGTGGTGTTCCCTTCTCCTTTTACGGAGAAGATATTTCATCATTTTCATATTGATACATTGGTAATTTTCTAAACAAAAAATACATACGTCCCATCACTGCAAACTGAAGCAGATGCTATTCGTGAACTGAAAACAGTAACGATAAATTATTCCATATAAATGGCAAGTTACGAAATTCTGTTTCAGTGCTGATAGTGGAAACTCAAGTGTGGGTCTCGGAAGTGCTATCCAAAACAGTGCTTTGAGCAGAATACCTCAAAAAACCACGCACATGTTACGTGAGGTTGTAAATGTTAAATGGGTAACAAATGTCTTGCCATGACGCCTCGACATGGGCTGGAACAAACGTGGTAGACCAAAGAAATTCTTACTTGACGTTGTAAAAGATGACATGCGCGCTAACAATCTCTTACCACAGGATGCTAACCATCGTACAAAATGGAGGATATTGGTGCCGATTCTGTTGTACACCCAACTAAACTAAACTATCACTAAAATTTCTAATTTTTAATTTAGTGTATCTAAAAAGCTATTCTGCAAACAAGATTCTCTAATTTTAAAAAGCAATTTGACATCTCTAAAATTGAGTTTGACAATCGCTAAGTTGAATAAACCATAGACCAAGATTTCTTGGAAATATAAATAAAAAATGAATGAAAGTGAAGCAAATGATCTGAACTGCAAAAAAAAAAACATGACTAAAATCAAATTATCTTGAATTGTTTATCAAAAATTATTTAAATGATTTATAAGGATTATAAACACGCTATAAAACTATATTGTTGTTTATATTTAAGTAAATTAAAATCCAAAACCTATTACTATTTTTATTATCTGTGGCCAATGTAATCCTGCTAGGGTTGTAACCGAAAACGATTTAGAGCTTCGGCGGATCCATTTTTCGATTTTCAATAAGAAAAAAAGCCTTTAAGTTTTTCAAATCAACAAACTGCAGCATTTAAAGAAATGGTTCGGATAACATGATTTTTGTATTATTTATTTCAGTGTTATAGAGCTAATATAAGAATTAAATAGTGATTTTCAAAAATAAAATACCGGTTTTTCGTATACTCGTAGTCGAAGGAAAGCCCTATCCGATGATCCGAGCCTGTTTGTTTTGTTTTTGTTTTGACGATCCGCCATTTCATTTAGCAATTTTAGTTCTATTTTAATTATTAAGTTTTCTTAGATATAAATATTATTCTTATGATGCTGTCGTCATCAAAGAAACGAGCCACAAAAAGGCAGCAGGAACTGCTCGTAGAACGGCTTCATACAAATCCACTAATGGCCCGAGGTAGGAAATACATACGAACTTGTTATTTTATTGATAAATTCATAGCCATTTCATAAACCGCAGAAAATTTGAGTGCATCAAAATTAATTACAGGTTTCATTGACATTTGTTGTTACATTAATATACCTATTAGATATCAATTTAGGTCTAATACAACCGTCTTTTTTTTAGAAAATCAAGCTGATCCCGAGGTTATGGCTTTTTAGGCTAATCTCAGTAGCGAGCTGAACCAACTGGGCTGCAGCAGGACTGTAGAGCAGTGGCATCATGTAAGTGATTTTTATCTGATAAAACTTTAATTGGATTGCATAATTTTCATTGTGTTCTTAACTAATTTAATTTCAACAGATTTGGAATATATGGGTGGCAAAGGTAAAAACAAAGGCGAGAAAAATAAGAGACTCCATCAGGGCCACAGGTGGAGGACCGGCAGGGCCAGATCTCAGTGATATTGAGAATAAAATTTTTGATATCATTGGGTCCGCTGCTGTTGATGGTTTCGCCTCTTTGGAAATGGTAATTTATTTTAGCACTCATGGTATTTTTATGGATTTAAACATTACTAAGACTGTTATTATTGAGTACCAATAAACAAAACCATTACTTATCTGTTTTGTTAGAGTCGTCAAGCTCATGACTGTGAAATTCAATTGCTGTTTTCTTATTTATTTCAGGGAATACCTATCTCACCCTCACTACCCACATCGCCTGCCCATCCAAGTATGTCGCCCTCTCTACAGCCTGTACTGGAAGAGCAGCCTGTGGAAACTGGTAGTGGGTCTCCTGCAGTTCCACTGCCGGATTTGAGAAGTCGGATTACCCGGCGTCGAAGATTGCAGAGGACTCCCCGCCCCCCAGTGCACCACAATTTGGTACAAGCACTGAATGAGAATAGTAGATTACTTCGGGAGAGTATTGTACAGGCAGCAATTTTAGCAGGTGCCATTCGCTCTTCTGGCATCCCTGGCATGTTTATTTTTAAGTTTTCTATATTTGTTGATTGTTATATTTTGTTGATTGTTTATATTTTGTTTAGGTTTAAGGATATTTGTAATTAAAAAAAAAGTAAAGTATTTTTTTAAAAAAAGGTGTTTAATTAAAGTGATTTATAATTAATGATTGCCGAATTTCCCTTGCTTCGTCAAGAAAATCTGTGCTAACTTCCTCCACAGTCTGACTCTCCTCACTTTCCTCAGTCACATCAATTTCTTCTTCATCTGTAAAAATACACTTACTTTAGATTTCTTATTTTTCAAATGTAAATAAAACAAAGAGAGTAAACTAAGTATAGTTACCATCAAATGAATCCAAAAACATATTGTACAAGGTGCAACATGCCAATATAATTTTAGCTGCGTTTTCTGGCTGGTATATATCATATCCTATGCAGACATCTAAATTTATTTTTCAGGCGCCCATTACACATTTCCACCACATTTCTTGCTCTTGTATGGCACTCATTGTAAGCAGCCTCTGCTTCAGTTGCAGGGCCCATAATAGGGGTCATGAGCCATGGCTGTAGCGGGTATCCCTTATCTCCTATAATAAATAAAACTTTATAATGTACTTAGCTGATAGACATACCCAGTAAGTAAAAAAGTTTACTTGTGGTGACCTACCTAAAAGCCACTGGGATCTTTCCCCACGCACAAAGTCATTTCTCAGGACTCTGTTTATTTTAGATGCCCTCCAAATTGCAGCATCATGGGTGGAGCCAGGGAAATTTGGATTGAGGCCAATAATCTTGCCCCTCGCACTGCATATCTAAAAAGTTTTTTAGTTTTTATTAAGGTTTCAAGAGAGTCTTAACAAAAAATTATTTATACTCACAAGTTGGCAGTTGATGCTATAATAACCCTTTCTATTATAAAATAGGTTGCCAGGCGCAATAGGGTGACTGAGTGGAGGTTTTGCTATGGCAACATGGGTCCCATCCACTGCACCTAATGTGTTGGGCATATTATATAGGTCTTGAAAACTGAAACAAGCAAAGTGTTGCATGAATAAGAGTGGGGCAGTTCTAAGTTTTGAAGATCCTCAAAATAAATATTTATTACTTATTCTTTTCAGTTTTCTTCAAATTTGACAGAAAAGAGTTTAAATAAGCCGTTTTAACATTAAACTCTGACTCTTAACATTTTTTTTTTAAACTCAAAATAATAAATTGAACTTACTCAGTCTTAGCTGCTTCTTTTTCCTCACGGGTCATGGGAAATCTCAAGTAACGAGGCGATAAAGTTTTTAAAATTTCCCCTGCTGTTAGAGCTGCTGCTCACTGATGGCTGGCTAACCCCAAGTATGTTGTCTTGCCCAACAGCTGTTTGATAACTGCCTTGGGCAAACAGATTGAGTGCAGCTAGTATCTGAATATGAAATTTTATTATTATACAGATACATACTAAGTAATGACTACAATAGATATGTTACAATAAGTAGTAAATATTATAAGTAATTACTACACACCCTACTTGTAGCGTGTTACTATCTGATAAGGAAGAATACAAGAGAAAGGAACCTTTAACAAAACAATACTGTTCTAACCTTTATGTGTTTGGGGATAAATCCTTCATCCAACTGAGGATTCCTTAACACATCCACCAAATAAAGTGTCCCAGATCTAGGGAGTCTAAAAATTTTTTTGAATTTTTCTTCAGCTATATGGAATGGGTTACGGAATTGTCCCGCAATCTTTCCAACCGAATTCTTTCTTGATGGTTTCTAAAAAAAATAGTTCTTCTTTATTTCATAAAATCTCTAAGTCGATTTATCTACAATTATCTTTTAAAAATCATAATGTAGTAAGTAGTACAAAGCTAATTAGATGTTCAGTGCAATAATCTCTATATGTTTTCACAAATAATTTTTGTATTGTATTGTATAATAACAATAATATTATTATTTACCTTTCTACCGAATCGACAATAGCTACAGCCACATAAGCTTCCATAATAATTCACGGCAACTCTAAGTAGGCCTCCGAACTCAAGAATTAGCAGAGAAATGTGCTTTGTAAATTTTAGTTCATGACAACTAATTTTATTCCACATCTTTTTAAACGCGATTAAAAATAGCTAGATTTAGTTTGACAGCTTTAATTTTAGGTGAAAAACGTCAAATTCAGAATAGCGAAATAGTAAGTTTCGCTAAGTTGAGTAACTAAAATGATTTTAGAGCTGTCAAACTAAAATATAGTTAAGATGTGTCAGTTTAATCTATTTCAGAATAGGAAACGTCGTTTGACAGGAATAAACTAAATTTTAGCGATTTATAGTTTAGTTTAGCGAAATTTGTGACAACAGAATCGGCACCAATGTGCAGGATAGCGGACCCCGGGCTCCAACGCAAACGCCGCGGACGCAACCGGGATAAACGCTAGGATGATGATGATGGCGATATTCCTGTGCATTTCTAATAAATATTTCTTCTTTCTTTCTTTGTATTTTCCTGTTCAATAAAAGCAACAGAAATAATCATGTAAAACATAGTTTTCAAAGTACACAGTACCAAAACAACGCATGGATACGGTTTCACAAAATGCTTCTAACAAAATTATGCATCGAAACTCTGAAATAGAAAAAAAAAGAATAGATCCAACTTCATTGGAAAAACAAAAAGAAAATTCAGTTTTCAAAGTTTCCTAGTCGCCGGGACACATCTGCGACCAAACGCCGCTTCTACCGTACTATGTCTTTGAGAATGGTGACCGGATTATTTTAAAGCTTATTTTAATGGTAGCTATTCGGAGAACTTATGTCCGGAAATGCGACAGTGTGCACTAGGTGTTATTCTAACAGATAATAATATAATAATGCTTTTTGCACTATTATTTCAATTGAATTTATATGAATGCTATGTTTTCTTCATTCATAGAGGAATTTGCTAGCTTCATTTAAATTTGATGCCACATTTCACATTATCAGATAAAGAATCAAGATAATGCAAAAAATTTAAATATAAAAAAGTTAAAATCATGTAACAGCTGGCTAGTAGGTAAACAAAAAATTGGTCACACGTGATAAATTTAATGAATTGATTGAATAAATGTTTTGATTGCTTTAAGGCTGATTTTCCCAACGCCAGATAATTTATCAAAGAAATAATTTTAAATTTTTGACAGTTTGTCGATATAAAAACTGGCAGAAGTCAATTTTATTTCATGTAGAAATAGTCCTTAGAATCTTTACAAGCCTAGTTTTAATAGTAGTTTATGAAACTGTTACATATTGAGGGATATTATGCACGAGTGTGAGTTTAAAAAACGAGCGAAGCAGTTTTTTAATAGTATCACACGAGTGTGTAATACCTAATTATGTACAGTTTCATACACTACTTTATCTAATCTCATATATTTTAAGAAACAATAATAATCAATTATGTGTCCAGCGAAACACAACAACGACTCGCAATGCAAAGGAACGTATTTGGCGCCAAAATTCTGCACCCTATATCAAAGCGCACGCGCCAAAGCGCGCGCAGCCACAGATAAAAAAGTGAAATAGTGCTATCTATGGTTTGTAATCTGTACGGTAATGAAAAAAAATGTTATTATAACATTATTTTGTTAGAGAAATAATGTTATAATTTAATTTTTTAATTTCCTTTCGATATACTATGGGTAAATATAAACTCCTTTTTAGTTTTATATTTTTAATTTTTTGATATGAGAGTAGATAAACATTTTTATTGACTGACGGAGTTATTATGTTACTTTAAAACCGCATGACTATGTAATTTGTACCTTTTATTGTACCTGTAATTTGTTTCTTATATTATGAAAGCGTTGTTCTGTGTTCTTTACGAGAATACATTTTTTAAACCGAAGTACCTACTAGGTATTCTTTCATCCAATCATTTTCTTCAGGTATATAAATAACACCCATTAAGCACAACCTTTTATATACAGTCAATACATATCAAATTAAATAGAAAATACAATAAAATTAAAAACACAATAAATTTAAGTATATGAAATAGTTAAACAATCTTGATCTTTTATACCTTATCTTTCACTTTTGATAGACAAATTCTTCAAATACTGCTTCTGACGAACAAAGTCTGCAAGCTGCCTCACGTAGCCTTTGCGTTCCTTTTTGCAACGTCCAAACAGATTTTTAAAATCCAGGAGAGGATACAAAGCAAATAGCTTTATAACAAGAATCTATCATAATTTATTTAAGTATTTATTAACATATACAGCCATCATTACAGGCAAACTTCACCTAATGCAATGGTTGTACCATTTAAATATATTTATATCTAACTATACACACATACAATACAATACAATACACTACAATATGCACATACCCATCAAAAAATAAAAATACATTAGTAAGTGATCATGTGTATGCAACACATGATCACTCACTTAATGCAATTCAGGGACAACAGAATACATGGCCTTTGTGAACACACTAACTGAGCCCGAAAATATATCGACTGGAGTGGATACCGTGTTGAGCACACGCAGCGTACGTGTCAGTGGCGCAAGTTGCAACAAGTTTGTGCGCGCATGCGGTACCAGCAGGAGTGGCGGCCGTCTCCGTCGCCCTATGTATTCGTCCGGGACACACAACTTTACCAGTGACAAAACGGCCTGATCATGAACCATGCCTCGAAAGATTTTATTTCTATAAAGGCGGTAACAAACTGCATTCATCTTTCACCCACAGATGAACTTAATAAAACAGTGATAGATAACTGAAGTAGGAACACAAGTCATTTCATTTAATTTATTTATAACTGAGATCCACTGTGTTAGTAACAACAATCTTAACCTATGTTAGTACCTAATATGGAATCAATACAAACCTACACAGACAATTAACACACTACACCTCAGTATGCTCATCGGTCTCGCAACAAATGGAGTTCAGTGAACCTACTGAGCAGAACGGTGTCGGTTCTATTGCCAATCATCCTCAGAACGCTATTTAGGCTACCCTGTACTCGTCGTACTACCGATGCAACTTTTTTACGCATAATTGCATAGAAGTCATCTACGCAGCGTCCGCAAAGATACCGGAAACACTGCAATATCGAGGGAGCCGTAACAGGGCCCTGAACACATTATTATATTGGACTCGCAAGGTATTAAAGGCTTTCCGGGTGAAGTTCGCCCAATTGCTATTAGAGAATCCAATAGTAGGTACTGTATATCATTTTGTACCTCAAACCGATATCAAGCAATATGAAAATACTAACATCAAAAGCTGCCTACATATTAAAACTAGTACGGTCCTCTTCATGCAAATAAATTATGAATCGAGAATGTTTTATTTTTTTCGTATTTTGATAAAAACCGCATAAATTTGCCACACGGTCCGTGTGACGGAGACGGCGGGCACCGTATATTTTCCCTGTTTATTTATCCTGTTTACCTTTTTCTCTAACGTGTTCAGACCATCAACTATTTCTTTAAACGGTGATGCTATTCTATAAAAATATCACCGTTTAAATGTGTTCCAGTGGCAATAGTCCAGGCAGGCATTACTCATCATCATTGGTCTTGAGCTGCGTCCGATTTCTATACTTACACTGATTGTTCTTTGATTTTTCCTCTTGTAGTTTTAATTTGTAATTGTTTGTTTATTTTTAACTCTAAGCCAGTACACACTATGTAGCCAGGCATATTACGCGTTACGGAATTGGATCGCTGACAGGGGTATTCGGCACTGGTGCAGTTACACAGGAGCTAAACTTAGCATTCGGGAACACCGTTGGAGCTGCTGAACCTTGGACAAAACTGTCTTTGCATTGTGTACATAGATTCAATTTCTTAGTATTGTATAATTGCATGGAACACGTGTGAGCACAATGTACTTGCTGTTAAGCATCTATTTGTTAGGTTAGTCTTTTTGTTGTTTTTTTTTTGTGTGTTTTCCATAATGGACGCTCTTAGCGTACAATATATATTTCTGCATCGTTCTCACACGACTGATTTCAAAATGAATGATGTAATCAAATATTTGTATCAATAGCTTGATAATTTAAAAGAGTGTCCATGGAGTTTCTTGCCCGTTCATCTCCATAGGTACTCTTTAGAATGGGCGAACAGCTTCACCTTACTGACTGACCGACCTTCTGACAATTCAAAAGTGCCTGTAACTAGTATATTTGAAATAAATGCTTTGATTTGATTTGATTTGATCATCAACATCATCGTCGTCTCAGCGTTAATCCCACTCGCATCGGAAGCTTTTTTCAGCTTTGGAGTCTGGGGTCTGCTTTACTAGTCTAACTTCAGATTTTGGTTAAACTTCGATATTTTCCGTGTAGTGACTGTCGTCTGACCTTCAAAAACCGAAGGCGATATCGAAGCATTGCAGTTAGACCATTTGTTGGACTTTTGAGAGCTCCAACAAACCGCAACGACTGCCAATAGATGTTCGTATGGCAACCGGGACCAACGGCTTAACGTGCTTTCCGAGGCACGACCAGACCAGTGCACATATTCACATTCATGCATACAAATATTTGCACTGCGCGGGGTTCGAAACCGCGCCTCCTTTCGCAGCGGCCGCTTTCGCTATCGGTACGACACGGAGGCTGTCAGATGCCAGGCAGGCTTTACTGTATGTAAAAAATTTCATCACTACTACTCTCAAAGCGGTAAAAGAAAACATTGAAAGGAAGCTGAAACTACCAAGGAGAGTTCTAGTACCAACAATTCAAATACATTTGACGTCTATGAACCGCTTTGTACAGTTTATAGCCCACTACCTGTTAGAGAGAGGAGGCCTGAATACGCAACAGTCTGGGAATCATACAGGCTGCTATGAGTTTGGAATGAAATTTTCATCAAAGCTGACTGTTAAGGATTGCCTATCCATTTCATTTTCGTATGTTGGCTAAGTTTACAAGGTGAGATTTCAGAATAGATCGATTGAACCATGATCACCGTAAGCTATACGTTTACGTAATGACTGAGAATACCAAAAGTGAATTCGTTTAGAGCGACGTCATTTAGAGCATGCCACAAGTCATTGTGACGTAAGTTGCACCTTAGTATTCTATCCAAAGGTTATATATAAAAGAACGTTGTTAGCGAAAAGACTATCCAATCATCCTAATTATTTTGATTATATATTCTTCACATTTTGTTTTATTGATTTGGTCCGGTCCGGCCCAGATGTTACAGTTAAAGTCAAGGTCAAGGTTACAGTCACAGTTAAAGTCGAAATCAAAGTCAAAGTCAAGGTCAAGGTTAGTCTAAGGCATTTGGCATTGTTATACGAATTTTGAATGAGCATATAAAAACCTTTAAAACACGTTTGAGACTAAATTTTTTGTATAACTAAGTAGAAAAGAAGCTATAATAATAAACACAAAAGAATATTTCTCGTTTATGGAGCAAGTATTAAAAATACAAAACTACAAGAAGTATTTGTAAATTGTGTTGGTAACACACGAAAAAAAAATCGAAACTAGTTCATGAACCCACTGTCAATGTTACCCGCACCAATCAAAATTGTCGACCCAGATTGACCGTAAAAAAATAAAAAATAATATTTATTTTAGTGAAAGTTTAAGACCGCTTTTTCCATCTAAATTAATTTGATATATGATTTCAAATAACGTCTAGTTTATATAAACAAAGATCTTCATTATTAATGAAATTTTGTAAAGCAAATATATATATACCTTTAAGCATTTTAGTTATCCCTTATTTGGATAAATAGCTCGTACATTTTATTACAAAAATACCTCTCGATATTAGGCAAGAGGTTAAGCTAATAAAAAGCGAATGTCATACGAGGACTAATTCTTTATAGTCTGTATACGTTGTGTTATTCTACAAAGTCCTTTGATACTAATCATTATTTGCGCCTTGTGTCATAGTCAGAGAATCGTAGCCTCGTAGCATTTGGAACCGCATCTTGAGTCATAACCAAAAGCGATTGTAGCGTATAAAACCGCATCTTGAGTCATAACCGAAATCGATTTTAGCATGTTGAACCGCATGTTTCGTCATAACCGTAAGCGATTATATAAGGTGCGTTGGGGTAAGATCGGCGCTGGGGTAAGAACGTACAAATCAAATGTCCCATGTAATTAGCTAGCTTTTCTTTTTTAATGAAAAATGAAAAAATGAGATGAAAAATATTTTATTCAAAAACTTAGTTGGTACAAACAAAATTGAGGTTGATCACTCCTTTTAAGTTTGAAAAAACTTGTGCCAGGAGAGGCCGCTCTCCCTTAACTTGATTACAAGTTTCTTATCAACTTAATTAATTTGAATCCAATAATTAAGAAATACAGGTGTGAAACTAAATCTATGTGAGCGCAAACTAAAAGTAAGCACGTGTGTGTGCAAGCGTGAGTAAGTGTTTGTGTGCATGGTGCATCTGTATTTGTGTATTGGACTGTGTGTATGTATGTGTGTGTGTGTGTAACAATTTATTTATTAATGTATTAATATACACATGGACATACCTATATTTGAATTTACTTTTGCTTTTATTTGTTTACTTTTTTATTATTATTATTATTTGTATTATATCAATGCAAATAAGCGTACACCTGATATATGAAATATTACTACCTATTAATAACAACAAAACTACCTAATAATATGGACAATCATATTTTCAGTATCTTCATAGTCTAGAGTTTTTAGCCACTCTGTCACCACCCGTTTACATTCCAAAGTAGTTTTTGTATATATTTTAAGAATATTGTTAATAGAGTTATATAAATGCGAAGATTGATTTGAAAATTGGTGCCTAGCAAAGTAAGTTCTACATGCACTAGTTTTAGTTACTTCGTAATTTCATGTTTTTGTTAATATAGTAGGATCAACTGTAAGTGACTTATGTTTCCTTAGAGTGGCATGTAAAATATACAATTTGCGAATACTTAAAAGGTTAGCTTCTGAATAAAGAGTGGCTGTATCGACTGATCCAAGGCCTTTATTAGTAGTTCAACGCTAGCCGAGTGTTGAAGGATTTTAAAAATCCATATCAACTTCCTAATTCTACCAACGATTGAAATTTTTTAATAATTATAAACTAGTGCTTGACCGCAATCCCGCCTGATGGTAAGCAGTGATGCAATCGTTAATGGTAAAGAGCAGTTTAGTCTATTCACTAAAAAAACTTAGTGAATTGGAAGGAACACGGCAGTTAAGCGAGGTGATGCAATGTTAAACTCAACAATACGACCAACGTTGTGCGCCACAGGGAGATTGATCTGGAAATCCTCCACGACCAAACTTCCGACACAACAACATTTGGCGCATCATATCCGGCACACATCGCAACATCACTTCTCAGACCCGTCCTCCGTATGGCTTCACCAGACATCATGCCGAAACACGACGAATCACTTAGCGGCAAGACTTTGTCTGGTGGGTGGTAACTCATGAAAATGCCAAATAAATGGGATATTTGATTTGTACGTTCTTACCCCGGCGCCGCCCAGGCCCGGGGTAAGAACTTACAAATCGAGGGGCCATTAAGGTGCATTGGGGTAAGATCAGCTCTTACCCCAATGCACCTTAAAGGCCCTGATTCTCTTGTTCATAAACTAAAGTAAATTCAAGCTCAGTGCGTCTTTTTCATTCTATTTCATTAAGAAAAGGACAGGAGACAAAATATTTGTTTATTCCTGCCAAATTAAGATACACGATAGAGTTGAGATGCGATCAAAAACATGTTTTTAACCGTCTTAAAAAAAGGAGGAGGTTCTCAATTCGTAGTAATATTTTATTTTTTATGTATGTTCACCGATTACTCTAAAACGCCTGGTCTGATTTGAAAAATTCTTTATTTTGTTTGAAAGGGTATACTTTCCTAGTATTTCCATAGTCATCAGGTTAGGATCTGATGATGGAAGACTAGAGAAATCAAGGGGAACTTTCAAAACTCGTAGGGGCGACTAGTGCATTTCTAAGTATTTTTCTTAAGTATTTAAAAGCACTACAATTTAATAAAGGTCTGGAGTAGATCTGATGTTGTAGCCGGGAGACAGTCGAAGGATCTCCTCAACGATTCACAGCACCTACTTTGCATTTGAGCTTGATTAATTTGTATTCATAAAAACTTTACACCTAGATGGGTTGTGACTGTCATTAAAACTGTGAAGATGAAAACAAAGGCCAGTTCAGGGAACTGTTCAACGGTTTACAGTAGTTACCTTGTGTTTGGATTTAATTCATTTATATTTATGACAACTTTGCACCCAAATGGGTTATGATGAAGGTCTACGGTATATTTGATGATGCAGCCGAGAGTAACTCCAGGGAACTCCTAAACGATTCACAGCAGGTACCTTGTGTTTGTGCTTGATTAATTTGTATTGAAAAGACCTTTACACCTAGATGTATTGTGTATGTCATTAGGGGTCTTATGATGAGGACGAAGGACAGTTAAGGGAACTCCACAACGGTTTACAGTAGCTATTTTGTGCTTGGACTTAATTTATTTATATTAATGAGAATTTTGCACCTATATGGATTAAAATAAAGGTTTGCAGTAAATCTGATGATTGAGATCATAGGCAGTCAAGGGAATTCTTCAAAAATTTACAGCATTGAAGTTTAACATAGGAAAACCACTACCTACTCGTCACCCCTATGCAATAGTTAATTAAAACCATGAGACTGAATTTAACTTACCTAATCGCGTCATGTCTAGCATTGCTCATAATTTTAATTAAAATTTTCCTGCAATATAATCGGAGTAATTTTTATTATATTTCTACTCATTCATTCCAGTTCTCGCTCGTATAAGGATAGGGGGGACGTGCGGCGGCTCTAGTTAAAATAGCCGGAATGCGAGGCAGCTTAGGTATTTTCCTCATATCATTAAAATACTGGTTTGTAATTTATAAAAAAAAAGTTATAGGGGACATATAGTTTTGTAATTATTCAAAAGTGATGAACGTCGGTTATGTATTTACGCCGTAGTAAGGGTTTATTCTGCGAGAAATTTAGTGCATCAGCAGAAGTTAAAGTGGCGTTGGGCAGGACACGTGGCCAGGATGACCGAGGACCGATGGACTTCTCGACTGACGTCATGGCGCGGCCCTGCCGGTATAAGAAAAAGAGGAAGACCGGTAACTCGTTGGGAAAATGACATATTAAAAATTGTTGGAAAAAACTGGATGACAATAGCCAAAGATAGGGACAAATGGAAAAGTCTGGAGGAGGCCTTCACCCTCATTTAAAGGGGGGTTCTTGCATGCCTGCATGTTCAATTAAAATACAAATTAATTAATTAAATTACTAAATTTAAATTTAATTAATTCGCAAATGAAGTTTTTATATCTAAATAACAAATCTTTTATAAACATGTAAATAGTAATCTAATATTTTTATGCAAGAAACAAAGGGCTTTTTATTCTTTTTATTTTTATTTATAAGGGTTTATTCTGTTTTTAGAGCTTACTTTGTTTTTTTTTCTATACAGAAAATTAGAAGTGATTCTGTGTCTGACTTATATAATTTATACGGTTAACCCTCAAATATTTTGATTCCATAATTATGGGTAAGGAAAAATATTGCAGCAAGGGATCAAATGTACGCAATTCCTACGATACCCCCTTAATTTACACCTTCCAACACCGAACATATAAATAAATAAATAATCACATAAATAGTTAATTAAAAAACAGTAACATTTCACTTTTTATAAATAAATAATAAAAAAATTAAAATCCTAAAATCCCATTTATGGTTTCAAAGAAACAAAAAAGTGAATTCGAATCATAATTTTAATTCCGCGTAGTGCCACGACAACGTATTAGTGCTTATATGTTGTATGTTATTGTTAAGGCGTTACTCATACACGCACACCCATTGACTACACTCTCGCATAGTTCAAATCAATGTAGTCCTTAGTATGCCACTGGAGTTTTGAGCGTTTTTCGAAAATCAAGCAAAATAAATTTGTGCAAAAATGTTCGGAAACGTCTTTTATTTTTGGTGTGAAAATTTCCTGTTTACGGTAGTGGGCAACGTAGCGCACACATTAACATTTTAAACATGTTTTCGTAAGAAAAACGTCGAAACAAGTTCTTCTTTGTCAAAAAAATAAATTCACAATAAGAGGGAAGAAAAAGTGACTCTCGACTTCTGTAACGGTATTTTTAACATGAATTATCCGGAAAATACCTGAAGTTACCAAAATAACTAGCAGAGTAAGCAAATTGAAGTGGCAGTGTCAGTTTTTAGAAACACCGCTTGCCAGTAGAGCAGATCGCGTATTTAAAATTATAGTGTGGGACGGCCTTCAGCTATACTCTGTAGAATTTTAGTACACTTACAAAGACAGCCCACTTCATCTATCCAATGACTACTAAACATATGTAAAAATAAAATCGACGATCGAAAAAATCAATAGACTCATGACGTAGTTTGAAACAGCCTATATGCGAGCGCAGTCTCGAGTCTTGCATTACAACTGAAGGCGGAATGGAGCGGGTTTTTTTTTTAATGTTTAATTATCATTGGATAGATGGAAAACTAAAAACTAGGAATCCGCTAACACTATCACGAGTTTTCCAAGTATTCCAAAAATGAAGCCTAAGCCAGATCAGTCACCGAAGAGTGCCAATGATGAGGGTTTCGTGACGGTGCAAAGGAGGAAGCGCCAAACGCGAACTAACAAGTAACAGCAACCGTTGCGGCAAACCTCCTGCGGGGCCCGAAGTTAACTTGCGTGCCGCAAAGCCGAACACACCTGTGTACATCTCTCACACTACACCACTAAGGCGGACGACATCGTGGAGTACGTACGCCAGAATACTAGATACTCTCCGAGGGTACAGTTTATTTATTCATTTAAGGCACACCAACAACACAAACACAAACATGGATATTTAACATTTTAAAGGTCTTATTCTAGTGTTAGTGTCAATAAAAACGTGCACAACATTCGCGTAAAAATAAAACTTACATTATTATTAAGATTCAAAATTACGAAATGTATAACCAGAAACAATAATAATAAATTGAATATAATATGTCAAAAAATATAATAATAAGATTTAAATCTAGTCAATAATAATTGACGATTAATTCATTAACATTGGATATAATAAAATAATAAGATAATGTGACAAAACGTAGAAAAAAAAATATAGTAAAATTCTGTACAATGATGACGAAATTTGACAATGCACATCAAATATATCACTAATTACAATTTTGTTTAGGTTTAGGTTTCCCTTTCCTTTCCAACAACTTTTGTTTGAGCCGAGTGGGGTGGTCATGAAAAATATCCAGGTTAAGAATGTTGCACCAAGCGTTATAAGTTGATGGCAGCTACTGGAGTCGCGCCGCAACGTCAACTTCAAGGCGTGGTGCGCGTACTGAATTGTTTTCTGGACAAGTCATGGAAGAAGACTTCTGCAGGCCTAGTATGAGTTTTCAATACGAAACTCGATCGTCGATAACGAGCGCGTTTGGCGCTCTCATTGGTTGAGAGTTCTTACGACCTTGAAGCGGGCCAATCACTGAGTCAAACGCGCTCGATATCGACGAACGAGTTTCGTAATGAAAACTTATACTAGGCCTACTGGCCGCAAGACGTGGTTTTCCGTCGCTTCCGCGAACAAACCCCACAAGACAGCATAAGAACGTGCTAGTAGTAGAGAAGTGCTTATTTTGTAATATAAATATGTATATTTAGATTAAGGTATTTATGTATAGGCCCGCGTCGCCAAAATAATGAAATATATAATTAGTCTCTAATTTACTCATCAATATTATTATTCAGTATTTCTGTAGTACTAATTTATTTATATACATGCCTTTTGATTGGGACTTTCTTGGTACAATTCACGAGGGGAATGGTGCTGATAGCCGAAATACAGGCTATGCCTAGTTCGGCTACAGACGCTAAACTCTATATTTTAATTGAAATTGTTGCCAAATGTCATGTATACTAGTAGATACTAAGTTTTTGGAAATAAATTATTATTATTTATTTATTATTTTTATTATTAAATAAATAAATAAAAAGAATGTTGAAGAAAGTATGACTTTATTTATGCGGAGAAAACATGAATGTGTGTGTTCAAAGAATGTGGTTCATGTCTACGCAACGAATAACTGGTTAATTAAATTATAACTGTAATCTATTATATCATTACAATGGATGCTTATAAAATGACATCTTTATAACATTGCACTGTATATAGACCTTCCTGACAAAGGTTGGTATAGACTGGATGCAGAAGGCGGAGGACAAGAATAGATTGTAGTGCAGCATATGTGGACAGGATTATGATCAACTGTGAACAGCAATAAACTGAGTTGATTGATACTCTGACTATCGCATGGCAATATTATGGTTATACTGTGGGTAAGACGACAGCCCCCGTGGCGTAGCGGTAGCGAACGCGGCCGCTGTGCAAGGAGGCGCGGGTTCGATCCCCGCGCAGTGCAAATATTTGTATGCATGAATATGAATATTTGCACTGGTCTGGTCGTGCCTCGGAAAGCACGTTAAGCCGTTGGTCCCGGTTGCCATACGAACATCTAATGGCAGTCGTTACGGGTTGTTGGAACCCCCAAAAGTCCTACAATTGGTCTAACTGCAATGCTTCGATATCGCCTTCGGGTTGTGAAGGTCAGACGGCAGTCGCTTCATGGAAAATATCGAATTTTAGCCAAAATGAGCAGTTAGACTGGTAAAGCGGACCATAGACTCCAAAGCTAAAAGCTTCGGATATGACTGGGATTAACGCTGAAATGAAGACTGTGGGTAATACCAAACACAGCACATCAATATATTAAGGTTACCTGAAAGACTGACGCTTGATATTTCTAAAAGTTGATGGTTATATGTTGCTATATTTCTTTATCATCATAATCATCAACATATTTTATCGTCCCACTGCTGGGCACAGGTCTCCTCTCATACAGAGAAAGATTGAGCATAATCACCACGCTTGCACAATGCGGGTTGGCAATTTTAGACTTTTATTCCAGGTTTAATCAAGATGATTTCCTTTACCATGTAATCAGTCATGTCTAACACTTGGAAAGTACATATAACTTTGAAAAGTTACATTGCTACTTGCTTGACCTGGAATCGAAACTAACCGAATTGTAAAATAAGAGTGATCGTAAAAAACCAACCTTATCATCTTTGTCCTAAGGTAACATTTATATCACACGGTCTCGCATACAGATGTTACAGAACTCCACTGCCTGCCAATTGCCGGGTGATAATTGAGTATAACGCGTCATGCCTGATACGTTACTCAATTATCACTCACTGACACCCGCCGGGCCTTACTTGCGTACAGAGTAGGTATACACGATCCAGTTTGCTTAAGTACTACAAGTACTATGTAAATAAAACGTGGGATCTCCAAATTAAATAACTTTGACACGTTTTCTCATCATCCTCTTTATCTTAATATATTCAATTACAATTTATTTAAGGTTAACATTTCTTCGCGCAGTGAAACCCCAAGCATAGCCTCTCCATTGTCCTTTGAGTGACTTTGAGCCTTCTTATAAGGCCCATTGTTAGCGACCACGTCTCAATTCAATAAGTCATCACTGGCAACACCGACATAGCCCGAAGAATTGCAACACTAAAGTGGCAGTGGGCTGGACACATTGCCCGTAGGACCAATGCCCGATGGGGCTGACGGGTTCTCGAGTGGCCCCCGTGGGTAGGCCCCCGACAAAATGGACCGACGACCTGGTGAAGGTCGCGGGAAACCGCTGGATGCGGGAGGCGCAGGACCGGTTGTCATGGAGAACTTTGGGAGAGGCCTATGTCCAGCAGTCGACGTTTATCGGTTGAAATGATAAATATTTCTTAGCCATATTTATTTAACAGTGGTGGGTTTTTGATAATTTTGGAGGTAGTCAGGACAGTTCAGAAGTTCTAATAACCAGCCTTCTTATTCATAAATAATACACTAAGACTACCAATTTGTATCATTTTGAAGCAAAATGCTAATCCATTGCCCCAAATGTTCGAAAAATGTGTCTGTTCAACAATGTAAACGACGCAATGAATATCGTAAACTACCAAAATGAAATTCATTGCTACTGATATGAAGAATGCGTTACGTAATTACCCTGCAGTTTGCCCAAAGGATATCGTAATACTCCGTAACCGGGTTCTAGATAGACTATCTAAAAACTGGTCGCCCACGTCGCAAAACTGGTCTTAAGTCGTGGTGGCCTAGTGGTTAAAACACCAGCCTCTCACGTATGAGTGTGCGAGTTCGATTCGAGGTCAGGCAAGTACCAATGTAACTTTTCTAAGTTATATGTACTTTCTAAGTATATCTTGGACACCAATGACTGATTACAAGGTGAAGGAAAACTTCTTAAGGTAAACTGGACTTTAAGTCTGAAATCGCCAACCGGCATTGAGTAAGCATGGTGATTACGCTAAGTCCTTCTCTGTATGAGAACCTATGCCCAGCAGTGGGACGATAAAAAAGTTTGATGATAATGATAAAAAACTGGTATCTGATAGATGAGTTCTCTAGCAGTGCACATCTCATTAGTCTTATGATCCATATTCCATGCATCGTTTCTTTGGTACCACTTCCACACTTAATTCTTACACAGAACTTTCCTCACAATATTTTCTCCTTTGCTCTGCATCACATGCCTCAGAACTAGGACCCCAATTGCGTAAGCCACTGTTATTATCACTTGCAATCATTTTGAAGCTTACTGCTATTCCATTTTTTTTAATAATTATAAACTAGCGCTTGACCATAATCCCGCCTGATGGTAAGCAGTGATGCGGTCGTTGATGGTAAAGCGCGCTAGTTTATTAAGAACCTATTCACTCAGATTGAGCGAATAGGAAGGAAGACGGCAGTTGAGCGAGGTGATGCAATGTTAAACCCAACAACACGACCAACGATGCTGCGCCAGAGGGAGATTGATCTGAAGACCCTCCACGACCAAACTCTCAACACAACAACATATGGCGCATCGTACCCGGCACACATCGCAACACAACTGCTCAGACTCGTCCTCCATACGGCTTCACCAGACATCATGCCATTGCTCCATATGTTTCAAAATGCGTCTGCTCAACAAAGTAAACGAAGCAATGAATGATGTTGAATTGTCAAAATAAAACCCATTGACTCTGACAATATGCAGAGTTAAATAAGGTTGACACCTTTGCAAATATTTATACAACTGTGCTGTGTTTTGCCGATCATTTTCTTGCGTTTATTCAATTTAATTGGAATCGTCGCTACATTTTTTGTCTTCATCCATACGTTCAAACGAGTTGCACAATATTATTGTCACAGGCTAGATTTAAAATACATAAATTGACTTATATGTAAACATTTCTATAAGTAGAAGCCTTCAGATAAAATATTATCTTTGATGAAAATTATACTTGAATTTTCGATTTAGATTCTATATTTCTTATATTATTATTTTTTTACAGGCACACAGCCAAAACGAAATTCAGAGTATTACGTCTGAGCGTACAACTTGACTTAAAAAAAAAAAATAACGATCAGTAATTTATTGCTTTCAACTTTTTACACGTTACCTGTATTAGCTTGGAGATTATGACGGCACGTTTCCAAATCATCGAACTCATCGATTTAATATAGAGGTCGTCTAGAGGTCAGGTGGTGAAAGCACTCCTGAATGAAGGTACATACATAACCGTAAAAATATTACTTGTCATAAATTTAAAAAGGACGGGTTACAAGGTGTCAAAGGCACGTATGTGACAGCAATGTTTTGTGGAGTTTTAGAATTACTCTTAAAACATCAAAAATATCGTTTTATGAACACACTGCAACAGTGATTTTACCATCGCTGATAGGAAATCTTAGTAAGTCAATCAATCATACTAGCTGTCAAAACTTTTCTTAACTTTCAAATTAGTCGTTACATCCAACACCGTAACTCCAGTAAGTGAACCCCTAATTGGTTTCCCAAAAAAAGAACAATACAAACCAACTGCTCGCCTCGGAGAATTTTCCTATAAATGTCTTGTCACCCGCAACAAAATTAATTAAAAAGGAAAATGGGAATAATAAAAAAAAGGGAAGAAAAACAGTTCTCACTACCCCAATGTTTTGTTGCGATCAGGGTCACGGTCAGACATCGGCTACAGACATTTAGGCAATGTGTTTATTTTGCTACATGCTATATTTTACAAATAGGTGACTGGTGGGCTCATGTTTTTTTTTATAATTATTGATTAAACTAATGCTTGACCGCAATCCTATTCGACGGTAAGCAGTGATGCAATCATTTATGGTAAAGCGCGCTAGTTTAACAAGAGCCTATTCCCTAAGAAAAAAAAACTGAACTGAACTGACGGCAGTTGAGCGAGGTAATACAATGTTAAACTCAACAACACGACCAACGATGCTGGGCTAGAGGGAGATTGATCTGGAGACCCTCCACGACCAAACTCCCGACACAACAACATTTGGCGCATCGTACCAGGCACACATCGCAACACAACTGTTCAGACCCGGTGTCCGTACGGCTTCACCAGGCATCATGGTGGAACACGACGAATCGCTAGGCGGCAAGACTTAGTCTGGAATTCTGCTGGCAGCCAATGTTATGGCCAATCACCGAGAGTTCGAGGTTAGGTAATAACAGCTCCACGTGTCTATCGATCAGGTTAAGCTGTGCTTGCTAAGTTTGGAACCTGGATTAGCGAACATCTTTACTTACCAAGATCTCTTCATGCTTAAGATAGCACGAAATGCCGTCAATCCCGGTTATGATTCGTGGGACAGTCGTTACGGTTCATCAGAATCTGGAAATTCTGACAACTTGTCTTAACAATAGGATTCGAATTATCCAGTGACTGGTTTGTAAAGGTCAGATAAGCAGACCTATCTTTCAGACTAGAGGCCTAGCAAAGTGCTAGATAGATGATGCTGACTTTCGTGAGTATTCGCGTGATTGACTTTCCAGACTGTGCTCGAGGACTAGACGTCTATTCTATTTCTGCTTTCAACAGGACGTACGTCTATGTATTGATTGTGTTGATTGTACTTTACACAAGTCCATTCTACTTTCTTAGAGTCTGATATTATGATGATATAAGCACTTTATTTATGTGTTTTAAGTATGTCATTGTCACTATATTTCTACACTTCTTAAACCACACTTTTCGACATTTATTTATTTTCACACCCACCTTTTTGAATTTCGTTCTTGCCCGGTCCCCCGAGGTGGGCTTGGTTTTCGTTACATGCCAATTACATTCCTATTTTCAATTGAAAAATTCTTTAGCATCATGGTGCTTTGAAAGTCGACGGAACGGGAAAGCGACAATAAAAAGAGACAGACAAATACATTCATAAGGTGTAACGAAGGGGAAAATGAGACAGGAAGCATTATACAGTATTTCTTATGTTCGTGGTTCTCTTAGACCTCTGTTTTGTACCCCCTCTACTCTAGGCAAAGTGATTTTTGAAGGTCTTCGTGTCACTTATACCACGTGACGACGAAGCCTTGCCGCCAAGCGATTTGTCGTGTTCCGGCATGATGTCTGGTGAAGCCATACGGAGGACGGGTCTGAACAGTTGTGTTGCGATGTGTGCCAGGTACGATGCCCCTAATGTTGTTGTGTTGGGAGTTTGGTCGTAGAGGGTCTTCAGATCATTCTCCCTTTGGCGCAGCATCGTTGGTCGTGTTGTTGGGTTTAACATTGCATCACCTCGCTTAACTGCCATCTTCCTTACTATTCGCTCAGTTTTTCAGAGTGAATAGGTTCTTATTAAACTAGCGGGATTTACCATCAACGATCGCATCACTGCTTACCATCAGGCGGGAATGCGGTCAAGCGCTAATTTATAATTATTAAAAAAAAAACGTGTGAATTGTACACATTCTTTTTCGTTACGAGACGATTTTTCCTCTTTAGTTCCTACCACAAGCTCCGATAAAGAACTTTGTTCCAATATGTTCATAACACAAAACAGAATTAGTAAAGGATAAAATAAACCTTATAAATAAAAATGTCAATCCAATACATTTTTGACTGTTCCATCATAGCTATCGTTGATTGAATGTCATTGAGTCAAGGATTTTTGGTCGTAAACTTCCTGTCATCGAAGAGAAAACCGTTTACATTAAAGTGTGCGTTTGATAAGTCAACAGCTTCAGGGGATGCCTCGTGTAGGATAGTCACTGCGCGATCGAATCAGGAATGAGGAAATCCGCAGAAGAACGAGAGTAACCGACATAGCCCGAAGAATTGCAACACTGAAGTGGCAGTGGGCTGGACACATTGCCCGTAGGACCGATGCCCGATGGGGCCGACGGGTTCTCGAGTGGCGACCACGCACCGGAAGACGTAGCGTGGATAGGCCCCCGACAAGGTGGACTGATGACCTGGTTAAGGTCGCGGGAAACCGCTGGATGCGGGAGGCGCAGGACTGGTCGTCGTGGAGAACCTTGGGGGAGGCCTATGTCCAGCAGTGGACGTCTTTCGGCTGAAATGATGATGATGATTGATTTAGTATTGCATGTTGCCTATGTAACTTTTCAAACTGTTTTTCCAGCACGTGCATATTATTCAATCATCATCATATCAGCGTCAATCCCAGTCGCATCTGAAGCTTTTCTGCTATGGAGTCTGGGGTCCGCTTTACCAGTCTAACTGCTGATTTTGGCTAAACTTCAATATTTTCCGTGCAGCGACTGCCGTCTGACCTCCACAACCCAAAGGTGACATTGAAGCATTGCAGTTAGACCAATTGTTGGACTTTTTGAGGGCTCCAACAAACCATAACGACTGCCATTAGATGTTTGTATGGCAACCGGGACCAACGGCTTAACGTACTTTCCGAGGCACGACCAGACCAGTGCACATATTCACATTCATGCATACAAATATTTGCACCCGCGCCTCCTTGCGCAGCGCCCGCTTTCGCTACCGTTACGTCACGGAGGCTGTCACGTGCATATTATGCCATTTGCCAGCGGCGATGTTTCCGTTAAACTACAATTTGAGTGTCTTCAAGGCTAGAGTGAGAAGGCTCTTTATAAACTAGTGTGCTTTACCATCAACAATTGCGTCACTGCTTACTATCAGGCGGGATTGCGGTCCGGATCCGGGGGAGCAGTAGTGGCCCAGTGGTGTCGGCAGCGTCTTACTATACAGTTGTAAGTCATAGGTTTGAAGACCATCAGGCGCTTCACTTTGAGTAAATTATTCCATCACCATTGCTCTCAAAACGATAAAGGAAGACATGTGATAACTAGCCGTTCGGAGGACGGGTCTGAGCAGTTGTGTTGCGATGTGTGCCGGGTATGATACGCCAAATTTTGTTGTGTTGGGAGTTTGGTCGTGGAGGATCTCCAGATCAATCTCCCTCTGGCGCAGTATCGTTGGTCGTATTGTTGGGTTTAAAATTGCATCACCTAGCTCAACTACCGTCTTCCTACCTATTCACTGAGTTTTTTGAGTGAATGCGTTTGTTAAACTAGCGCGCTTTACCATCAACGGTTGCATTCAAGCACTAGTTTATAATTATTTAAAAAAAAAAAACGACCAACCTCGCACTCGCGTGTTAAGTAAAGACTAATCTCTATCACCGAGAGCAGGTCTGTTTTCCAAGAGTGGGAACATTATAGTATAATTATGTTGTGTGTGAGTAGGGATGGAAAGTAAATTTTCACTAGCGCATGGAAGCGGTAGGCACAATAGGTATAATAAGTATAAGTACTGTACCGATACTTAAAAGTTCTTGCAATTTTTGCATTGCCGTACCTGGGTACCGTTTCCAGATGGGTACTAGAACTCCATCTAACAAGTACCGGTACCAAATTTCTGAGAACGGTGTCTGCCGCAAATCACATATTTGCACGAGGGACCTCGTATGTTCTGCAACCTTGAAGTTTTCTTATATTATCTAATATATAAAATTCTCGTGTCACGGTGTTCGGCTTTAAACTCCTCCGAAACGGCTCGACCGATTTTGATGAAATTTTTTGTGCTTAACCGGTATCTATGAGAATCGGCCAACATCTATTTTTCATCCCCGTAAATGTTAGGGGTAGTCCACCCCTAAATTTTTTTTTTATTTTTTAGACAAAATTTTTAATTTCTATTTTTTTATGATACAACATACAAAAATACATATAATCCCCAATTTTCACCCTTCTACGATCAACCCTTATTTTCTAATAGCCATTTTAGTAATTTAATCTATTATTTATATGGCAAAACAACGTTTGCCGGTCAGCTAGTAGAAATATAAAAACATATTATATTTATTTGGTACCGGTACTGTAGTGATTCTGATTCTGATTAAAGATACCAATAGTACCTACAAGTACTAGGTCTGGTATCGTCAATACACAATGGCCAGCGAAATGTCAATATTACAAGCTTTGCAATATAACAATATTGTACGATGCAGAGGCGGTTCACTAGTTTAAAATAATATTTTCTACTATCCTTACTAATATTATAAATCGGAAAGTGAGTTTGTTTGTTTGTTCCGCTTTTAGCTACTGAACCGATTGCTTTAAAATTTTTCAAACGTAAAGTTAGAAGTCCGGATTAAATAATAGCGTACTTTTTATCCCGTACAATAATTACATTCCCTAGGGAAATCTAAAAGGCGCGATATAACCGATCTCCACGCGAGCGAAGCCGTGGGCGGAATGTTAGTAATATTACAAATAAGAAAGTTTTTACGTAAACGGTTACCCTTGAAGATGTGACCCTTTACGCAAAAACTACTAAACGGATTTAGATAAAATTTGACAAATAGTATTTTTTTTTTAATAATTATAAACTAGCGCTTGACCGCAATCCAGCCTGATGGTAAGCAGTGATGCGAACGTTGATGGTAAAGCGCGCTAGTTTATTAAGAGCCTATTCACTCAGAAAAATTGAGCGAATAGGAAGGAAGACGGCAGTTGAGCGAGGTCATGCAATGTTAAACCCAACAACACGACCAACGATGCTGCGCCAAAGGGAGATTGATCTGAAGACTCTCCACGACCAAACTCCCAACACAACAACATTAGGCGCATCGTACCCGGCACACATCGCAACACAACTGCTCAGACCCGTCCTTCGTAAGGCAACACGACATATCGTTTGGCGGCAAGGCTTAGTCAGGTGGATGGTAACTTCTACCGGCGGCCGATGTTATGGCCTACCACCGAGAAAAGATATATAGATACTTTATGATTAGAAATAACATATCAGATACTACTTATCTCGATATTCCCATGGGGTCGAAACTTCCGTGGGTGAAACCGCGGGCCGCAGCTAGTTAAATATAAAGTTATCATAGATTTTACTAAGGTACGTCTGATTCCACCCTTAAACTTAATTTCTTATCAAGCCTTAGATAATCTTCAAAAGCCAGAACTTAGCAAAAACTCCATAAAATGTCTACAATATGACGTAGCCATCTGGCAAATTACAAGCACCCTATGGAATTGTTACGCTCTGACCAAAACGAGGGTAGGGTTAGTAATGATTAGATTTCGCTTGGATAAGCTTCGGCAATTAGTACTGTAGTTAGCTGCCCAATTTAAGTGTACCTTTTGGTGTTTTGCTGTAACAAATTTTATGGGGAAGACGTTTTGGTCCTTTTAGACCTTTGGGATGGAAGTTTTGGGATTCTAAAGGTAACTTTATTGGGCTATATATTCATGATCTTAGTACTAAACTTTCATTTTGATTGTAACGTAGACCTAAAAAATTATATGACTTGGAAAAATGACAAATAACATTAACAAAATACTGTTAAAAAAAACCTGCCAGCGTTTTTTATTAATTGAGAACACCATAGACAGCATAAATATGACTGAAAAGATCGTGACCTTGTAATTTACGTTAGACTCCGATTATTTTGACAGGTCTTAATTAATAAATGTCCTTTTCTTAATCAAATAGAAATAATCAGTTGCTCTGAACTTACAAATAGTAATTTGTACTGCACTTTTTTTATTATTAATTTATAAACCAGCGCTTGACCGCAATCCTGCCTGATGGTAAGCAGTGACGCAATCGTTGATGGTAAAGCACACTAGTTTATTAAGAGCCTATTCACTCTAGCCTTGAAGACACTCAAATTGTAGTCCGACGGAAACACCGCCGCCGGCAGATTGTTCCAGTCCCTCGATGTACACGGTATAAAGGACGAGGCGAAACGCTTCGTCCGGATCGTAGAGGTGTTAATAACATAAGGGTGGAAACTCGTCGTACGACGGGTCGTCCGATGGTGGAACGGAGATGGGGGAATTAAATCGTGCAATTCCCTCGCACACTCTCCACTTTACTCAAATAAAAATAAATACAATAATCAGCCAATAAAGTTCACATCCAAACAGGCAAAGTGCGAGTTGATATGTCACGTGACTTTGATTTAATGATTCTAAGACATTCTGATTTATTCAGGATTTTTTTCACCATATTTAGAACAGTGCTAGAAACAATTTAAGTGTCTTCAAGGCTAGAGTGAATAGTCTTTTAATAAACTAGCGCGCTTTACCTACCATAAACGATTGTACCAATGCTTACCATCAGGCGAGATTGCGGTCAAGTACAAGTTTATAATTTATGAAAAAATTACCGAGGTGACAAATTTTATTTCAACTTGCTACCCATATGCTGTACAGGTAATTTAAAAAGAAAGAAAGAAAATTTGTTTATTCCGCACCAACAGAACGCACATTATAAGTTATTATAAGTTGGAACCAATACTGCTAGGCTACCACTTCAAATGTTATGACAATACCAACAAATACCTTTCACTAATTTCCATAATAATCAAAAAAATAATCACCAGTGATCGCCCTCGCCCAATCGTAAAAACTTAATCACCACTAAATTCCCGACCCGTCACCGAGTACACGCAACTTAATTCAAAACAAAAACAAACTGAATACAAACATCTATTAGTAGCGACATTAACTAAATACCTTGTCTGCACTCTGGCGGTGACATTTCGATAAATTATCGTCAATGTCGATGAGGCCTTCCATATTTCATAAAACAACAGAATCCGAACTAACTTCATTTATGAAGTATGCCTTGGTAAACGCGGGACTTGCTGAAGAATATGATAATTTATGTTCAGGCCACTAAGGGAACTCTGACCAGGGAAGTGGCAGTAGCGCTTCTCCTGTGGAACATCAAATTACTGCAATCCACAACCCGCCTGCCAAGCTTGGTGATTATGGAAAACCGCTTCCGCTTCACCAAGAGCACCAGAGGTTACGATGACTTCCCATCCAGAACAAAAAAAGAAGTCCTTTTCATTTTATAAAGTTAAAATAAGAATCGAATTCCACAAACCATCCCTTAACAAGACCATCGTTTAACCAGTCACCTTGTATAATACCGAGTATCATTCGAGTTTGTAGCCCCTATCCATCAAAGTCCGTGTTTCCAGAAAGTTACTTTAAAGTCCCCTCTAATGAGGTTATGCAACAAAAACTGGGATTATAACGGTGTCGTATTTTCATTATTCGAGCGCCGGTCTTCCTAATTTTGGCGGATAATGCTTAGGTGTTGAGCGGTATTGATTATAGATTACCGCTTTTATAGGCTTAGCACTTAAGTATTTGATAAGCTGTAGAGTGCGTCTTTGAGAGGAGGTGTGACTTGTCAGCTTAACTTTATGTAAACAAGTATAAATACCCGGCGATGTCAAGTGGCTTCCAATAACTAGCTAGGTACATAGGTACATAAGTATTCTATTAACTAATAGGTCGATGATATGAGTATGTTTTATACAAAGTATTAAGAGGGGACTCTAGTGGCATTTTCTCCATAGAAACGTAATCCGCTGTTTTCTTCGCGGATAACGCTTTTAGAGCAATGATTTCTTTTACAATTTCACACCTTGATTATACGCGCCCCTATTATTTGATTTTTTAGAAAACTTATAAAAGAAATATGATGTTTCAAAATCCCGAAAAATAACCCATTTTTACCGCGATGTTCAGACGACTATTACACAAACGTGATAAGTTTTTGACAAAAAAGAAAATAATGGACGCATAGGTATACTCATCCTCTAAATTTTGATATAAAAATAATTGAGATCTGTCGTGTTTTGAAAAAGAAAACAGCGGAATATGAAACATCTTTTGGTCAACGTTGTTGTAGGTAAAATCAGCCCGAGTTGCACTTTCGCACTTTACAGGGAAAGGTTGAAAGTGACGCGACGGCAATAGTTTCTTCAAATACCTTTACCTCAAATTCCTCGGCACTAGAGTCCACTCTTAAGTGTTTTGCCTAAGGTTTGGTATCTTAACGGCGGACAACGTTGTCACTAATGACTAACTGTTTACACCTGTAAGATAGTTAATGGCAATGACCGCGATTATTTTGTTCTCAAATTAAATTAAATTTAAGTATGATGCATCACACTCATGTTAATGACAATGACCGCGATTATCTTGTTATCAAATTAAATTAAATTTAACGCATCACACTCATGTTAATGACAATGACCGCGTTTCTCTTGTTGTTCTCAAATTAAATTAAATTTAAGTTTCAGTGCATCACAATAATGTTACTAGTATAATGCCACAGGTCGTCGCGGTCTTTTTGCTGAAATGATGATAATGATGATGAAAAGTGTTTTTTTTTACAACATCATCATCATCATCTCAGCGTTTATGCCAGTCGCATTCGAAGCTATTTCAGTTTTGAAGTCTGGGGTCCTGTTGGACTGCCGCCTGAGCTCCACAACCCGAAGGCGATATCGAAGCATTGCAGTTAGACCAATTGTTCGACTTTTGAGGGCTCTAACAACTCGTAACGACTGCCATTAGATGTTCGTATGGTAACCGGGACCAACGGCTTAATGTACTTTCCGAGGTACGAACAGACCAGTGCAAATATTCATATTCATGCATCCAAATATTTGCAGCGGCCGCGTTCACTACCGCTACGCCATAGAGGCTGTGTTTTTTTACCACAAACATCCTTATTTTTATTCTTCCTTTATGCTTTGTTTGTCTATTTTTTGACACATTATAACATGATAACCTTCTAACCGTTCTAATTCGATTTAGGATTTTAATAGGATGATCAATTATGATTAGGAAGACTAATCGACGACACGGGTGGTGCAGTAGCTGAGCGATGGCGTGCTGCGGTGCGTATCACGGGTTCGTAAATATTTTTATGGTCTACAGGTAGTTCTTACGGGTTTGGCTGGTTGTGTATGTGAGTTTAAATGTTTGCGATTCGCATCCCCGATACGGGAGTAATTTATAGTGAAGATAAACGTCATAAAAAACAGTTTAGTTAATCTAAACTCGCATTATTCTTATAAACGAGTACAAGCGTCACTGTGTTATTGTTTAAGACTTAATTATTGTAAAGTTTTCGACGTACTCGATAGATGACGTTGGCGTAGATTTAATGGTTTCGTTACCGTGTTTAGTATACAGTATGTTAAGAAAACCCTGTCCGACCCGTGAAGTTTTTGTTAGGTATGGATAACTGATTCTGCTAATGGATACAAAACCGGGCTAAACTTAAAAAAAAATCCCCCTAAAAAAATAAATATTATTTCGCAAAAAGAGGTAACTTAATAAATGTGCGTTAAGCACCCTTCCGCGGGCGGCGGGCGGCAGGGCACGCGACACGTGGTCGCATTGCTATTCGCTCATAATAATACCGGTGTTGTCACTTTTTTTAAAATTACCAAATTTCGGGGACGTTGGAATTAATTCGCGGGAAAAAAAGATTATTTTAAAATTTATTTGTATTGGACTATGATGATTACGTAAAATTTTATATTATATTTGGTCATGTGTTTACCTAACCTTTATTATCCTTATGGGTCGGACAGGGTTTTCTTAACATACTGTATAAGTAAGTTTTTTTTTAAGCTATTGCATAGCTTCTATCGCGGGCCTTGAGCGCGGGGACCGAATCCAGAAATTCCGTAACGAAAAATCCTCACGCTCCCCACTCCGACGGGCACGGAGGTGTGGCTTGAAAGCGTCATAGACGTCATCGACGTTCTCATGGCTACCTTAAAAACTTTTCATATAATTAATTATTAAGTACTTTTATTCAAATTAATTTAGTAGTGTTTTTATAAAATAGCTTTTTTTTAACGGAAAGCTAAGATGAATGTCACGCTAATTTTTCATTGGACTTTTAAATTATTTATAGTGTTGTTTACTAAATAAAAGCGCGTGATTTTATAGAGTAAAAAGTGCTCACGCGGCCGTTTTTTCAACTGTTATTGGCGATATCCGCCATTATTGTGAAATATTTTTTTAAAGAATTTCTATAATTTGTTACACGTGTTATTGGCAAAATTGGGGTATCTATCCACAGGGACCAGATCAAGAGTTGAAGTTGAAGTTTTTATTAAATAAAATATTACACAAAGATGTCGGTGGACAATGTTAATACGAGTACATTTAAGTTTACGAGTTGTAATATTGTTATCTCCGAAACGAAACAACGAAAGTTTAATAAAAATATGCTCGTCGGCTTTTTCTGAGGAAGACATTGATGAAGCAAAAAACGTTATTGTTTGTTTCTACGAAGACAAGACAAAAACATGTATCGAGGCGTAAGAACAAAAATCAGAAAGACCTAAAATATACGAATACGGTGTTTAAAATCACGGATCCCGAACAATCCCAGTTTTTGTGGCATATGACCTTCACAAATTGCCACCAGTTTGCTTTGACTACGTAGAACGTACGTAAAGAAGTTGATGAAGGATTTATTAATTCTACGGTCAGATGTTAAAGCAATCAGAAAAGATTATGTTACTAAAGATTAGCTCGAAAATATTAAATTGATAACAAATAATTCGACACCGACGCCGTTCATCATCAACAACCTTTTTATCGTCCCACTGCTGGGCACAAATCTCCTCTCATACAGAGAAGGATTGAGCGTAATCACCACGCTTGCTCAATGCGGGTTGGCGATTTCAGACTTATAAAGCCCAGGTTTCCTCAAGATGTTTTCCTTCGCCTTCAGTCATTGGTGTCCAAGATATACTTAGAAAGTACAATATAACTTTAGAAAAGTTACATTGGTACTTGCCTGACCTGGAATCGAACCCGCGCACTCATACTTGAGAGGCTGGTGTTTTAACCACTAGGCCACCACGACAAAACAGTGGGGTATATTGAAAAAGAACCTCGGAGTCTTTGAGTATATTTCGTGGTGCTCCCTGAGCGCCGTTTCCGAGTCAACGAAATACCAGTTGGTGGAGTCATAAGGATACTATAGCTGTCTTGCCTGCCCCTCAGTGCCCGGCCGGTCTTGCGATTGCACCGAAACAGCACACAATGACAGAGATTATAAGTAATAGCATAGACAGACCTTACGGAGGAATTGCCCTATTGTAGAGGCAGTCCGCTTTCTCAAAGGTATCAGTGTTGTTGTGTCATAGTGATCGTTTAGTTCTCACACGGATCGTTCTATGTTAGTTTTCTAATTTTACATGCTTACTGACTCGAGTGATAATATAATAGATTTCATGGGTTTTTTCTTTATTTCTTTATTTTTTGGCTTCGCACGGTTTGTGCATTTAGCCAATGCCACGTGAATTATTCATGTCGAAAAAGACGGCCGCGTGACCCGTCTTACGAGTGAGGTTTGGGACAAAGTCATGATGTGGCCACTATGCAGCGATATTTCACTGTTCTTTATGAACTATTTACTAAATGCACTTTTTACTACATAAATCACGCACTTTTATTTAGTAAACAACACTATAAATAATTTTAAAAGTCCAATGAAAAACGAGCGTGACACTCAGCTTGACTTTCCCGCCAAAACTCAGGGTGCTGACCACGAAAATGATTTCATTTTTGAAATCCAAGATGGCCGACATCATATTTCATGACATTCTGACATGGGTGTGATAACGAACATGACGTCATTTTTAAGCTATTGCTTAGCTTCTTTCTATCTCTTTATCAAAGTCGAACAGAAAACATTGAATATAGTTTAGTCGCTTAATCGTCTCCATTTTTCGCACTCTTTTGATGACGTTGTTGGTAAAAAATAAATAAATTACAAAACAGAAAGAAAACTTGAATTGATATCAAAGAAAAAAAAAACAAAGGAAAAATTACTGTATAAATAAAATAAATAAATAATTATAATTGCAAGTTATAGTTGATAAAAAAAAGGCTATGCAATAGCTTTACCGCGGCAGTCTCCGAGTGCCACACGCCTTTTTTATTTTATAAATGAGAGTTGTCGTAGGGTAGGACGCCCTTGGGCGAAATGGAACGACGACATCAGAAAGGTGGCTGATAGTGGCTGGCGGAGAACTGCTCAGGCCTATGAGAATAATATGAAGAGGCCTATGTCCAGCAGGGGACGAGTAGAGGCTGATGATGGATGGATGGAAATGAGAGTTATCAAGAGATAACTCTCATTCATCCATCTGTTGGTACACTAGTGTTAGTCTTTTGACTAACACTAGTGTCAACGTCCCTAAATACCATCCGGGTATTTAACAATTATCAGTATCTGCCCAGCCTCTTTCCCAACTACATTGGGATCGGCTTCCAATATAACCGGATTTTCAGGCTCTCAGGCTGCTGACTTTGTATATCGACTGAGGCACGGTGTAATCTTGATGCGTAAACATTGTCATTTATCCACAGATCACCGAACGATGACAATCGTTTTTTTTTTTACTTAGTGGAAAATCCTCATGGATGTCCGCCGCTCTGAGGCGGGCGACGTGGTCTGTCTGATTCTTATTGACTAAAAACCACCCCGATGTTCCATCTCACACTTACACCGGGGGTTGCGAGAACGAACACTGCTTCCGCAACCCCGGATTGGTGCTGGCCCCAATTGTGGGCCTCCTCGGGTCAGGGAGAGAAGGAGGTGTATGACTCCTGCTGTGGCGTCTTAGAGTGGCGGGCGTGGAACACTTCGCGCCGCCACCTCGGGTCCTGATATTTGGGGGGCGACAGATGTAGGCAGATAGTCTGCTACTACAATAGTGTTAGAATGGTCGATCAGTGATCTCATAATGATCGAATTTAACAAGTTTTCTAATCTACTAACAAAATGGCGTCACTATAACTTTCCAGTGGTTAACCACTGATATTCCATTAGTTTTCAGAAAATCATTTCTACTAACGGATTTTATAACAATGCCAATACGGCATGTCATTCTATCACCATTCCATTACGGGACAACTCAGATAATTGATCGATTATTATGAATTTAGCAGATTATGAATTTTTAAGCACAATGACAAAGGAATCGTGTTGGAATGACAAATTTATAAAAAAAAATCCAGACTACGTCCCCTGGTCGATCGATCTGTGCGACTGTTATAGTTGAGTTTGAGTTTACTCATGAGGCGCAATAACTTTGCAATTGTTACCGAATTTAATAGGCTTGCCTAACAGAGACGGGGAAAAAAAGGGGTGCGTATAGCCACAGAATAGAAATGAAAATTGATCCACCACCACTCACACCACCTGGAGCAGAGTATGCCCAATTCAGCTGAATGGAACAACGCGTGGTGGTCCAATTTCATGCACTAGGGTTTTTTTTCGCCAGCTCTTATAGTAGAGCAGAGGTTAAATAGCATGACTTTTTTGAACTTAGTCATAAAACAAAAAAGCAGTGCAAAAAGAACGCTAAATGATCCTAAAGAAGTATTCAATTCAAAATCAAAGACAGGTATCAATCAATGACTGTCTATACCTCGTCTCTCATTCCTACTCAAACGTTACAGCTATATACAGTGTGTATGGCAATCAATCAGTCGAGCCAATTGTTTCCGAAGCGCGTTTTATTTGTAAGATACGAGGGTAGACGCCTGACGCAGATAACGGAAAATACTTCAAGTCTCGGAGGTATTTTTGACGTTAACGGTAAAAGAGTATATCGGTTGTTGAACCTGTCTGATTGGCTTTTGTTTTATACAGGCTGAGCAAATGGAGGAAAATTGAGAAAAATGGCCGGGTCCTTTGATTGTTTTCGTTACATTTATTTTTGAGGCTTTTGAATATAGCTCAGCGTTGGTTCGGGTATAGCAGTAATGCTTCCTTGAAGGCATTTCCAGCAATTGATATTGTTAATTATAGTAATAATGATGATCATTAACTAACCAAAGAGAATAACTCAAGAAAAGGGGAAGTATCGAAGTAAACAACGTTCTGTGGCCCCTCCTCCCCGCAATAAATAGGTTAGTACTTTTTCCCCTTCTTATCACTGGCACGACTTGGCCTAAAACTTTGTCATTTTCATAGCAACGTCAGGGGTGGCACTAGGTTGCATGATACTTCATGTTTTACTCCAAAATCGATCATAACGCCTATTATTCAGGGTACCCATTGCCGTGAGAGACTTGGAGACATCTAAATGGACTTCGAACATAAGTCGGCCAAGGCAAAGATTATCTTGGCAGTTGACGGTTCACGGCTTAAATCTCAATTGCCACTATTCCTCTTGCGCCACATGCCTTGTCACCTGTCACCCCGATGTTTTTATTACTATATCAGTTAACGGAGTTAGCGCAGCTGAATTTTAAGCCAACAATGTTTCTTTTTGCCATCGATATGATTTTTACGTAGGTAGGAATTCAACCAAGGGTAATGCAGAGATAGAAATCCTAGATGCTCCGATAATGAAAAATTTATTTGTCAATTACAACAAAGGCCATCATTGACGACAAAACATTAGCACAAGATATTTCAGATATTAACTTTGATCCCATTTATCAATCAGAAAACTCTAATACTACTCTAAATTACCTAACACAATGCTTACAAAAAATAATAGAAAAGAACACAAAAATCGTAACACTCTCTAGACGTAAAAAAATTATTAAGCCCTGGATAACTCCAGGACTATTACGTTGCATGCAAAACAGAGACAACAAAAGTTATAGAAATTTCAGTAATTCCTGTTATGAAGGTTAAAAAGAGCACATGAAAAAAACCAAATCCTCGAAGCGCAGAATGACAATAAAAAGTTATGGAAAGTCATCAAAAACATTACACGCTCAACAAAAACATAACAACACCATTAAGATCTCCTAACTCTATCGTCATCTCCAGATCAATTACTCCATGAAGCAAGCAGTTATTTCATAAATGTGGGTAGGTCACTGGCTAATAAAATTAATCAACAAAATATTCTTTACGGACCTTTATTAAGTAACGCCCAAGACGAAACACTAAACGTCCCCAATTCATTCGTCTTAATTGAGACAGACCATGACGAGATTGGACATCTTATCATGGGCCTGAAAACAGAGAGTGCACTAGGATGTGATAATATCAACAGTGGTTTCTTGAAAAAACATAGACATATCCTTGTACACCCCCTGAAAAAAATCTTCAATGATTATTTAAGAACTGGAGTGTTTCCTTGTTCCCTAAAACGATCAGAAGTCTGCTCGATCTATAAAAATGGAGACAAGAGTCGTATAAATAACTAAAGATCCATATCTATACTACCAGAAATTTCTAAAATTCTAGAGAAAATTACTAACAACAAAAGTAACAAAAGACACGGAAAATCTACAGAACAGCCAGTGAATAAATTAGTTGATTTTCTTAGCTCTAACTTGGATACAGGAAAAAATTTCTTTCTAATTTTCTTGACCTGGCAAAGGCATTTGATACGATTTCCATCTCTCTCTTATTCAAAAAATTAGAAGTACTGGGCATCATGGGCACCCAGCTTGAACTTTCCAAAAGTTACCTCTCTGGGCGAACCCAGTCGTGTGTACGAGTGGATAAATACAAAAGCACTTACCTTCCAATTACACATGGTGTGCCACAAGGTAGTATATTGGGGCCCACCCTTTTCCTTGTGTACATAAATACGTTTACTTATCTTAAACTCACTAAAGGTGAAATTATCTCTTTCGCTGATGACACCGCGCTGGTATTTGCGGGTGATAATTGGGAGGAGGTTTTCACTGTCGCATAGAATGGTTTTGACATGACTAAGCGATGGCTGCAGAAAAATATACTTACATTGGATGTGGATAATACCAAGTATATTTGTTTCAGCATTAGACAGGCGGTAGGTATTTGCGATGATCTAAGAATTGTTTCTCATGGGCGCAGTTCTGCAGATAAGTTGCTCATGTTCACCTTTAGAACGCGTTCACACTTTGAAGTACCTTGGAATCACTTTAAACAATAATCTCAACTTTAAAGAACATGTCAAAATCCTTTGCCCCCCAAAATAGTGTACGTAAATTAATATACCCGTTTAAAAAATCTAAGTCATGTCGCAGACCCTGCACTTCTGAAGCGAATATATCAGGCTCTTTGTCAGTCGCTCCTTATCTACTGCCACTCTTCCTGGGGAGGTATCTGCAAAACCACCTTAAAGTCAGTTGAGGTCGCCCAGCGAGCTATAGGTACTCAGGGTAAGCGCATTCAAACTAATGCGCTTTCCTACATACACACTATTCCAGTTGTACGGGGTTTTGAGTGTAAGACAACTATACTTACTTAAAACTGTCCTACATGAACATAAAAAACAGCCCTACAACACAGTGTTACTACAGAAATGTCGTAAACATCATGTATGCGACTATTTAAGTACTAATAAAACAATCTTTCGTAAAAGATTTCTAAGATTTCTAGGCCCTTTCCTTTACAATAAGATTAACAAACCAATAAATATATACACATTGACTACAAAACAATGCAAAATTAAAGTATGTCAATACAGAATTTAAACTACGAGGAGACGGAACTATTAATATGCTTACCTCTTTAAGAATACTGTTCAGAGAAGAGCTCAGAAAACAACGATAACACTACTACACCACAGCTCACCAACACACTCATTACTCACATCCACACTCATATACACATATCACTGCATAATTACTCAAACACATACACACATTATCATATACGTAAGCCATTCACACAGCCATGCAATAACACGCATCTTTATGCATGTAATCAACTTATTCCATTTCTAATTTATTTATTATTTTGTATTTCTTTATTATTTTAAACAATTATTATTCTTTTTATTACTCTGTATTTTATATAGCACGAATGTAATTATATATGCCTTTTGATTGGCACATTCTTGGTGTAGTTCACGAGGGGAATGGTGCTGATAGCCGAAATACAGACTATGCCTAATTCGGCTACAGACGCTAAACTCTTATATTTTAATCGAAATTGTTGCCACATGTCATGTATAATAGTACTAAAACTTTGGAAATAAATTATTATTATATTATTAATCGAATACCGGTATCGTTCGAACTTCAATATTATGTCCAGAAGTCTTAATTGCCTCTTACAGATAGCAGCAGGATAATAGGGATGTATCCAAGGTATGAAAATCAAAAAAATAATTAGTCCGTCTTACAGATAATAAAAAAAATCAAGACCCGTATTTTTTATTTTGACGTAATTACCAAAAATTACTGAGATATAGTGTATTAAAGTTACAGAGTGGGGGCTAATTACGTCACGCCGTTCTATATTTTGACACACACAGCCTAACAGCTTATGAATCTAAAAGCATAAAATTTTAATCCAGTTCCTAATGTCACGAATTGTCTTTGAAAATTATTACCCTAAATAGATTAACTACGGGATGAAAGTTTGTGATAAAATTCTTTATTTTAAGGGCTAGTAAATCCTATCGGTCACGGCTCGTTTTCTAATGATTCAATCAACACTACCACCTTAGAAATCATCAAATTATTCCCCAAGTTGGTCGTATTACAGCCCATCCACGTCATTTCCCCCGGCTTCCCCGCGAATTATTCCCGTTTTGCACAATCCCGCCACCGAAAACGCGGGACCATTAGCCGATTTTGCCCATTTGCTATGTAAATACAGGTGGAAATGGGAATGCTCATTCTGTGCCAATTACAGCACTAATGATGACAAAAACTTCAACGTCCTAATTTGATGTTGGTTAATTGCTTAATTTTGAGCTTTTCATTAGCGGTTGTAGTCGTAACTAGAGTAGTCAGAGACTTTCGATGTACTTTAATAACACAGATAAAATATTTTTAAAGTAAAAAGCTGCTGAGGAAGATCTCAATCAGCCAGTTGATTCTGCAAATTCAGTGAAGCGAGCTGTCAACAGTGTCCATTCCTGACAGGTAGAATACCAGCTATCTGCAAGCTCAAGTATGTCTTTGAGCTAAGTAACGCTCTCGAGTTATCTAGGATCATCCATACATGACATTGTGCTCTGCCATACGTTGCATAACTAACAGCTGCCACACTGTTTTCGCATCGGACTCACCGGTCTACAGGCAGTTGTTTTTTTGTATTAGCGGCCGCGCGCGACTTCGTTCGCGTTTTTTTATATGCTCCGCTCCTATTGACCCCAACATGGTGTTATATAGTTAGACTATTCGACTATTAGACTCGCTTTCCTGGATTAATGGCCTATCCAACGCAATAAATATTTTTCAAATCCAAGCAGTCGTTTCTGAGATTAACGCGTTCAAACAAACTTTTAGATTTATATATTAGTAAGCATAGATTAAAAATCGCAGGAATTTTCGTTACATTTACGTAGCACGTTCGTTAGAGCCTCTACAACCTTTTAGATAAGAAGCGGGTCGCCACAATAGACCTTGTACTCAAGTAATCTAGGGTCATCCGTACATGACAGCTCGCTCCGTCATATGTTGTCTACAATGACAGGTGTGGGCACCATCTTACATTGTAGGATACTGTAGTGCTGAGTCATTCAAACTGGGTTATTGTTCTCATACGATGTTACTGTGTGATACAGATGTTCTGAAAGGTAATTTTCTGGTTGTACCTTGTATATGTCACTTGGCCAAACTTTAGAAGAATTAAGTGTTTATGTAACTATAGATGCACTCGCCAGAAAAGGGAGATAAAAGGGAAATAAAATCGAAAATAGAAAACGGGCAATATACGAATTGGGCTTAAGCTTTAACAGTTTCGCGCCTCCAAAAATATAATACTTTTACCATGTTAGAAGCCTGTAGCGCATATTATTTGAAAATATTAACTTTTACATGTCAAGGTACATTTTATTTTTTTGTATAACCATGTAGCTTTTTAGAGACAAACGAGTATGTTGTGATGTTAAACCATTTAAGGATATACTCGTATACAGAACAAAATCTAAAGTTCACTTGTCCTCTATAGTAAAGGCAAGATCCTTAGATAAGACGGGTGTTGTGTCTGGCATGCACTTTCCTGGCTGCTGGTATCGGGAAATTGTATGTATGCTAGTTGCACAATAAACCCTGCTTGCAAAATACAGGATTTGCATGACGTCAGTATGACGCGTTGTTTGCATGTGGCGTAGTAGATACCGCTGAGCGGGTGGGTCGCAATTCACCACGCCGGCCCTGTGCGAGTTGGACAACACGGAAGGAAAACACCTTGAGCAAACCGGTTTCCTCAAGGTGTTTTCCTTCACCGTTTTGAGTAGTAGTCTTGCCGCCAAGCGATTCGTCCTGTTCCGCCATGATGTCTGCTGAAGCCGTACGAAGAACGATCTGAGCACTTGTGTTGCGATTTGTGCCGGATATGATGCGCCAAATGTTTTTGTGTCGGGAGTTTGATCGTAGAGGGTCTCCAGATCAATATCCTGCTGGCACAGCACGTTTAACATTGTATCACGTCGTTCAACTGCCTGTTTTTCTTCCTATTCACTCAGTTTTTTTTTTGTTTCTAAGTTTAAAAAAATACTCAGAATAAAACGCTTGCCTGGGTTCGAAACCATTTTTTTTTTGTTGGGATGGGAAATAATCAAATGACTTCTCCCGCTCTAGGCGGAGCGGAAGGGTGTGTCAGACTTTTACTGACTAAAACCCACCCGTGTTTCTTCACTCACCTGTGCGACGGCCAGGGCCGCGGTTTCTTGTTTAACCAACCCGCAACCCTGACCCAGGAGGCATCGGTCTTCGTGGACCTCGTCACGATGTGCTGACATCTCTTTGAGGCGCGCGTGAAACACGACGCGCCGTCGACTCGGGCCTGGTCCTTACCGGGCGGCGAGTTGCCCACTGCTCACCGCCCGCAGGCCCGCGCCTACGGTGGCTGGGAGTTAGATGTCGTCTCCCGACCAGGGCGTCTACTGCGGCGGCTAGTGGCGTGAGGGCGCTGGGATTCCCGTTACCTCACGCGATCCTTTGCCAGCATAACTGCTTCGCAGAAGGAGGTGACGGCCTGCCATGCACTCTCGCTCCGGACCGTCTTGCTGCCAGCTTATGATTGAACATAAGGTACTACTTACTAATTTCAACGGTCACAGTAAGTGTCCGAATGGCTAAGTGGTCCTCGCCGGGATTAGCATTCAATTCAGGTTATTAGAATTGAACTCAAACCGAGTTCAATTCTAATAACTTACGAAGTTATTTTTAAATGTTTTTGGTGAGTTATGAATGCTACAACAAAAATATGTAAAAATACCGATCTGCAACTTAACGATGATATTTGAGATATTCTTTTAAGATTTTTTCTATGTAAGAGTCATTATAAAAAGATGAGGGTAGATTTCAAACAAAGTGAATTACTAGTTCACATAAAATATTCCATTACCTATTAGTGTTTTGCGGGAGTCTAAATTATTCCACGGCCACACACCGTCGTGCTGGCCCGGTCTGTCCGAGCCTCGTCTAATGCACGGGGTAGTGGGGTGTTCAACTACCCCGTGCATCGCCTCTGAGGCGCGCGCCTCGGGGTCCATCAGATAGGGGGCGGGGACTTCCCCATATCCCTCGCCCCTGGACCCATTCATGGGGGCCGGAAGAGGGCGTTGTCCACCCTTCCTCAGCGCCCGGTGCCTCTTCTGCAGCCCGGGAAGGGAGTTGAGGTTTCCCTTTCCCGTTCCGTAGCTTCCTTCTGCGACATCACGTCCTCGCAGAAGGACACCACTACGTCTTACGATTCTGTGCTACCGACCATCCTCCGCACTACTGCTGGCAGCGTCAGGTCGCCTCCTACTTCAGTTGTGAGGACACGGCGCTGCTCCTCCCAAGCTACACACTCGGAGAGCGGGTACTGTGCTGTGTCCTTCCCGCATTGAACGGAGTGGTGGAACCGAGCGGCCGGCTCCCTGCCTATGCGATGCAGGTACTTGCCGAAGCAGCCGTGCCCCGACAGTATCTGTAAATAATCATATTCATGCATTCATTCATCATTTTTTATACAAATATTGCGCGGGGATCGAACCCGCGCCTCCTTGCGCAACGGCTGCGTTCGCTACCGCTACGCCACGGAGGCTGTCAAATATTGTGGCTTTTGTGTAAGTTAATTTTATTATTATTTTGGTAAGGTGGAAACCAATCGCTTAGTGCAAGTGTGTAATAAAATTGTTATTGTTTTAAAGAAATACTGTAAGCCGTTGGGTCAAGAGGTTGAAGGACGAAGGTAGCTTAAAGTGTCGAGAGAAGTGGAAAGTAACGACAATATTTACCGCTGAATAAACCTTTAAATCGTGCGAAGAAGGGAGGTTGCATTTGTGGATTAAAAACAAACTGGCGAGACCGGTGGAGATTTATCGAGCTAAACAAAATAAACAAAAAAAAAAAAAAGACGTGTGGCACTCGGGGACTGCCGCGGTAAAGCTATTGCATAGCATTTTGTATCAATTTATGCAATTATAATTATTTATTTATTTTATTTATGCAGTATTTCTTTTTCTTTGATATTAATTCAAGTTACACTTTTTGAGCGTGGTGACCAATAAGAAAACAAATTTTTCTTTTATTAAATAAATAAAAAGTTAATATTATTTAAAATATTTTTATTATTTTACAATACATGTGGGTTTTATTACCTTACAGTAGCTGTTAGTTATTCAGGAATATTTATCATTGAAACTATAGGTTTATGATAACTGAAATAAGAAACATAAGTTTGCGACTTAATATCCTCTAAATACATAGAAAATACCGCGTCAATGGTGGTCCCATATTTTGTTGTGGACTCTTGTGGATCATTATTCATTTTCAAATTCAATGTTTTTGATAGAAAAGTTGTCAACCGCTCTGATTTTTTATCAGCGAAGTTAATGTTGAAATCGCCAGCCAAGATAAGTGGAAATTTATTACCATTTGTACCAAGTATTTTCGAGCCTTCTTCAGTGTACTCCAGTAAAGTGCGATGAATAAAATGCTCTACCTCGTCCAATTTTGGATTCGGAGAAATGTAAATTGCTACCATAACTATTTGTAGGCCATTTCTAAGTTTGCATAAGCACGCACAAATATCTCCAACAACTGAGCGCCTAACATTAACATCGCTAACGTGTGCAATATTTATTTCAATATTCGGAGTCATAATATTAGTAATATCATTTTTATTTTGGTAAATAGCTACCCCACCTTTTGAAACAGTATCTCGTTTGAACTGAACAGTACAATTAAAATTAGGTATTTCAATTGGATTATCATGCGTCATGCAAGTTTCGGTAAGAAGTAACACATTTGTTTGTCTCGTAACTGAATCTTGTAAATCGTATTTATGACTATTAGACTTTGGCAGTTGAAAGTCATTATTGAAATGCCATTTCTATTACTAATGAAATCTAATACACTTTGAGCAATCGTCTGAACACTATTTAAAGACAGTCTTTTGAATTCTTGCAACAATTGAAAAAACGGCCGCGTGAGCACTTTTTACTCTATAAAATCAAGCGCTTTTATTTAGTAAACAATACTATAAATAATTTAAAAGTCGAATGAAAAATTAGCGTGACATTCATCTTAGCTTTTCCGTTAAAAAAAAAGCTATTTTATAAAAACACTACTAAATTAATTTGAATAAAAGTACTTAATAATTAATTATATGAAAAGTTTTTAAGGTAGCCATGACAACGTCGATGACGTCTATGACATATCTCTATAGAAGACCTATTTCAGAGGGAAAATTAATCGCAAATTTAGCACATCGCGACTGTCAGTAACATGGCAAGTGTGTAGAACTGAGTTCGCGCCCTGCAATATGCATGCTCTTTTTGAAAATCTACAGTATGTTACGAAAACCCTGTCCGACCCATAAGGATAATAGAGGTTAGGTAAACACATGACCAAATATAATATAAAATTTTACGTATTCATCATAGTACCAATACAAATGAATTTTGAAATAATCTTTTTTTCCAACGAATTAATTCCAATTTCCCCGAAATTTGGTAATTTTTAAAAAGTGACAACACCGGTATTATTATGAGCGAATAGCGATGCGGCCATGTGCCGCGTGTCCTGCCGCCCGCCCCCCGCGGTCGGCAGGCGAAGGGTGGTCAACGCACATTTAATAAGTTACCTCCTTTTGCGAAATAATATTTATTTTTTTTAGGGGGATTTTTTTTTTAAGTAAAGCCCGGTTTTGTATGCATTAGTAGAATCAGTTATCGATACCTAACAACACCTTCACGGGTCGGACAGGGTTTTCGTAACATACTGTATAAATTGTTTTCAAAAGATGTAGTCGCACGCACACAAACATACCGTGCCGAAGACTGCCGAACTGAAACGACGTTAGACGATGGGGAGCGTGAGGTTTTTTCGTTACGGAATTTCTGGATTCGGTCCCCGCGCTCAAGGCCCGCGATAGAAGCTATGCAATAGCTTAAAAACAATTTATAACAATCACAGTGCAGAAGTGTCCTACAGAGTGTTTTAAATATATAAGTGGTTGTCAGTTTGAACTCACACTCGGAATTCGAAAAAAAATAAGTTCGTTAACTATTGAACTAAGAAAGCGCTTGAACATTACTATATAAATAGTAAATGTAAAAAGTACTGTTTTGCGTTCTATAGTTTATTTTATGATTGTAATAATATTCAGGTTAAGCTTCAATCCTCTTTTCTTTATGAAAATGAATAATTAAGCTATAAGCTCTTTATTGGTAGCATATAATATTATCATTTTCATATCTAAAAATCAAAAATGTTCTTATATTAAATATTACAATGCTGCCATATCAACGTTTGTTTCATTTATAAGTATATCTACACCTAATAATGTATAACTTTATAATATATTGCATTATAATATGTTTATTGTTTGTTATTATATTACATCTATAGTAAACTAAAACATATGTCGGGGATAGTCGATATAATTTTAATAGAGGTTGCTGATTTGATTTACGTAGTAGAGGGGCGAACGCTTGTGACGTTATTTAGTGATGGCGGCACATGGACAGAGTCGCTTTGGATAGTGGGGTTCGTCGAACGGTCACTTTGCATCGAGACGCGGACTGGGGCACTTCTCTGGACCGAAACTCTCGGTTTGCCTATTCAAATTGTTATTATGAAGATTGGAGGGTATATCTACACGTCGTGCTTCAATTCAAAACTCACCTACGAAATGGAACCTGTACCACCACACCAAGATGCTGTGATGCTGTCGAGCCTACCGCTCTGCCGTCGCTGTCTCCGACACATATAATAGCAACCTTTTTTTGGTATAAATATTCAATAAATCGTCCTATTCGTTTTAATATTATTTGCAAACATTTTTACTTTAAAATATAAAGCAATTATCATAATTTTAAATTATATGAAACAACAAAAAGGTTTTGTCTTAATTAGGATTCGAACCCACAATCGTACGCATTTAATAGCACCATTGTTAAGTGCGGCCGCTAACTTAACTTCAACTAAAGTAACGAAATTTTCCATTATTTTAAAGAAAGACGAACACTGCGATAAAAAACGGTTTGCTAATACTGTTTTCCTTGTCTAGCATAGACTACATCTTTAGTTCTTCGTAGAGATACTACACAGCATGCGGTTGATTGGATGGAACAAAAACACACCGATATAAAATAATGCGTTAGTGTGCGTGGCCGGTTTAGCTCAGGCGACAGTAGTCTTTAAGGTGGAAGGGGACTTCTACATGTGATAGTCACTAACCATTTAACACATACGTACTTAGAATTAAACGTAAGCATTCTCCTTGTGAATAAATCTTTCAATAAATTTGCAATAAAAAGACTAATAGAATTTAGAAATAAACTACACAGAAAGACCTTCTGTATTGTAAATTGATTTGTCCAACAAAACTTCTTTATTGAAACGTGTTAAGACGGATGTGTTACTACTACATGGGTTATATTGTTCCCCCTATTTTGTAGCCAGTGCTTACAATGACGTAATCGTGGTCGCCTAGTGGTTAAAACAACAGCCTCTCGAGTATGAGGGCGCGGGTTCGATTCCAGGTCAGGCAAGTACCAATGTAACTTTTCTAAGTTATATATACTTTCTAAGTATATCTTGGACACCAATGACTGATTACAAGGCGAAGGAAAACATCTTGAGGAAACCTGGACTTTAAGTCTGAAATCGCCAACCTGCATTGAGCAAGAGTGGTGATTACGTTCAATCCTTATCTGTATGAGAGGAGACTTTTGTCCAGCAGTGGGACGATAAGAAGGTTGATGATGATGATGATGACATTTGACGTGATCGGGTCGGCATGAGCACCACATGTACATATGCCGCCGGGTGCGACTTAGAGAGCAATACCCACTATATCAATCTACTAATTTTATGATATGATAATATTATAATAGGGTAGTTGACTAAAAAAAACTAATTAGTCAGTCGGTCAGATTTCCAAAGAATACTAGACACGTATTTTTTCTTTTTCATATAAACAAAAAATGAAGGAGATACAGTGCGTTGAAAACTCCTGTGACGTCACTGCACGCTACACTATTTAGCGAGCAGTGACGTCACCAGCCACCCCTCCTGATCTTTGGTGCCTTTTATATTTGTAAATTTTTATTGATTTGATAAAACAAAATATACTTATCCAATATTTTTCTATAATCTGAATGACAGAATGAATAGAAGCAATTTTTTTTTACCCAGGAAACATCTATATTATGTCATAGTGTACATAATAGAATTTTTATATCAGAGTCAAAACAAAATATAAACAAAACCTTACGTCTGTAATCCCCAAGGTTTTAGATACGAGAACTTTTAGTATTCTCATATTTCGCTGGTTGTCTTGCCAGTGATGAATTATGGAACTGAGACGTGGTTGCTAACAATGGGCCTTATATGAAAGCTCAAGATCACTCAAAGGGCAATGGAGAGGGCGATGCTCGTATGCAGAAACGAGGAGATCTCAGAAGAATGGAGTAATCCACATAGCTTGAAGAATTGCTACACTTAAGTGGCAGTGTGCTGGGCACATTGCCCGTAGGACCGATGCCCGTTGGGGCCAGCGGGGTGAGTAGGCCGGCCCCCGACAAGGTGGACCGATGACCTGATGAAAGTCGTGGGAAACCGCTGGATGCGGAAGGCGCAGGACCCGTCTTCGTGGAGATCCTTGGAGGAGGCCTATGTCCAGCAGTTGACGTCTTTCGGCTGAAATGATGATGAAGATCACGAATCATGTGATGAAATCCAATTTAATAGTGTCACAAATCCACGAACCAACCTTGTCAAGTAGAGATTAACTTGATCCATCGACCCGACACTACTTAGCCACATATACACAACCTATGACTAAAGTGCTACTACACTAAATTAATGTTTCTAAAAGAAAAATAAATCACAATGAAACCATTTTAAACGTAATAATATCTCATTACTGTTGCTAATGCGTACAGAGAGCGCCCGACCTCATTCTGAGAATTAAAAAGAAAATGAACCAATTATTTTAGTACCGAAAATTTATTTCGGACTGGTTAAAAAAGAAAAAAAAACTAAAACTTATTTAATTAATAAACTTAGTTCAGTGTTCAAACAAATTGTTAAGCCTTACGTAATTGATTTGATCAGATTTTTTTATGTAAACAGTTGAGGATTTTTTTTTTCAGAATAATTTCTCTATTCTTTTCATGATTTGTAAGTATTATCGAAAAATTAATTTTGGGTATGACTAAAATATTAATTACGATTTTAGTAGAATCAAAAGTAAAGAAAAAATAAAATGTATTCTTGCTACGCAAGCGTAGCACTCGTAGCAAACAACGTAGGCTCGTAGCAAGTGGTGAAGCTCGTAGGAAGTGTGCCAAAATGGTTCCTTAACAGTTAGCAAAAACTAATACAGTTTTTGCTAACTGTTAAGGAACCATTTTATGATAATGATAATCATTCTTAAATGTAGTTCGTAGCTAAATTTCAACACCCATACAGATCGACCAATCACGTTAAGCTACGCTTGCCGCGCTTAGTCTTCAGATGGGTGACCACTTTTACATATCGAGATCCTTTTGTGCCTCGCAAACATGTTAAACCGTTGATCCCGGATGTCATGTGTAGTTTTTTGACAATCGTGCCGAGTAGTCAGACAGAAAATCTGACAACCAGTCTTACCACGGGCTGGGTTGTGGAGGTCAGATAGGCAGTCGTTACATTTAAAATACTGGTATTCAGATGAATCTGGGTAGACTGGAAACTGACCTCTATGTAGTTGGGAAAAGTTTAGGCGGATGATGTGGATGATGATCCCTGAATGTAGCTACTTCATCTGCCTATGGCTTCCAGTCGAACTGAGTCCATCTGAAAACCAGTATTTTATGTAAGTGGAAGGATTACCTGTCTGAACTCCAAAATCCAAGTTACTGAATTGGTTACCAGAATTTCCAGCTTCCGGAGTACACAGGTATAAGCTTTCCGCCTGCCACGGCATAAGATTTTCCGAAACAACCCTTGAGTAGGCCAAACAGAATATCGAAGTTTAAATACGAATGAAATCTTGTTTCAAAAGTGGTGTTAAACCATGCTAGCGCCATGCATTTACTCACTACAATCCCGAAAACGCGACTTTAATCGACTATACAATAAAGTTTTTAATTGGTTACTAAATACTCTCCCATTTAACCTACTCAAAACAACCACTCGCGAACTTATGAATACAGATACCACACAAAAGTTTCCCCATGTTACTGTATGTAGCTCACAAAATACAAACAAAGTACTAATAAAAGGGATTGAAGCCCTATTTATACAGTAGAGAAAAACGTGACTAAACATACATAATATATACCCTAATAAAACGATGGAATAATCCTGTTATGTTCACAAAAATCCGTCCAGTCCATAAACACGACGTCAAAAGAGTTTGTATTAAAAGAATACCAAAGACAAAAATTCTTTAGTGGTTCGAAATTCAAAAATATGCAGCAGTGCACACGGCAGTGGTATGCAATGCTCAGCTTGAATCGTTCGAGAATGTCGACAGAACGCATTTTCGTTTTCAGTCGTCGCTTGGCCGCCGCACGGTGAGGACGCGTCGCCGAGAAACGAATGAACGTACCAATTCCGACAATTGGCGAATAAACGTGAGCTTTTTAATTGGATTTATAGCGGTGTGATTGAGAAACGGGACGATTTACATAGAAATTGTATCGGTAAACGTGTTTCGATTAACCTGACGATTGTAATAATGAAATTTAAAATTTTGTATGTGATGTGGTTGACATTGTGAGTTTTTGTGTTTAGTGTTGTTTTGTGGACATGGTAAGTTGAGATCCTAGTTTTTTTTTTCAAATATAAAATAAAAATTGTACCTAAATGTATAATCTAAAAAATACAATAGCACTGTGCTTGGATTTGCCTTTTAATTTCTTGAAAAAGAGATATTAGTTACTTTTTTATATTCCTAAATTGAGTGTTGTCAGAGATGTATTCCATATGAATTAATTAAAATTGATTCAACATAAAATATTTATTTTTATTTAGACACCATTGTAACACGATTTCCAGCAGCCTCCAATTCTTAAAAGCTTTTGTTAGGTCCCAAACCCTTTTCATTTTTCTCGAGGTGCTTTGAAGAAAACTTCCACCCTTCATCTCTCTTATTAATGTAGTAAACTTTATCTTAATAGTTGTCGGTACGAGCTAAGAATAATAATGTGTCATTTTTTCTTTCCCCCACAAGAAGGTGCCCAGAGTGTTAGTAGGATTAGGTATACGCCGACAGCGGACGGTTCACGTCTGAGAGGCTCTTTTTAAGAATTACGTGTTCTTTTGTTTTCTGATGTTCTTGACAGATCGTTTTAAATGTCGCCTTATATTATTATTATTATTAAATTCCAGTAGGGACGTAGATGCGTAGTTATTTTAGGGAAAAAATTCCAGTAGTTTTCCTTTTAGTATTATCAGAAGGATAATTTTGGTAGTTTGACATATTTTTGATAGGTACAGAAACTGTAGAAACGTAATATTTATTCCCAAAAAATCAGCTGTTAAGAAAAAACTATTTGTTTATTGCTGTATCCACCTATTTAGTTATCACAGACATTGTGTTTAAAGACTGGAAGTCGGCCCTTACGTAGTTGGAAAAGGGTCAGGAATATGGTGATATTTGGAGTTTACCTATATTATGTTTACTTAAATTTAATTGTGAAACAACAATGGTCCATATTGGTTCAGGATCAAGTCAAGAGGGAAGGAAAGCATTTACTCTGTAGGGACATAATACAGTCGGCTTGTTATTATATTATATATAATTTAACAATAAAACAGGTAACAACTACATTTGTTATGTGGTTTTAGTTTATTTCTAAGCTCACATAGATTACGTGGAAAATTAAAAAATTGGGTTAATAATTAAATTTTAAGATCGCCTCTGTTGTCCAAATTTGGTCTAGATTAAAAACTTTTAATTTCCACAACCTCGAAAAAAAATCCTCCTTGGTTCCAGTTGCTAGTTGGAGATCAAACGCTTGAAAAATTAAGTCCTTCGAGATTATTCTGATTACCTGTACTGTTTCAACTCATCATCCCCGCGTTTAGTCCCGGTTGTGGCCGCGGCTTTCGCGTTGGAGCCCGTGGTCCGCTTTCCTGCTCAATCTTCTCCATTTCGCGCGATCTTTAGCATCCTGTGGTGTCAGATTTTTGGCACGCGTCTCATCTCTTACAACGTCAAGCCAGCACTCCTTTGGTCTACCCAAAGTTCCAGCCCGGCAAAGGCGCCATGGCAAGACATTTAATACCCACGTAACTTGTCTGTACCGTTTTAACTCACTACAATAAAACTTTTGGTCCTTACAACCCTGTTGTACCGATGGGACATTTTGAAACAAGATTCGCAGCAATTATCCAGAAAATGGACATTCAATTAACGCATCTAGGTAGACAATTAATATTGTTATAGTACTCCATGTATATCGTATTAATGGAGGTAACAAAATGATCGATAATTAATTTAGCACAGTACAAATTTATGGTAAAATAGTCCTTGAGGCGTGGTTTACAAGTAAGTGCTTTAGAGCTTACAGTAGATAGATTTTGGTGGCAATCTAAATAGTTACATAATTGTTATTTATTGAACAACGTATGCAGCCATATAGATCTTAGAAGATGAAGCTGTAAAGTTGTATTATTAATTCAAATATAATTTGTGAAAAAGTATATATAAACACTACAAGTTTTGCAACAAAGAAGATAAATATTTTTTTATTATCTACCTATTATACTTTTTTCTTTGCATATTGTTATTGTTAGAAAGTTTTTGCCTCTGCACGGCAAAATCCCATGACTTCCAGCTTTGTCGAGCTGGGCAAAACAACTTTGGATGTTTTTCTTCTCTCTTTTCATACTGTTAAACTGCTTGACTCTACTCCTGGGCAAATTCCTCCTAACATAACTTCCAGCTCTTAAGATCTAGAGCTAAGCTGCCCAGTAAATGAGTAATTTGCCCCAAAACTCATTGATCATACAGCAAACTTGGCGGTCAAATTCCGCTTCTACATAGCGGCTTTTTGACCGACATCAGAAAATCAAAATCAAAAGTCATTTATTAAAATTAGGGTGACAATCAGCGCTTTTTGAACGTCAATATTACATAAGACAGTCCCCCAAAACGCCCGCTTTTTGCCACTTCCTAGTGCTTTCGCTGGGAAGAACTCTGTGTGTGGAGCATAGTTTAGTATCGTTATTCAATTTTGTCCTCATAAACTGTATAAGTAGTCCTAAAATCACATAATCTGCACATAAACATCACTTATCATAAATAAGAATGTTACAAATTTATTGCACACTCAATTTTGATTATAGCCTTTATGATTCGGAATAAAGGACCAATTTTAGCTTTATTTTCGGCAACTCTTGACCAGAAAATTCGGTATACTTCAATCAAAGTGATGTGTGCTTAATTAAAATGAAATGTTCACGTTCGATTTGGAAATAACTGAAGTACTCTTCTCCGTCTATCAATGCGATGACATTTGACGAGACAAAGCACCGCCTGTGCTAATTGACTATATAATACAATGAGGATATATATAAATAAAAATATATACGGACAAATCCCACAGATTGAGCTAGCCCCAAAGTAAGTTCGACACTTGTGTTATGGGATACTATATTTATAATAGATACATATATATACAAACATCTAAGATCCAGGCCAATTCGGAAAAGGTCGTTTTCTGTCATGACCTGGCCGGGGATCGAACCCGGGGCTTCCACGTTGCAAGCAGGCGTGTTGACCGCTGCGCCACGGAGGACGACGTAGATATATGTACATAGTAGTGTGTTCTGAATGCTTGCAATTTCAACAAAGGGATTAAGAGGGGGAGAATGGGGAGGGGAGTTGCCTCGTTAGACTTTTGGTTGCATGCGGTACTGTTTTGTCAGATCAGGCAAAGCGTTCTTGGGTTTACGTATCTAGCTGGAATTTCTCAGTAGCAGCCCGGAGTTTGATTATCGATGAAATCTTCCTTGCACCATTTAGGAATGAAATACTGGCGAATAGTGAGTGGGTCACGAGTACTAAATGTCAAGATTTTGACACCTTCAATACCGATTTTTTAAATACTACACATGGAAAGAAAGACAAACTATATTATTTTGACTCATTATGAAAGATCATAAAACTAAAGTAAACACCAGGAAAAATAAAACAAAACATATAAATAAAAGTAACAATAGGTATAATTTTCATTAAAAAAACCGGCCAAGTACGAGCCGGACTCGCGCACTAAGGGTTCCGTACCATTATCTTTAAAAACGGCACAAATAATCATGTTTGTTGTGTGGTAGCCCCCTTCAATATTTATTTTAATTTAATTATTTGTTTTTAATTTTAATATATAACCAAATATTCTGTGAACATTTCAAACGTCTATTTCCGTTATTAATATGGGGCAACATTTACCCCTTACAAACTTATAACCATTAAATATTTTGTTTTTACTATTTGTTGTTATAGCGGCAACAGGAATACATAATCTCTGAAAATTATTATTTTATTATTTAATTTTTACGGTTCATGAGATAAAGGCTGGTGACGGACGGACGGACAGATGGACAGCGAAGTCTCATGAATAAATTAGAGTTCCGTTTTACCTTTTAGATACCTAAAAAGAAGTGAATGGGTTTTGAGAATTCATGTCACTTTAAGTTCGTGATTGTACATCTCTGCCTGACCCCTTTGCGGAATATGGTTATATTACGTAAATGTAGAGAAGTTAAATGTGCCGTAGTTGGGAATGATAGTGGACCTGCGAATAGTTACCGTGGGTTGCGACTCTATGGACCAATTATTTTAGTAGAGTGTTAGAGAGTAAACGGGTTTCGATAAAATTCTTAATTAAATTGAATCGAATGAAAGTTGAGAAACTTCTATTGTTACAGTCTATTTTAATTGCTATTCGGATAAAGCTGTTCATTCAAGACTTCAATATATTAATTTAGTAATACTCAATTTTGCCTTTAATATTCTTTCATTTCTTTTTAACTTTATAAAACAATTGGCTTTGTCAAAAATTTTGTGATTTCTCTAGTGATGACTATAATCGAAGGTTTGTTTATGAGATCAAAACATAAGTAAAAGGCGCCATTTTTTCAAAATTCTGGCGTAAGTTAAAAATTCGATAGATAGATGATGATTGATATTATTCCATTATATTACCAAGACATGATATAAATATAATTTAACTTACCTATTACTACAAAATAATTTCGTTCTCTCTCAGTTGGGTAGCAACCTGTACCGTGACATGGGCTGACATGACAAATAGTCACAATGAGTGAAATGTATGTGTATAAATACAATGCCAGAAACAAAATTATTTATATGTTAATTTTTTTATGAGTTTTTCTACCAGTGATAGAAGGAAAGGAAAAACAACATAAATTCATACTTCCACCAATACGTAAAAAGGTAGTAACCACTATGGTTACAGTTTAGTGTCTTATACTAGCAACACTATTCGTGAAAAATTAGTTAAGGGCGAGTAGTTTAGAAATATACACATTTCTTGGATGGATGCTTGTTTAGTTTGAAGCTTTAGGATTTGTTTTTCTGGTATATACACTATGTAACAAAAACCCTGTTGTTCCTTTCTGGGGCATATAATTTTACCTACAAGCACATCATTAATGAAGTCGTAATTATTAGAAAACAATAATCATTGTCTAGTCGAGTCGTGACCTATTAAAACCGACAAATTCGATTTTATTTTAGAATTTCTGATTTTACAAGTTAAATAAATTGGCGGGAACGTTCTACTTATGTCTAGTTTCTTCATGCAGAGCTAAGAAATCAGTTACAGATTATAAATATTAATAATTAAACATTTATTTTAATTATTTTTGTGGAACAATTTTTATAAATTACTTGCTTTATTACGTCCGTATGCCGATTCTTAAAACGTAGGTTGAAGGAACAACAGGGTTTTTGTTACATAGTATATAAGTACTAAAACTAGTTTCTAAGTCGTGTGTATTCTAACCAAATGGACTACACGGGTGGGTCCAAAATAACAGATTTTGTATTTTTTGATTTATTTATATTTGTTATTATAATGGCTACAGAAAACGTACGGTGTGAAAATTTTAACTGTCTTCCATTGGATGACAGACAGACAACGCAATCTTAGTTATGACATCCTTTTATGTTCTTTTTCGGGCATCTTTTGGATATACGATTTGTAGCATTATAGTTGCGTCCTGCGTTTTCACCCATGTAGGTTTCTATTTCGCCAGGATTGCCGGATATAAAGTTTCCTATGTATTATTCTTGGTTATAAACTATTTGTGTACCAGATTTCATTCAAATGCGTGGTGTGGTTTTTGCGTGAAAAAGTAACAAACTTCCATCCATTTTCATAAACTTTCGCTTTTATAATATTAGAAAGATTACACCATATCTAATAATATCTTGGTCTGCAATAAAATGTTTGTTATTAATTATTAATATTTATTTCAATATTTAAGGACATTCTGAAAACAAATAAAATTTAAATCCCTCAAACAATGTTGTTTCTGAAATAATATATGAAAAGGAGGATGAAACAATTGTATACAAACTTGAGCCCGGGTGTAATACGATGAAAATGGCGTAAACAGATAGCTTAATCCTCTGCAAATCTTCACTGAAAATGTTGCATGTTTTGGCGATCTGTGAGCTGACTAATTATTAGAAGTTTAGTTAAAGTGAGGTTAGATAAAAAACAGCTAGTTCCCAGGCTACAAGAAATATTTTTATGTCACTCGGTTGTACTTTGGCCACAAAACTGCCTAACAGACGTAACGCATACACGCCAGCGTACCATAAAAAGTCCGGTGTTGTCCAGAGTATAACCTAATAATATATATTTGTCGGTCTCCGTGGCGCAGCGGTCAACACGCCTGCCTGCGACGTGGAGGCCCCGGGTTCGATCCCCGGCCAGGTCATGATGGGAAAACGATCTTTTCCTGATTGGCCTGGGTCTTGGATGTTTATTTATATATGTATCTATTATAAAATATAGTATCGTTGAGTTAGTATCCCATAACACAAGTCTCGAACTTACTTTGGGGCTAGCTCAATCTGTGTGATTTGTCCATATATATTTATTTATTTATTTATTTATTTATTTATATTTTGGAGAAGACATAACTGTCACTGTCATCGATCCATAGACAACTGCTGTTTTGACCGGCCTATATCATAGAAACAGTATCGATAATATTTTATTTCATCGATTAAGAAAAGAAAGTAAATTTGTTTTTATTTAATTAGTAAACCATTTAATTGCTGAAATAATTCTATATATATTTTTTAACGCAGTTCTCGCCCGGCATAAAGTAGGATTCCTTTTTATAGATGTATATTCTATTCATATATATCGATATTTCATTTAATCGATTGTTTCGGGAACGCCTAAAAAACCTTTTATACATATTTCTCAGGTTCTAGGTAGAAAAATGGGCTGATTTTTTGTGCATTAGGATAAAAAAATATAAACATTTTTTTGAGCTATATATCAACTAGCTACAAGGGGGCCCAGAAATTTCCATCTCCTTTCCGTTTCATTTGTCACAATTCGAATAATGTGATGTGTGTTTTACCGCTCAAAGTACCGAAGGACCAATAGTACGGACCCTAGTATCCGAATCGAAAACCCTAAGTTTTTGGGATAATTTAAAGGAGGTCAAAGTCCAAACAAAGTTGAGGTTGAAGAAAGTTATTGTATCCAGCAATGTTCAGTAACCCTTTTCATAGGTCAAATTTAATGGGGCCATGGAATCTTATACTTAATTGACGGCTTGATTGACTATTACGATACGTGCCGTTAGTTTGATTCAAGTGTATCTACAGAAACTTTTTCTGGGTCTGGGTTGTTTGTGAGTGAACGAAAAAAACTAAGCATAAGGGAAAAGTTGCGGTAATGGCTGTCATTCGTTGATCTATGATAGACGTAAGGGGTAGTTTGAAGTCCAGAAGTCTAAGTGTTTTACCAAATGTATCGTAATAAATGGGTTATGGAGGTCCTATAGATTACTCTATTTATAACATTGTTTTTTGACTGTCTGGTAAGATTGTTTTTTTCTATTGTTTATGACTAAAAGTTGCTTTGATGGCTCAGTAGTTAGGGTTGTAGGTTCCACACCCGGTAGTACCGGATATCCATAAGAGAAAAGCAGCGGGATAAAGCTGAATGCCATAAAGATACTTGATCTAATAGAGGAGACTCGTACCTCCCCTTATGGTCTCAGGGTGGAGTTGAATCTTTCCCTCACTCTGCAGAGCAGAAAGGCTTTTAAGATTTGAATCAGTCGGATTTAAATCGGTTTCCGTACCAGAAGGCAAAAACGCCGAATTATACACGTTGCCTGTATGGACAAGCTTATTTGTGGTTATATTATCACAGAATTACACACGCTGTGAAAAGTTTAGCAGATTATCTATTACGATTTATATGTTATAGTCCGCTGATAGACATACGGATGGACGGACAGCCTTGAGAAAACTGCTCTGTTCTCTCTTTACCAAATTCTACTAAATTATAACCGACCTACAGAGGTCAGTCCATTCATAAATCATTATAATTCCTATTAACAATAATTCACCCCAGAGACGTTGCTTAAAATATCATTCCATTTGATTAAGTCAAATAAATCACGGGATAAATCGCCTCTGATAAAGATATATCGTTTAATAATGCCCATTAATGGAAATATTAATGAACCAATAAATGCTGTGTCGACGTACTGAAGTATTACTAACCTTTGTGGTATACGAGATCTAATATTTATTGGGATATTACTGGGGCAGACTGATTGTGGAAGGAGAAGAGAAAAGAAGAAGGTTGCTATAACGAAACCTGGGCGAGGCCTATGTTCAGTAGTGTACTGCGATACGCAGAGCTAAATGATTGAACAATTAATTCTTCTTCTTCTTCAGCTTATAAAGGTCCACTGCTGAATAAAGCCAAGTGCTTTCCAGAATGACCGGACTTGTGCTGCCCGCATCCATCGGCTACCCGCGACTTTCACCAGGTCATCAGTCCACCTTGTCGGGGGCCTCCCTACGCTGCATCTTCCGATACGTGATCGCCACTCTAGAACCGTGCTACCCCATCAGCTATCGGTTCTACGAGCAATGTGCCCCGCCTACTGCCACCTAATTATAGCGACTGGAAGAGCTGTGTCGGTGACTTAGGTTCTTCTGCAGATCTCATTTCTGATTCGATCACGCAGAGAAACTCCGAGCATAGCTCTTTCCATCGCCCTTTGTGTGAGTCTGAGCCTTCGTATGAGGCCCATTGTGAGTAAGCGACCACGTTTCAGTTCCGTAAGTCATTAATAGCAACACAAACTGAATATTTAATTAGTAAAGATGAATTTCCAAGCCTGTGATATATTTCAATAGTTGCTGTAGCATCGTGGATATGAGGCTACAGAGGCTAGTACGAAACTTGGGGTTCAATCGAATAATTGAGTCTGGTCAAACCACGCCGTGACCTAGGATAGGGGTGCAATTCTTTGATTAATTCGAAGATGAATTAGCCTGTGAATATCTGCTTTTGAACATATAAGGTTCTCGATACTATATCCTATAAACATTAATACTCTTTCTTCTATTTGGATGAAATTTGTTCCACATATTATGGTTTTTAACAGGATTAACATGTAAGATCAGTTTTTATCCGGATTTTTCCACAGGGCTTAAACTTATCCGGGTAAAACTTCGGGGCGGAGCCTGTACATAATAAAATTATTTAAAAGAAGTAATGTTTGTTTGTTTTGATTCAGGGTTTTTACGTATCTTCAGAACTACTAATCTGATTTCCAAAATTATTTCACTAATGAATTGGAAGCTACAGTAATGCCCAGTGTAATAAGATATAAAAAGTAAATAATTGCTCTGTTGGTTTAGAAGTTGCAAACACGACTGCAGAGTGCGGGGACCAGTGTCCCGGTCTCCAAAGTAATCCTGCGTTTTTCATAAGGATTTTTAGTAATAGCTAGAGGTTGGCTATTTAGTATCCCCGGGAAGCACGTAAAGGCCGTTGGTCCTGCATCTGATCTCACCTCGGTCGTGTCCGTTTGCTGTCCCATGGGACTTTGAGAGTAAAGGAACATAAAGTGGACCAGTGTTTACGCAGACACTTCTCCACTATAATCCCTTGTGTACCTGGCTAAACTCCATTGAGAATGACTACAGTTGTCGAAATCGGTCTTTAGGCTATTATTTGTAAGTGGTAAAATAACAAATCTAACAGAGGAGCGGTATAATGAATGACAATCATATTTTGTTTATTTATTGGGTAGAAGGATGGTGATCTATGTTTATATCAAAGAAGTAGGTAAACAACTTTATATAAACGTATTTTAATATTCACTTTAGAATACCAGTGCTGCAACAGTTATTTATTTAATCATACACTTACTACTATTACAGGCTGCTTAACCTAATGCGGCAGAAAGGATACATTTAACGACATACATTTCAGTTCAGTTTACAGTCCAAGGAGGCTATGCCATCCATGGATGACAAGCTAACCAAAAGGCTGTTGCGCCTGGATAGGAAAACCCTACGATTGATGACGGGGATCATTCCGGGCCACTGCTTGCTGAATAAGCATCTCCACGCAATAGGCATAACGGACAGCCCTCTGTGCAGAGCCTGCATAGAGGCTGACGAGACAGTTGCGCATGTACTCTTCGAGTGTACAGGCGTTTCTCAAATTAGAAACAAAACCACAGGAGTACCAAGATCTTACACAGATGTTCTCAACAGGCTAGGAGACCTGATGGGCTTCTGGAGGGAGGTGGGCGGTATCTACAAATATCTCATGCGAACAACGCGTCATATAATCCTATCATATAAATCCTATATCTCGCAAGCAGAATTTACCACTCAACTAGCATACATACAACTTACCAAAATCAACCGTCGGGCAAGTGCCCGCCAGACACAGCACACGTCTGATCGGAGGATTCTTTCTTTTCAATGGAGGATGAGCGACCTTTACATTCGTTCCTCGTTCCTCCATAAGAGTATAAACATACACGACACGTCTTCTTTGAATGATATCAAATGTTATAGGAAGAGAAAACGATATTCCAACTCTAAATTAATCAATAACCACACGTTACACGTCACGTTACTTGCCAATATCACGATAAATCTCTTTAGTAATCTGCGCGCCTAGTATAATAGTAGCCTACCGCAGGCGGTGTTCTCTCTTATAACTTCTTAACATGTACAGGGATTAAAAAACCCTTTCTAATATTGTTTGCTATGATCAAAAGAAACCGTGCCGTTGGTATGACATATGCTGTTGGTATGTTTTTCTACGGCGGGCTCTTCTATTTCCATTCTTATGTGTCCACTATAGTATATTTCATTACAAGTGCGGAAAGCCTGTCATTACAACGAGTTCCGACAAATGTCGACCCGAGCCGAGGCGCAGCCGAAGGTGAGGGTTGACAGTCGGAACAAGTTGCAATGACGGTTCCGCACGTGTACTGAACAACTATTTTTAATACAGTCGCGAAAAAATTAAGCAATTTATTAAAATAATAAAAACACAATAAACTCAACTAACTAATAATTTATTTCTTAGAAAAGTTATAATTTACATATACATTGAAATTGGTACAGTTTTTTATACTAACTGGGGAAGTTTTAGGTTGCATATGTACTGTTTGAGACAAACTATTATTAATTTCGTATGATTGTTCATGTATATTTGTCAAAGGTGTTATACAATGGCGTTTGCTAGTTGATGGAATTGGATCTAATGACTTCACTATTGTCATGTGAAGGTGACGGACTGGACTTTAAATTAATGGATTGTGTGATTTTTTTCCCAGTTTCTAGTTTGTTGTGTAATGAATCAGCAATATAGCCTTCTGCAACTTTGTCTGACTTCCAACCTCCTAGTCGCTTTAAGGACGTCAAATTGACTCCTGAATCTGCCAATAATGTAGCAGAGGTCCTCTTGAAGCTGTGCCCAGTATAATACTCTGCATCCGGCAGACCAAGAAACTTAGCTATTTCTTTTGGCATATTACCAAATTTGTTTATCCCGATTGCTTGAGATGTACACTTTCCTTTTTGATAATTTTGGAAAAAACGGTCGGATTTTCCTTTTTGGGACCGCTGATTCATATATTTTTGCACTATTCTAAGAAAATCTCCTTCAACAACAAAGCTTCTCGGTATCTTATTTTTTGTATGCGGAATCTTGATTAGTAGCATTTATTCATGGGCTTCAATATCTTTTAAAGTAATATTGAATAACTCCTCTCTGCGGCAAGCACCAACAATGCCAAAAATCAGCGCAACCTACAAAAAAAAGGGATATGATTATTATTTTTTTAAATAATTTAATGACTGTATTTTGCGATTTCGTAAACTGAATACTAAAGAAAAATATAAGTACTTATTAATTAATTACCTTTGTGGCTAAATAACGATCATCGGGAGCTTCGTTTAAAAACCTTTCCACTTCATTCGATGTTAATATTTTCGACTTTTTAGTTGTAAAACCGTCTGATTGTCGTTTTAAGAAAGCATTTAGTTTTGGGTATTGACTTATATCCACGTTGTTTCTTATTTTCAGCATACTTTTTATCATCGAAAACCTCGACCATAATGTAGAAGGTTTTAATTTTGCTGACAGTTCGGAGAAATATGCCAACATAACATTTTCTGAAAAACTATTTGCCTTTTTCTCTTCTCTCCACGCAATAAATTCGTTGTATATAGATATGTAGCGACTTTTTGACTTTTCCGGTAAAATGTTCTCCGAAGCATTTTGTGCAATTATACTGAGTTCCGGTGGTGTTAATTCAAATAAAATATCGTCGAAATTACTCATTTTGTGCAACAAACAACTAAACTCGCAAAGAAAATTTTTGAAAAATGGCGCAAACCGTAAAAGAATATAAGCAGAGATTTTTTTTTTCTTCACCCATTCGATTAGGCAAAGGGAACTATGCCCATACAGCCAAGTCTTCAGTAGAATTTTTTTATTGATATGAAATGAAAATGAAATGAGATGAAATTAAATAAAACCTAACCTAACTCATTGAATTAAATCATTAAATCTGATATTGAAACAAATTAGTAGCTTCTTTTTAGAATTATTTGCATGAATCATAAAAACTTCTATGATTTTTTTAAAGTAAAAACTTCATGGTTGGTTTTTTTTTTATTTTTAATAGACAATATTTTGACAGTTGGGAAAGAGAACGCACTAGTTCGGAAAAGGTAAAGAAAAAGCACGAATGTGTAATAGCCCACTTTCCGAACGCTATACGTCCCTGTAATACACCACTTTTTGAGCAACTGTATTAAAAAACACTTTTTGCTAGTTGTCACATAACATAACATCACGCCTGTAATCTCGAAAATACCACCCAAAATGCTCATGCATGTCCGCCGCCCTAAGGCGGGCGACGAGTTCTCTCAGGCTCCTACTGACTAAAATCCACCCCGGTGTCTATCGTCTCACGTGCGCGCGGGGCCACGGGAGTCCATAATTCTGCCGCGGCCTCACACTCTCGTGTTGGCCCGGTCCCCTTCTGCACGGGGTACTGAGGAGTTAAACTACGCCGTGCATCGCCTCAGGGGCGCGCGCCGACACTCGCCATGGGACTTCCCCATGTTCCATGCCCGGGAAGGGAGTTGAGATCTCCCTCTACCGTTCAGCAGCTTCCTTCTGCGATATCACATTCTCGCAGAAACCCAACAACACGACCAACGATGCTGCGCCAAAGGGAGATTGATCTAAAGACCCTCCACGACCAAACTCCCAACGCAACAACATCAGGCAACGTACCCGGCACACATCGCAACACAACTGCTTAGACCCGTCCTCCGTACGGCTTCACCAGACATCATGCCAGAACACGACAAATCGCTTGGCGGCAAGGCTTTGTCTGATGGGTGGTAACTTCTGCCGGCGGTCGATGTTATGGCCTACCACCGAGAAACCTTAACACTTATTCCTTCAAAGCCTATTAAATAGTAAGTAAGCCTTTTACCACATACAAAGCAGTTATTTAGAAACATAATTAATATTTCTGTCGCTTAATGATATTGTGTTTTGTATTCATGGAAATCATTATAAGAACCTACATAATTAAATTAGTGATAGTCTACAAAATTGTGTACTAAATAATTACTTACTGTAAATCCTTACTAATATTATAAATTTGAAAGGGACTTTGTCTGTTTGTTCCGCTTTCAAGCAAAAACTACTGAACGTATTTGAATGAAAATTGGCGCACAGGATATTTTTATCCCAATATTTTCATCGTCATCGTCAACCCTTTTTCCGTCCCACTGCTGAGCACAGACCTCCTTCCACACAAAGAAGGATTGAGCGTAATCACCACGCTGGCTCAATGCGGGTTGGCGATTTCCGACTTAATGTGCAGGTCTCCTCAAGATGTTTTCCTTCACCTTGTGATAGTAGTGTTTAGTCATTAGTTTCCACGATATACTTAGAAAGTACATATAACTTAGAAAAGTTACATTGGTATTTGCCTGACCTGGAACCCGCACACTTATACTTGAGAGGCTGGTGTTTTAACTACTAGGCCAGCTGCTTTGTAATAAATTCTAATTTTAACACGGTTGACCCAGTGGCTGAATGACTGACCGCAAGATTTCGTGTCATGCGGTTCAATTCCTGCACGAAACAAATATTTGTATGGCCTACAGGTCGTTGTTTTGTGTCTGGCTCTTTGTATTTGAGTTTAAATGTTTGTATACGCGCCCACGGAACAGGAGTAATGCCTAGTGTGAGGCAAAATTTTTGAATTTTTTTGAAACATTTTGAATTTACCTACAGTTTAAATTTATCAGAAAATTAATATCAAAACGGCACGGTTGACCTAGTGGTTAAATGTTTGACTGTTGCGCTGCATGTCACGGGTTCGATTCCCGTACGGAACAAATATTTGTATGACCTGCAAGTAGTGGGTCTGGTTTTTTTATTATTATTATAAACTAGCGCTTGACCGCAATCCCGCCTGATGATAAGCAGTGATGCCATCGTTGATGGTAAAGCGCGCTAGTTTATTAAGAGCCTATTCACTCTTCACGAAAAACTGAGCGAATAGGAAGGAAAACGGCAGTTGAGCGAGGTGATGCAATGTTAAACCCAACAACACGACCAACGATGCTGCGCCAAAGGGAGATTGATCTGAAGACCCTCCACAACCAAACTCCCAACACAACAATATTAGGCGCATCGTACCCAGCACACATCGCAACACAACTGCTCAGACCCGTCCTCCCTACGGCTTCACCAGACATCATGCCGGAACACGACAAATCGCTTGGCGGCAAGGCTTTGTCTGGTGGGTGGTAACTTCTGTCGGCGGCCGATGTTATGGCCTACCACCATTGGTTGTTTGTGTGAGTTTATATGTCTGTAAACGCTCTTATGATTCAGGAAGAATTCGTAGTGCGGAACAACGTTTAAAAAAATCTCAATACCGTCAACATCTTTACAAGTAAATAAAATTGAAGTTTCAATTATAAAATTTGTTACACTCTATATAGTATATACTAAATTATTAATGTAAAATTAAATTGTAATAAATTAATAACCCATTAAAATTGAACTGTTATAATACAAAACAGTTTAGATTTATATGGAAATTCTATTCGAAAACTTCAGCAATATAAATAAATATCGAATGGTATATATCTGGTATCCGATCTGTATTTATGCAATAAAATAGTTTTGTATTTATTTTAGCCGTACATTTTTTATGTGACAAGTAATACAGGGGCTTGTATAAAAACAGTTTGTTCGTACAATCGTAAAACTCATTCAGAAGGATCATATTTAAATCAGCCAAAAGATCAACTTACCACCGATACTCCTAACGATGGTTGTACTTCAAGGTATTTTAGGCTTTCAGTCTCTAATTTCAAAGTCCAAAATTCCTGGGTATGAAATCGGCGATAGTCGTAAAATGGAACAAGCTTGTTCGATTTGTCCTAAAGTACACAATGACATGACACTTCAATCAACTGCCAGCGTTAATTTAGGTGTTTTCTCCAGCAGGGTAATTGCGTAACACGCTATCAGTAGCATTGGGTTTCATTTTGACAGCTCAACAGCTTTCATTGCGTTATTTACGTCGTTGAGCAGACACATATTTCGAACATATGGAACGATGGAATAGCAGTATGCTTCAAAATCATTTAAATTGATGGAAATAGTGTTCGCAGATAGGGCGCTGATTGAGTTACAGTAATATGACAATTAATTCACTTTTTATTTTGCTTATGTGAGTATATTCATTTAGTACATATGTAGCATCAGTTCGTAGGATAAGAAATCCCGTGTGTATGTGTGTGTGTGTGTGTGTGCGCGCGCGCGCGCGCGCGCGCGTGTGTGTGTGTGTGTGTGTGTGTGTGTGTGTGTGTGTGTGTGTGTGTGTGTGTGTGTGTGTGTTTTGTAATGCAATGGCACACACATTATTATGAATAAAGTAATTATACTTTATTCGTAATAATGTTTGCTGACTTTTACTACTTAGTCTACATAATATGACATACAAGGGTTGTTCATAATGATTTGAGAAGATTAGGTAATAATGGTAGTTGTCACTAATACTAGTATAATATATAGAAAACAATTTAACCAGTACCTACTGTAACCATGTCCATCGGAACATACAACGCCAGATGGGAATAACGCGTCATACTGACATCACGCAAATCCAGCATGCTGCAAGTAAAGTTTACGGCGCAACTAATAGTAGTTGCGCGGTAAGTATATTACTTACAACTACCCATTGCGCAAGTGCCCGTCAGACATGGGGACTACGGGGTATGAGTGAAATTTACGTTAGGTTCCTCATACCCCTATAGATGAATTCAGGTAATGATTCTAGAAAAATAATAAAATAGAAGTTTTTCGTGGGTTTTTTAAATAAAAATGTTCCATATATTAAGTAGTCAAAAGTGCATTCAGTAAATAATTCATAACAGTGAAATATCGCAGCATATTGACCACATCGTGACTCTTTTTCAAACCTCCTTCGTAAGACGGTTCACGCGGCCGTCTTTTTCGACATGAATAATTCATTACCTACGTGACATCGGCTAAATGCACAAAAGTGCGAAACTAAAACAGAAACAAAAAAAAAAGACGCATATTTTGACAGTTGACAGCTTAAGTAGATATTAAGTAGATACATCTAGAGTCATATGCTGAATTGATGTTACTGAATAAAATTGTTTCCCTTAAAGAAGCAACTGTCTCAAGCCACTGCTAACGTTATCGATGTGATAGAGTTGATTTAAATACAGGAATCACCGACAAGATGAAGAAGATCCTGGTCTCTGGAGATGAAAGTTAGTTCGTACGTTTTGTTTTTTATATAAAACCTGGGGCCTTGTTCTCTATGAAACAATAAACAAACCCACGCAAAATAAATGCGTGATTCACGAGTAAAACTAAAAAATGACTTAGTTTTGTGATGGAATCGTTTAGTGGTCATAAGTAAGGCTGCCTTCTTATTAGAACGCAATAGAAAAATATCATACAAGAGCATTATAGTCTGTTTACTCGGTGGTAGGCTATAACATCGGCTGCCGGCAGAAGGCATGATGTCTGGTGAAGACGGAGGACGGGTCTAAGCAGTTGTGTTGGGATGTGTACCGGGAATATAGTCGTGAAGGGTCTCCACACCAATCTCCCTCTGACGCAGCATCGTTGGTCCTCTTGTTGGGTTTAATATTGCACCACCTCGCTCAATTGTCGTCTTCCTTCCTATTCACCCAGTTATTTTGAGTGTATAGGCCCAACAAACTAGCGCGCTTTAGCATTAACGATTGCATCACTGCTTACCTTTAGGTGGGATTGCTGTCAAGCACTAGTTTATAATCTATATATTAACATATAAAGCTGAAGAGTTTGTTTGTTTGATTGAACGCGCTAATCTCAGGAACTATTGATCGAATTGAAAAATTATTTTTGCGTTGGATAGCCCATTGATCCAGGAAGGCTTTAGTCTATATAACATTACACTACGACCAATAGGAGCGGAGCATAATTAACTCCACGCGAACTAAGTCGCTGGCGGCCGCTAGTCGTTAAAAAAGGCAAAATTTTAAGAGCAACTTCCAATATTTTCAGTACTTTTTTGACAGAATTCCGAGTGGTCCTTCTAGTTCAATTCTGCAGTGGTATAACGCCCTACCCTTTGTGCGAGAGTATGCTATAAATAAAAGCGACTAGATGTCGAGTGGTCGTACGTATAGTGGGGCGTAGTTTTCTCTTTATATCGGATAGTCCTGAACGGTCAGTGAAGTTGTATTGTCTTTATTTTTTTGTCCGCTTTTTTGGTTAGCTAAAACTTTTCGGTAATATTGGGGTACGTTGAAAGACAATATTGCTACGGTACTATAAAAATACTGCTTTAGTGTAGACAGGGAACTACGAAAAGGTGATAGTTGTAAGGGGGAGGATTCACAGCTAATGGTAGTTTTAGGTTCAGCTGTTAGGTGCAGTATTGCTATACATATACGTGTGTAAAACCTTTATACGTCAGCTGGTCTAGTGTAATATCAAATTTCTATGGATTAAAAGGCCAGTTTGTACTGGTTTGGCGCCTGCAGTCAGCAAAACATAAAGGATGGAGAAAAAGGAGAATAGCGGTACATTCGGGAATCATGATGATGAGCGCTAAAAAATGAATGCTCTTTTTTATTTTAAGTTATTTTTGGAGGAATGAAATAATACCGACAATTTCATTCACTGCGCATTATATGCTTCATATTTAGGTTAAAATTTCCTATTGTTAGGTTTATTTATAAACGATGATTAAAGGCCAGTGACGGTAGAGTTTGAGCTAAATGTTAATAGCCGCATGAATTGATCGATCATGTTAAGCAACGCTTTCTGCGGTTGGTTTATGGATGGGTGACCATCTTTACAAAGCGAGACCACTCCGTGCCTCGGAAAGCATGTCGAGGCGAGGCGTTCCGACTGTTATTCGTTGATTTTGACAGTCTTCACGGGTTTTATTATGTTACCCAGTAACTGGATAGTAAGGAGCAGATAGAGAAAGACTCAGCTGCATATGTCATAGCATGTAGTTTTTGAATGCATATCTTTAGGTACCTAGTAACATTATAAATGTGAAAGAGAAGTTGTTTGTTCCTGGCCCAGGGTTGCGGGTTAATTAAAAAAGAAATCGGGATTGAAACTTACGAGGGTGGGTAGACGCAGCGTGGGTAGGCCCCTACAAGGTGGACCGAAGATCTAGTGAAAATCGCCGGAAACCGCTGGATGCGGGAGGCGCAGGACCGATCGTCGTGGTGATCCTTGGGGGAGACCTTTATCAAACAGTGGACGTCTTTCGATTGAAATGATTATGATGATGAAACTTACGCGGATGAATTCACAGGCCACAGTTGGTTAATTATAAGTGTACACGGAAAATGTAACTTACGAGTATGGACTAAGGGATCTAGCGTACAATTTGAATCATGTACAATATGTCTCAGCCAACTGGTTAAATTAGCCGTTCAGTCAACCGTCTGTATCTTTGACAATAGAGGTCGCTTCGCTTCCTCGGTTCACATGAGGTTGATCACAGTTCTAACCGGACCCGTCTGATCGGGGTACCCTGGCTTAATTACTGCGACGAATTTGGCTCACACGTGATGGGAGTTGGAACGCAAATTAAAATTTCAATAAATTATAATTAAGACTTCTCTGTATGAGAAGGGACCTTCGCCCAATAGTGGGACGATAAAAAGGATGATGATAATAATTAAGACTAATCATTATTTTTTAGACCCTAAAATAGGTATCAAGAGGTTTACAAAAGAGATGCAATCATTCCATTGGGTGCCATTAATAGTTTTAGTGTATCAAAATGGAAATTAATTTAGGTTCATTTAAATAGATGGCTTTATCTAGTATGCATGTTCCGCTTATACTGAATTCTAGTTTTTGCGCCCAAAATCGGCATAACACTGTTCACATTTCCCAAATTTTCATGTGCTATTTAAGGGACTGAGGCAATATCAAAAAATAGGTATTTTCCGTCGATAGCAAAGAGTCTGTGTACCGATTTTTAGCTCCCATATAAAACCATCCCATATAAAGTTTCACCAAATCTTATAAGGAGTTAAGAGCGAATTTAAAGAAAAAAAAAATGTATGATATTTGATGATGATGATGATGTTAATCACAAATAGTCCGCATATCAATTTTTAGCTTTTTACCTTGAAAATTATGGAATGCTCCATACAAACTTTCAGCCCCAATTCCAGGGAAAAATTAGAAACAGACAAAAATTAGCCTATCTCACTCTTCTATCTTTTTTTTTATTAATTTATAAACTAGCGCTTGACCGCAATCCCGCCTGATGGTAAGCAGTGACGCAATCGATGATGGTAAAGCGCACTAGTTTATTAAGAGCCTATTCACTCTAGCCTTGAAGACACTCAAATTGTAGTCCGACGGAAACACCGCCGCTGGCAAATTGTTCCAGCCCCTCGATGTACGCGGTATACAGGAGGAGGCGAAACGCTTCGTCCGGATCGTAGTGGTGTTAACAACATAAGGGTGGAAACTCGCCGTACGACGGGTCGTCCGATGGTGGATCTCTTCAACATCACGCTTCAAAATCATGTTAATTCAAAAATTCGAAACACCCACTTTCTTCTTCATTTTTATCGGCCTGTCAACTGCTGGCCAAAGCCAAAGGTTTTCCATTACATTGGCGGGGAGGAGGGGGGGGGGGGATAGTCCCCACGCTAGGAAAACGAGTTGGGGATTGTAGTAATTTGATATTTCACAGGAGAAGCGCTGCTGCCCGCTTCCCTGGTGCGGGAAGGTCACTTTCATATTTATAATATTAACGCCCACTTTCATATTTATAATATTAGTTTAATATGACTGCTTGTTGCATAATTATGGGTACACCGCCTTTAAAATAATGATATGATCGTATCTTTACATTTCTTTTTAATGACGTGCGTGTTATAGAAAAATCTGTTTCGGGTTCATGTTGTTAAATAAATAGCCATTATTTGCTTTAGGGTAACACATAAAACATGGTTATTAGAAAGACGTATTTCTATTATAATAACGACAGCCAAAATTACATTTATTTAAGTTTGATATATTACGTAGCACACTCCATTACACTACGCTACGAGTTCTAGTAGTACAGTTCTACGCTACACTAGTAGCCTAGTGAACTGTACTACTAGCTGTGTAACTATGGAATGGTGACAGTGGTGACAACACGTTACTTCACGTACAACAACAAGAAGTAGTCAGTCTTATGCATTGTTAGTAGCTTCATTTTCTTAATTTCTTCTTTCATTTAATGAATTTCGTAAATCATTATCATCATGCCAGCTGGACTTCCTGTGAGTCCACTGCAGGACATAGGCCTCCCCAAAGGATTTCAAAAAGACCGATTGGACGCGGCCTGTATCCAGCGCTTCCCTGCGATTTTGATCAAGTCATCCGACCACTTAGTCGGTGGGGGTACGACGCTGCGCTTGGCAGTACGTGGTCGCCATTCAAGAGCCTTTCTGCTCCATTGGCCATCGGCTGTAGGTGCTATGTGCTCCGCCCACTGCCACTTCAAAGAGCTAATTCGCTGGGCTATGTCGGCGACTTTTGTTCTTCTACGAATCTCCTCATTCTTGATTCTTAAATATTTATGGCATTTTTACAGTTTAATATTTAAATTTTTAATTTAACAAATTTTATAGTAACTCATAGTTCGATTATGTATAATAACGTAATGCTATGAAGAGCGAAATCTCCTAATATAAGCATTCTTTATCTAAAGGGAGATATAACAAATACACTAATTGTGAGAACAAACAATTTTGTATTTGTTTATTAAATGATTGATTGAAGCACTTCAGTAAAGCTAACAGAAGATTTAACAGTAGATTAACTGATCAAACGCTCCGATAGACTTCTGTATCCGGGGATTCGTGACAATGGCTTAAGTAGATTGTAACGTATTATTACTGCAGGAGGGTTTGCAGTTACAAAACGTACCTTAGATTATGTTCGATTTGTTTTGATCAAACAAGATCGAGTACCATTTTATGGTGAAACCATACCCTAATGATGCTTGTCCGTGTATTTTTACCTCATTTCGCTAACTGATATAAGTCGAGCATTCAGTACATGATTAGGGCATATCGCGTGTTTTCCCTCGCTCCTTTATTACACTACACCTTTGGTCCGGACCATATATTTATCTTTATAAGCAGCAGTATCATTTAGCCACCTTCCTATGTCTTACAACCTTAATTATTATTTTACAGGAAAGTATACAAGAATCTGGTCGATCCTATTTATTGAAGTGAAACCAAAATATAGCATGTCCAGTGACAATAACGGTCATAATAACGAGTCGGTGACAATAACGAGAATTGAGCAATAATCGTCATAAATACGAGGGCCTAAAGCTATCTCTTGAGGGCTTGTAGGGATCAGTGACTAAGTACTAACAGCCGGGCTAACCAATACTTCTTTTTTCTAAAAAAAATCAATTGGCGTATTAATTATCTAATAATTCGTATTATACGATGACAAGGATATTGATGCCTTCGCTACCCTATTATAGAAACAGACCTGAGATTTATGCATGTCATAGCATAATAATTTAATGTCCATCAGATAGATTTATAAAACACATTTAACACGTATTTTTTATTTTTTCTTTCATTCAAATGATGATATATTATATCGATTTAAAATGTCGCATGACGTCACGTCGTAATTAGACACCACTCCTTAACTTTATTACGCTAAATAGTTTTTAGTAAGTAGTTTTTGGTAATTTCGACATAATAAAAAATACGGGTCTTAATTTTTATTTATTATCTATAAGACGGACTAATCATTTTTTTTTAAATTTTCATGCCTTGGATACATCCCTATTATGTTATAACTATAAAATATCCTCAGTATTCCCTGCAAATCATGGACACAGTACAACACATATTATATTTCTGTCCCTTACGTCCAATTCTACCAGGAGGTTCAGAATTGTTAGCAATATTTTTTACCAAGTACTCCCGTTGAATGATTGCTTTTTGAAAAAATACGCTACAATTCTCTTTTGAAGATGCTTTATTTATCTTTTAGTTTCTTGTAGTACGCTACATTTGCTGTCATCGTTTTAGGATAGGTGTACAAGAATTAGTTTGAACTTTTCGTTCTACGAACATTTTTATTTTGGCACGTTCATCACATTATGTTAAATAATCCGCATAACGCATCCTAAAATTTTATTGAAGGCTCTAATACAATGATTCTACTTCTTTTTCTTCATTATTTTTTCTTTTTCTATTAATTCCTATTTTAGGGTAGCAAAAATAGTAAATAGAATAACTAATAACTGTCTGCGCTTATGTTAGATCAATGCTTACCGGCTGATACCGCAGCGTAGCTCGCTTCGCTCGCTCGACTCACCCGCTGTTTGTGTTGGCTCCGAAAAAAGTGGACGTCATTAGAATTAGTGACTTAAGTAGTACTTCTGACTTAAGAGGATCAATTAATATTATATTGGCCCTACTGGTCAAAAACTATAGATGACTTAACCAGCACTACATTTAAGGTACTTTACCTGTCAATGTATCTTTAAAAGAGAATGTCGCTATTGATTTTTCATTCATAATAATATTCACCGCCAAAAGGAGCCCGTTCACCTTGGCTCCTACTTTTCGAAATGTATCCTTGGAATGTACCGACCGCCTGCAGCTTTTGGGAGTTGAGATTTCCCCGAATCTAAACTTTGGGTGGCTCATTGAGTCCAAGGCCAAGGTGGCTGCCAGGAAACTTGGCGTTATCGCAAAGGTCCGGCAGTACTTCACACCAGGGCAGCTTTTAACGTTGTACAAAGCACAGGACCGTTCGTGTGTCGAGTATTGCAGCTACATTTGGGCTGGTGTTGCTAAGTGTCACCTGGCAAATTTGGATTCAGTGGAGAGGCGTGCAAAGAGGCTGATTGGTGACCCTGATTTAACTCGACAGGGTCTCCAAAGTCTAGAGCACAGGCGTAGAATAGCCAGCTTTTCGGTGTTCAATAGGATGCATTTTGGGGAGTGTGCGAGGGAATTGCATGATTTAATTCCCCCATCTCCGTTCCACCATCGGATGACCCGTCGTACGACGAGTTTCCACCCTTAAGTTGTTAACACCACTACGATCCGGACGAAGCGTTTCGCCTCCTCCTTTATACCGCGTACATCGAAGGACTGGAACAATTTGCCAGCGTCGGTGTTTCCGTCGGACTACAATTTGAGTGTCTTCAAGGCTAGAGTGAATAGGCTCTTAATGAACTAGTGCGCTTTACCATCAACGATTGCGTCACTGCTTACCATCAGGCGGGATTGCGGTCAAGCGCTAGTTTATAATGTATATTAAAAAAAAAACTCTTTTTGTCTAAAGTAGCCCGCTTTACCATAAAAGATTGCAGCACTACTCACCATCAGTCAGGATTGCGGACAAGCACTAGTTTATAATCATATAAAAAAATAATTAGAGAATAATCAAAATGAAAAGTCAGGCTGAGAGTCAGTACTTTTTGAACGTCAAATTATATAGGTACGATAGTCCTCCAAAACGCCCGCCCCTAGCGTTTTCCCTAATCAATTTTTCAAGTTTTTCCTCAACTCGTAAGTACCTAAAGGGTGTATCTGACATCGACGCACAAACGAGTACCATGGATCCAGTACAAGAAACTGAACCCCCCAGTGGTAGAATTATGCGTCGGCTTTTTCCCAATTTAAAAAAAATAATATGCAGTTTTTTTTACATTAGACCGTTCATGATTGCTATACTTTTATAACCCAATAAGATTTTAAAGTAAAAATTAATTCATTCGTTAATTACACATAAAAGCGCAATGTGAACAATACTAGAAAAACTATCCTATTAGCTAATTTAATAGAGTTCGCATCAGGGATCAACGTCATACCTACAAACACACACGGCGGCACGCTTGCAACGTGTAAAGGCCGAGCCGAATTTTTTTTTAAACACTGTTTTTCTGTAACCGTTTACTGACGACAAAAATGACTATCATAATTTTGTTAGTGGCATGCGGTGCGTTACGATGTCAGATACATCCTGTATATTGTGGGGTCGATTTTGAGTTTAACCGGGTGCAGCTAAATTTAACACTTGTATGTTTACATGGAGCAACTACCTATCACACCTCTACAACTACTACTATCGGCCCTCTGACTATTCGGAATAATCAGTCATTACGGATAGTTTGAAGGCAGAAATACTAGATCGTACGTCAAGTGAAACGATCTACTACTGACAGCCTAAAAAATCATGGTGATTAAATATCCCTAAGCAACCTTGAGCTTGTCGTGGTGGCCTAGTGGTTAAAACACCAGCTTCTCAAGTATGAGTGCGAGGGTTCGATTCCAGGTCAGGCAAGTACCAATGTAACTTTTCTAAAGTTATATGTACTTTCTAAGTATATCTTGGACACCAATGACTGAAGGTGAAGGAAAAAATCTTGAGGAAACCTGAACTTTTAGTCTGAAATCGCCAACCCGCATTGAGAAAGCGTGGTGATTACGCTCAATCCTTCCCTGTATGAGAAGAGGCCTGTGCCCAGCAGTGGGACGATAAAAAGGTTGATGATGATGATGAACCTTGAGCTTTAATGCTTTGCCGGTAAAATTGAAAATCTCATAAAGGAAGTTGACATATTATAATAGCTACATGTGCTGCCATTTGTAATTAAAACGCACTTTTACCGATCATTTTGCGTGAGCCAAACTCAAACAATTCATTCCAAATAGATGTTCGTTCAAGGATTTCATTCCAAACAGATATTTGTTCAAATAATTCATTGCAAATAGAAATTGGGTATTTGGAATTAATTATTTGAGTTTGGCGCAAAATCCAGTAGCTCTGTACATAACTTTGTATGAACACAACCCCAAAACTAATTTTAGTGCTCCAAAAATTATAATACATACCGTATCGGCGTAAAACTTTGTAAACCACCTTTATAAATAAACTAGATAGTCCGCTGATTCGTAAATTAAAATTTTATCTAGCTCTGACGTATACGGCCAAGTTTTCAAAGCGTTGTAAATACTACATCATTATTTAAGCGCGTATGCTCATGCCGTTTTATAGCTATCCACTTACTGTGACTATTCTGAATTAGCGTTTTGAGTTGTTTATAACGGATCGACTTTTACATCGAAATAAAACATAACTTTAAGCCTGAAGGGTTAAATCAAAAGTCATTTATTCAAATTAGGCTGAGAATCAGCAATTTTTGAACGTCAATCAAAAATTGCTGATTCTCAGCCTAATTCCCCCATCTCCGTTCCATCATCGGACGACCCGTCGTACGGCGAGTTTCCACCCTTACGTTGTTGACACCACTGCGATCCGGACGAAGCGTTTTGCTTCCTCCTTTATACCGCGTACATCGAAGGACTGGAACAATTTGCCGGCGTCGGTGTTTCCGTCACATTACAATTTGAGTGTCTTCAAGGCTAGAGTGAATAGGCTCTTAATAAACTAGCGCGCTTTACCATCAACGATCGCATCACTGCTTACAATCAGGCGGGATTGCGGTCAAGCGCTGGTTTATAATTCATAAAAAAAAAAAAAATCAGTCAGTCTCCCTCCCCAAAACGCCCGCCCTTCGCCCTTCGTTAAACAGAAGAACAGCTTATAGTAGGTACACTCAAATGTTCCCAGCCATTAAGTCCCATGTAACTTGGGCGAGTCTATTTTCATCGTCCTAAATAATCCCGGCATAAATCCTTACCAGTAATGAAGACAAGAATCAAGGTGGCATGAGTTCTGGCAAGGCCGCGCGTTGTTCGAAAGAGATACCGTGGGCCTGGTGGACAGGCAAGTGAAGGAACACGGGTGGGTTTTAGTCAGTAAAAATCTGACACGCCCTTCCGCACCACGACGGAGAGACGCCCAGAGCGGGAGACCGCTTTGGGCGTCTCTCCGTCATTTCATGATTTCCCATCCAAAACCAAAAAAATTGCTGCTATTGACAAAATCCTGAAGGAGACCTCATGCTTACGATTACTTAACCTACGAAGCATACAAAGTTACACAAATTACTAAGTTTGTAAAAAAAGCTCTACTCGTTATTTTAACTATTTGGTAGATAGTACTTCAGAATTTCCTCCTTATTGTAATTTTCCTTCACCTTCAAAGCCTCAAAAATTTTCTTGAATATATTATCAGTACAAAAAACATAATTTAAACAGCCATAACGAATGAATCCAAAAATAACTTCATACATAACTAGAAACATAAATATTTTAATGAAACCATGTTTATCAGAAGTATAAAATATTCTGCTCATGAATATTGTATCGAAACACATTCTTCACGATTTGAAAAAATAGGAATAAATTCAGCTTCAAACACAAGATAGATTCCGATAATGCAATGACTTCTTCATATTCATGAGGTATGGACGGTAAAATGAATAAGTGTGCGATCAACGATTGAGGTCAAAGCATATTTATTTATTCCAACCTGTCATCATTATCATTTTGCGCTTCTAAAAATAATACACTTCTGGACACATCTATTGGCCCACCTTAGAGTTTAGGTTTCGATGACCCCTACCAAAATATGATTGCTAGATTGAACAAAAACTATTGATGCAGTTTTAAATCTGATACATTTTACCATCTTTTTCGATCATATTGTTTTAAATTTGAATTCAGAATACCATACGACATGGAGCTACGCCTAACAAGTCAAATATGCGCCTTGTTAAAGGCAATTGATTTTTGAATAAAAAACATGTTTTATCAAATAAAGGTTTAATTTAAATAATGCGTGTTGCCTCCATGGGCATCTACCACAGCACTCATATGATTAGGCATAGAGTTTATCAACCGCTCTATGAAATTTTGAGCGATCTTCTCCCATTCCTCTTCTATGGCAGTTTTCAACTCCTGCATCGTATGGGAAACTGGCTGACGAGCCCTAACACGTCTTTTTAGCTCGTCCCACATATGCTCAATGGGGTTCAAGTCTGGGCTTCTGGCTGGCCAGTCCATAACTGTGATGGTCACATCCCGAAGATATTTCCCTGACGATGCCGGCCGTATAGACTCTTGCATTTTCATGCATAAAAAGGAAATTTGGGCCCACATAGTCCGCGTATGGTATCACGTGAGGTTCTAAGCACTCACGAATGTACCTTTCAGCATTTAATGTTGGCAGCCGTGGTCTTGTAACAACCTCAAGTTATACCGCTTCAGACAGTCCATGAGCCACCGCCATAGGCAACCCTCTCTTTAAAGCAGCATTGTGCGAAACGCTCTCCCTTACGTTGGTAGATCTTCTTCCTTCCATCATTGCCATGTAACACAATTTTAGACTAATCAGAAAAGAGTACACGGCTCCAATATTGCTGTATCCAATTTAAATGAGTGCGTGCGAAATGAAGGCGCACTGTTCGGTGGGCTTGCGTTAATTTGGGTCCATTAGCTGGCTTGTGTGGTACCATATCGCGTTCTTTTAACCTTCTCCGAACAGTTCGAGCGCTCACAGATACTCCGTGGAAGACGTGAAGTTGGTTTTGTATCTCAATGGAGGTAAGGTGACGATTTCTCAAGCTGGTCGTCACGGTGAATCGATCCTGCCTTTCAGCTGTGACCCGAGATCGTGGCCTTCCTTGGCGATGATCAAAGCCACTAGTCTCTAGGTACCTCCGATAAATATTTTGGACCGCAGATCGACTTAAATTAAGTTGAGCACTCACATTTCTTTGGCTGTGTTCGACCTGAATAAGTGCCACAGCTTGGGCGGCGACTTCAGTTGAAGTATCCATAGATTATTGATAGAACCTCACCTTAATGTTAAGAATAAGTAATGTTTGTTGCAAAACCAAAGATATCAATCACTTTTTCAAGAATTAAATCCAAGTAAGCCAATAAAATCAAGTTTTCTTAGTATTCGATTGTTTGATATCAACAAACAGGCTCCAAATTGTCTTTTGTTTCTTTAAATTCTGTGTTCGAAATTCAAAAGAAGACTATTGAATGAAATTGTGAATGTGCCAGGTTCAAAACTGCATAAAAACTTTTTGCTCAACCTAATATAAAATTTTAGCTAGGACCAAACGAAACTAAAATGCAAGGTGGGCCTATAGATGTGTCCAGAAGTGTATTTAACACTCTAGTCTTGTATTTAGATAACATCCGTGTCTAAAAAATAATAGCCGGACACATGCCATATTGGCCAATTTAGCGAAATGTCACTGACACCGAAAGACATTCTAAGCAGTTAATAAACGTTCCGTTTCATACTGGTGCTTGTGCTTTCATTTATATATATATATCTATGAGTCACATTTCACCCGACCAAAGTCGGGTTTTCATCTAGCATTAACATAATATTTTAGTTTAAGAGTTTCCTCAGGCGTTTTAGGTTTTCGCTGATTCAGAAATGATTTGTCAAGCCCATATTTATTCTTTTGTAGACTCCGTCAACACATCTTTGCAGTCTTTGTATTAAATTCAATGCGTGGGTGGTAGTAAATTTCAATTTATACTTATTTTTTTTTTTTTTTGGGTCGTTATACCTTATTTTGCGTATTTCGTTGCTTCTGTAATCATAATGTATTTAAAATAGGTATTCGTAAGCGGATAGAATATAGGATAAAGGTCAAATGTTCTGCTGAATCTAGTTATACTGAAAGAAGGATTTAATACAATAAAAACCGGCCAAGTACGTGTCAGACTCACGTACAAAGGGTTTCGTACCATTGTTTTATGAAATTAAAGGATTTATTTGTATGAAAGATTACGTGGTAATAAGCGGTTTACGATATACGAGGTATTAAAAAAAAAACTACTTACTAGATCTCGTTCAAAACAATTTTCGTTAGTAGTTTTTATAGTAACGTACATCATATTTTTTTTTATATTTCTCATTTTCTTATTGTAGAAGTTAGGGGGGTGGGGGGGGGGGGGGGGGCATTTGGAAGCGTCTGTCACTCAAACTATTCGGTTTAGAAAAAAAATGTTTCAGAGACCTCGATATCATTTTTGAAGACCAATCCATAGATAACCCACACGTACGTGTTTGATGAAAAAAACATTTTTGAGTTTCAGTTCTAAGTATGGGGGCCCCCAATATTTATTATTATTTTTTTATTTTTGCATCAAAATTATAATGCGGTTCACAGAATAGATCTACCTACCAAGTTCCAACAGTATAGCTCTTAAAATTTCGGAAAATAAAATGGCTGTGACATACGGACAGACAGACGGACAGACAGACATGACAAATCTATAAGGGTTCCGTTTTTTGCCATTTGGCTACGGAACCCTAAAAAACTAGCTTGTTTTGTCATGTCTCAGACTGTTTTTTTATGTTTTTATTAGATACTATCTTTATTATTTTTACAAAAATATTATATTCGTGTAGGTCAATGTGATTGTGTTGTTCTTGTGAAACACACGACCGGTTTTTATAGTCATTCTTCTGCCCTTTCCTAATTCATTTGGGGTCAGCTCAACATGTCTTTTCCTTCTATATTTCCTTAATAGTCGTTATCCTCGGGAATTTATAACCTTATCATTATTTATACTTCGCCTGAAACACAGGTTTAATAAACCTAGCTCGGGCATGTCGCAAATTTTACATGATTCTCTGTATAATAATACGTTCTGTATGACCTTATGTATATTTTTAGTCACACATAATACCTAGCTGTTATTTAGGCAATATGTATGTATTTGTATAAGAATATTTTTGTAGCTTTTATTTTACAATGTTGTGTAAGTTTTTGAATAAAGATTATTATTATTATTATACAGTCCATCCATTGTTTCTTCGGGTTGCCATATTATATTCTATAGCTATAGAAATTTATATACAGTCAAAGACACACTACTCACTACACTCACTACAGACTCTGTACCACATCAGAACATGAAGAATGAGAACGTGGTTTTCTCCATCATTCAAAAAATATATATTCTGTAAGATTTATGTTCACCTACTGTATTAATTAATTTAGGCAAGTATATATTTTACTAAATAAATCTCTATCAACCATAGATATACATAGATTGACATTAGAAAATTGCTCTTATCGATACGGTCACCCATTGTGTCACCATTTATAAAATTATCATGTTTATTTTCTGTTATTTTTATCGTGTAGGTAATGACGAAATATTCTATTGAGATTTGTTTGTGCTACTTTGCGGAATGTCGTCACGGGTGTGACTGTGAATTTAGTAATAAAATAAAATTGAAATAACTTTTCACCTAATTCTATTAATCAACTAAGCCTGTTACAGTTCACTGCTCTTACATACACGTCTCCCAGGCTGTCGGTAACTCCGGGTTTTTCCGGATAATTTCATTCTTGATGAAATGAGACGTATATACATATTTCTTGTATAAAATTTGTACACCGTAGACATATAATGTTTTTTTTTTTTTTGGACAAAACCCGCCACACATTTTCCCACCCACTGCAAGCCAGAATCAACAACCGCCAGAAAAACGCTGAGCAATGAAGCTCGACGATTCCCGGGGAACCGATTCAACTGTCTTGGGTCCCGCAACGAAATTAATCAGAAAAGAAGCAGACCTACACATACTATTTGTCTCTCATTCCCTTTAGTATATATTCCATCCAAAGAGACCAGCGGTGACCTAGTCGTATCGTATCCTCGTAGGTTCGAACCCTGCCAGGCGCTTTACTCCGTGTGAATTATTTCATCACCACTGCTCTTAAAACGGCGAACAAAACATCATGAGGAACGGCATGTCCTAGAGGCAAAAACTTCGACGACATGTGTCCTTGAACATCTATCAACCCAGACTGGGTCCTCTCCTCTCCTCTCACCGTGGGTAGGCCTGTGTCCCACGAGTGGTCATGTTGTCTGCAAATGTCGCTCTTAGCGATAAGTTCACCCATTGTGTTACCCTTTGTAAAATCTTCATATTTATGTTCTGTAATTTGAATGGTGTATATACTATTCTATTCTATTCTCCGAGCACAGCACATTTGCTAATTCATCCAATACGGTGTATTCAGCCATTCAAAATAATATGTTTAGCCAACTAAATATTTAACCTATAATCCTTTTTCAATAACTACCATATAAGCTGAATGCAAGCTGCATGTAAAACTGAAATGCCCATAGTTTTTCACGCATGTAGTGAAATATTAGTGTTACGAATTCATAAAGAAGCATATTAAGTATAATGTAGTGTGGTCGAAACATTGCAAGTTATTCATCATCGCTTTTAGTGCTTGTCGCTATTACTTGATAGAGGTATACAACTATTGGAAGTACTAGATTGTTTATTGGGAACATTCCAGTGCATGAATCTAGCTAGAATAATTCCTAGAAGGACCAGCCAGAGGTGTGTCTGTAGTAGATGCATGCATTTTGCCAGATATGTCTAAGTCAACATATGCAACACTGGATGGACCTATTGTTCTCAACGGAATATAAATCATCTGGCCCTTTCTAAAGAAATAGAAAAAGGTGCTCTGAACTTCAATTAAGTTTAGTTTTTAAACAAGGGAATGGGGGTCATAGGGTTACATTAATTTACTGGACTTTTGCCTGGACCTAGTGCTCTAATAACCAACGAGGAGCTTCTTCTATAGTAGAACAGCAATAATTTTACATAAAACTAACCTTCGGTATGGAGAAAATACTGGTCCAGAGCCAAATAAATTTTCATATTACAACCTTGAGTATTTGGTAAACCGTAACGCAAAAGTAAATGCCAACGATATCCTTATTCCTAAGAAATCCCATACAGAATACGCCCAATTCCTTGGTTACGAGTTATAAGATGCCACACGCGTCTTGCGACTGTAATGAAAACAAATGAAAGACATCCTTAAGAGTATGTTTCAAGTTACGGCGTATTGACAAGAGTAATGTGAGTCGCGCTCAAGCTAAATCTACGAACGTTCCAAGGCCTATGTGTAGCCGTAGACTGATTGATTGACCGGTTACCGCACGTCCAAGTCACAGTAGCAAAAGCTATAAGTGATGCTTGTATTAGGATGGCAAAGAGTGGGTAGTCACATAAGATTCAAACAAACATAATAGGAGAAAAGTTATGTATATGTTCACTTATAACATTATATACTGGACATATATTTTATAGTCATCAGCAATATAAAGTACATTAGAAATAAGCCACATAAGACTTATGTTTATGAAATATTAAGGATACTTAACTGGTAGTGTGGTCAAATGGCTAGATGAAGAATCCCCACCAAGGGTTAGGAATCCGTATTTATAGACAGTAACAATATCAGGGTACTCTAATCACATCGAGCCGTTATTACATTCTATACAATTGAATCTACCCTCGGAACCAACTGAACTTAAACAATCCACATTACAATACTTTTCTTAAAATTATGACTCATTATAAGATTAACACTCGCGTGCCCTTTTAAGCTGTGTCCTGACGAAAAGCAAATGCCCGGAGAATACACATCGACGCGATCGTTAACCTGATGACGATAATGATGCGTATAAGCGACTTGATTGATTGAATATATCATGCCGTGGAAGTCCTGAAGTTTAGGCCAACATATAATACACTTGTGCCAACCACACGACAGAGGAGGAAAGTAAGTGACGCAAGTCGCACCGCTTTCCGTCTTGATTGAGGCCTGAATCACGGAGTTTGTCGAAATGTTTTTTGTCTATACATGTAAGTAACGAACCGCGAATTTTTTTGTATGGTTTTTTGCTTCAATGAATGTGTCACGTCTTCCAATATGTTGTGTTCAACTGTCAGTATGATTTCAGAGTAGGTACATATGTTACGACTTATGGCCGAAGTAAAGCTATATCTAGTTTTAGCCGGTTAAACTAGGTGCAGTCGCACACTGGTGGTTGATCTTAGGTGTACTGTACATATACTATTTATTATCGGCTAGAAATAGGTAAGTACATATAAATTTTGAGTTTTGTTTAGAGATTCTTCTCTTCCAAGCTAAAAAAAAAACCTTTTTTTTATATGATTATAAACTAGTGCATGGCCGCAATCCCACCTGATGGTACTCGTAAGCAGTGATCCAATCGTTAATGGTAAAGTGCGTTAGTTTACTAAGAGCCTTTTTTTATAAATTATAAACTAGCGCTTGACCGCAATCCCGTCTGACGGTTAGCAGTGATGTGATCGTTGATGGTAAAACGCGCTAGTTTATTAAGAGCCTATTCACTCTAGCCTTGAAGACACTCAAATTGTAGTGTGACGGAAACACCGCCGCCGGCAAATTGTTCCACTCCTCGAGGGAGTGGAACAATTTGCCGGCGGCGGTGTACATCGAGATGTACGCGGTATAAAAGAAGAAGCGAAACGCTTCGTCCGGATCGTAGTAGTGTCAACAACGTAAGGGTGGAAAGTCGCCGTACAACGGGTCGTCCGATAGTGGAACTGAGATGGGGGAATTAAATCATGCAATTCCCTTGCACACTCGCCAGAATGCATCCTATAGAAGACCGTAAGGCTGGCTACTCTACGCCTGTGCTCCAGGCTTTGGAGACCGTTTCGAGTTAAATCTGGGTCGCCAATCAGCCTCTTCGCATGCCTGTCCACTGAATCCAAAGTAGCCAGGTGACATTTCGCAGCACCAGCCCAAATGTGGCTGCAGTACTCCACACACGAGCGGACCTGTGCTTTGCACAACATTAGAAGCTGCCCTGGTGTGAAGTACCGCCGGACCTTTGCGATGACGCCAAGTTTTCTAGCAGCCACCTTGGCCTTGGACTCAATGAACCGCCTAAAGTTTAGGAAATCTCAACTCCCAAAAGCTGAAGGCGGTCGGTGCACTCCAAGGATACATTCTGAAAAGTAGCAGCCAAGGTGAACGGGCTTCTTTTGGCGGTGAAAAGACAAGCCTTTGTTTTGGCGGCATTGAATGCTACAAGATTAGTTTTTCCCCATTCGGAGACTGCCTGTAGTGCAGCACTCGTACGTTCTACCTTAGCCTCTTTTTCGGACCGGATTGATTACTTACTAGCCCGAGCTTCCGGCAGGTATCTCTCTACAACTGTGCTGTCATCTGCATACCCGTAGATATCGGGCATCAGCAGATCGTTAATATGCAGCAGGAACAAAGTCGCAGAGAGAACAGACCCCTGAGGAACACCGGCATTGGTTGACATGGGCTCTGATGAGCATCCGTCGACAACAACTCGGAGGGACTGTTCAGTCAGCGAGTCTTTTACCCAGCCAGTCAGGCCAGCGGAAATGCCGTACGCTGGAAGCTTACTCAAAAGGTCAGCGTGCCACACCCGGTTGAAGGCCTTCGAGACATCAAGGGAGATCGCAATCGCTTCAACGTTTTCACTCAAAAAAAAAAAAAAAACTGAGTAAAAAGGAGGGAAGACGGCAGTTGAGCGAGGTGAAGCAATGTCCCGGCCAGTACTCGACGACTGGCTCGGGAGGAGGCACGGCTCCCTGTCGTTCAGGGTGACGCAGGTACTGTCGGGGCATGGCTGCTTCGGCAAGTACCTGCGTCGCTTAGGCAGGGAGCCAGACGCTCGGTGCCACCACTGCGTCCAATGCGGGGAGGACACGGCGCAGCACACGCTCTCCGAGTGTGTAGCTTGGGAGGAGCAGCGCCGTGTCCTCACAAATGAAGTAGGAGGCGACCTGACGCTGCCGGCAGTAGTGCGGAGGATGGTCGGCAGCTCAGAGTCGTGGGACGCGGTGGTGTCCTTCTGCGAAGACGTGATGTCGCAGAAGGAAGCTGCGGAACGGGAGAGGGAGATATCAACTCCCTTCCCGGGCCGCAGAAGACGCACCGGGCGCCGAGGAAGGGCGGATAACGCCCTCTGCCGCCCCCCATGATTGGGTCCAGGGGCGAGGGACATGGGGAAGTCCCCGCCCCCCATTGATGGACCCCGAGGCAGAGGCGCGCGCGAGTGTCGGCGCGCGCCTTTGAGGCGATGCACGGGGTAGTTTAACACCCCACTACCCCGTGCAGGAGACGAGGCCCGGACAGACCGGGCCAGCACGAGGATGTGGGGCCGTGGAAGAATTTAGACTCCCGCGGCCCCACGCGCGCTCGTGATAGAAGACACACCGGGGTGGTTTTAGTCAGTAAAAGTCTGACATACCCCGTCGCCCACCCCAGGGCGGCGGGCATCCTATGAGGATTTCCAACCCGGCAAAAAAAAAAAAAAAAAAGGTGAAGCAATGTTAACAACATGATCAACGATGCTGCACCAGAGGGAGATTGATCTGGCCATAATATCGGCTGCCGGCAGAAGAAACCACCCAGCAGACATAGTCTTGCCGCCAAGCGATTCGTCGTGTTCCGGCATGATGTCTAGTGAAGCTGTACAGAGGGTCTGAGCAGTTGTGTTGCGATTTGTGCCGGGTGCGATGCGCCAATTGTTGTTGTGTCGGGAGTTTGGTCGTGGAGGCTCTCTATATTAATCTCTCTCTAGCGAAGCATTGTTGGTAATGTTTTTAGGTTTAACATTGCATCACCTCACTCAACTGCCGTCTTCCTTCCTATTCACTAAGTTTTTTTACGTGAATAGGCTTAATAAACTAGCGCGCTTTACAATCGACGATTGTATCACTGCTTACCTTCTCGCTAGATTGCAGTCAAGCACTAGTTTATAATTATAAAAAAAAAACCCTCTACGACAAAACTCCCGACAAAACGACATTTCGCGCATCGTACCCGGCACACATCGCTCAGACCCGTACGGCTCCGGCTCCACATGACTTCACCTGACATCATGCCGGAACACAAAGAATCGCTTGGCGGCAAGATTCTGTCTGGTGGGTGATACCTTCTGCCGGCAGCCGATGACCGACGAACCTTAACGATGGAAAATGTATTTTAAATACCCAATATTAATATATTGTTTAAAAAATACAGCTGCGAGGTGATCACGTCACACATTATAAATCGGTAAGGCTTTCATTTTGATGCTTCAACAATCATCAGAAGTAACTAACGACCCTGCTTATCAAAAATCTACGATTAACAACCGGGACCAACCGCTTAACGTGCTTTCCGAAGTAAAGAGAGGCCTCGGTATTCAAAGATGGTCACCCATCCATAGATAACCGTAGCAAGCGTAGTCTAACCTGATCTATACACTAGTTATTACTTAGCCCCACTTTGTAAATAAAATACCCTATAATACCCGACATTACTAAAACTTATACTAGCAGTTCTATCATTGGTATTCGTCAACAGACTGATAAATCTGTGAAAGCATTAGAGCAGAGCTTCTAATGCTTAGATAAATATTAGGATCACGTATCTGATATCATGTTCGCTCTCTCTGCAAATCTGAAATCCTTAGTATTAGTTATAAGTACTATATGCTATGGAATATTAGATATATTTTTGACGGCATGGGGTTCGATGTACGAGTATTCTAACTTAGAGTGTAATATCGTGGAACTATAAAGAAAAGAAAAAAAGATAAAAGCTTATTTGCAGTAAATACGACGCAAAAAAATTAAACAAATAAAAGTAAGAAATGTGTGTGAGGAACATGTATCACATCTACGCATAACGACTGTCGTTCAGCATTATGCTGCGACTCAAAAAAAAGCCCCAGCAAAAAAGAGCCCCAGACAGCCGATGACGACGTAATGACGTCACTCGGTGCAGCAAACATTTACTAGTAACTACGAACAGGTACAAAAAAGATTGCCTTTTTTGTATAAATGGAAAGAGCATATTTTATACAACACAAACAGGAATATACAGATAGAAAAACAGGATTATAAATTGTAAGGTTTCAGGCTCTCTATATTTACTGTAGTACCTTCTCTATACAATATGTAAAGAAAACCCCATCCGACCCATAAGGATAATAAAGGTTAGGTAAACACTTGACCAAATAAAGTATAAAATTTTACGTAATCATCATAGAAAAAATACTAATGAAATTTGAAATAATCTTTTTTTCCCGCGAATTAATTCCAACTTCCCCGAAATTTGGTAATTTTTAAAAATGTTACAACACCGGTATTATTATGAGCGAATAGTGATGCGACCACGTGTTGCGTGCCCTGCCCCCAGCCGCCCGCGGAAGTGTTGCTTACCGCAAATGTAGTAAGTTACCTCTTTTTGCGAAATAATATTTATTTTTTAGGGGGATCTTTTTTTTAAGTTTAGCCCGGCTTTGTATCCATTAGTAGAATTAGTTATCGGTACCTAAAAATACCTTCACGGATCGGACAAGATTTTCTTTACATACTCGTATTGTATATATGGATTCTCTCTATTTAATGTAGAGTATTAAATAAATTCTGGTTTCCGTGACTGTCTACTATATGCATGTGTTCGTTCAGCCCTTAGAAACGGCGGATTTTGTACAAAATCATCATCGTTTATTATTGATGATTTGTCATTTCGACAGATTAATATATGGCTCTCTCACGATACAATTGCGGATCGCTAATTGTGACGCGGTCAAATGGTTATGCCAGGATATAGGAGTCGATTATCTCCATAGATTTAGGAAGTATAATGAAATCCTAAATCTATGGTTATCTCTGTCATCAGAAGACAGCAGTTAAGTAAACATCAATACGACACTTTTTAGAGTGTCACCAGGCAGTGTTACTCTTATCCAACCTCTTCGGTGGTTCCAATAACTTTCAAAACTAGTTTTTTTGCGCCAACGTCTGCTGTGTTGTCAAGTGTTTCTAATTTCTCTTTCATTATTATATCTTGTATTTTAAAAGTAATGGTATTTTAATTAAGTAAGAAGTAATGAAAAAATTTAATTACAGGTATTATTTACAAACTTAAAGTGATTGAGCAAATAAAACGCATATTGGTAGGGACTTGGATTTCTTTTTTAATGATTAACCTTATAATCAGATAACAGAATGTTTCTTACAGTACTGTTGCAAAGTACTAAACTAACTAGGTGTACTAAACGGTCATTGACAGACTTTTTTTTTCGATTTTTTTTGTGTTTTACGAGTACGTCATGTAGAAAGACGAAGTGTTGTATAGAAACCTGAAGCTATACTTCCACATGAAGCTATACTTAGTAAGCTTACTAACTTCTATACTTCTCGCCATGTCTTTTGGGAATACAGTTGACAGACCTATAGGTACAGTAAATATTATGTGTATAAAATATAAATACCATAAAAGCATAAGCAATCATTTTTTTTACACATTTTTTCCCTTAACATGAGAGAGGATGAAGGCGCTCTGCTTTCATCCTCTCTCATGGTCCATGATTGATTCAATATTTCAATATACCATTGAAAACTTAGGTGTAATTAGCTACCAATAGGGTCAATCCACAGATTGATTCTTCACAGCTCTAGAAAGACTAACACTGATACTAGTATCAGAATAATAATCTTCCTGTTCAGTATTCACTTAACTCTTTTCTTAGGTACTGGCTCATGTCTTGTTATAGTTCATCATCATTGTTGTTGTCCTTCATTTTGTTATTTTCTATTACATATTCTTATGGTTCTTGAGAAGAATGAACAAATGTGTATTTTGAAAAAGAATCAACTTTTCTGTATTATAAATAATGAAATAAAATATATTCAAAGCTTTATTCAAATCAGAAAAAGCCATCGTAGGTAAAAAAAAAAATAAAAAATTACAAAGTGCTTTGCTAGGTTTCATTATTCCACGATGTTAGGTTTAATAAATCCAATACAGTATAGGTAAAATAAATTATGCACTTTTCAGCTACATGGCTCACCTTATTGTGCAAAAATTAAAAGAATGTAAAAATATGGAAATGGAAATTATATAGGCGAGTAACTTGAACTGAACTTTTCATGAATTTTAACGTGGAACACAATTTTATCCATCAATATTTTAATTGCTGGAGAATCTACTTTACTCTTGAAACATTAAATAAATTGCAAAAGAGAAAGATTTACTTTTAAAATCATTTTATTAAAAGCAATTTGAGAAAGAACCTTATATACCTAGTCAGTTATGGATTAAAATTATGATTAAAATAAAAGCAGTCATTTAAATTATATACCTACTAAAATCGATAGTATTTTTTTTCTAGTTTATATAATTATAATTTTAGTTTGTATGGTTTATGACTATTGTCTATTGTAACTCGATATAAATATTTTTATTTTTTATTTTATTGAATTATTATCAAAACAGAATTGCAGGGAGATTGGCGTGCAACCTGTCAGTATTCAGTCGTTACGTTATTCTGAACTACATGTTTTTTTTGGGTTATTATAATAAAATATTGCATCCTCTTCTTTGCGTTTGGTTAGCAATTTAAATGGACTCGGCCCAGAACTCAGTCACCTGTTTGGCGCCATCACCAGTGTTCATCAGTTACTGTAACGTGCACCTGACATAATACGCAGGATACGCTATTAAGTGTCCCATCGTTCATGGAACAGCACCAATTCTGCACTACAAGGCGTCAAAGCGTCCCACCTGATCAGGTTTTCTTTACTTCGGCTAATTTGTGTCAAGAGTATTGTTAAAAGAACTCCAGCTTACCTTATGTCCAGGTGGGAGTTCTTTAGTTGGTGACTGTTTTGTTACCAAAACAGTCACCAACTAAAGAACTCCCACCTGGACACCTGGACCTCGACCTCGCCACAGCTTCAGCCTTTCTTTCAATCGCTTGCTAGTAAGACAATACACTTAATGTTTTTCTTATATTAAGACCGCATAGGAGCCGTACTAGAAGTTGTTAGTAGTAGATATAAGAAAGCTCAAGGTAATCCAAAGGGCTATGCTTGGGGTTTAACTGTGTGATCAAATCAGGAATGAGGAGATCGGCAAAAGAACGAAAGTAACCGACATAGCCCGAAGAATTGCAACACTTAAGTGGCAGTGGGCCGTGCACATTGCTCGTGGGACCGATGCCCGATGAGGCTGACGGGTTCTCGAGTGGAGACCACGCACCGGAAGACGCAGCGTAGGTAGGCCCACGACAAGGTGGACCGACGACCTGGTGAAGGTCGGGGGAAACCGCTGGATGTGGGAGGCGTAGAGAACTGATTGTCGTGAGGATCCTTGGGGGAAGTCCAGCAATGGACGTCTTTCAGCTGAAATGATAATTATGATGAGGAGCCGTACTAGAGGTTTTTTTTTTTGTAAACCGCGCACGGTCGTTACAGGTGTTCAGAAGAGCCGTGAAGGAATACTATTTGTCTTTGTGGTACGTGTCGGCGTGTTTTAGTTTTACTGACCTATTAATACAACTCAAAAATGTAAAATATCTTAATTGATTATACAAACATAACTTTCAGGATATCAAAATGTATATTATCCTTCTACGCCTCTAAAAACATCTCCAAACTTTATATTTGCATTATCAATAGAGACATCATTAATAACGTTTCCTGATATAACAAATGTTTTGAACTTTCCCAACTAAATGAGGCGAAGGGTCTTAAAATAATTAATCATGATTATTAAACACTCTGCTAGAAATTTAAACTAAAATATAGTTTGTGATAACTTGGGCGCTTTAAGGTTAATAACAAAAATATAGTTTTCTACCCGTGTGGTACCGGGCTTAGAATAGTGCCATCCTATATCCTCCCGTGGGTGTCGTAACAGGTTACTAAGGGAACTCTCACCAGGAAAGCCGACAGCAGCGCTTCTCCTATAGAATATAAAATTATTGCGATGCCCTACCCGCCTGCCAAGCGTGGGGATTATGGCAACCCTCCCTAATGTGGGAAGCCATTAGAGAAGCCTTTGTCCAGTAGTGGACTTATATAGGCAAAAGAAGAAGTAGATAGTTTTCTTGCACATGGCTGAATAATAAAACAGCACAGGCCCGTATCCTGATCAAGTCGCACACTATTGCTATTAATTTAAACCATTTTGAAGCACATTGCTAATTCGTTGCACCGTATGTTTTAAAATATGTCTGCTTAAAAACATTGAAAACGCAATGTATGTTGATGAACTGTCAAAATCAAATCCAGTATGTTACGTAATTATCCTGCTGGATATCGTGACCAAGACCTCTTCATGCTTCGGAAGGTCAATAAACCGCTGGTATCGACTGTCATTCGTGAATCTTAGACAGTTATTATGGGTAGTCGGACGGATAGTCTTGGTATGTGGAGATGTTCACCCATCCATGGACCAATCGGGGCAAGCGTGACTTAACCTGATCCAGCAATCCGGACGGCTGTTTATAACTAGTTAAAAGCCTAACAATTTTATTTGCATTTACAGTTCCTACCTTTATGCTGTCGCAAATAAATAAGGGCGGGTTTCGTAATTCAAGCGTTACCTACTGACAATGAAACGCCCTTGAATCCGGTTGAAAGGAAACTGACACCAATATGAACGGAGACTTGCTGCAAAGGGATTCGTCGCGTTATTACAAAGTTGTCTGGTAAAGCCGTACGGAGGACGGGTCTGAGCAGTTGTGTTGAAATATGTGCCGGGTACGATGCGCCAAATGTTGTTTGTGGAGGTCGTGGAGGATTACCAATAAATTTCCCTCTGGCGCAGCATTGTTGGTCTTGTTGTTGGGTTTAACATTGCATCACCTCGCTCAACTGCCGTCTTCCTTCCTATTCACTCAGTTTTTTTGAGTAAATAGGCTCGCAATAAAGTAGCGCGTTTTACCATCAACGATTGCATCACTGCTTACCATCAGGCGGGATTACAGTCAAGCACTAATTTATAAAAAAAAAAAACATACTTGGGAAAATTTTAGGCTAATGTGTGTGATGACGACACATTGACACGTGCTTGACTGTTTATATGTAGTTGTGTTTATTATGTAGCTTTTTCCCTTCATGCACGCCCTTTCAATTATCATCAATTCGGGACCTCAATCTCTCATGTAAATGAGCCTTGTCCCTCTCATTCTAAAACAGTGTGTAAAACGTAGCAATTATCCCGGATCAAAAGTTTCCATTGAACTGACCTTTAGTTTTTTCCTAATGAACAAACTTTGTAGAGATTTGGAACTGTATGGATTAAAATAAAAATGAACGTGTCCTGTCAAAGGTGGGACTGTAATGTAATGATCATCATCATCATCGTCATCAACTTTTTGTCGTCCCACCGCTGGGCACAAGTCTCCTCCCACACAGAGAAGGATTGAGCCTAATCACCACCGCTAGCTCATTGCGGGTTGGCGATTTCAGACTTAAAGTTCAGGTTTTCTCAAGATATTTTCCTTCACCTTATAATCAGTCCAGTTGGTGGCCGATTCCCTTGTTAACAAACTAATTTCAAGTTAAATGCATCTTTTTCTTTCTATTTCCTTAAGAAAAGGATAGAAGATAACATTTTAGTTTAATCCTGTCAAATTAGGATACTCCATAGGCAATTTAGACGCAATGGGGATATTCCTGGGCAAAAAAAAATTATTCTATTTAGTCCGTCATTCACATTATAGAAAAATATTGGATACGTATATATTGTTTTATCAAAGCAGTAAAAATTGACAAATATAAAACGCATCAAAGATTGCCACTGCTCGCCTAAAAAGTGTAGCTAATTTACGTCAGAAACGGACTAATTTGACAGGTCTAAACTAACATTTTGTCTTCTGTCCATTTCTTAAGGAAATAGAAATAATAAGATGTATTGAGCTTAAATTTACGACTAACTTTTTTATAAGCTTTAATTAAGACTAACTCTATTATCTTCTAATTATACCAAGACTTTTCCCAATTATGTTTCATCGTCTTCGGGTCTTATTAGCGTCAATAGTCTTACAAGACTTATTGCCCATCTGACATTTACAATACTGATACCCGATAACCCTTTGTAAGACTGTAATATTGGTGACTGTTTCATTTAACATAATATATTCACCCTATAGTGTTCCCACTTATTTTTTTAATAATTATAAACTAGCACTTGACCGCATTCCGCCTGATGGTAAGCAGTGATGCGATCGTTGATGGTAAAGCGCGCTAGTTGATTAAGAGCCTATTCACTCAGAAAAACTGAGCGAATAGGAAGGAAGACGGCAGTTGAGCGAGGCGATGCAATGTTAAACCCAACAACACGACCAACGATGCTGCGCCAAAGGGAGATTGATCTGAAGACCCTCCACGACCAAACTCCCAACACAACAACATTAGGCGCATCGTACCCGGCACACATCGCAACACAACTGCTCAGACCCGTCCTCCGAACGGCTTCACCAGACATCATGCCGGAACACGACAAATCGCTTGGCGGCAAGGCTTTGTCTGGTGGGTGGTGGTGTCACTCCTGGAACATAGGCCTAACATTCTCTTATTGAGAGCGAATAGACCGTAATCAACCACACGGGCTCAATTCGGGTTAGTCAAAATCAAAATTGTTTATTTCAAATTAACCATCCGTTGGTGCTTTTGAATAGTCGGTCAGTCCAAGAAAAGTGAAGCTAAATAGCACGTTCCAAAGCGTAGATCTCTATGGAGAAGAACGTGCAAGAAACTCCATGGACACTCTTTTAAAATCATGGTATGGCTTACATTTCTTCGTTACATATTTCTGTTGCTTCTATCATGTGAGCACAGTGTATAAATATAAAAAAATAATTAAAAGATAGAAAATGAATTAAGCCCACTGACAGCTAGGAGATGACCAGTCTCCACTGACGGCCCCCGTTCACGAGCATGAAGCGCTCATGAGCCCCATCTAGCTAAACCATTTTGAAGGGAACCAAATGGCCAAACTACACGCGCCACCATCAGCAAGACATTTGAGTGAGCATGGCAAACTCTCAACTGCCATGCTCGTAATGTCAAACAAGTTATATAAAACAAAAAAAAAAAACAAACCATAGTCCATGGTGCCTCACATTCACAAACTTGAAAATTTGAAAGTAGTAGATGACACATATCTTCAAAGTTTTGTCTCGAGGACATGCCAGTTTGCTCACGATGAGGACAACGAACAACTTATAAGTCGCTACTACTGCTCTTTCTATTTTGTTCAATGAGTAACTAACATTACTGTTACAATTTATTGCTAAAATAATTTTTAAAGCACTACCACCTTTTTTTTTCTTTTGATGTCTCTGTGAAAAATGACAATTACGCATCCCCGAGGGGTATGTGGGACTCCCCGAAAGATAGCTTCCCGGTATACCCACTAAAAACCACAGCGGCACAGCGACTTCGCCTTAGTAGCGGGGTCATGGGGATCCGGCAGAGTCTGAGCGACCAATCCCCTGCTGGCGATTCCCGTCTAAAAGGCGGGCCCACAGTGGTCCCTCCATATTACGTCTTTTTGTGCGAAAAGATGCAGCAGCCAAGGGTTTTTTAGCGAGGTGTCCTTCCTCTTGGTCCCCGCGTCTGGCATTGGTCGACGCCGGTAAACCGGTAACCCCCATATCTGGGGGCTGTTCCCCTATCCGACGCCTGGGGACGCGTCCGATGGCAGACCAGAAACTGCACACGGAAAGCACTACCACCTTTGGTACTACTCTTTTAACTAAGGCTACTTAGTACAACAAACCACAAGTAATTCGCAGTTCAATGATCTCATTCTGCGTGAATATGTTCAATTGCATTGCTATTTATGAAATCATTTCATTATCCGCCCCTTTCACCTTCACTTAAGTTAAAATTACTGTAATGAAGAACAAATTGGACATAAAAAGGTTTGCCTTTGTGATGTTCGAAAGTGTATTCATTCAATCAACTTGCATATTGGCTTCACAATGGATGAAACATGGTGATTTTTTAATATAGTTAGCTTGATATGGAACAGCTTTGTGGATTGTGTGACACTCAGTTATTCATTAATAGTTAGCCTGTCGGTCATATAATATATAGTCGAATAGTCAGCTGGGCCTGTACAATGCGCCAGCGCTTTTCCGCGCTCACCAAATACAGTTACAAGTCCAAATAAAGTACGCGGGGTGCGGTAGCTCGTGCGCGGCAGACGACCACGTGTGATCACTGCGTACTTGCGATTTTGTTTCTATTTTGTCCACGTGATATTAGCAAAATTGTGGCGTCTCTCTCACAAAGGCCATTAATCAAGAATTGAATTGATTTTGTTTCTACCTCTAATAGAGATGTTTCCTGGGTAAAAAAATGGTTTTGTTCAGTCTGTCATTCAGATTGTAGAAAAATTATGGATACGTATATTTTGTTTTATCAAATCAATAAAAAATGACAAATTATAAAAGGCATCAAAGATCAGGAGTGGTGGCTGGTGACGTCACTCCTTGCTAAAAAGTGTAGCGTGCAGTGATGTCACACGAGTTTTCAACGCACTGTGTCGTCTTCATTTTTTGTTTATATGAAAAAAAAAAAGGTTTCCAGTATTCTTTTGGAAATCTGACTGACGGACTAATTATTTTTTTATAGTCAACTACCCTACTCTCTTTTTTTTTTGACGTGACAACGTCTATTAAATTGGTACGGCGTGGAGTCATTCTCGAAAACACCGTAACGGCCGAATCTGACGCCACACGGAGTCCACGCCTACTTTACCCACACCCCTAGAGCGCCCGATGTGTAAACATGTAATAGACGTTGTCACGTTCAAATATCGGCAGTAGACGGAGTTCTACAGACAACCAATTTTTTTTGTTTAAGAAATAAAATTACCACAATAATTTTATTACTTATTAATATAATAATTTCATATAGTAAGATTAAATTAATAAATGGTCATGATAGTTGAAGTTTGTGGAATCATTATTGTATACCTATAAAGGTTATTCTAGCCTGTAAAAGTGTTGCTTATAATATTAGTGTACTGTGACTTATTTTCGTAAGGCAGTATAAATGTTGTATAAAAAAAAGCTTGTCGGTGTTCTACAGGATGCATATTGGAGAATGTATGCGGGAATTGTATGACTTGATTCCTTCATCTCCGTTCCATCATTGAGCGACCCGTCATACGGCGAGTATCCACCCTTACGTTGTTGACACCACTACAATTCGGACGAAGCGTATTGCTTTGTCTTTTATACCACGACTGGAACAATTTGCCAACGGCGGTCTTTCCATCTGCCTGCAATTTAAATAGGCTCTTAATAAACTAGCGCGCTTTACCATCAACGATTGCATCACTGTTTACGATCAGGCGGGATTGCGGTCAAGCAGTTAATTTTTGAAGTGAAACTTCTTTAGGCTTCTTTGGGTACTCCCCAAGGAGTAAGCTGGCGAAAGCGTTACGAAAAATGATCGGGCAAGGCGAACGGAAGTTAAGTGGAGGATATAAGCACAGAGGCGCCCGTGGCGCGAGCTTGGTACTACAAGGTCTACAACGAGTTTTTTTTTTCTATAAAAATAGAAGATCTATGCAAAAATATTTTTTTTTTTTAATTTTGAGACACGGATACACTTATTTATTTATTTACACTTAACACTACATTAAATTTTATGTTGACTGACAACCATTAAGGGGGTCAGTTAACATAAAATTTGGTACCGCCTACTTCACAGTCCCTCCTGTATCCCCTCTCCCTTGCTCCCCCCCCCCCCCCTCACCCATTAATATTCCCACGAAACTACTCCCCCCCCGACCCCACTCATTGATTACCTCACCCCCCGTGGATTATCTCGGGAACCAGAGTTCGTGGACTACTCGAGTTTGGGGTCCCCTGATTCAGGAGGAAGAGCCCGACCTTTTTGCCCCGAGGAAATACACTCCCCCCTCCCCCCGCAACTCAACTAAACCTATCCCCCCCCCGACCCCCTTTAGTTACCTCACTCCCCGTGGATTATCTCGGGAACCAGAGGTCGTGGACTACCCGAGTTTGGGGTCCCCTGAATCAGGAGGAGGAGCCCGACCTTTTGGCCCCGAGGAAATACACTCCCCCCCCTCCCCTTCCCCCCTCCCCCCGCAACTCAACTAAACCTATCCCCCCCCCCCCCGACCCCCTTTAGTTATCTCACCCCCCGTGGTTTATCTCGGGAACCAGAGGTCGTGGACTACCCGAGTTTGGGGTCCCCTGATTCAGGAGGAAGAGCCCGACCTTTTGGCCCCGAGGGAACCCCTTTTTTTCTATAAAAATAGAAGATCTATGCAAAAATATTAATTTATCAATGAAACCATGAAATAGATTTAAATATTTATAGAAAATTAATATATGTATATGTGTATACATGTATACAGTATGTTACAAAAACCCTGTCCGACCCGTGAAGGTGTTGTTAGGTATCGTTAGCTGATTCTACTAATGCGTACATAACCTGGCTAAACTAAAAAAAAAAATACCCCCTTAAAAATAAATAACTTAAATAAAATAAATAAGTAATTTCATGGCAACACAGGCACAGGCCATGACCTCAGTTGACCTCATGCATGTAGGTATTGGTAGTCTAACCACGTTTATCGACTCTAGAAAGAAACAATGATACCTACTTACGCAGCTCGTGAAAAGAACTTTTTTTTAAGTAGGAAGGTCGTCTGACCCTCCGAATGTATCTTCGAATTTCATTCGATGAGCACAATGGCTGTGGCGGAAATGTTGTTCCATATTTCGTTCACTAAGAACGATACCGGCACCGTCCCACGAGATTAGCACGGTGTTTCACAACGTTAGTCCACTCCTACCAATCCACTGCTCGCCGAACTGATAGTGGAGGTACTCACGTACAGGTCGGCAAAAATATGATGGGGCACCGTCATGCTGGAACCACATTGACCAAGAAGTAGTCACATCCGAATCGTTCAACACCTGATCACAACACAACACAATTGCATTTTTACTAGGTACCTTCCATCAGCAGGTTACATTACGTTAGAAAACTATTATGATCACACAATAAACGATACGTCTACACGGACTCAATGTCTACGCGAAACTAATAAATTTAAAATAAAAATGATTTTTATTTCATAAAAATAGGTACTCTAACTGCACGGCGGTGCCCTTTGACTAGAGGTGTGAAAGTATTCAAAATATTTCTCGTATCGATTTTTGGTATCAATTTTGTATTTCAGAATTTCACGCATCGATTCAACATCGCATGGCATTCTTTAGATTTTAGAACTTTCACATAACTTAAATCAGGTGAACTTAAATGCTTTAAATTGTTTAAAATATTCTCCTAAAATCGTATTTCATAAGACCTTTCTAGTTCCTATTTACTAATAATAGGTACTTGTGTTACAATATTGTTATGAATAATTAATCGATAATCAAAAAAAGTACTTTTACCATTAGGTAATCTGCGTTTTTACAACAAATCATTCGAGCAGTTAGTATCGACAAAAACAAAACGATATTACGTAAAAACTAGTACAGCTCTAATTATTCCTTTGCGCGTCGGCGGCTAGACACACTGACGCCGCCGACAGTTTCAAGGTCTAAAATGGTGTTTACACTTTTTTAAATTTCCCGAATTTTGGGGAAGTTACAGTAAATTCGCTGGTAAAAAAGATTATTTCAAAATTCATTAGTATTGTTACTATGATGATTATGCAAAATTTTATATTTTATTTGGTCATTTGTTTACCTAACCCTTATTATCCTTGTGGGTCGGACAGGGTTTTCGTAACATACTGTATATTGTACACACATATATGTATATATATATATACATACAGATGGTGCGAAAGAAGTTTCACTTCAGTCGTGTGGTCATAAGCACACTCATTTTTCTTTTTTTAATTTTGAGACACGGATACACTTATTTATTTATTTATTTACACTTAACACTACATTAAATTTTATGTTGACTGACAACCATTAAGGGGGTCCGTTAACATAAAATTTGGTACCGCCTACTTCACAGTCCCTCCTGTATCCCCCCCCCTCCCTTGTTCCACCCCCCCTTACCCCTTAATATTCCCACGAAACTACTCTCCCCGACCCCACTCATTGATTACCTCACCCCCCCCGTGGATTATCTCGGGAACCGAGGTCGTGGACTACCCGAGTTTGGGTTCCCCTGATTCAGAAGGAAGAGCCCGACGCTTTGACCCCGAGGGAATCCACTACCCCCCTACCCCCCCCGACCCCCTTTAGTTACCTCACCTCCCTGTGGATTATCTCGGGAACCAGAAGTCGTGGACTACCCGAGTTTGGGGTCCCCTGAATCAGGAGGAGGAGCCCGACCTTTTGGCCCCGAGGAAATCCACTCCCCCCTCTCCCCCTCCCCCTCCCCCCCGCAACCCAAAGAACCTATCCCCCCCCCCCCGACCCCCTTTAGTTACCTCACCTCCCTGTGGATTATCTCGGGAACCAGAAGTCGTGGACTACCCGAGTTTGGGGTCCCCTGAATCAGGAGGAGGAGCCCGACCTTTTGGCCCCGAGGAAATCCACTCCCCCTCTCCCCCTCCCCCCTCCCCCCGCAACCCAACGAAACCTACCCCCCCCCCCCGACCCCCTTTAGTTACCTCACCCCCCGTGGATTATCTCGGGAACCAGAGGTCGTGGACTACTCGAGTTTGGGGTCCCCTGATTCAGGAGGAAGAGCCCGACCTTTTTGCCCCGAGGAAATACACTCCCCCCCTCCCCCCGCAACCCAAAGAAACCTATCCCCCCCCCCCCGACCCCCTTTAGTTACCTCACCCCCCGTGGATTATCTCGGAACCAGAGGTCGTGGACTACCCGAGTTTGGGGTCCCCTGATTCAGGTGGAAGAGCCAGACCTTTTGGCCCCGAGGGAACCCCCTTTTTTTTTCTATAAAAATAGAAGATCTATGCAAAAATATTAATTTATCAATGAAACCATGAAATAAATTTAAATATTTATAGAAAATTATACAGTATACATGTATATATTGTACACACATATATGTATATATATATGTATATACATACAAATGGTGCGAAAGAAGTTTCACTTCAGTCGTGTGGTCATAAGCACACTCATTTTTTTTTTTTGTGAATGTGTTTTTAGTTTTCTGTACTGGTCAGTGGGAATTTATAACGTAAACGAATTTCGGTCTGGTCTATAGTCACGATTCGGTCGTCCAGCAAGGACGGATTTATGAAGTCGTGTGAGAAATAGACGACTCACATCTTTCTTTTTGACGCCTGTGACGTCAGTCAACTGAGTAGTGTGCCCAAAAAGGGTTATTCTATTATACAATTTATGAAACTTTTTATTCAACCCGAACCCAGTTGTTTTGAACTAAGCGAACGGTAGTGCGCAGGCCAAGTTTCACACAAGGGGCCGCACGGATGCTGTGCACTATTTACATGAACCGTTTTGACCCATTTCTGACCCCCCTGTAGCTTAGTGGCTATTGCAAGTAGAGAGATAATTATAACTAAGTAATTATATACAAATACTGAAGCGGTAGCAGTAGGACGTAGTTACTAACAATGGGCCTTATTAGAAAACTCAAGGTCACTCAAAGATCAATAGAGAGGGCTATGCTTGGGGTTTCATTGCGTGATCAAATCAGAAATGAGGAGATCCGCAGAAGAACGATAATAATCGACATAGCCCGAAGAATTGCAACACTTAAGTGGCAGTGGGCCACACTGGCACTGGGCACAGTGCACGTAGGACCACACTTTACCAATAAATTCATTTAGTGTCCTCAAGAGTCAATTTCTGTCACAGCTTCATATTAATGGCTCATCATCATCAAGCCTACTTGTACAAAAGTAATTTGCCGTATCGATCCCTACATAAACTTTGTCTATAACATTTTCATTAATATGAAATTGTTCATCCACCTGGGTTTTTACTGCACCAGTATAAATTAAGCAGAAAATGAAGCTGTACCAAAAACTTACCTGAAAGGGCGAAATGAAAAGTTCCTTAAAGTTGTTCTAGGCTGTGCGAGGTTAAACTAATATGGGAGGACACAGCGGAGCACACGCTCTCCGATTGTGTCGTTTGGAAGGAGCAGCGCCGTGTCCTCACAAATGAAGTAGGAGGCGACCTGACGCTGCCGGCGGTAGTGCGGAGGATGGTCGGTAGCGCAGAGTCGTGGGACGCGCTGGTGTCCTTCTTCGCAGAAGGAAGCTGCGGAACGGGAGAGGGAGATCTCAACTCCCTTCTCTGGCCGCAGAAGACGCATCGGGCGCCGTGGAAGGGCGGATAACGCCCTCTTCCGCCCCCATGGATGGGTCCAGTGGCGAAGGACATGGGGAAGTCCCCGCCCCCTATCTGATGGACTGCGAGGTGCATCGCCTCGACATCGGCACGCGAGTGTCGGCGCGCGCCTCAGAGGCGATGCACGAGGTAGTTTAACACCCCACTACCCCGTGCAGGACACGAGGCCCGGATATAGGATACCAGGCCAGCACGAGGGTGTGGGGCCGTGGAAGAATTAAGACTCCCGCGGCCTCACGCGCGCTCGTTATAGAAGAGACACCGCGGTGGTTTTAGTCAGTAAAAGTCTGACAGATCCCGTTGCTCACCCCAGGATGGCGGACATCCATTGAGGATTTCCACCCCGGAAAAACAAGGTTAAATTAATATTGACTTGGAAAAATTATTTCTTGTTGTTGTTTTTGGTTATACAAAACAATATATTTATTGAAATTGGTTAAGTTATAACAGCTGTGTTTTGTTGAGGATGCCCGATTTTATTTATTTTTTTATCTTTTGTATTGTTTGAGTTAATGTAAAAATAACTTAACGCTCGATAGCCAATTTCTCAAAAACCTTATAAAGTTAGTAACATATCACAAGGTATATTTTTTTATTGAAAAGAAGCAATATACGTGTGAGTGACAGTACCTGGAAATTTCTGCCTTTTACTCTCATACTACGTCTTTAGCCCATACTAATTTAATAAATCGAGAATTTTTCGTTCCTCTTAAATCTGGAAGAAAGCGTATAAAATAGATTACGATCATGTAAGTATAATATTCTACCTCATTTTTCCCCCAAAGCATGCAAGATTACAATTTACGATAACGGATTTTTATGCATTTTAATAAAAAGCGGTGTTTTAGTGTCGATAGAAGTTATTACGGGCGCTTATCGATAATTGGGAACGTGGTTCCATCCTTATTCGTACACTTAGTTGCTATACGTTGCAAGAAAAATGTGGTTTCATTATGAATTCTGTGCACATAAGCTCACGTCGGCTACATTTTAATGTCCGCTCCATTAGTATACAAAAGGTTTATACTGTGGTTATGTATTTAAAGTCTAGTGTAACTAGCATAGTCTAGACTACTAAACTAGTACTTGTAGGTATAGGGTATGTTAGGTTATAAAAGCAAATTCTGACTAGTCTTTTTCCATGCGTATCCTTTTTTTTCTGGATGTGAAATCATCAAATGACTTCTCCCGCTCTGCGCGGAGCAGAGAGGCGTGTCAGACTTTTAGTGAGTAAAACCCACCCGTGTTTCTTCTCTCGCCTGTGCGCCAGGGCCACAGTTTCTTTTTTAAAACAACCCACAACCCGTCACGATGTGCTGACAACTCTTTGAGGCGCGTGTCAAATACAAGGCCTGGTCTTTACCGGGCGGCGAGCTGCTCACTGCTCACCGCCCGTTCATTTTTATCGTTTAGTCATATCACTGTTTTTTTTAAATGAATTCTACTTTAGCGACGTTGAGTCATTTGTTGGATAGGGAAAAAATATTGGATTCCCGTGAGCGTGACCGATCCGATATCGTGATCGCTACAGCGAGATATATAAATAAATAATAATAAATATATACGGACAAATCACACAGATTGAGCTAGCTCCAAAGTAAGTTCGAGACTTGTGTTATGGGATACTAACTCAACGATACTATATTTTATAATAGATACATATATAGATAAACATCCAAGACCCAGGCCAATCAGGAAAAGATCGTTTCCCATCATGGCCTGGCCGGGGATCGAACCCGGGGCCTCCACGTCGCAGTCAGGCGTGGTGACCGCTGCGCCACGGAGACCGACAGATATGGACATACGTATATGTATATTGTATGCAATGGTATAATAATGTATCAATAGATTGCTTCACCCCTATGACTTTTTTGTTCTCTTTCAGTTTTCACTTCCTGCTTTTTTTATTTTTATAATTCATTGATCTCCCTCTGTTGGTATAAGTTTCTCTGCTCTCTTTACATCTCTCTCTGTATAGAGCTGATAAGGATTAGTCCTTTGAATGAGCTTAGGCTTATCCCAGGATCTAAACTCATCAGTTTACTGTACCCAAAACCAGAGAGTCGGTATCCATTTCTGCTAATCGCCGTATGCCGTGTGCCACACGCCGAACCACATGCCAATTCCCATTTACACAATTTTGTAAGTTTAGCTGTTCAAAATTCACAGCAGTTCGCAGTAGTAATTTATGCCTTTATCCAAATTAACCAGTTAAAATCCGTATATATTACTGCGAATTTAAAATTTATATAAACACTCTAAAACCCCCTAACCTGTGTGCATTTATTTTTTATTTGTTTGCGTACGCCGTCAAAATTTCGTACAAAAAATAAAATGCAATCTCATAATTGGAGCCGCAACCTGGCCAAAAAGTGTTTTAGCAGGCAAAACAGGAATACAATCAACGTAGGCAAATAAAAGCGCAAATTAATTAACCCTACTCAGTTTCAGCATCAAAATAAGCTACAGTGGGCTTCCCCTTTTTAAAATTCAACTCCCATTTTTTGCTTTCCAGAGTTCTTTTGCGCCAATTCGGAGTTCGATGGCACTCTCGCTACGGTATTAGCATATTAATGAACGGCAGCTACGAACTAACATTTGTAATTACTTTTGTCCTGACTCTGCGAGTTACGCCTTAGGTAACAAAGGCCTGTTATCTGTTTCAGAAAAAGTAGCGTTTGTATTACTAAAATTCTGAACTTTTCGTTTCTGTTGACATTATACGTTTCATGTCCCTAATTGATGATTTTGATTGCTTCAGTTGTATTAACGGATCATCTCTAGATGTATTTTTTATAGCCTACTTGGTATCCTACTGCTGGGCAAAGGCCTCACTGTATTGTGCATGCTGGCCTCGTGAATGTTACCAGATTGTCACACCACCTTCGGCGACGACTGCCCTCAGTCGTCCAGTGAGTAACGATTTTTCATATCTCTCAGTGTGCATTCGCGAGAATGGTCTAGCCTATTCCTACTTCAGCCTAGCTGTTTTTTCTAAAACATCTACTACTTCAGTTATGGAGCGCAGCGTTGTGTTGCTAACACGGTGTGTATGTTGAACATCTATTAAGCTGCGCTCCATTGCCCGTTGCTCCAGATGATAGGTTTCCATAATAGCATTTTATTCGGGACCTAATTGGTGATGTTCTTCAAAAATGTTTGGCAGGTTATGCTCGTAACCGGCGAGCATGTATGATCCAGAGTGCCTACTGCAAGTTTGTTTTACGTTAAGACGATCGACGTGTTTATGAAGTTCAGCAATCTGAAGGCCTAGTGCAAGTATGTTTGACGTTAACGCGATCGATGCGTTAATTGGGCTAAGGATAACCGCTCCAGGGTTGCCGCTTAGAGCGGTTTAATTACAGTGCCGAACATCATAAAAGTGTCGATGACGTTAACGAAAAAACGCTTGTGTGTAATTCAGACGTGGTAGACGTGACATATTTTGGTTCTATTACAATCTCATTTTCTCTCACGTTAAATGTTATATGTATTTATGTGTCCGTCTCTTAGTTACTGTTGCTTTTTCGTTTCTTCGAATTTCACATCTAATGATGCTAAAGAGAATTTCACTTCAAAACCTGGATATAATTTGCTCAGAATAAGCAACTGAATCGATTCCAATTATTTTTAAAACATGTTATATTTTTCCCCAATATATTTAAAAAATGTTGCAGTGTAGTTACCGAGCGCATGACACAGTTCACAGCGGATAATAGTGTCCTAGGGCCCCGGAACACAAACACAACGAGAGCGGCGCGTTGACCATATTTTTGTTGGGACAACCAGGTAACATAGCTCATAACTTTGTGATTTTTCATGATTGCTCTTAGAAATTTTGTACATACGGTGCTGACAATACGACAATAAATGAAAACACGAACAATGCTGGTTCATAGGAAAAATCTTAAACCATAGAAAAAAACCTAGCATAAAAAATTAAAAAAAAAATCAAACAAACTAAATCGCATAAAATTGCAAACGAAATAGAACATCCTTTAAAAATATTGGTTCACTGACCTCCGATTGGCGACAGCGAGATCCCGTATCGACTTGCTTTTTTCGCGCCATTATTATTAAAGTTTTGGTACCGCAGGATGCGGCGGTCATTATCAACATGTACATCATGTAGAAAATGTGAAAAATAAAAAATAATTTCCTGTGACTAAACTAGTCGACATATTTATATGATTTTTTATGGGTAGACTGAGAATGTGTTGAGGTACACGATGTTTAATTTATTGTCGTATTGTCAGGACCACTCTGTATATTCTTACATAAAAATACTGGATACTTATTTCGGGTTTCGCATATACAAGAATTAATGTTGTATAAAAATTTCTCTCACATTTTCTCCCATATTATTTTTTGTGAATTTATGTGTCTATATCTTTTTAGTGTTGCTTTTTCATTTCATCAACTTTGAAATCACAATGATGTTAAGAAAGGTTTCACTTCAAAAAACTCGCACTAGGCACACAGATGTATGTCTTAGCAGATGGCGTTCTATAGTTTCCACTTGCCCCAAGGGATGAATACGTGACTTGTATGTATTATGTAACTTTAAAAACCCACATTTCCGAATCCTGAGATAATTTCAACCGAAATGATCATACGAAATCCTCACTGCTTCGGGCAGAACAAAAACGGTTTACGAATTTGCGCGGCGAGAAAAGCTCAGTTACAATTGTACAGTACCTACCTATCAATGCGTTATTTAAACCTCGTCCACACGAGAACGGTAAAACGTGAGGAGGAACCTAATACTGTCAGTTTTTGCCTGAATATTATGAAAAGAGAAGAGGGAAAAGACATACGAACAACCTTTTTTTGTGGAGATTGTAAAAGGTAGGTAAAAGGATTTTTTAGGGTTCGACGGATATTTTATGACGCGTTTTTTATTGGTGTCACTTTTTCTTTGGTTGAAATCGTCCAAATCTATTTTTCATTTACTCGAAGTGTCATCAGTGAGTGAAGGGTCGGGTCTCTTATAATCTTTTCTAGTTTATTTTGCGAAACATTACGGAAACATTTGCATTTAGACTAAGGCATTAGCGTCTTTGTACCTTTTTGTGCCAATATTTTAAATAAATAAATAAAATTTACTTTATTAATGTGCATTTAGAAACTTATATATGCTAATATTATAATTGCGAAGTAACTCTGTCTATTATGTATAATTTTTAAAATAAAATTAAAAACACAGATATGCCATAGCCAGCGCACTCGTGGGGAAGCTAGTATCAACTAATAGGATAAAGAGAAAAACGCTTTCATATGACGCTTTCATGACTGGACGGATGTATGTGGTTCCTGTAGAAGCACATATAGATTTCTTTTCAACTTAAGTCGTAGACGGAACCGCGGGCAAAAGCTAGACGTTCTTTTAAATTTTATTTTTATGTTTTATATTGACACTAAAAGTCTACACGTATACTGTAGACGCCATATTTGACAGTTGATGTCTAACAATCATCAGAATATTTGAATTCATTTAAAATTCTCTCACAATCGTATTAAAGTCATAATACAGAATTTCTGCCTTTTAGCCCTTAGCTTTTAATACAACGTTGAAAGCTGATGAGTTGCGTAACTCCATTTGTGAAAATGGGCCACATCTTTCACGGACTTTATTCAGCGCAATTAAATTTTTCATTAGCGGCGTTAATGATACTTTATTTTGGGACAATATTTCTACTAACAATGCGGTCTTGAAAATCCGCGTTTTCAAAGGATGATTACGGAATATTTTATGATCTTTATTAATGAACATATTATCTTTTCCACTTTCTAATTACTTCACAAAGAGATGGCTAATAAACAGGTAAGATTAGAACATTATTTATTTACTAATATGTAAACATTGGTTCTTAAGCATGCATTCTAATTTCATGAAAGAGTATTATGACATGTACCATGTAAGGATTCTACAAATGTTACACTTACAAAAAATCTACAAATATAAATCAACTTAAATTTACCTGCAACGGTCTTCCCGTCTGATTTTAAAATTAAGTGTCTTCAATACTAGAGTGAACAGCAGCCTAATCGGCGAACACATTTTTGTCAAATGATTGCGACTATTTGGGATCGCATGGAACGCAATTGATATCACTTTACACTAAAATAATGTCAACTGCGGTCCAAACTATCTCAACTAGTCGCAATCATTTGACAAAAATGTGTTCGGCGATTAGGCTGCAAGTTCATAATGAACTAGTGCACTTTACCATCAACGATTGCATCACTGCTTACCCCTAGGTTCCTTCAGAAATTTTAATGAAATGGTGCCACTAACCGATGATTATTCCTGTATGCACTGTGCAAGTACATCCAAGGAAAACCCTCGGTTGCTTGGACTATTGCATTACATATATGTAAAATTAAAAAAAAAAGACGTGTGGCACTCGGGGACTGCCGCGGTAAAGCTATTGCAATATGTTCGATTCCAGGTCAGGCAAGTACCAATGTAACTTTTCTAAAGTTATATGTACTTTCTAAGTATATCTTGGACACCAATGACTGAAGGCGAAGGAAAACATCTTGAGGAAACCTGGACTTTATAAGTCTGAAATCGCCAACCCGCATTGAGCAAGCGTGGTGATTACGCTCAATCCTTCTCTGTATAAGAAGAGATCTGTGCCCAGCAGTGGGACGATAAAAAGGTTGTTGATGATGAACGGCGTCGGTGTCGAATTATTTGTTATCAATTTAATATTTTCGAGCTGATCTTTAGTAACATAATCACTTCTGATTGCGTTAGCATCTGACCGTAGAATTAATAAATCCTTCATCAACTTCTTTACGTACGTTCTACGTAGTCAAAGCAAACTGGTGGCAATTTGTGAAGGTGAATTTGCCACAAAAACTGGGATTGTTCGGGATCCGTGATTTTAAACACCGTAATCGTATATTTTAGGTCTTTCTGCTTTTTGTTCTTACGCCTCGATACATGTTTTTGTCCTGTCTTCGTAGAAACAAACAATAACTTTTTTGCCTCATCAATGTCTTCCTCAGAAAAAGCCAACGAGCATATTTTTATTAAACTTTCGTTGTTTCGTTTCGGAGATAACAATATTACAACTCGTACACTTAAATGTACTCGTATTAACATTGTTCACCGACATCTTTCTGTACTTAATATTTTATTTAATAAAAACTTCAACTTCAACTCTTGATCTGGTCCCTGTGGATAGATACCACAATTTTGCCAATAACACGTGTAACAAATTATAGAAATTCTTTAAAAAAATATTTCACAATAATGGCGGATATCGCCAATAACAGTTGAAAAAACGGCCGCGTGAGCACTTTTTACTCTATAAAATCACGCGCTTTTATTTAGTAAACAACACTATAAATAATTTAAAAGTCCAATGAAAAATTAGCGTGACATTCATCTTAGCTTTTCCGTTAAAAAAAAAAACTATTTTATAAAAACACTACTAAATTAATTGGAATAAAAGTACTTAATAATTAATTATATGAAAAGTTTTTAAGGTAGCCATGACAACGTCGATGACGTCTATGACATATCTCTATAGAAGACCTATTTCAGAGAGAAAATTAATCACAAGTTTAGCACATCGCGACTATCAGTAACATGGCAAGTGTGTAGAACTGAGTTCGCGCCCTGCAATATGCATGCTCTTTTTGAAAATCTATAAATTGTTTTCAAAAGATGTAATCGCACAAACATACCGTGCCGAAGACTGACGAACTGAAACGACGTTAGACGATGTACGGCCTTCAAGCCACACCTCCGTGCCCGTCGGAGTGGGGAGCGTGAGGTTTTTTCGTTACGGAATTTCTGGATTCGGTCCCCGCGCTCAAAGCCCGCGATAGAAGCTATGCAATAGCTTAAAAAGTTGGATTAATAGTTTTCGCAGACGAGGGATTTTTGTCCGCTAAAATATATCGCTTACAACTATATCGAGTAACGAAAACAAGGGATTAAAAGTGCCGCATACAAAAAGTCCCCCGAATAACCGAGGAAATACAGAGAGCGGACCGGATAATAGTACGGGGGAGTCCCCGAATAAAACAGAACTCGTGTGACTCGGCGAAGCAACGCACATGGCGGACTTTAGTCCGCGTTGTGTGCTCTCACTTCTCTACATTTCTGGGCAACAAATGACCGCACACCGTGTGCCTGTGGACCTTTTCTCCACCGCGGAGAAAACTCCGTCGTCTGCGTAGGCCCTATAGGTTTGGTTGGCTAAAGTAGACCGATTACCGAGAACCATACTGTTGCATTATTTTCATCAAGGTCGCTCTAGTCTTCTTCATTAAGGTAAGCTTAGTATAGTAACGTCTCTTTCAAACTTTTTTTGTGTCAGCTATAATCTTTGTATTTAATTATTCCCTAGCTATATTATCTTTCACACAATCCTCATACTTTCTCTTTAGGAATCTGCTTATTTACCTATAACCCTCGAATAAGTGATCTATACCACTAAAATCATTACTAATATCATTGCCTAGAACTATATATCTCATCAACAAACTTTTCTTCATCAATACATCTCATCATCTAAATCATGTTCTAATATTAAACATTATTTTTTAGTAAAGAAAGTGTCCAGTATTTTTAAGGAAAGAATCTATGTACAAAATTTCAAAGAGATATCATTAAAAATCACAAATTTATCAGCCTGTTATCCTACTTGGCTGTCCCAACAAAAATATTGTCCACGCTCCGCTCAGGCGGGTGAGCGGGGCTGACTTCTGGCGTCAGCTGTTGCGCTGGCGTGCGCTATACTATGATCTACCGTGTGCGCTCGGTAACCACAGTGCAACAATTTCTAAAAGTATTTGGGAAAGATTATAACATACCTAGTGAAAAAATCATTGGAATCGATTTGTCTCAGCATAATACACACACAGCGTACAGCAGCTTTCCACTTTTATCACAAAGTATTTTCAAAGACTAATGTTATACTGATCATTATCATTATCAACCTCCTACTATGGTGCCCATTTGCTTAAAAATTGTAGCTGTATGTCGTTAATACTTCTCTATCACCGTTCAATACAGTTTTGACTCCGTTCCAGATCATTACTCACAAAATCCATCCCGTTTTTATTCGTGATGCCTCCTTACTCATATCCGTTTATACAAATAGTATAGATATAATTATCGAAACCACCAAATTCATCGCACATTATATCATCATTTTCAACAGCTACATCATCAATTATTTCACAAATATCACTCTCAATACCTGCATCATCTAAAAATAATCCCTTATAAATACATCCGTAACATTTTCCTCCACATTTTTCAACAAGTAGACCCTCTATTATATGTAGCATTGCTAACAAACGTTCAAATTGTCACAGTACAGTACAATCTACGGCACTTTTAGTACAAAGGACGCTCAAAGACAATTGCGGGCCGCTGCGGCTAACAACTGGGTGTTTATGAAGGGTAAATTGTAAAGAAAGACAAATTTAAAATTGTAGCTCAAAGTGGAAAAAAAGTTTTTTGTGGGTTTGGAATTTTTGTTCTGGATTTTAGAAGCCTATGTTATTGTGTGGGCTCTTAATTTGCTAGGTATTAAAGTTAATAAAAGGTAATCCTTTTTCAAAAGTACATTTAGATCATATTTGATATTACACTTGTGATACCCGAAGGAGTCGGAGGATGTATTCTACACCCATATTTGAAGAATTACGTTACAAAAGAAAAATAAAACAAAATCAATCAAAAGTTATTTTTCATACTAGGCTTAGAATTAGTACTTTTCCGGAAAACGCATCGTGGATAGGCCTCCGACAAGGTGGATCGACGAACTGGTGAAGGACGCGGGAAACCGCTGGATGCGGGAAGCGCAGGACTGGTTTTCGTTGAGATACTTGGGGGAGGACTATGTCCAGCAGTGGACGTACTTCGCCTGAAATGATCTATCTCATTTTCTTCCACGCTAAATCCATACATAGTGAATACATAGTGTTTCTTATTCACTCGTTTATTTTTTGGTGGTTTTACATCCACCACGTGTGAATTTCACAGAAGTTTTTAAAAATAATTTAGGTTTTAAAGTTATGTATACCGAAACCGGTTATTATTCTTTAAAATTTATGAGTTTAGCAGGTTAAGTACATAGTATGAGTATAACTCTTTAATTTGGAATCAAGGCTCAAACCTGTCAGCTCGTTGCCCGGTAAGGACCAGGGCCCGAGTCGACAACGGCGCGTTTTGTTTCACGCGCGCCTCAAAGAGATGCAGCACATCGTAACGGGGTCCACGAAGACCAATTCAAATTCAAAAAAATTTATTTCGGATTTAAAAAACATAAATATCCATATAGTGTTAGTACAAGTACCTCCTGTAAATACCTCCTGTGTCAGGGTTGCGGGTTGGTTAAAAAAGAAACCGTTGTCCTGGTGCACAGCCAAATGAAGAAACACGGGTGGGTTTTAGTCAGTAAAAGTCTGACATGCCCTTCCACTTCACCCTGAGCGTGAGAGGTCATTTGATGATTTTCCAAAAAAAAGCCTCTAAACCTAAAGGATTCCACAGTATTTTTGGACACCAGTCTTGGCAAGAAGAAATATGTTCAAGTCATATATCATAATATTAAATCGTTATTGCTCCTCATTCTTAGGCCTTCAGCCAACTATAAGTCCAAAACCCGAAATATTTCAAGAAAGAGGTATGGCCCATTTGATTTACTGATCGCTTTGCAACAGTTGTGTAAAAAAATATGTCCCAGCCAAAATGACGAATGCTGTAGCATGGAGCGTAAAAAGGATTACATTACTCCAAGTCCATTGAAATTACAATATCGTTGACTTTTCCAGAACTGACAATTTTAATCTCTATTTTATGGGATTAAATCAACAAATGGGCTCAAATCACTGTCGTTTTTCCATTACGGAGGCTGGAACACGATTGATGTGCTCAAATTTGAACGAGGACTGATAAATGCGATCTCTGGCAACTCTGATTGACTGAGCTATTTCTGGTTATAACTTCATTTCCTTGATGTTTTACATTTTAACAGTATTTTGACGGCGATGACCTACTAATCATTTGTTATAAAAAATATGTATTAATAAAATACAACAGGAAGAATTTGATAAATCTAAAATAGACCTTATACTTTTGATGACACACAGAGTATGCCTATTTGAATTTCACGCTATAAGTACCTATGGGCAGATGCAGTCTATGGTGGTTACTTAGATAAATTTAGAATAAAACAAGCAATAATAAATCAACAATAAAAACTTATTGTTCCGATCAAAACTCTTTATCTACCGCCCCATTAACAATATATTGCATCAAAAACAAAGATGGCTATATATATGTCAGTTCGGCCACACATAGACAAAGTTTTATGGCTGCATTCAATTTAAAATATAAAAATAGAAACATCACCTGCCTTTACACTTAAATAAATCCTTGTTGAAAGGTTTGTAATACATAACATAATCATTATACAGTATGTTAAGAAAACCCTGTCCGACCCATAAGGATAATAAAGGTTAGGTAAACACATGACCAAATATAATATAAAATTTTACGTAATCATCATAGTACCAATACAAATGAATTTTGAAATATTCTTTTTTCCCGCGAATTAATTCCAATTTCCCCGAAATTTAGTAATTTTTAAAAAGTGACAACACCGGTATTATTATGAGCGAATAGCGATGCGACCACGTGCCGCGTGCCCTGCCGCCCGCCCCCCGCAGGCGGCAGGCGAAGGGTGGTTAACGCGTATTTATTAAGTTACCTCTTTTTGCGAAATAATATTTATAATAAAAAATACTTTACTTTACTTTTTTAGGGGGATTTTTTTTTTAACTTTAGCCCGGTTTTGTATGCATTAGTAGAATCAATTATCGATACCTAACAACACTTTCACGGGTCGGACAGGGTTTTATTAACATATTGTATAATGTTCCCATGTCTGGCCCAGGCCTCCTCTCGATGAGAAGCGGTGGGCCGTAATCTACCACCCGGGTCCAGTGCGGGATAGATGTCACATGTCCTTGAAATTTTGCCTCAAGAACATGTCGGTTTCCTTACAATGTTTTCCTTTACTCTTTTAGAGTAATAGTGACGGAGTTTGAACATGGGACTTACTACTTGTTGTTGCAGATAACACTACTAGGCCACCGCTGCTCTGAAGGGCTTAATGGTGGTTTAATTCCACCAAGTAATCCATAGTATTGCTAGTGTCTCGCGCCATCAATACGAATCTATAATATTAATTGTTAAACCAAACGAGCGAACGTATTTTAACACGTTGTGTAATGTTTTTGGTACGTGTGTATTTATGTCTTTTTGTGTTCAAAGAGACATAAATACACACGTACCTAAAACATTACACAGCGTTCAAGCATCAGAGCAGTCAAGTAAAAGAGACGATAACAACTAAGTATACAGTGGTTTAGTGACATGAAAATAGTTCCAAATCTACGTATTTTACCAAAAACTTGCCTTAATTAAAGCTAAACGTACTATGGGAGATATTCTCTGAAAATAGTACCATTACCTTACAACTTATTTACATAAACATACCTACATACGAGTCCCATTGTTCCTGAACATTTTCCGATAGCAATAAAATTATTCCGTACCATTAAACTGTTTTCGGTAAAACCACGAACAAACATACTTTTGTATATTGATGTTTTACTCCGACCAAATTATCCGCAAATACGTGAAGGTGGTCGGAATTCTAGGAATTCGTTAACGAAATTAATAATTAAACGAAGGGGTTTAGAGCTGTGACACACATCAATAAGATTTAAATTTCTAGTGAACGAAAGATCTGAATTGCTATAATGTTTTTACCGACTAATAGTTCCTTGATCTATTAGGAGAACCTGATTTTACTTTCAACTTAAAAGAGACAGTGGCGCCGATTCTGTGGTTTACAAACTAAACTAATTTTAAGTTAAGTGCATCTTTTTCTTTCTATTTCACTAGGAAAAGGACAGAAGATAAAATGTCAGTTTAGACCTGTCAAATTAGTGCGCTCCAGACCTAAATTGACGTATTTTTGGTCGCCATGTTTATAATCGTGTCTAAAACGTCTACGGAGTAGCTTAATTTGATAGAATTAAACTAAAATGTTATCTTCTATCCTTTTCTTAATGAAATAGAAAGAAGAAGGTGCACTTAAATTAAAATTAGTTCAGTGTGTGAATAAAGAATAGGCGCCATTAGCTGAAGTAAAAATCCCAACTATCTTTTGGAGGTTATTGTACTTATAAATTTAATTTAAAGCACCGCAGATACGGATGCAGAGACCAGAAATGACATCGTATAGGGGTGCATTAAAATAGCCTTCACCAAAGGCAATACCAAATTAATTCCGATCCAGTCTGCTCCGCTAGCTGCCATCTCTCAGGGACGTCTTAAACCGAAGTTTGTTGGGGAGGGGGAGGGGGATATCAGTCCAACTGCATGAAAGCGGTTATCTGCTCTACGGTGAACTGTGATGTACGCTCGGTAACCACACTTCAGCAATTTCTAAATGTATTTGGGAAAAAATGTAACGTGTTGTAAAATGATTGGAGTTGATTCAGTTGCTTATCCTGAACAAACACTACACTCTAAACGTTGTATAAAAAGCAATAACGGATAGCAGGTTCTTTAAGGTATTTGGTTCTGCTATCACCTTGCTTATAGACTAATATTCTGCAGAATCAGCCTAGAATTATCCATGCCGTCGAATACGTCACACAGGCCTTAGAGATTTAATTTCCTATTTATAGGTAGGTATATATTTAAAATGGTTAAATAAATAAATACAAATTTATAAGTACTTATCACATATCAGCTGCAATGAGATTTGGGCCATCTTTACAAAAGACAGAGCCCCCCTTTTGGCAAAAGTACTCACTCTGAATAATAAAACCATGATGTGCACACAAACAAACAAAGGACGGTCATTATTCAAACGCGTATATACTAAGTGATGGGTAATGTTGCGTTCCTCCACAACTATTTCCCATTTCCTTACATAAAACTTACATTCATTGCTTTGACGGGCGCGGTGGGGTGTTAAGTCAAACAGACAACATATTATCGGGATGTGAGGTATATTTCGGAGTAAGATTCATGTGTGGTTTTATTTTGACGGATGAGTTTCTGAGGAGCAGGGATTGTAGCAAAGTAATAACCGTACGGATCGATCGATGGAGGGTTCGTCGAGGGTGACCATCCGTTACATATCGAGACTCTTGCTTGCTTGAAAACGCACGTTTTTGGTATGTTAATTAATGTCGCACTATTTATGTTCATATTCGTTCATTTTTTTTTATCTTCCATGTATTTATTTTTTATTTAACTATGCATAGGTAATATATGTCGTGGTGGCCTAGTGCTTAAAACACCAGCCTCTCAAGTATAAGTGCGCGGGTTCGATTCCTGGTCAGGCAAGTAGCAATGTAACTTTTCTAAAGTAATATGTACTTTCTAAGTATATCTTGGACACCAATGACTGAAGGTGAAGGAAAATATCTTGAGGAAACCTGGACTTTATAAGTCTGAAATCGCCAACCCGCATTGAGCAAGCGTGGTGATTACGCTCAATCCTTCCCTGTATGAGAGGAGACCTGTGCCCAGCAGTGGGATGGATATAAAGGTTGATGATGATGATTATGATGATAGGTACACACGTTACGTTGTGCTTTAAAACTGTTTTACATGCGTCTCCTCACATCAGGTTCAGTTGAAAACCAGTGTCAAGCTCTGGTTGTCTGGAATTTTTGCTGAATTGAACGTTTTGGTGCAGCTGCGGGGCACACTGATGATATTATTTTTATATCGGGGTTTTTTCTGTCTTTGATTTTTATTTGTTGCTGCCTGATGTATGTTTATTTTGGATGTATTGTGTGTCTTTATGTCTGTGCTGAATAAATGTACTTTTTCTTCTTCTTTCTTACACGTTAAGCCGTTGGTTTCGGTTGTCATTTGTGAATTTTTGACAGTTGTTACCGGTCGGCAGAAGTTCAAAAATCTGAAAAGCGGTATCACTAAAGAGTGAAGTGAGTGAGTGACGTTTATCCAGAAATTGGATAATATGCTAATTAGGTACTTAGTACGCTTAGTAGTAAGTAAAGTACTCACTCTGAATAATAAAACCATGATGTGCACACAAACAAACAAAGGACGGTCATTATTCAAACGCGTATATACTAAGTGATGGGTAATGTTGCGTTGCTCCACAACTATTTCCCATTTCCTTACTTAAAACTTACATTCATTGATAAAATGAACGAACTGAAAAGGATAATTGATAGGAATTTGAAAGTTGTCTTCAATCTGAATGTGGTATCAATACTTCTTAGGATGAGAACCGGTACTCCAGTACCAAAGTGACAATAACTGCTCACTGCTGGTATACAATTTGAAATTTCGATACCGATTCAGAACCTTTGGCATAATCAGACTTTAATGTTCCCGCTGTTAGGACACAGCCGTTCTCGCTCTGTGAGATAGTGGGCCGCCACGCAGGCCCACTGCCGTATATGTAAAGGGCATGGACATTTTTCCAAGCTGGATATGATTAGAAGAAAATTTCAAAACCTACCCCCGACTCTGCTACCTTTTTTATGACCGTAAACTCCCTACAGATATCCATAACTCTCTTTTAAATCACAATCAGTATAAATCTAAAACAACTACCTTCATTTCGTTATAGAGGGCAAAAAGGTCAACCAATAAATTCCAGGGGTCCGATATTCAGTCCCTATTTAGGTACATATTCCCTTTAAGTTGTAAATACGCGAGTTATGATCGGATATCGTCACTTATCAGCCTTTTAAGGCTTTACGTAAATCTAATACTAATGCTTTATGTAATTTTGGTACAAAGTTAAATGGATTCTTTAGGTACGCGTGGGTTTTTGGTTGCAAATTTATTATAGCTTTAGAGCTTGGATTATTTATTGTTATTAATAAGCAGATGATTTATTTTCAATAGCCAATATAATTTATCACTCTTCTGTGGAACGCTTTAAATATAAAGAGGGCAAAATATTAAAAAAAAACTTGTTTTTTTTTGTACTTTTGCTAATTGTCTTCAATAATATAATAATGATGATATAAGTTTATTCAATAATTGTTTATAATGATACACAAAATATATTATAGGCTATGATTTCTTGTAACAAACGAATTTGACATTTGTTTCTGCCATCAGCGCTCAAACCCTCATATAATAAGCATGTTTAGGATTGTGTCATTTGAGTCTGATTATATACCTTTTTTACATATTAATCTTGAGATCCTGAAGTTCCGGACTCTTAGAAAACGTATGAGAGATTGAAACTACTTAAAATTCGCAGAAGTCTGAAAGATGTATTTAATGAAATGAGGTACCAATGATTATCTCTGGTCGCACCATGCATTGTAAAACCGGTTCTTGTAGGAATATTGCAAGATATGGCAAGTATGCCATATGCATAATGTCGTAGTAACATGGACGGCAACAATCAAATCTTGTTATGATTATGTGACATAATTTTAGCGTAATTGTATTTTTTTTTGGTCAAATATTTCTAAGTTGTACCGTTCAGCAAACCTCACAATGATATACAATATTTGATTTGAATCACGAAAAGTAAAAATAAATGTTTATTTGAACACAGCACAAGCATAAGGATAAGTGCAGATAAAAGTTTAACTTCATAATTATTATTAAAATTAATTCCTTTACACACTGTCAATTGAAATACCAAAAAAATGCAAACTAGACTCACCAATAAACCATTTTCCCCATAATAAAACAATACTTAACACTCCAAATGTCTTCTCTCCTATTAAGGACGAACACATCGTGTTCACATCACATTGAAATCCCACGAACAGGCTAGTTACACAAAAGCAAAGTTCATTAGACCAGGAGACCGTGCGCAGAAAACGAAGTAGGGCGGACAGTGTTTCTGCCAGAAGTTCCGCACATTGCTTAAATATAAATTGTCCTTATTCAGCGGTTGGTGTTAGATAAATTACGGTTTACTTTTTTTTGTAATTCGATTTTAGATAGCTAGTATCCTGGCTGGTACTTTTAGTGTAAAGTCTAGACTTACGAGTACATACATATGTATGTATATATCCGGTAATGATTGGTTGAGGTTAACAGTATTTTAATTGTCTCCAAACAAAGAATCGATATAATTCAGTACATATGTATTTGGGGTATTATGATGTCGTTAAGGATACCGTCAGTATGGAGAGTATTAATTAATTTTAATTAACCAATGCCTTTGGATTGCTTAATGTCTGTATAATGGCACAGATTATACAAGGCGCATTCATCAAGGGTCAGTTTGCATTCTAGTGAAATATCAGGAGACAAAGACATCACAACATATTTATAAAACAAAGTTACTTTCTTTTCCCTATGTCCCTTTGTATGATTAAATCTTTAAAACTACGCAACCGATTTAGATATTTTTAATAGATAGAATGATTAAAAAGGAAGGTTTATATCTATAATAACATCCATTAATTTGTGGAGAAATACTATTTTTTGAGGTTTCTAATGTAATGTCGTAAATAATTAATTTTTTCCGGTTTTACAAGATTATCGTTGTTGTTAAATGTTTAAGGTTTATTAGATTATTTATAAGATACCTACGAGATTTATCAAAATAATATACTAAATACTGTACATATTGAAAAAGTCTATAAAAAAGTCCCAGATGGTACATGTCTATCTCTTATGGATATCCCACAATATGTTTTTTTTTGTCATTTACTTTTTACGAAAAATACCTGCTAATTTTCGAAGCGATTTTAACCAATACATCATTAATCCTTATCCAATAATACCTTAAATACATTGTTGATTTAATATAGATCTATATCGCCCTGTACAGCATATGCTTTAAATGAATATTTTCGAAGGTATAACAGATTTAAAAATTGCGGGGCGTCGCGTTCGGACCGACCGGAAGAGGCGGACCGCCATTTATTTTTTTGCTACGTTCACAGTTTTTCTGTAGTGTATTTAGTATTAGCATTTCACCCGTGCGAAGCTGGGGCGTGTCGCTAGTAAGTAATAAAATGAAATTACAATACATACATGGTTTAGAGAGACTGAAGGGCGCTTGCGGTGGAGAGGGTGCGCGCACGCAGGTTTAGACTAATTTATGGTATTAAACAGTATGTTAAGAAAACCCTGTCCGACCCATAAGGATAATAAAGGTTAGGTAAACACATGACCAAATATAATATAAAATTTTACGTAATCATCATAGTACCAATACAAATGAATTTTGAAATAATCTTTTTTTCCCGCGAATTAATTCCAACTTTCCCGAAATTTGGTGAGCGTGCTCTGCCGCCCGCCGCCTGCGGAAGGGTGGTTAACGCACATTTATTAAGTTACCTCTTTTTGCGAAATAATATTTATTTTTTTAGGGTTTTTTTTTTAAATTTAGCCCGGTTTTGTATCCATTAGCAGAATCAGTTATCGATACCTAACAACACCTTCACGGGTCGGACAGGGTTTTCTTAACATAGGTACTGTATAAGCGGCCGCATTTTCATGACTGTAAAAAGCAGTTGGGCCGCGTTTTAACATGCGTGTTGCTCTTAACCACAAAAATAAGAAAAACCGGCCAAGAGCGTGTGGGGCCACGTTCATTGTAGGGTTCCGTAGTTTCCCGTCCATAACAATAAGTGTCCGAATTGAGTTGAAAAGTGGGTTATGTGTTACATTGAGTTGACATACTAAATACAGCATACAAAAACGGCCCCACGAAGGACGATGATAACTAAAGAAAGAACTATAAATTCCAACTACGCATCATTATCATCGTCATCATTTCAGCCGAAAGACGTCCGCTGCTGGACATAGGTCTCCCCCAAGGTTCCCCACGACGACCGGTCCTGCGCCTCCCGCATCCAGCGATTTCCCGCGACCTTCACCAGATCGTCGGTCCACTTTGTCGGGGGCCTACCCACGCTACGTCTTCCGGTGCGTGGTCGCCACTCGAAAAACCGTCGGCCCCATCGGGCATCGGTCCTACGGGCAATGTATCCAGCCCACTGCCACTTTAGTGTTGCAATTCTTCGGGCTATGTCGGTTACTCTCGTTCTTCTGCGGATCTCCTCATTCCTGATTCGATCGTGCAGTGAAACCCCAAGCATAGCCCTCTCCATTGTCCTTTGAGTGACTTTGAGCCTTCTTATAAGGCCCATTGTTAGCGACCACGTCTCAGTTCTATAAGTCATCACTGGCAATACACACTGGTCGAAGACTTTTGTCTTGAGACACTGCGGTATTTCGGACGAAAAGATTCTACGTAGCTTCCCGAACTACTTCAAATACGCATGGAAGATTCGAAAAATGTTGTCATTTGAGTCCCACCACGAGTAGTGGGAAGGGGTTGTAACAAAGACTGAAAACTAGGCAAAGCAACTCCATGTTTCAGTGGCTAAATAAATGTCGTATGGCATTGTCTGCGGATCGGTTTTTTTATTTTTTTATTTTAAATAAATACGTTGTTACTTTATATGTTTGTAAATGCACCCACGATACAGTACGATACAGGAGAAATTCCTAGTGTGGGGGCTAGGAATTTCTCCTGTATCGTGGGTGCATTTACAAACATATAAAGTCACATATACAAACAGCCAGAGCCGGAACAACTAATTGTAGGCCATACGAATATTTGTTCCGTGCGGGAATCGAACCCGCGACACGCATCGCAGCTGTCGATCGCTCAGACACAGCGTCAATCATGCCTTCAAAACAAGTATTGTACGTAATAATTTAATAGCTCATATCCGTTCCGAATCTATCAACTCAGGAGAAATCTTAACAGCGCGAAGTAACTTGATGTACAGCGCCATCTCTCGGGGAATTGGGATACTTACTATTTTACAGTAGACGGGTTATGCCCGTCTGATTTATGATTCATGGTTAGTGGGGGGACGCATTTTTTTTTACGTTTGGAACGATTATTTCAGAAAGTAACAAAATAAAAAAAAAAGATTTTAGTAAATCCTTATTCGTTTTTATATACTCATCCAACAACATATCACACTTTAGGGTAGAAAAGAAAAAATATCCCCTCACTTATGAGACCTCTAATAAAACATTTTTTTTTCACATATTATTGGACGACTTTGTCCGCGTGATTGATTGACATATTGGTAAGTACCAAATTTCAGATTTCTAGTGCTAACAGACAGGCAGACAGACAGACTTGGCGAAACTATAAAGGTTCTTAATTTACTTCGGAAAAAAAAGAGCCTACTTATTTTATTTTTGATTCGTGTCGAGAATGAGTAACATAGTTACCTCCTTGAATTTGGAATTTGACAAGGATGCAAAACAACAGCTTGTATAGCTAAGCTTGTAAGTTTCCTCTCAGTTGGCCGACACAGTTGTACACATTAATGAGGTCAGACATTAAAGGGCAATATGTCATGATATCGTGGTGGCCTAGTGGTTAAAACACCAGCCACTATCAAGTACGACTGCACAGGTTCGATTTCGATTCGATCACTCAGGCAAGTACCAATGTAATTTTCTAAAGTTATATGTACTTTCTAAGTATATCTTGGACACCAATGAATGAAGGTGAAGGAAAACATCTTGAGGAAACCTGGACTTTAAGTCTGAAAGCGCCAACCCGCGTTGAGGAAGCGTGGTGATTACGCTCAATCCTTCTCTGTATAAGAGGAGACCTGTGCCCAGCAGTGGGATGATAAAAAAAGGCTGATGATGATCACCAGTTCCTGTGACACGATATCAAGCGTTCCATTGTTTGTGTAACAGCACCCCATTTTCACTACGTTAATAAACATGGGTAATTAACAATTACACCACAAACAAGGAAAACAAACACGATTTCCAATTCGCCTTCAATACGCAGTCCCCTTACAATAAAACCATTGAGGCCGTAGTAACCATATTCCAGCTTCCGCACAGAAAAAAAAAACATTATCTATATAGAGCAGCTTCCGTTTATTGACTGGCCAGCTACAAAGACTAATTAATTAAACTTTATGAAGCTCTTTTATAAAATTTCAAGTGAAATGAGCGTAGTAACTTTTTGAATTGAGTTCGAAGACTTTTTTTTATGTGATGAGTCAGTAATAATTTATTTGAAGTGCTGAAATGGGACTTCCTTGGTGATATCTTTATTCAGCCAAAAGATGAATAATGCTGAACATTGGCTTCTATAAAAAAGCCCCATTGGAAGGTCCATGTTTCATGGATTTAGTCATTACGGGTAGGTAGAAGACTAAAAGTTTAACACTCAGCCATAAGAAGGAGTATCATGTTACCTATATTCCCGCCAAGCTCCATAAAGAATAGAGGTAAACAAACCAATTTAGGGTTATCACAACTCACGTTTTACAAATCTCCTGTTATTTACATGATTATCGACTTTTACATGCTAACTATTTATCAACAATTCCTATTGCGGCATATTTCAATAGAATCACTAAAATAACATGCATATTAACTTGGTATTTCGTAAAACCATTAAAAAGTCGACATTAATTTTACGTGATAGCCATACAAAAAAAGAAAATGGATGAAATCCAGGTATTAAACACATTTTGTGGAATTCAACCAATGAAAAAAGTTGAGACATTTGTCAATACAATATAACGTATTTTAATTACTTTCAGATTAACTGCATGACATATGCATTGTAATACTTTGAAGTATGGATTAAGTATAATATATATGTATCAAAAAATATAACCTATTAGGAAATTACCTTACATGTGTGTCATATTTCATTCAAATTGGTTAAGCGTTCTATGCAAATCATAAATATCTAAGCAAATAAACTGTTTACATTAGTAGGAAGTAGAATTATTACTTTTATGAAAATCATTTATCTAGAAAAGGTTGTTAACATCTGTCTTTTAGGCGTAAACTACTCGTTGCCTAGCAACGGTTTGTTTACCTCTATTCTTTATCGAATTTGGCCGACATATAGTAACTAGGTTGTGCAGGTTAGATAGGCATTCACTACTGTAAAATATTCAACTGTATCACCAATATATTTAGGGAAAATCTAGGCAGATTGATTCAATCTTCCGTTGCTCAGCCAATGTGATGATACAGGAAATTTTATGAAAATTAATTTTGATTTTTCCGTAGCTTTGTAATAAAAAATACTCGCTCCGAGGATTGAGTTTTGACGTTAGTTTTCCGAGAACGGAATGCCTAAAATTGGTTCACGAAAGTATTAAAAACGGACCAATATTTTCAGAAAATGTTTTTAATATTAAACTGCGAACTGCCACACTCTTGTTGAATATTTTTTGGGGAGAAATATTTTCACATTTTCATCTGCAAATATTACTTTAATATGGATAAATTCAACGCTCAGATAACAAATAGGAATATTATGCAATTATATTTGTTATTTTCAGTTTTTCGTGATTTCAGCAAAGATTTCTCCTTGGTTGATAATAAAAGAAATTTGGTAATAAGTTGGAATAACTTTAAGAAATATTGGAAATGCGTAAGTTTATTGAAATAGGCAGATAGTGAACGATCTAGAATAAGCTGTCATCAAGAAAAATTGTCTTTATCAACACAAACTTGGAAAAGGTATGAGTGATTGCCTGTACGAATAAAGGAACGATGTCCATTATCTTGGTAGAACCGAATAATCGTTTCCTTCAACATGTCTAGAAATAAATATGGTCCTTTTGTCCTCCGAAAGCTGTACATAAAATGTTTTTTTATACATTTTGCCAATTTTTTTTTTTTAATAATTATAAACTAGCGCTTGACCGCAATCCCGCCTGATGGTAAGCAGTGATGCGATCGTTGATGGTAAAGCGCGCTAGTTTATTAAGAGCCTATTCACTCAGAAAAACTGAGCGAATAGGAAGGAAGACGGCAGTTGAGCGAGGTGATGCAATGTTAAACCCAACAACACGACCAACGATGCTGCGCCAAAGGGAGATTGATCTGAAGACCCTCCACGACCAAACTCCCAACACAACAACATTAGGCGCATCGTACCCGGCACACATCGCAACACAACTGCTCAGACCCGTCCTCCGTACGGCTTCACCAGACATCATGCCGGAACACGAAAAATCGCTTGGCGGCTTTGACTGGTGGGTGGTAACTTCTGCCGGCGGCCGATGTTATGGCCTACCACCGAGTAATATTTTAAATATCACGACTACCATCAAATTATAAAAGCCTATCACGCTTCTATATTAACAAAAAAAGTCCTTAAAATCAAATTCCAGCCATTTCATCGGCATCACGGACCTCCGCCATATTGTTTTTCGCACAGCCATCTAATCTATCTAGACTGATCGACCATTAGCCCGGTATTTGTGTGGATCGTAACTTACTGCCCTTATTTGGGTTTGAAGTATAATTTATTGTCTTCAATTCTATCCGTAAAGGAAGAAAGGTTAAGCAATAAATTGGACACAGCTGTGTTACGGACATAAGCTTGGAATTAGGTAACAAAAGAGGCGATTTGTGAACGCTCACGGCTATTTGTTATTGCAGATGTTATTGTGAAGTATCGCTCGGCTATTCGGATGTAGTGGAACGTTTTGTAGGAAGAGGAAAAGGTATTCTGTTTTTTCCGGTCCGATGATTGCGAAAACGTTAAACTGCAGCTGAGAACGTACTGTAAAGATTGTCTGTAAAACTCAAATTTGTTTTGTCCAAGCTGGATGTAAAATAACTCTGTTTAATTACGAACAGTCATTCAAATTTAGAATGAGTTTTCAAATAGTTTTTTTTTTTTTTTGTAGAACCAGTGATGATGTCTCAGTAGTAGTAGGTATTTATAAAGAGGTCCGATTAAAAGAAAAAGCAGTAAATATATTTTTTTATGATTTTAACTCAATATTATACCTAGCATTAGTTGTCAACTTACTCCATGCTTACAGAATCACACTGATGTACCTAGCCATGTATATCCAGGTGTAACATTGTCTTTGCGAAGTATGTATATTGTATCCATCATCACTATCTTACCCTTATGAATAATATTCCACGTTTTCCCACATTTCCTACTGATTCTTCGCTCCTATTGGTCGCAGCGTGATGTTATACTACCCTCCTCGAAGAATATACCATGCAACATAAGATTACATTTTCAATTCCAACCAGAGGTTTCTGAGATTAGCGAGTTCAAACAAACAAACTCTTCAGATTTCAACAGATTCATAACTAATTTTAATAGCCATACTGTTTAATGTGATAACATAATCGCCACTGTGTACTTTAGGGCTAAAAGGTGTAAAACATCAACCAATTTTTCTGAGCATCTTAAGACTGTGATGTATTCCTAATTATGAAACCATAACCTTAGTTTCTTCTTCAGTCTATGGATGTCCACTGTTGGACAAAGGCCTCCCCCAAGGCTTTCCACGCTGACCGGTCCTGTGCTGCCCGCATCCATCGGCTTCCCGCGACCGTCACTAGGTCATCGGTCCACCTTGTTGGGGGCCTGCCTACACTGCGTCTTCCAGTACGTGACCGCCACTCCAGAACCTTACTGCCCCATCGGCCATCGGTTCTACGAGCAATGTGCCCTGCTCACTGCCACTTAAGTTTAGCGACTCGCAGAGCTATGTCGGTGACTTTGGTTCTTCTAAGGATCTCCTCATTTTGAACCTTAGTTTATAGAGTTTATTTACCAAAAGCAACGAGGCATTCTATTCTCGGATTCGAGTTTATAAAAACACGGTCAGAGATTAAACTAATCGAATCTGAGTTGAAATATTCAACTAGTTTACGCTTATATGAATATGATTGTGTTTTAAGTGTTTATACAGAACTACTTACAGAAGATATATCATTTATCATTTATGGTCCAAAAAAGTCTCGTAAATCATTTCGTTTGGGGTTCGAGAATGTCTGAGATGGGTCGAAAAATTATTCGTAATCTGGGAAAAATTCGAAGGAAAGGTGAAAAGCGAGGCCTAGATTTCTAGGTCTAAATATTCGGTATTTTTCTAAAATTATTTCCCATCGCATCAATACATCATTTTACGGATTTTATCATCAATCAATCTACCTATCTCCTATTAGCCTTTTCCCAACTGTATTGGGATCGGCTACCGGTCGAGCCTCCTGAAGTGTTTTACTTAAAACGAGTGCCTATCTTCCCTCCATAACCCAGTTACTGGGAAATACGATACCTTTTAGTAAGACTGATTGTCAAACTTTTGGGCTTTCGACTACCAGTAACGACTGTGAAAGACTTAAGCATAAAAGACAAGGAAGAGATGTGACCACTAAATCACTAGCGTATATACATTATTTTTTGTTTATGTTTGTTATTATATATTTTGTCGTACTCCGTGGCGCAGCGGTCAACACGCCTGATTGCGACGTGGAGGCCTCGGGTTCGATCCCCGGCCAGGTCATGATGGAAAACGATCTTTTCCTGATTGGCCTGGGTCTTGGATGTTTATCTATATATGTATGTATCTATTATAAATATAGTTTCGTTGAGTTAGTATCTCATAACACAAGTCTCGAACTTACTTTGGGGCCAGCTCAATCTGAGTGATTTGTCGTTATCTTTTCGCCCGTATCATTATAAATCTTTTTTTTTCTATATCTATAGAAATAATTAATGCAGCTACTTTTGAAATCTGCTCTCAACGTTTTGAACTTGCCAGCTGAATTTTACCTAAAGTAGCGACACTTCTTGGTTTCACCCGCATAAATGACAATCCCTCAGGAATATCCAAATAAAAACCACGTTCTTCCTGGTTACCACTATCCATGTGCCAAATTTTTTAATCCATATCCGTTCGGTGGTTTTGCGGACAAGAGTAACAAACATTTACATATACACAAAAACTTTCACGTTTATGATATAAGTAGGATAAAGGTAAAATATGGGCGGATGAAAAAATAAAAGGAAGACTATTCGAAACTCTGTGATATTTGAACAACGAAGACTTAAAGGGAGAGTGGTTATATAATAAGACCCCGTTTTTGTTTACAATGGAGACGGGTTATTTATCAGAATTTTCTTTAGTGTTTGAACATGCTTATGCATTGCGTTACTGTCCCTTCGTTTAAATTTTTAATATTACAGTATTTCTTCTTCATATCCGGACGAAGCGTTTCGCCTCCTCTTTTATACCGCGTACATCGAGGGTCTGGAGAGTCGAGGGTTTGGGTGCTGTGGGGTCCCACCTCCATCTTTGGGACTCAAGTCAACCCCACCTGCCAGACGGTGCACCTGCTGACACACGGACGGGGCCCTGACGCCGGCATCCCTTTCGGGGTTGAGTGGTCAGACGGCAGTCGCACTCGTAAAAGCCAAAAACCGCCAAAACATGAAAAGGAATAATAGAAAGGCACAAGTTACAGTTAGGGCGCCGCCGCAAAACGGCGCGCAGGAGCCCCGCCCGACTCCTGTGACCTGTGGGCTAGGGCTACCGTGTCAGGGGCGGACACGGCTGAAGAAGCGAGCCCAAACCAGTAAACTCCGTTTCGCTTCGTGGAACGTTGGCACGCTAACTGGACGCGCGTGAGAATTGGCCGACACTCTCCACAGGCGGAGGGTGGCCGTGGCGTTCCTGCAGGAGACTCGGTGGAAAGGCTGCAGATCCCGACTTATTGGGAATGGCTACAAGCTGATCTACACGGGTGTACCTAGTGGAAGGAATGGGGTCGCCGTGGTGTTGTCTGACGAGCTCCAGGATGACGTCTTGGAGGTGAACCGCATCAGTGATCGGCTAATGTCGGTGCGGGTGCTTGTCAATGGGGTAATAACCCACTTGATAAGTGCTTACGCTCCGCAGGCCGGGTGCGGTGACGCCGAAAGGACGTTGTTCTGGAGTCAGCTCGAAGGATTGCTTCACGGGATTCCGTTATCCCAGGGAATCGTTCTGGGTGGTGATTTGAACGGTCATGTGGGTGAGAAGTGTGACGGGTTTGAGCGTGTTCACGGTGGCTTTGGGTACGGTAGCCGCAACGCGGAAGGGGACAACATTCTCCGATCGTGTGCGGCCGCTGACCTAGCAATTGTGAACACCTACTTTAAAAAGAAACCGGAGCACCTTTTTACCTACCGGTGCGGGCGAATCGCTACCCAGATCGACTTCCTACTAACTAGGAGACACCATATCGGCAAAGTAGCCAACTGCAAAGTCATACCCGGTGAGAGTCTTACTGCACAACACCGTCTCCTTGTCATGGATCTCTGCGTTAAGGCCCAACGTAGACGTGTAGAGCGCCAGATCCGGTGGTGGCTGCTTGATGAAAATAAGTACCAGGAGCTCGCTTCGGTTATTGGCGACAAGTGCGCTGGTACCGAGGGAGAATCTGTCCAAGATCACTGGGACAGAATCCAGGCAGCTATTACTAGGGCGGCGCGGGAGGTGCTCGGCGTGTCTAAGGGCGGTCGCAAAAGTGACAAGGAGACCTGGTGGTGGAACGACACAGTCCAGAGGGAGACAAGGGTGAAGAAAGCCCTCTTCAAAACGTGGCAGGCGACCGGATCTCCTGAAGATCGCGACGCATACAAGGTTGCCAAACGTGCCACTAAAAGAGCTGTAGCCAGAGCCAGACGAGACCACTTAGAACCGCTCTACCAAAAGTTGGAATCGTCTGAGGGGCAGAAGCTCATTTACAAGTTGGCACGTTCTAGGGTGAAAGCGGCACAGGATATATCCAAGTGCCGCTGTGTAAAAGACCCTACTGGCAACCTGCTTTGCGAGGATCGCGCGGTGAAGGAGAGATGGCGTACGTACTTCCACGAGCTGCTGAATAAGCAGCACCAAGAGGTGCAGACACCGGAACTCCCTCCGAACCTTGGATTGGTGCCCCCGATAACGCCTGAGGAAGTCCACACGGCTCTTCGTCGCATGGCGAATCGGAAAGCTGTCGGTGCTGACGGAGTCCCCATTAAGGCCTGGAAGGCGATGGGTCCTCGCGGTGTGGGCATGCTAACAAACTTTCTGAACCGCGTGCTCCTGTCCGGCAAAATCCCGAGCCAATGGAGGCTGAGTATTATCACTCCAGTCTTCAAAGGCAAGGGCTCTGTACAGGAGTGTGGTAACTACCGCGGTATAAAGGTCATGTCCCACATCATGAAGATCTTTGAGAGGATTTTAGACTCCCGGATCCGGCAGGAGTGTTCTGTCTCGACGTGTCAATATGGGTTCCGTCCAGGGTACGGAACCACGGACCCTATCTTCGCCCTAAGGATCACCATGGACAGATCGAAGAACACGCCTCTGCACATGCTCTTTTTAGACATGCAGAAGGCCTTCGACTGTGTCCCTCGCACTGAGGTCCAAAGGAGTACCAGAAGCCTATGTTGACATAATTCGAGACATGTACCTCAATTCCGATTCCGTTGTTAGGACCGCTGTTGGCGACACTAAACCCTTCCCCATCACCGTCGGTGTACACCAGGGATCCGTCCTTAGTCCGTTCCTGTTCAGCGTGATATTAGATGTCTTGTCAGACATCATCAAGAATTCACATGAGCAACCTCCCTGGTTGCTCATGTATGCTGATGATATCGCGCTGGCAGACGCGGACAGGGAACGATTGGTGCGGCGGGTAAATGCGTGGAAGAACTCGCTTGAGAGCGGAGGTCTTAAACTCAATGTGGCGAAGACGGTGTACATGGCCAGCAGCACCACAGACCCTATGCCTGTGTGCATAGGCGGAGACAGGGTCGAGTGCACAGATCAATTTAAATACTTGGGGTCTGTGTTCCACGCGTCCGGCGACATTGATTGCGACGTCAAGGCACGAATTTCCGCTGCTTGGCCAAAATGCCGGTTAAGCTTAAGGGACAGGTCTATAAGACCATCATTAGACCTGTCCTTCTGTATGGCAGTGAGGCGTGGCCTGTGCTTGCGCGACACAAGCAGGAGCTGCGGGTCACGGAGATGAGTATGCTGCGGTGGATGTGTGGAGTTACGCGGAAAGACCGCATCAGGAACTCCCGCATCCGTGGCAGTCTCCATGTCCGTGACATAGCAGACAAACTGCAAGAGAGTCGCCTGCGCTGGTACGGCCACGTCTTACGTAAACCAGCATGTTACGTGGGTAACAAATATCTTGCCATGGCGCCTCCGCCGGGCCGGAACAAGCGAGGCAGGCCAAAGAAGTGCTGGCTTGACGTTGTAAGTGATGACATGCGTGCCAACAATCTCACACCACAGGATGCCAGAGATCGTGCGAAATGGAGGCGTAATAGCAGGAAAGCGGACCCCGGGCTCCAACGCGAAAGCCGCGGATGCGACCGGGATAATACGCTGAGATGATGATGATGATGATCGAGGGTCTGGAGCAATTTGCCAGCGGCTGTGTTTCCGTCGGACTACAATTTGACTGTCTTCAAGGTTAGACTGAATAGGCTCTTAATAAACTATGGCGCGTTAGCATCAACGATTGCGTCACTATCACTGCTTACCATCAGGCGGGATTGCGGTCAGGCACTAGTTTATAATTTATAAAAAAAAAAAACAAATGAAAATATCATAGTCAGTGGAGTTCGGAAAATATCCCACGGGATTGTACAGACAACAGCACGTCAAGCTACTACAATCCGTCATATTTCTTCATTAAATTTGCAACATTATTGCTAAACTATTAAGCTTCCGACCATGGACTGTACCACAACTGGAAGCGAGAGATCACCCGCACCAAGTTTAGCGACGAGGGCACAGCGCTGTTGGGCCCAAGCTGAGCACTCCTCCAGCGTATGTTGCGCCGTGTCCTCGTGGCAATTCGTGCAGTGATGACATACGGGCGTATTTACCGAAACAGCCATGTCCAGTAAACACCTGCGTCAGTCGAAATCTGAGGGTACCATGCAGCCTCTCCAGCCATTCCTCCATATATATTTTCGCATTAAGATGCCACCATTGTGGCGAGGCCCCACCTGGGTTGAGCCAGTCGCTCCCTTCATTCAGCCACTAGAAACTGACGGAGCTCGGTTCTTCGTACTTCGAATGCTCGGGCAACCGGGGGTTGACCACTCGGGAGTTCCGCCTTCCGCCAACGATATAGGGATGCAAGGATTTTCGCATCCAGTTCCCAGGGCGTTGATCCGGCTAGGAGAGTTGCTGCCTCGTAGGAGATCGTAAGGTATCCTCTTATCACCCTGACAGCCATCGCTCTCTGTGGCCTTCGCAATATTGCAACGTTACTGGCCGTCAGGGTGTCCGCCCACACTGGCGCACCATATAGGGCCATGGACCGCACAATTCCCATATACAATCTCCGGCAGAGGAGGCATTGGGTCCTCCTAAATTAGGTAGAAGTCAAGCAAAGGCAGCTGCAACGCTCATTAACCTAGGGAACAGCAGCTAAATGTGCGGCCCGAAGTCCCATCGGCTGACGAGGACAAGTCCAAGATATTTCATCGTCGACTCGACACCGATGCGGACGCCTCCTATCACTATGTTTAAATCCCGTGGTGGCTTGTTTCGAGGCCCATGGAAACAAAGAGCCGCAGATTTGTGCAAAGCCACCTCGAGATCCAAACGCCGGATCCTTCCAACAATATGCGCAACACCTGCCGTGGCAAGCATGACTGATTGTCGATGCGTTTGCCTCCGGGCTGTCACCAGACTATCATCGGCGTAGCATGTAATGCTGACGCCATGAGGCAGTGCATCGCGCAGCACCCAGTCATAACCAATGTTCCACAGCAACGGCCCCAAGACCGAATCCTGCGGAACACCGCATGACGTCTCTCGTCGGTTCCATCCCTCCTGACCCGGGTACGGAACAGCACCCTATGAGGTGATCCAGATAATAATACCATCTGTGCGCTGAATTTGATCCAATTAATTCGTTCAGTCGTTTGTACGCCAATTTGGAACATATACCTCCTGACAAAAGACTCAAAATTCTAAAACATCATTGTTTTATTTCTGCATCAGATTCGTGCACACACCTGGAAACATTTTTTTTTTCAAACACTTCTTTATACGAAACCTGAATATAATTTGTTCAGAATAAGCTACTGAATCGATTCCAAACATTTTTACACCATGTTATATTTTATTCCAAATACATTTGGAAATTGTTGCAGTGTAGTTAACCAGCGCGGTACGCTACTTTTGGTAGATCATCGCCCGCGCAGCAGCAGACGCCAGAGGTCAATGCAACGCTCGCCCATGCAGAGCGTGTACCATATTTTTGATAGGACAGCCAAGTAGGATAACAAGCTCATAACTTTGTGGTTTGACATGATATCTTTTTGAAATTTTGTACATAGATTCTCTAAAAATACTGGACAGGTGTTTCGGGTTTCGCATAAACGATAAATAATGTTTTATAAAACTACTTTAATGTCCACTTTGCTAAAGAATCATTTTCGTGAATCCACAGGCCATTATTAGAATAAAAACATTTGATGAAACGTTGAAGGACGGCTAAAGAAACACAAATTCGATTAGTTTTAAGGTTAGCTTAACCGTTTCAATTTATGTATCCAATCCCCTACCTATCCTTTATCGAGGACTCGGTTCCTTCAATTTAGTTTATCTATCAATGAGACTTTGGAGCTGAACTATTCATAAATGAATTTAGAATTTCAGAGGAGACTAAAGAGATTGCTCGGTTGTTTTTTTTTATCTTTGAGATCCTAGAATTAGAGTGTGAATAGTAATGGACATCCTTCAATTAATTATTTAATTTAGTTTTATATTGGCGCCGATTTTCTTTTTTACAAACTAAACTAATTTTAAGTTAAGTGCATCTATTCCTTTCTGTTTCATTAAGACAAGGATAGAAAAGTAACACTTTAATTTCATTTTGTCAAATTAAGATATTTCATAGACAGTTTAGACGCGTTTATAAACATGGCGACCAAAAATACATCAATTTACGTCAGACGCAGACTATTTGACAAGTCTAAATTAACATATTCAGTTCTGTCCTTTTCTTCATGAAATAGAAAGAAAAAGATGCACTTATCTAGAAATTATTTTAGTCTGTGGACAAGATAATTGGCGCCATTGTACGTGTTATGGTTGATGGACAGACCGGTCCATGATGGGCGAAATGTCTAATTTGTTCACACCCACCCTTACATTGTTGACGTCGCTACGATCCGGACGAAGCGTTTCCCTTTGTCTTTTATACCGCGTATATCGAGGGACTGGAACAATTTACCTACGGCGGTCTCTGTCTCTTAATAAACTAGTGCGCTTTACCATGAACGCTTGTATCACTGCTTATCATAACGAACTAGCTATAAGTTACAAAAAATGCAAGTGAACATTTGCCATTAAATAAGTGCAACTAATAAATAAAAGATGGCGTTGTGCCAATATGTCACTTTTGTAAATCGCGGTGATGAGACTCTCCGGCGAGACGACCACTACGGTACCTAAGCAATTAAGTTTTAAGAAACTTAATTGTTTAGGTACCGTAGTGGTAAAAAATATCTCGCAAAAATCAGTGTCCAGAGTAAGCTCTGGACACTGATTTTTGCGAGATATTTTTTAGAACGCTGTATAAATTACATTATCTTATCTTTTGTTCTAAAAAAAATTAAGTACCTAATCAATTCCTGTGTGGTGATAAGATATCTTTATCCGACAACTGCGAAGCACAAAGGAGGGTTATTATTTTATCCGATATAAGTATTTAAGTTGATGTGTTCTAAACTACTTAATATGAATAATTTCACCAAAGTGCTATCGTTAAATATGGCGCCTTCTGTGTTTCCGGATGATACCAATTCGGACGAATACTACTACCGTCCCCTAATTATTATTTGCATTTGTATTCCGTTATATATTTTCGTTTATAAGGTACATATCTGGAAAGAGTAACATATCAGAAATACCGCGGTGTCTCAAGACAAAAGTCTTTGACTAGTGTGTGTTGCCAGTGATGACATATGGAACTGAGACGTGGTCGCTAACAATAGGCTTTATAAGAAGGCTCCATGTCACTCAAAGGGCAATGGAGATGGCTATGCTTGGGGCTTCACTGCGTGATTAAATCAGAAATGAGGAGATCCGCAAAAGAACGAAAGTAACGACGTACACCGAAGAATTGCAACACTTAAGTGACAGTGGGCCGGGCACATTGATCGTAGGACCGATACCCGATGGGGCCAACGGGTTCTCGAGCGGCGACCACGCACGCACACACGCAGTGTAGGTAGGCCCCCAAAAAGGTGGACCGACGACCTGGTGACGGTCACAGGAAACTGCTGGATGTAGGAGGCGAAAGACCGGTCGTTTTGAAGATCCTTGAGGGAGGCCTATGTCCAGTAGTGGACGTCTTTCAGCTGATATGATGCTGATGGTGATGAACATATTACCAAGTAACTAGATTGTGGAGATTGTATAGGCATTCGCTCCATGTATAATACTGTAATTCAGCTGCATCCAGCTAGACGGTTGTTACCTGGTTGGGAAAAAGCTGGACAGGATTTTTTTTTTCAGAACGTATGAAAAATGAGAGTTTTTGTGGTCTATGCTTAAGGCAATTGTAGTCCCACCAGCTATCAAGGCCGCGTGTTGTTTGAGAGAGATACCATGGCCCCTGCCGCACAGGCAAGTGAAGGAACACGAGTGGGTTTTAATCAGTAAAAGTCTGGCACTCCCGCTCCGCCCAAAGCGGGAGAAGTCATTTGAGGATGTCCCAACTACCACAACCAGCTTACATATCAGTAACTAGGTGTGATGTGACGTCATATTACTGAACTATTCTGATCAAAGCTGCCGAATTCAGTGTACCTATCATTAGTTTACTCATAGTCATAATTCCGTACTCAAAGCAAACCTGAATAGGTAGGTGCTCGAGAACTCTGCATACAAATCAGTGACACTACATTAGGAATTCAAACGTGTTTCAAGAGGTCATTACACCGGCCAATTACGCCACGTGGATCTAAACGAGGGTACTTCAACGATAGTTGGACGGTCGTCAAGCAATGAATAGATATATACAGAAGGTTGGCTCCACGCAGCGAATGAACAGCGAGTACAAGTGCACTTGCTATAGGAGTTTGTTTGAGATCGCCGTACGTAAGGATCTATAAATAGCTTGTCATGTCGCCGATACTGGGCGACACGCTTTCTCTCTGTGATATAGGAAGCTATACTCTACCACGCGGGCCCAACACGGTTTGGCAGATGTCACATGTCTTTGAAATCTTGTTCGAAGGACATGTAGGTTTTCCTTCACCGTTTTGAGAACGCATTACGCAACACTACAAAAACATGAAGTAATAGTCTTCACAAAGTAAATGACCTACTTGGGTACATATATATATATGTCGGAGACAGCGACTTCAGAGCGGTAGGGTCGACAGCATCTTGGTGTGGTGGTACAGGTTACATTTCGTAGGAGAGTTTTGAATTGAAGCACGACGTGTAGATATACCCTCCAATCTTCATAATAACAATTTGAATAGGCAAACCGACAGTTTCGGTTCGGAGATGTGCCTTGGTCCGCGTCTCGATGCAAAGTCACCGTTCGACGAACCCCACTTTCCAAAGCGACTCTGTCCATGTGCCGCCATTACAAAATAACGTCACAAGCGTTTGCCCCTCTACTACGTAAATCAAATCAGAAACTTCTATTAAAATTATATCGACGATCGAAGTTCCGGATAGTTGGATAGTTGAGGTGTCTTCTGATGCGCACGAGCATCCATCGTGGGCGGTATTTCGATAAAACGTTGTAAAATAACTATAATGTGATGTTCGATTCTTATTATTTTAATTGTATGGACACTTAGATCACTTTAATATTAAGGGATTACAATGATAATCTCAGATTAAAACAGATAAGAGCCACTGAGTTTGAGTATGACCAATCCACTCGATCGAAGCTTGAGCAAAGAATGTCCAGCGCCAACGGTCGATCGCTATGTCAAACGCAACTCCTTACCCGCTCTTAATAAAAATCATAGTTTATCAGAATACCGACCGATTAATCGACTTCAAAAAAATAATAGAGTAATTTACGGTCAATTGATACTGATACGATAAAACAGATCACAATATTCAAAATTAACCAGTCACGCGCCTTTATATATGTATATATACTATAGAACTAACCTTCTGTATTTGCCTACTTTGCGCGTCAAGTGTCAGTTTAATACTGAACTAGGTACTAAAAAGAATTGGTCAAGTTTAATTTAGCCAAAGTTAATTCGTTTCTAGGAGACAATTTCATTTATTCGCTTTGAGGAGACGTGTGTATGGAATGGTAATTAGAGTATTAGTGATAAAGGAATTGGGCACGCCTGATAATTTACCATGGAAAACCTAATTATGTTTTTCCTAATCTTGTCGTTTAAAACGTGCTGATTTTTAATTTGAAAAAACAAAAAAGATCAAAAGGCATTTATTCGAACAAGGTTGTTGGAATTAACGCCTTTTGATCCTTAATTTTTTTTTATCAAAATTTAATTATGCTCGTTACTGGTCTGACTGACAACCAGCGTTACCAAGGGGTATTGCATTACATTGTAATTGGCTTAGTCAGATGCCTATCTGATTGCCTAGTCACCCTATATAAATACTGGTAAGCTAAATCCGGTTAGTCTGGAAGAGAGAAGCTGACTTCAACATACTTGGTAAAAGACTCGGCAAATGATGAAATATGAACTTATGTATGGTAATCTTGTGTTTCTAATAACATTCAAAAGACATCAATATAGGTTCCATGTCCCTTCAGCATGATTTTTTTTTTACTGAAACACCAGTAACTGACTGTAGATATATATATACAGTATGTTAAGAAAACCCTGTCCAACCCATAAGGATAATAAAGGTTAGGTAAACACATGACCAAATATAATATAAAATTTACCGTAATCATACAAACCAATACAAATACATACCAATACAAATGAATTTTGAAATAATCTTTTTTTTCCCGCGAATTAATTCCAACTTCCCCGAAATTAGGTAATTTTTAAAAAAGTGACAACGCCGGTATTATTATGAGCGAATAGCGATGCGACCACGTGCCGCGTGCCCTGCCGCCTGCCGCCCGCGGTATACTATTTATTAAGTTACCTCTTTTTGCGAAATAATATTTATTTTTTTAGGGGGATTGTCTTTTTAAGTTTAGTCCGGTTTTGTATCCATTAGTAGAATCAGTTATCGATACCTAACAACACCTTCACGGGTCGGACAGGGTTTTCTTAACATACTGTATATAGTATAAGGGAGAATATTTTGAAAAGAACTGGATTTATTATTCTGAAACGGTTCTATTAATCAGTAGGGTAATTGTGTAACACACTATCAGTAGCAATGGGTTTCATTTTGACAGTTCAACAATATTCATTGCGTTCTTTAAATTGTTGAGCAGGCACACTTTCGAACACATGGAGCAATGGATTAGCAAAAGGCTTCGAAATGATTCCAAATGATAGTAATAGTTATGGTATTTAGGGTGCTGGTATAAAAGGTTACGTCCTACCCGTCATGACTTATGGAGCCGAGACGTGGACACTAACGGTCAGACTAATCCATAAGTTGATGCAGCTCAGCGAGCTATGGAGCAGGCTATGTTTGGCGTCTCTCTAAAGGACCGCATCAGAAATGAGGTGATCCGACAGAGGAACAAAGTCACCAACATAATTATCTTAGAGGATTAGCAAGCTGAAGTGGCGATGGGCTGGTCACATATGCCGCAGGACCGACAACCGTTGGGGTAAACGAGTCCTCGAGTGGAGACCGCGTCTCGGCAAACGTAGCGTAAGACGCCCTTGGGCGAGATGAAGCGACGACATCAAAAAGGTGGCTGGTAGTTGCTGGCGGAGAACTGCTCAGGATCGAGCTTGTTTGCGTGGTATGGAAGAGGCCTATGTCCAGCAGTGGACGAGTTGAGGCTGATGATGATAAAAGGTTAACGGGAGAGATCAACTGTAGGAAAATATGATTAAACGTTTTATGAGTTGAGTCTCATACAGTATTGAATTATTATACTGGTAACAGCCGCCACTTATAGAGCTGAAAGTCGTGGTTTCGAAACCAAACTGGCATATTTTTCTGTGTTATTTATTTCATCGCCGCTGCTCCCAATACTGTAAAGAAAAGCGGTGTAAGAAAACCGGCTTGATCTAGAAATAAAAATTCAAAGACTTGTGGAATCTACCAACTCGCATTAAGCCCACGTGGTGGATTAAGTTTATAAAGAGTAAGCCTGTGCTCGCTTAGTGTAGTACGTTGAAGGCTGATTATACTAACTGGAAGAAAAGGGAAAGAGAAAGTACTCTTACTTATAACATTGCTACAGAGATATACAGTATGTTACGAAAACCCTGTCCGACCCATAAGGATAATAAAGGTTAGGTAAACACATGACCAAATATAATATAAAATTTTACGTAATCATCATAGTACCAATACAAATGAATTTTGAAATAATCTTTTTTTGCCGCGAATTAATTCCAATTTCCCCGAAATTTGGTAATTTTTAAAAAGTGACAACACCGGTATTATTATGAGCGAATAGCGATGCGACCACGTGCCGCATGCCCTGCCGCCCGCCCCCCGCGGACGGCAGGCGAAGGGTGGTTATCGCGCCTTTATTAAGTTACCTCTTTTTGTGAAATAATATTTATTTTTTTAGGGGGATTTTTTTTTTTAAGTTTAGCCCGGTTTTGTATGCATTAGTAGAATCAGTTATCGATACCTAACAACGCCTTCACGGGTCGGACAGGGTTTTTGTAACATACTGTATAGTAGGCATATAATAGGGATGCTTCCTGTGTTAAAAAAAATATTCTATTTAGTCCGTCATTCAGATTATAGAAAAATATTGCATACGTATACTTTGTTTTATCAAATCAATAAAAATTGACAAATATAAAAGGCATCAAAGATCAGAAGTGGTGGCTGGTGACGTCACTGCGCGCTAAAAAGTGTAGCGTGCAGTGACGTCACACGAGTTTTCAACGCGCTGTGTCGTCTTCATTTTTTGTTTATATGAAAAAAGAAAAAAAAAACGTGTCCAGTATTTTTTGGAAATCTGACTGACGGACTAATTTATTTTTTTTAGTCAAATACCCCATTATCACGCCTTGTGAAATAAGCTTGTTAATTACTACTGTAGATAATAGGGATAATAAATCGAAGTTTAGCTAAAATCAGCAGTTAGACTGGTAAAGCGGACCCCAGACTCCAAAGCTGAAAAAGCTTCGGATGCGCCTGGGATTAACGCTGAGATGATGATGATGATAATAGAGATAAACATCCCTCACTGTTTGACTTCTCACGCCAGAGGTCGAGTGCCTTTAGAACGTTTAACGATGAAAGATAAACTATATAAATTTTCATATTTATGTTCTGTAATGTATATGGTGTACATAATACTGAGTATTATTTGTATCTATCTATATCAATGATCACGATAAAAATATATGTCGGAGTCAACGACGGCTGAGCGATAGGGTCTTCTGCATTTTGGTGTGGTGGTAAGGGTCCATTTCGTAGGTGAAGTTATGCATTATACCCTCTAATCTTGACAGTAAAAATTTAAATAGGCAAACCGACAGTTTCGACATAATACCGACGATCCACGACGTACACATCCTATAGAAGATAATTTTTCCTATAATGTTAAACCACAAACTCGAAGAGTATTACGGCAAAAAATTCTTACCACTGTAAATTCCGTATCACAACCTTTAACTGTACCGTTTCTAGATGGAGACAAGACAAATCGAATAAAAAGAAGGTTCCTTTTTTAGTACGGAGGTATTCGAAAAAAGTGGGGTGAGAAATGTAAGAGATAATCCCTCGATTAGATTTTCTTTCTCGTTTCACATCTTGTTAGGAAAAGTAGGCCTATGTTAAGGTGGGAGAGACCTTGTTACTGATGTTGATTACAACTATTTTCTATTGTAGTTGGCCAGATAATTTGTTAGGAAAGGTAATGGTCTAACATTTAGGTTAGTAAAAGTAAAGGACTATATTCTTGATACTTAGAAGCTTAGGTTTGCTCCATAGAACATTCTAGATTCGAAACAAAATTAAACTGGCTTGTTATTTAATTATTATTTTTATGGCATTGACTTAAACAACTAATTTAATTGTATTAATTATTATTTGTATAACATTGATTTTTATACTAAGGCTACATTAATACTTCTTTGAAGAGTATCTAGAGAGGCGCCACGGCGTTCTCACCTTCAGCCTGATGCAGGCTGTTTCGGCAGGTTCCTGTTCCCGATAAAGCGGGAGGAAAAGCCAGTGTGTCACCATTGTGGGAATCGCCCGCAAAAGGACATGGTGGAGCATAAGGTAGAGGTGTGCCTGGCTTGAGCCGAGCACCGCCGTGTCTTCGTAATGGAGATTGGCAGTAATCACTCGCGTCCGGCCCTGTTCTAGGCAATGGTTTAGAGCGTGAGTGCATGACAGGCCGTCACTCCCTTCTGTAAAGCAGTGTTCCTGGCAGAGGAGGAGGCGGAGCGCATGAGGGAGCAGGGATCTCAGTGTCCTTTATGACTCTAGCTCCGCAAGAGACGCCCTAGTCGAGAGATAACATCGAACTCTCGGTCACCGTTGGCCTGGGTCGACGGCATCAAAGAGATATCGGCACACCGTGACGGGGTCCACCTAGACCTATGCCTGGTTCAAGGTTGCGGGTTGGTTGAAAAAGAAACCGTGGCTCTGGCGCACAGGAAAGTGGAGGAGCACAGGTATCAAATGTCACACCAAAAAAGGCTACTTTAATACATGATTGTTATTACTTGTATATATTTTTTTGGAAAATCTCCTACATGGTCTTTGACTGACACAATTACTTTTTATAAAGTCATCATTTCAGCCGAAAGACGTCCACTGCTGGGCATAGGCCTCCCCCAAGGTTCTCCACGACGACCGGTCCTGCGTCTCCCGCATCCAGCAGTATCCCGCGACCTTCACCAGGTTGTCGGGGGCCAATCCGTCGGCCCCATCGGGCATCGATCCTATGGGCAATGTGCCCAGCCCACTGCCACTTTAGTGTTGCAATTCTTCGGGCTATGCTGGTTACTCTCGTTCTTCTGCGGATCTCCTCATTCCTTAACTAATTTTATAACGTAACTGACTATAATAAGACTTAGTAACAAATGAAGGGTGACTTTCAGAATATTTGATCATATTTATGTAATGACAGATGAAATAATTATGTCTTTTTTTTAATTAATTTATAAACCAGCGCTTGACCGCAATCCCGCCTGATGGTAAGCAGTGACGCAATCGTTGATGGTAAAGCGCACTAGTTTATTAAAAGCCTATTCACTCTAGCCTTGAAGACACTCCAATTGTAGTCCAACGGAAACACCGCCGCCGGCAGATTGTTCCAGTCCCTCGATGTACGCGGTATAAAGGAGGAGGCGCAACGCTTCGTCCGGATCGTAGAGGTGTTAACAACATAAGGGTGGAAACTCGCCGTACGACGGGTCGTCCGATGGTGGAACGGAGATGGGGGAATTAAATCGTGCAATTCCCTCGCACACTGCCCAAAATGTATCCTATAGAACACCGAAAGGCTGGCTACTCTACGCCTGTGCTCTAGGCTTTGGAGACCAACTCGATTTAAATCAGGGTCACCAATCAGCCTCTTCACACGCCTCTCCACTGAATCCAAAGTGGCTAGGTGACACTTAGAAGCACCAGCCCAAATGTGGCTGCAGTACTCCACACACGAACGGACCTGTGCTTTGTACAACAAAGCCTACACCTGCCTATAAAGTAAATATTTTAAAGTATGTTTTCTTTTTGTTTGTATAGCAATTATCATTAAGTCGCGTCCTCTTCACAATATTGGCGGAGTTTCCTGCCCATTATCTTCCATACGAAAATATCATTTGAAAGGGCATTTAGAATCAATCATATATATATAAATAATTGCTTTGACTTTGGGAAGGAGATGGAAGCGTTAAGTTGTGAATTTAAATTTTGAACGTTTTCGGCTTAAACACGCTTTCATTTCTAGCAATTTCCAGGTAAGTTTGATTGGCTGATTGGAACTATAAGTAATTAGAAGGTAAAACACTCATAAATGCTGATGTTGATGAAAGCTTTTTGTCTAAATATTTGCCGATTTTACTGTAGACATAAATGATAAAGGCTTTAATAACATTTTATGTTTATATAACCTTTATTGGTCAATTTTAAAGCAAGCTAGCTTTAGAACAATTCCTTCGCACATTAGCATCGGCCTCTGTTAGGATTTCCCATAGTGTGCCCCCCCTCCCCCCCTCGCGGTGCGGGTGGAGAGGTAGTGTCCCCAGTACGATCGCGCGTCATTCGAAGACAAAGATTTCGACGACTACCTCTTGTTAACACTACTGTATTTCGTATATTTTAATATTCCATTAAAGTCAAGAAAATCGAAGAATTTGCATAATTTGTCTTCTCATCTTCACTATCTAACACACCAGAGTCCAGGCTAGGACACATAGCACACTTAGAAAATAGAGCCGAGAAACGGACGTTTAATGTGGAGGAAGTCTGAGGTGCAATTCTCATCATTTTAGGAATATATACAGTCTGACCATCATCATCATCATCAACCTTTTTTATCGTCGTCGAGAAGGATTGAGCGTAATCACCACGCTTGCTCAATGCAGATTGGCGATTTCAGACTTATAAAGTCCAGGTTTCCTCAAGATGTTTTCCTTCACCTTCAGTCAATGATGTCCAAGATATACTTAGAAAGTACATACAACTTTAGAAAAGTTACATTGGTACTTGCCTGACCTGGAATCGAACCCGCGCACTCATACTTGAGAGGCTGGTGTTTTAACCACTAGGCCACCACGACAGTCTGACCATATTCTATCAAAAATTCCTATTTTCTATTCTGTCAAAAATACATGGAATGTGACATTATTTTGTCGCCGAGATAAGATTTCGACTAGATTTTGAATTGCAAGAATTATTAGTCTTTATTAGGTTTCCATTAGTTTAAATAAAAATATTACAAATTATTTGTAGTTTATCTTCATATAATCAATCTATTTTCTTCTCGACTTAGGGTTTCATTTATCATCATTTCAGCTGAAAGACGTCCACTGCTGGACATAGGCCTCCGCGAAAGACCTCCACGACGACCGGTACTGCGCCTCCCGCACCCAGCGGTTTCCTGCGACGTTTTTACCTTGTCGGGGAGGCCCCCGACAAGGTAAAAACGTCGCAGGAAACCGCTTATCAATAACCAATGTTTATAAATGAAACCCAGTTTGGGTGCCTACACAAACTGGGTTTCATTTATAAACATTGGTTAAGTTTATGTATTGATAAGCGTTTGTTTAGTCATACATTTTATGCATTTAAATGTCGAGTTATTTTTAAGCAACGTTTACAAAAATGGGAATTTCCGTTCATTCCACTATTAATTGGCCTAAAAACCTGCCACAGAACAGCCACACAATTTTTAAAACCACACTCTCAAAACTTTACGTCGTTTCGAAACTATAAATCAAAAATGGCCGCCATACAAAATGGAGGTCGCGCGTGGCTCTGAATATAGCAGGTTGGGCCTGCCTAGCCCTAACGACACGTTTGGTACAATAACTGAACACTTCTAGAAACAGTTGTGTTGCGATATGTGCCGGGTACGATGCGCCAAATGTTGTTGTGTCGGGAGTTTGGTCGGGGAGGGTTTCCAGATCAATCTCCCTCTGGCGGGTTATCGTGGGTTTAACATTGCATCACCTCACTCAACTGCCGTCTTCCTTTCTATTCACTCAGTTTGTCTGAGTTACCGCGCTTTACCATCAACGATTGCATCACTGCTTACCACCAGGCGGGATTGCGGCCAAGCACTAGTTTATAATTAGAAAAATAAAATGTGTTTTGAATGCATCTGGTTTATTTCTAGTGAAGTTTGTTTAAACTCTAAATATTATTAGTATTGAATTCCTTTAAACTTTAAAGGGTTTCAATACATTATTGTTTATGTTCAAAAGTTTGTGTAGATGGATGGATTATTGCAAGCTAATTTTGTAATTGCCAGAAAAGATGAAGCCATACTCTAATATCTGACAGTTACTGGGAAGGTGGATGGACGACTTTCTTGAGATCGGTCTATCCAATAAGGTGAACTGACCATTTGGTGATGAATTGATTTCCGTTCATCTCTGGACACCGGCCTGCATGATGCTATACTCGCGGCTAGGGATCGTAACAGATGGCAAACTATTGTAAAGGAGAAGATAATTCCATAGGGATATCACGATCCTAAGTAATCGTCAGTTGTTCGACTTGAGGGGCAATTTTGCGATTCTTCCTCTGGCTTTATCTGCCAGGTTGACTCACGGTCTACTAATCCTTACAGCGCACGGTCATGCTTTGACTCGATGCAAGTTTTCAAATACTTGCATCAAGCTATATCAAGTTAGATTATATTCAAATATAATCCAATTTATTAGTACTTGCCTACAGAACTGAAACGCTGCAGTCATTATATCAAAAATTAACTTCAATGATGCTGTAGTTTAGATATTTTGGCACCAAACGACTGTTTTGTGTCACAGATTTGTTTTGGGTCTATGTGTTAATTAGGATATTTGACTTGTATACAACGTATAACTGATAGTATATATACATACATTCCAAGCTACTTTGGATGATATAAAACAACATTGGAATGGTTATTAATCCTATCTCCACATATTCAGAAGTTATGAGCATTTTAATACCAGAAATCGAACTTTTCAAATTTACAAATTTCAAATAAACACATTACGTTAACGTGGAAAGTTATTGACCTGCGTAGTGCTGTGACACGTTTGTTATGATTTGATTTTAAGAAAAATATCATTACGAGTATTGATATCAGTTCTTAGAGTATTTTGCTATGTATAATGCTCTAGTTCGGCTATTATCTTATACGCTTCCTATTACACATTGTTTGTTCTATTTCTCATTTCGTATATTTTTGTCTGTACATGAATAGCTCGTTTTGATATATAAATTATCATAATTATACGTTTGCAACTACATCTAATACAATTATTGTATATTGATCCTGGAAAACCAAAGGCCATTTTTCTAAACAAAGGTTTAGGCCAAGTCAGAGATAATACTGTAACATTATCTTCAACCTAGTATTGTCCCGATTATGTTTGGTTCGGCTTCTAATTCATCATCATCATCAAACAATTGTCGTCCTACTGCTGGGTACAGGCCACCTCTCAAACAAAGAAGGATTGAGCTGAATCACCACGCTTGGTCAATGCGGGTGGCGATTTCAGACTTAAAGTCGAGGCTTCCTCAAGATGTTTTCCTTCACCTTGTAATCAGTCATTGGCTTCTTGTTTAATCTGATGCAATTGAGTATGAGTAATTTAGAGGGAACAGCCCATCTGATCTCAAAAACCCTATTATTGGGAAATACTTAGTTACTTCCCACTAGAGTACTAGAAAGCTAAAAGTGTAAAGATGTAACCAGTAGTCGGTGTTCTACAGGATGCATGTTGAAGAGTAAGCGAGGGAATTGCATGATTTAATTCCCCCATCTCCGTTCCGTCATCGGACGACCCGTCGTACGGGGATTATCCACCCTTACATTGTTGACACAATTAAGGTCCGGACGAAGCGTTTCACGTAGTTTTTGTACCGCGTACATCGAGGAAGTGGATCAATTTAACAGTGGTCTTTTCGTCTGACTACAATTTAGACGTCTTCAAGGCTAGAGTAAATACTCTCTTGATAAACTAGCGCGCTTTGCCACCAACTATTGCATCACTGCTTACCTATCAGGCTGGATCGCGGTCAAGCACTAGTATAATTATAATGTTAAAAAAAACTTCTAACTAAAGTACCAGTATGCTATAAGTGTAATGAAGTCTAATCCTTCACCGTTCCTGGGTCCCGACATGATTGCGAACCTCATCGCCATTTATTGAAAACGATTCTGATCCCGAGGTGAATCTGAAAATTTACCAAACTAGAAAATCCAATTACAGACACACAATTTGGCGCTGAAATCGAAGCCAAACGTTGATGGGCAGGCCTTGGCCTGTGGTGATCATGTAATATTAGATTTTGGTGACAAATTAGTCGTAAAATATCTAAATCTTAGTAGGTAGTACTGGAATTAGTAAAATGACAAATGTTTAAGATAAGATAAGACATAAATCGTGACCATGAACTGAATTGGGCACTATAGCAGTAAAATTGATCAAACCTTTCAAAATCTACTGTCAACGTCAACCCTGCCGGTCAATATTGCCTGTAAAATACGCCAATGTGCCCTATATACAATTAATTGCGTGTAGGTTCCTTATACTCGAATATGCGGAAGAAAAACGCTTCACCCCTGAAAGCTTCACATGGGAGTAGCAACAGCATCCTGAAAATAATAGATACGTTGGACGGGGTTGTGATTAAGCGATTCATCAATCTACATGTGAGAGAGAACAAGTTTTTAAGTTTCAGAGATTAACAATTCAAACACATGAGAAATATACAAATTCTCCAGTTTTATAACTACTTCTTCTTCTTCTATAGAGGTCCACTGTTGGACAAAGGCCTCTCCCAAAGCTTTCATTCCATTGGGGAGCATTGTCATAATCCCCAGTAATTTGTTATTCCACAGGAGAAGCGCTGCTGCCCTCTTTCCTGTTGAGAGTTCCCTTAGTCACCTTTTACGACACCCACGGAAATATATGCGGTGGTACTATTCTATCTCCGTTACGTTAGTATAGATTTATCATTTGCATGTTTCTCATAAAACCACAGCAATTCCATTCTTCGGTAATATGGCAAGTTTCCTCCAAAGTTAATTCAGTAGCAAAGATACTTATTTACATTCTCTCTCCCTCATTACAGCCGACTTCAACACGACTTTATATTGTCACAGCGACTGCAAGGGAATACTGATTGCAATTCTAGTAAAATGGGTCGTAAGACTCAAATTAAGACATTGTGTTACACTGTGTGGCTTCTACATTTAACTTTTGACCTTTGCTGTTCTGTAGAGTGGTGAAGCGAGAAGATAATAAGTAATGAAATTGAAGAGAAATAGTTATTTTTTTTTTGCTTTTCTTGTTTATTAACATTGAACTTAATTCCCTCATTCACTAAATCTAAGTTCAATGTATTCTATTCTTAGTTTATCATTATGAAAAGCACAGAGGATAAGTATTGATTTTGTCCTATCAAATTAATTTGCGTCAGAGGAAAAATGATGTATTTTTGGTTTGGTCGACATGACAGGAGGCGACTAATATTTTATCTTCCATCTTTTTTTTATGAAATAGAAAGAAAAAGATACATTTAACTTAAAATTTGTTTAGTTTGTGAAGAAGAGAATTTGTACCATTGCTAATGTTTAAATTTATTATAGCGATATCTAGACTCGGGACTTCGTTTGCGATTAATCCTTCTACGTTGAAAAAAAATATTGCTAAAATAGAGAAGTTACTCAATTTGCTTCATACATTACTAGCTGCACCGCGTGGTTTCACATGCGTAGGTTTAGATATGTTATTTTTTAAATGCTCCGATCCTATCAGTCGCAGCGTGATGTTATATAGCCTAAAGCCTTCCTGTATTATTAGGCTATACAACGAAAAAAGAAATTTTCAAATTGGACCAATAATTCCTGAAATTAGCGTGTTCAAATAAACAAAACTCTTCAGCTTTATATATTAGAATAGATAAGCTATCTGCCACTGAGAGTCCTGTCAAGCTACCCCAAACTGTCAGATATTCCCAATCAACCTTGAGCATTAATGCTTTAGAGATAAAATTGAAAATCTAATAAGGAAATCTGATAGATTTTAGTATATGCTGTCGTCTGTACAACGACATTACGTCTGTACAGACATTTAGCTATATGAGAGAGGTGGCATGCGAATTGTTTTCCATGTTATCGCGACAATATTCCCGTAGAATAAATTGTAAGATAATGACGTCTCCACAAATATATTAATCTTCTGTTTTTCTACTTCTTACAATTGGCAATATTTTAAAACTGACGTGACCTTAAAAATAGCATACCATTATTTTCATATCCTGAATTAAAGTATATTTTTCACATGTTTTTTTTTTTTCCTTAATTTTAAACTAGCGCTTGACCACAATCCCTCCTGATGGTAAGCAGTGATGCGATCGTTGATGGTAAAGCGCGCTAGTTTATTAAGAGAAAAACTGAGCAAATAGAAAGGAAGACGGCAGTTGAGCGAGGTGATGCAATGTTAAACCAACAACATGACCAACGATGCTGCGCCAAAGGGAGATTGATCTGAAGACCCTCCACGACCAAACTCCCAACACAACAACATTTAGCGCATCGTACCCGGCACACATCGCAACACAACTGCTCAGACCCGTCCTCCGTACGGCTTCACCAGACATCATGCCGGAACACGACAAATCGCTTGGTGGCAAGGCTTTGTCTGGTGGGTGGCAACTTCTGCCGGCGGCCGATGTTATGGCCTAGCACCGAGTTTTCTTCAATTCTGAAGAAAACATTTTAAAATCACTAAACGTTTTAGTTAAAATCACAAACTGTGCTATAATTGTGTGTGTAATATAATTGACAGCGATGCAAAGGTTAAATCGCCAGTCCACCGTAAATTGGGAGCTTACGTCTTTTTAGAATACACTCCCTTTTAAAATTGGAATTATGAATGAAAAGTACATATATCGCAAAATAAAAAAAAAAAAAAACAGGGTCGCCCTAGTTTTTAATTTACTTTTATATTACGTACAACCAATTAAACCGTTTTCAAATGCTAGAAACACTGCACCGGAACTATATTTCGGTATCAAGATCGTTAAAAAATTCCACTTTACGAACCTGAAGTGGACTTTAAAATCTTGGGCGGGAGAATAGCGTGGGGTGCTTCCTGATAGCACTCGTGACTTGGATCTGGAATCTAGGGAGCGTTTAGACTTGGTTCTTGAGTAATAAATGCTAGTTAGAAATTAACGATAGTTGCTTGTGTTATAGAGGCGATTTTTACGTTGTACTCACTCAAGGCGTAAACGGATCTTTTTCAAGTCTCTTGTTGACAGTAAAAATTGTCTACGAAATCCTTTGACATTTCGTTAGTCAGCCTCTCCTGCTTTGGAACGAAAGGGCATACCAGACTTTTACTGACTAAAATCCAAACCAGTTTCTTCACACCTTTTTTTTTTTTGTTAATACATACTTATGTTTGACCGCAATCCCACCTGATGGTAAGCAGTAATGCAATCGTTGATGGTTACGCGCGCTAGATTATTAAGAGCCTATTTACTCTAGTCTTGAAGACACTTAAATAAGACTAAAGTCTTAGGTTAAGTCGGTGATAATGGGAAGAAAGAAAGATCATACGTTCACCACTCATATAAACGTTATCTGAAACAACTAAATAGACTCCAATTTTAGTGAATAACTTTTACAAGAGCGTAACGTAACTGAGAGGTTGTCCTTCGCACTAGTTATTAGTTTTCAGTTGTTTATATAAAAGTTAAAACTAAAATTTTATTTCATAAAAATAAAAGGTAAAATACTTTAAAGGTTTACTGGACCATATGAGATAATAATGTGTAACGTTCCAAAAAGTTTATAGTTTAGGTTAGTTACTGGCACGAGTTCACCGGGTTGAAGAGATATGTCTAAACAATCCACAGAAGATTGTGAAATGGATATCTTAGATATCGCATGAAGTGTTTTCAAATGAATTCTTATGTTATCAAGATGAGTGTGTTCAGTTTGATAAAAACAGCGAAAAAGGTATTGTTTCAGATAGTTCGTTTAAAATGTGATTTTATTTTCAGATGTTCTTAAATTTCTTCGGTTTAAGGAAACATTCTTCTACGTTTTACTAAATTTGTTTAGCTAAATGTTAATAAAAACCTACAAAGTGCGAAAAGTGAAACGAACGGAAATGATTATTTTCTCGGTGGTAGGCCACATCGGCTGCCGGCAGAAGTTACCACCCACCAGACAAAGTCTTGCCGCCAAGCGATTCGTCGTATTCCGGCATGATGTCTGGTGAAGCCGTACGGAGGACGGGTCTGCACAGTTGTGTTGCGATGTGTGCCGGGTACGATGCGCCAAGTGTTGTTGTGTCGGGAGTTTGGTCGTGGAGGGTCTCCACATCAATCTCCCTCTGGCGCAGCTTCGTTGATCGTGTTGTTGGGTTTAACATTGCACCACCTCGCTCAACTGCCGTCTTCCTTCCTATTCACTCAGTTTTTTAAGTGAATGGGTTTAATAAACTAGCGCGCTTTATCATCAACGATCGCATCACTGCTTACCATCAGGCGGGATTGCGGTCAAGCGCTAGTTTATAATTATAAAAAAAAAAAAAAATGAAGGGTTGAAGAACCCTTCATGAGTTTCGTACCATTATCTATACAAGAATGAAAAACTGTTCTTAATATTTTTTAACTGCAATAGAAATGCATCATCTATGAACCAATCACTAGCACCTTAATTGTGTAACACATTATTATTCATGAAAATATCGTCACATTAGAAATCACAAAAGCCACAATGGAGTTTCTAATGGATTGAAACACTGATGATGTCGTGGTGGCCTAGTGGTTAAAACACCAGCCTCTCAAGTATGAGTGCGCGGGTTCGATTCCAGGTCAGGCAAATACCAATTTAACTTTTCTAAAGTTATATGTACTTTCCAAGTATATCTTGGACACCAATGACTGAAGGTGAAGGAAAATATCTTGAGGAAACCTGGACTTTTAATCTGAAATCGTCAACCCCATTGAGCAAGCGTGGAGATTACGCTCAATCCTTCTCTGTATGAGAGGAGACCTGTGCCCAGCAGTGGGACGATAAAAAGGTTGATGATGATGATACACTGAAAACAATTATTACAAAGCATGAATAACTGTAAAAAAATTGTTTTAAAGCCCTTTTAAATTAAAAAGCCCAATTTATTCATCAAATTGAGCACACTTGAGCATTGTACGCAACTTACAAGATCTAGTTTGCAACTATGTAACTAGGTCGTACGATAACGTCACATCTTACGATCACCTCAGTCCATAAGTACTGAAACTTTACAAGCCTGTCTAATAACACTGGAGTCTGGCTTACGTCATTTATTCACACCGGCTTTTACTACAGTATATATAGCCGTCTCCATACTACAGGCAAGAAGCACGCACACAGGTAAACCCGTTCAGATTTGCGCTTCGTTAATCTTCGTGTTTCCGAATTAGCACGATTGCTGCGCTACAAGATTAACCCCATAGCGGCAAAGGGAAACTCTCAAAGGCTTGTATCATATAAATTCCCAGTGATGTTTTTTTCCGCTGTATTTTCAACGTATTGATGCTCTGGAATACGCTGTGTTGGATTATCAATGCTCTCAATATCAAGAGTTCAAATTCATACAACGCAAAATAGATAAGTAAGTTGTTCCATGATTGTAATACCTGTATTATCGAGTTATTTTAACTCCAATTCCAATGATTTAAAACATCCATTGAGAGCAGCGGTGGCCTAGTAGTATCACTGCCTTCAAAACGGTGAAGGAAAACGTCGTATGAAAAGTGGCATATCCTAGAGCCAAAAACTTCGAAAACATGTGACATCTAATGTTATTCAATGGTGGTAGGCCATAACATCGGCCGCCGGCAGAATTTACCACCCACCAGACAAAGCCTTGCCGCCAAGCGATTTGTCGTGTTCCGGCATGATGTCTGGTGAAGCCGTTCGGAGGACGGGTCTGAGCAGTTGTGTTGCGATGTGTGCCGGGTACGATGCGCCTAATGTTGTTGTGTTGGGAGTTTGGTCGTGGAGGGTCTTCAGATCAATCTCCCTTTGGCGCAGCATCGTTGGTCGTGTTGTTGGGTTTAACATTGCATCACCTCGCTCAACTGCCGCCTTCCTTCCTATTCGCTCAGTTTTTCTGAGTGAATAGGCTCTGAATAAACTAGCGTGCTTTACTATCAACGATCGCATCACTGCTTACCATCAGGCGGGATTGCGGTCAAGCGCTAGTTTATAATTATTAAAAAAACTACCAAGCCGCACTGGGTATGGTACATTATGACCCTCCTCCTTCTTACCGAGAGGAAACATGTATCACAATAGTGGAAACATGGCTGATTTTCTATGTGTATTATGTAAAATATTCAAAATGTACTCACAGTCTCATTTCGGTGTCAAACACACACAAATGACAAAAACTTGTCAAAATATAGGGAAATTACTGAGACTATGATCAGGCTGAAAGTTATGCAGTGTCGGAATATAAACGCTGATTGCCGAAGCGCATACTTTTGCTAATGAGATAAAAATAATTTTCATAAAAGATATATAAACTGAATTGTTCGTTTGTGTTCTTTCTCCAGAATTAGCTTCATCATCATCATCATCATCAACCTTTTATCGTCCTACTGCTGGGCACAGGTCTCCTCTCATACAGAGAAGGATTGAGCGTAATCACCACGCTTGCTCAATACGGGTTGGCGATTTCAGACTTATAAAGTCCATGTGAGCTGTCACGCCCTTTGTACCTGGGGCTTTTATTTAGTTAATACATTTTTACTTATTTACATTTCCATTTTAATGATCTTTTATTTTTTGTTTTTGCTTTGCTGCTTATTTTGGCGTGGCTAGCTGGAATATGAAAAATAATTACATTGTTGCTGTGTTGTTTGTGTTCATTACTGTACCTACATATTATTGTATAAAGTAATGTGTTTTTTTTTTTTAATGAACAGACAGATGTGCTGGTGAGCAGTTTGTTCCGCCACTTCTTTTACCCAGCGAAAGCACTAAGTGGCGAAAGGCAGGCGTTTTGGGGGGACTGTCTTATATTAATGACTAAATATTGACATTCAAAAAGTGCTGGTTCTCAGCCTAATTTGAATAAATGACTTTTGATTTTGATTTTGAGTCGCTAGTGCGTTGACAGCCACCAAACGTAAAGCGTGTCTACGTGTGCGTGCGAGCTTGTTGCATGCAGTTGACCTTCTGTAACCACTTTTATATTTTGTGTATCCTGCCTTCACTTGTGAATTTGATACTGTCCTGTGGGAATATACGTCACACCCATGTTCTCTAGGGAGATTTAGAAGACAGAGGTGTAATATCAGACACTCAAGTGTCCCTCATGACAGTGTGTGTCATATTAGTGAATGTTATGTATATATATTATATCAATATCACTATGAGAATTTTATGTGGGAAGAAAATTCAATAAAAAATGAAATGTCATAACATTCCCTTCTATTTTTTAACATTACTCGAAATAACCTAATGACAGCCTCAGTGGCGTAGGAGCACGCAAGGAGGCCTGGGTTCCCCGCTCAGTGCAAATATTAGTATGCATGAATATGACTATTTGCACTGGTCTCGTCGTGCCTCGGAAAGCACGTTAAGCCGTTTGTCCCGGTTGCCATACGAACGTCTAATGGCAGTTGTTACGGGTTGTTGGAGCCCTCAAAAGTCCTACAATTGGTCTAACTGCAATGCTTCGATATCGCCTTTCGGGTTGTGGAGGTCAGACGGCAGTCGCTTCATGGAAAATGTCGAAGTTTAGCCAAAATGAGCAGTTAGACTGGTAAAGCGGACCCTAGACTCCAAAGCTAAAAAGCTTCGGATACGACTGGCATTAACGCTGAAATGAAGAAGACTCTAAATAACCTAATATTAAACCTAGAAAGTAAATATATCACCTAATTAAAACTTACCTTTTTTAAAGTTGACGTTCTTTCAAACTAATAATGACATATGTTTCTGCGTAGTCATGTTTTGATGCAAAAATATTATGTACCTAAACATATATGCCTAACCTGTCTTTCCTTGTAAGGAGTTTTCTATTATTTTGACAATTATAAATATCTACCATTGGCACTATAGGTCTAATTCGAAACCAATTGTCTTTATAAGTTATTGTTGATGTATGACTGTTTGATGCCAAAATAAAATAAAATATAAGTATTTGTTTTTTGAACGTCTAAGCACACATTTTTATAAAGTAATGTTTATCTATCATGATTTTTTATTCAGTTATTTATCCTTACACTAGAGCGCATATTGGAAGTGTTTCCCAATTACTGGTACGCGTAACCCCAGGGGTTCGCCAGATTGTATCAAAGGTTACGTTTTTTAGGATCGTGCAAACACATAACGTCCATATTTGACAAATAAATAAAACATGTGTTTTGATGTGATAAATGTTAGAACCTAATGACAATCTGTCTTTGACAGAGAAAATGTGTTTCATTTGATGATAATAAATATAAAATACACTGATTTCGTATTTAATTTAACGTTCCCGCAATAAGGGGTACGCAAGTTTAAGGTCTCTCTTGAAGTGGTACGTAGAAAAACCTATACCTATTAACCTATATATAATATATTGGGAACCACTACTATATAGCATTCACCAACGGAGTAAAAACTTACTTCGTTTGCTGCTTTCCATCTATCCTATGCGCGGTGAACAACGAACGAGTGGCGATGGATCACGTAAGCTCATGTAGCCTGCAAGCATCAATTCTCCATAGCCCTCCATCATTATAATTTCATAATATATACTAAGTAGCTTCTCCCTGCGCCCTTTGTCGCGTGACAAATCGCACGCTATAACTTCGTAACGTATTATTTATTTTTTTGTCATGTGTGTTTTGTTTGTACGGATTATTTTACATTTTTTTTCATAAATTATAAACTAGCGCTTGACCGCAATCCCGCCTGATGGTAAGCAGTGACGCAATCGTTGATGGTAGAGCGCACTAGCTTACTAAGAGCCTATTCACTCTAGCCTTGAAGTCACTCAAATTGTAGTCCGACGGAAACCACCGCTGACATTTTTTTCCAGTCCCTCGATGTACGCGGTATAAAGGACGAGGCGAAACGCTTCGATGATCCGGATCATAGTGGTGTTAACAACGTAAGGATGGAAACTCGCCGTACGACGGATCGTCCGATGGTGGAACGGAGATGGGGAATTAAATCATGTAATTCCCTCGCACACTCCCCAAAAAGCATCCTATAGAACATCAAAACGCTGGCTACTCTACGCCTGTGCTCTGGGCCTTGGAGACCGCCTCGAGTTTTTTTTTTTTTTAACATTCTGTCTGAGTTTCTTCCTTTTTTGCTTAGCTCCTCAGGATTATAGCGTGATAATGAATAGCTGCTGAAAATCTTGGAATCGAATTAGGCTAACCAAAGCACACATAATTTTGCAGATTCGACCTGTGGAGAGGAGTAGAGGGTTTAAATAATTAAATTCTTCAACTTTATTATTCATATCGATAAAATCACGCGTGTATTATCTGAAGAGTTAAGCAGAAGTATAGATCGTTACCCATATATTGTAAGTAATGTTTAGAATTATATTTATGAACTTTTAATCAGGAGATAGATCTATTGAAGTTTCGTAATTTATATTTTAACTAGCTTCGCCACGGGATTTCACGTGCATAAATTTCGATTCAGTGGAAATATTGTGATACCAGTCAAATTTCATCTTCCAAAAAGTCATCCAAATCCATCCAGTAGTTTTTGTAAGAAATAGTAACAAGTGTACATACAAATTTTAATGCTTATAATATTAACTGCGGCCCTACGGTTTCAAACATTTCGATCTCGTTATTCTTGAATAAAAAACAGAAATTCATGCAAATCCGTTCAGTACCTAGTTTTTGTGTAAAAGATCACAAACTTTCGCATAAGTAGGATTAGTAGGATTACAAAGCTACAATGATACGTTATCTATTATATGATGACTAATACCAAATGAAGGATACAACAACAACAGGTCAAGTGGTAATGGATAAATAAGGTATAAATATGCTGTGGTAGTAGAGTATTTTTTAATCTTTCTGGGTATTATGATTTACAAGTCTCAGTGGTAGGCCATAACATCGGCCGCCGGCAGAAGTTACCACCCACCAGACAAAGCCTTGCCGCTAAGCAATTTGTCGTGTTCCGGCATGATGTCTGGTGAAGCCATACGGAGGACGGGTCTAAGCAGTTGTGTTGCGATGTGTGCCGGGTACGATGCGCCTAATTTTGTTGTTTTGGGAGTTTGGTCGTGGAGGGTCTTCAGATCAATCTCCCTTTGGCTCAGCATCGTTGGTCGTGTTGTTGGGTTTAACATTGCATCACCTCGCTCAACTGCCGTCTTCCTTCCTATTCGCTCAGTTTTTCTCAGTGAATAGGCTCTTAATAAACAAGCGCGCTTTACCATCAACGATTGCACCACTGCTTACCATCAGGCGGGATTGCGGTCAAGCGCTAGTTTATAATTATAAGGCTAGAGTGATTTCTAGCCTTGAAAATACTATTTTTTAGTCAGACAGAAACACCGTCGCTGGCAAATTGTTACAGTCTCTCGATGTACGGTGGTATAAAAGATTAGGCAAAATGCTTCGTCCGGATCGTAGCGGTGTCAACAACATAAGGGTGGATACTCACCATGCGACAGGTCGTCCGATGATAGAACGGAGATGGCGGAATTATGGTATGTCATTCAATTCCCGCGCATACTCTCCAAAATGCATCCTATATATAGAACACCGACAGGGTTGTGATGATTTCTAAAGCTAACGCGAACATAGTACAAATATCAATATTTGCATATCTAACATGTAAGTAACGTAGTTATTTACGCAATGATGTATTTAGAGATGATTTAGAGTATCAGCTATACTAGTCATGTATGGTGTGTAATAACTTAGTTAGTTACGCACTGATATATTTAAATTTATTACCTACGTATAGTGTAATCGTTAGATTTCTTAAATGAAAAAGTTTTACATTATATGCTCACTGTCTTTGTCGATTGCACACTGAACACCGAGTAGAGAGAGGGAGAAGCGTTTGTCTGAAAGACGGATAGTGCTGTGGGTTAGAGTGAGAGAGCTGCCTGTCTACCACTGTCATATCCGCGACAGATTTACGCTGTAACGCGTTACGTAACGGAGTGCTTTCCTCTTCTGTAAGAAGTTATTACTACAAAAATAAATAATATAAATATGGATTCCGGGGAGATATCGGAATAAAGATTATACTTATTAGTTCTAAACCAGGGCTTTTTTTCGTTCTGGATGAGAAATCGTCAAATGACCTCTCCCGGTCTGGGCGGAGCGGAAGGGCGTGTCAGACTTTTACTGACTAAAACCCACCCGTGCTTCTTCACTTGCTAGTGCGGTAGGGCCACGGTTTATTTTTTAACTAGCTCGCAACACTCGACACAGGAGGCATCGGTTTTAGTGAACCCCACCACCGTCCTAAATCAGGCCTTGATTTACCTGTATATATTTTTTTTATTAAATCCGTTTAATAAAAAAACCAACTTACAAAAAATCTAAACATTTTTTTATAATATTATCTTAGATGGTGATTAGAAAGATCAGGCGCTCAGTATTTGCAACAAAACGTATAAGATCACATGTAGGCATGCTGTGTCTATTGCTTCATATTATGCACTATCCTTGTATCTTGCTTGTATTGTTGTTAAGTTGTAGTGTAAAAATTAGGCCAATAAATAAAATAATAATTTATCGGTGTAATGCCATAAAATCGGCTGCCGGAAGAAGATACCACCCACTAGACATAGTCTTGTCGTCAAGTGATTGGTCGTATTCTTGCATGATGTTTGGTGAAGCCGTACGGAAAATGGGTCTGAGCAGTTGTGTTGCAATGTGTGCCGGGTACGACGCGTCAAATGTTGTTGTGTCGGGAGTTTGGTCGTGGACGCTCTCCACATCAATCTCCCTTTGGCGAAGCATTGTGGGTTTAACATTGCATCACCTCGCTCAACTGCCGTCTTCCTACCTATTCACTCAGTTTTTGTGAGTCACCGCGCTTTACCATCCCTCTGGCGCAGCATCGTTGGTAGTGTTGATTGGTTTAAAATTGCACCAGCTCGCTCAACTGTCGTCTTTCTTCCTATTTACTCAGTTTTTGAGTGAACAGGCTCTTAATAAACTAGCGCGCTTATCATCAGGCGGGATTGCAGTCAAGCACTAGTTTCTAATTATAAAAAAAGAAAGGCAAAAGACCAATTCTATTCTTCTTATAATATTAAGTTACATGTTTAAAAACTGTGGCACAGAGGTCACGTGCTGCTGCGCACGGCGAGGCTTAGGGGAGGCCCCTTTACAGTCTCCCCAGAGACGTGTCTTATAGGCATTGCGCAGGGGGTTGCGGAATTGGTCTTGGGACGTCTATGTGCGGATGATAATCACCGGGGCTTGTTTTAGTGAGGTAAAAATCCCACACTTCCCGAGCTCGCTCCCAGAGGTAGAGTGCTATTTGAAAAAAAAAAAACCTTTTTTTCTGAAAAATCAAGCCCATGGTAGGTTTTTTTTTTCGTTTCAATTTTCGTAATTTATAGTCCATCTCAACGATGAACAAATGTCAAAAATGTAGAAACATTAGAAGTATTTTTGACATATTGTGGCAGAACAGAACGTGAACCTTCTTAAAAACATGAGAACTGTCCCTCAGATCATCATGCCAGCCACAGGAAGTTCATTGCTGGATATCCCCCAAGGATTTCCAAAAAGACCGGTTGGACGCGGCCGGCATCCAGTGTTTCCCTGCGATACAACGAAAAGACACAAAAAAGACCAGGCCCCCAGTCCCTTAGATGTTTGTACGCAAACGAAGCGAAAGATCAAATAAATTTATTCTCTTTGTAATATTAGGTTAGATGTTCTTTTTTTTAATGATCAATCGCATTGTACCTACCTATTCGCAAACGGTGTGTATGCATGATTAGATGTTTGAACTAAACGAAGTAAGAGGAGTATGTAAGAATCGTAGACAGTAGGTTCTATAGTTTCTGCTTTCCTTCTTGAGAATAAAGTGCGACCAAAGTGCGACTTTATATATAGATGTGTACATAAACTCGCACTTTATTATGTACTGTATTATCGCACCATTTTTATTGTAACAAACAAATATACTTTTGAAACCTCTACTAAAAAGAAAGATGAAGAATTTTTTGTTGTTTTGAAACTAACGGTCTAATTTATTAGCGTTTGCTAGCCCAATAGGGATGTATCCAAGGTATGAAAATCAAAAAAACAATTAGTCCGTCTTATAGATAATAAAAAAAAATTAAGACCCGTATTTTTCATTTTGTCGAAATTACCAAAACTTACTGAGATATAGCGTATTAAAGTTACGGAGTGGGGGGTAATTACGGTACGCCGTTGTATATTTTGTAGCACGGCGTGACGTCATGCGACATTTCAAATCAATATATCTTCCTAAGTATTTGAATGAGAGAAAAAATAAAAAATACGTGTTCAATATTTTTTATAAATCTATCTGATGGACATTAAATTATTTTTTGGGATACAACCCAATTCTTGAGAGAGATATTATATAGGTTATTAAACATGACATGAACCAAAATCACCGACTTAACTCTTCGAGTCGCTGAAGTTAAATGAACTAGAACCTATGGCCGATGGTGCAGTAAGGTCCTGGAGTGGCGATCACGTACCGGGAGACGGTGGACCTATGACCTGGTGACGGTCGCGGGAAACAGATAGATGCGGACAGCACAAGACCGGTCATTTTGGAAAGCCTTGGGGGTGGCATTTGTACAGTAGTAGACCTCTATAGGCTGAAGAAGTAACCTTTAGGAGTTAAGCAAAAAGATGAAAAAAAGAACTAAGAAGAAAGAAAGTAAAAAAGAGTGATTACGTAAGCAGTACTTTAATTGCGTAAGCCACCATGTATTGCCATCCCTTGGAATCACTTTGAAGTTTATTGGAAATCCATTATGCTACGAGCTCCATGTGTTCGAAAAATGTGTCTGCTCAACAACGCGAAGAACACACAATGAATATAACACACCAAACAAAAATCAGCCTCAATCGCACACTGCTGATCTTAATTACTCAATCACATGTCATATTACTCCAACATTCCACACAAGATCACCACACCCACTCATCTTCTCACAACATGACTCCACAACTAATTCTGCAATATTATAAGCAGGTATTTCTTATATTTAAAAGAATTTTTTTTTCAGTTTTTGACTCAGTCGCGGGAAGTCGCTAGTGTAGTCGTCTATCGAATCTTGTAAAACATAACTCATTCTACGTCTGTAAATTCAGAGTCAAACTTTGATAGATTGACTTTATATTGCCTAAGGTATCTGCTAAAGTTTCAATCAACCAAGTTTGCTAAACTCATTCGACATCGGAGCTACATAGAACCTTGATTAAAACAAAGTTCACGATACTCTTGGCACATTTACCAACTTAAAAAAATGGGAGTAGGTGGTGCTTAGCCAACTTAATTCGAGACTTGCTCGCTGCAAAATAAGTCTTAATTTAGGATGATTCATTATTCATTTCATTCATTATATTATTATGGCCTGAATCAAAATATGAACTCATTTCATGAAACCTATACTGGGTGACAGGGAAACGTGACGGATTCCTTAAGAGAGTTTATATTAAAGGAAACATATTAAGTCCAGACTTGACCCCAATTCAAGGTTGAATAAAAAAAGTACCATCTTTATTTTTGAAAATTTAACATGATCAATCATTTTTAACTTTCAGAAAAATATCAGTTAAAAGTTTGGAATGGAGTTGTTTTTTCTCAAATTTAATTGTTTTACGTAACTTTCAAGTTTTTTAATCGAAGAATTAATACGGCTTGCGTTGTTCTGTTTTTTTTAGCAGAGCCACAGTATATGCCTAAAGCTCAACTTATTCCTGTCTAGTGTAAATATATCCTACCTGTGCTATATAAATCTAATAACCTCTCCGGAGAAAACAGTCGTGATGTTATGTTATGTGAAATTGTCATCTGTGTCACGTTCTGAATTTTAATATAAGGAGGAAAGAACTTTTATCACAAAATTCGTCTCGTTTGAGGATTCGGTAAATATGTTCCATGTAGACAAACATATTTTCTATGTAGAGTTCCAAAATATATATTTAATAACTTGATAGCAATCATTTGGTGGTTCAGATTAGAGTAATACTTTTGTGAGTAATGTGTCTTCTTGATAATTTATCTGCGACAGATTTGGTGGTCCGGGAATATATGTAGTTATTGACCTTTCTACAGAGAAAGGTCAATAACAAACACAGGTTTGGAGGAAATTGAAGGAAGTATGGTACTAGGTATAATGTCTGGACTGGAAAATACACTGTGACAAGAGTTTATTCAAGCCTTTATTTTCAGACTAGTTATATAGAAAACGTCGAAATAATTAAGTAAAAAAAAGTTTTTTTTTTTCTATTAAAATATTCGCACAGATTAAAACTCACATAAACAATCAGTCAGACCCAGAAGAACTATCCAAAATAGCCCATAAAAATATTTGTTCCGTGCGGGAGTCAGACTTGCGTCACGCAGCGTAGCAGCCGTTTACTCAGGCGCTGCGCCAAACGTGTTGTCAATTCTTGATTGACTTGTAAAAGTGTTTGTATAAATCTACTCACAGAATGTAAATATTTTATTTATTAACTCATGTAGGTAGTTATTCGGTAATAATCTGGTTCTCACGACTCCAATTTATGCAACCAACAACCGAAGGAAGACCTGCAAAGCTTTGGCATTACTATTAATCTCATGGAGGGGGTAACTGGGTTACCTAGATTTATATTCTGTAAATTTTTTCTTTGTGTATAGCAACCAAGGAGTAAAGTATATTGTTCAAAGTTGATGATTATGGAAGAAAGGTCGATAAAGGTAACAAAAAATTTGTAGATGCTAAAATTGTGCTCTTCGAAAATGCATCCTATAGAACGACAGGCTGGCTACTCTTCGCCTGTGCTCTAGGTTTTGGAGACTGTTTTGAACTAAATAGGGTGCGGAAGGAGAAGAAAAAAATTGAAAAAAATTTAACGGAACCAATGGCAAACTTATAAAGCTAAGAACAAGAAGAGAGAGAGAAAGAAAGGGAGAGAACTAATTAAATAAACATCAGAAAAGTGAATATGAATTTGAAAGTTAAATCATAATATTTAATTCCAATACCCATAATTCCAATACATTCACAAAATTTCCATAAACACAAATATAGGTACAATCCTGTTACAAAAGGAAATAAATTTGTGAATCTAAAAAGTCAACCGCAATTTTTATGTGACTCATAAAAGCATGAATAGTATTAACCAGGAAAGCAAGACGCTTTTATGCAACAAATTCACCTCATTCCCAACCGAATGAATAGAAAGTGGGCTAGGCTTTTTAATATGACGCTGTATTGCTTCAGTGTTAGTTTTAACACTACGAGAAGCTGGAGGAATTTTACCTTCATTTTATTTCAAGACATTTTTTTTTAATATTTATAAACTAGCGCTTGACTGCAATCCCGCCTGATGGTAAGCAGTGATGCGATTGTTGATGGTAAAGCGCGCTAGTTTATTAAGAGCCTATTCACTCTGAAAAATTGAGCGAATGGGAAGGAAGACGGCAGTTGAGCGAGGTGATGCAATATTAAACCCAACAACACGACCAACGATGCTGCGCCAAAAAGAGATTGATCTGAAGACCTTCCATGACCAAAGTCCCAACACAACAACATTTGGCGCATCGTACCCGGCACACATCGCTACACAACTGCTCAGACCCGTCCTCCGTACGGCTTCACCAGACATCATGCCGGAACACGACAAATCGCTTCGCGGCATGACTTTATCTGGTGGGTGGTAACTTCTGCCGGCGGCCGATGTTACGGCCTGCCACCGAAAAAACTTGCAGCAGCTGAACGGTTATTTTAAGATCATTATTGTCAAAAGTCTAAGATATCCTACTGCCGACCAAAGGTAAACCTACTCTCTTTCCATTTCTCTCTGTTTTAAGATTATAAGTTCTTGTTGATAGAGTCCAATCTATATTACCATCTCCGCCTGAGTCTGTCGCAATGTTGCTTATCATTAAGATGACGATAGTTGCCCACTGGGTCATAATTTTGATTGACCACAATTGAAGGTTAAGTTGTAATAGCCTCGGTCTGGGTGACCATTTATTACACATAGAGAAATCTCCATGCCTAAGAATGTACGTTAAGCAATCGTTCCTGGCTGTTTATGGATCAGTGACAGTCATTACAGTAGGAAACCTGAAAGCCTGACAACTAGTCTTTGCAAGTTATACAGTGTTAACACGTAACTGGGCTGTGGAGTTAAGATAAGTAGGCAGTCCATATAAAATACTTGTGTTCAACTGAATTTAGTTGGACTTTAAACTGACGTCAACGTAGTTCTGACAAGACTAGGCAAATGATGACGTGTAAAGGCTGTTGATAACTAGAAACTACATTATTATTTCAGACGAAAGACGTTCATTGCTGGACATAGACCTCCCCCAAGGATCTCCAAGACGACCGGTCTTGCGCCTCCCGCATCTAGCGGTTTGCCTCGACCTTCACCAGGTAGTTGGTCCACCTTGTCGGGGACCTACCCACGCTGCGTCTTCCGGTGCGTGGTCGCCATTTGAGAACTCGTCAGCCCCTTCAGGTATCGGCTCAACAGGCAACGTACCCGGCTAACTGCCACTTAAATATTGCAATTGACGGTAAACTCGACAGTGTACACAGTAAACAGAGGTTTACCTTTAAAGCCTCACATTTTACCAGTTATGTCTAATACTGGCAGGCCTATTTCTTTTAACGAGGCTCATTACCTAAACTCCAGACTAAAGCTGAAAAATTCTTGATATAAATATGCAAATATGTAAGTCTGGAAACCGAGCCTTCAGTAATTTACCATCTCATCATTAGTCTAGCCTTTTTCCAATTATATTGGGGTCAGCTCCCAGTCTAACCGAATTTAGCTGAACACCAGTATTTTACATGGAGCGACTGCCTATCTGACCTCCACAACCCAGTTACTGGGTAATACGATACCACTTTGCAAGATTGGTGGTCAGTTTCGACTTCTGACAACCGGTAACGACTCTCAGTGATCTATAAATGATATCTGGTACCAACGGCTGCCAACCGGCACTGGGCCCGCGTGATAGATTATGGCGCACTTCCTCTCACTGAGAGACGGCCTGCGTCCCAGGAGTGCGAACATTATATAGGCTGATGATGACCAACGGGTAAACGTGCTTTTCAAGGTCTCGTGACCGTGATCGTGGGTGACCGTCTTTAGATACCTATAGATGGTCACCCATCCACAGACTAACCGCAGCAAACCTTTTTTTTTCGAGTGGAAATGCATTTACGGACCAGACCCGTCGCAAGCTAGGCGACGGCCTGTGTGGGCCTCGCCCGGCCGAAGCCGGGAATACCCACTAAAACCACTCGGTTTCCCTCGGGCCCTGCGTTGAGAGTGTCACGGGATCTTCCCGAAGGCATTGTCCCCGTGCCACTCTCAGGGCTAACGGCGGCAAGCCTTTTTTTTTTTTTTTGACGCTGTGGGAATGCGTTTACGCACCATACCCCGAAGGGCGTGTGTGGTACTCGCCCAGCCGAAGCCGGGAATACCCACTAAACCCGAATAGCGGCACACCGACATCGCCTTAGTGGCGGGGTCATGGGAAATAGCAGGCCTGCCTACCAATCCCCCGCCGGCGATTCCCGCCAGAAGGCGGGCCCACAGTGGGCCCGCAATAGGGTGGGGCCCAGCTGGGTACGTCTTCTTGTGCGAGAAGACGCAGCAGCCAAGGGTTTTTTAGCGAGGTGTCCTTCCTCTTAGCCCCACTCGTTTGCCCGGAAGCAAACGGGGCCCCCAGCTCCTCTCAATGAGGAGACCGGGTTGCCCGACGGTGACCCGGAGTTCGGGTCACGTCAGCCACCTGGAACGGCGGCAAGCCTAGATTAACCTGATCAATCCACCTTTGCCGCTGTTATTATTTTAGTTACGAGCCCGCCAGTAATTATTCATCTAACAACTGTAAACAAAAAACAAAAAGCTAATGATAAAACTGATAAAGAGACAGTAAAAAATTAAACACGCTTGTAAGCACTTAATAATACTTTATTATTACTCCGACGACCTCGAAAATCTTTTTTAAGGAAATTTTTACATTTGATACAGAACTTTTTCCAATTCAGATACTTCGTTATTACGAGATTAGTTTCAAGAATAATTTCTTAAGCAATAAATTAGGAATTGGATTTTCTTATCATGCTTTACTTGACTCATAGCTCCTTAGTCATTAATTAAAAAAAAATGGTCAGAATCTAACCCCAAATAATTGCCATTTTTAAGAGAAATATTGAGAACTCTAATATAATAATTGCGTTTCTTTTTAGGATTTTTAAATCGCTCTTTTGTCACCCCGGGCAACTGGACGTACTATAATACACCATTTTAGATTTGGTTGATACTCGTATCCCACGAGTGGTACTCAGCGTTTCTTCCCTGTATTAATGACGACCTGTTTGGTGCAGTGGCTGAGCAATCGGCTGCTGCGCTGTGTGGCACGGGTTCAATTCCGGCACAGAACAAATATTTGTATGGCCTACAGGTACTTTCGGGTCTGGTTGTTTGTGTATGTAAATTTTGGAAATATAAACGCACCCACGATACAAGAGTAATTCCTAGTGTGGAGCAAAGTTTTTTTGGAATATTGTTATGTCCATCTGTTTGCAGGAATTAGTTATTTATTTATATACTCCTTATTATATACAAAAACAAATACATAAAATACTACAAAATATACAAGGGGCGGTCTTATCGGTAAATCAATCTCTTACAGGTAACCTAAGAATAGATAGATTTTCCTGGACGTGAAATTGGAATGGAGTTGAGGCAAGCAATACATAAAAAGATTCATAAGTATATGTATGGGTATATCCAAAATTACACATACATACAATTAATGTACCTATATAAATATATCAGCAGCAACCAATATCCCAACTAGCAAAAATTACACTTACAACAATCTCAATAGGCATAAGCCTGCGTTTGGGCAATATTATAAGCATATTTAGTTTTATATCGTTCTAATATCAGTCTAATTGAATGCTGTTTCGCACTTACTGAAATGTAGCCAAAACTAATTTAAGACTGACCGACTTACGCTAATATTGCTTTGCCATAAGTATCTTATAAGCCTGCATAGATTCGTACTCGTATTGGTCTAAGGTTAGAATATTTTGAGAAGTTTACGTCAGATCCAAAGTTCGTGAGTGTTTGTTTGGTTTGAAATGAAAACAAGTTGCGTGAAGTTAAAATATTTATGCTACGTTGTTTATATAAAAGTACGAGTAGTTAAAAGTATGTAGTTTTAAGGACAGTAATCGTATTGGAATTTATTATTTACTGTTAATTAGACCTGGTTTTCCACTTCAAAATTAATGCCCCTTGTTAAATAAGGTGTTTCATGATCTCGTTTAAAAATGTTATTTGTTAATTTGCATCGATAGTATCGCCATTAGTATAGCTAAAAGCGCACTATTAGAATAATATAAGATTGTTTACTCTTATCTTAGCATTCGGTATACTAGAAATAACTCCATATTGTAATAAATTTGGAAAAAAAAGGTAGCGGCATATTTGTTTTTCTTTTTAACATTTCGTTGTACTTCGTAACAACTTTCTTCCAGTAGCCACCAGTATTCTTGAATCTTTTCAGTTTTTGTAATTCTTTATAACTATTAAATAAATAAAAAAATATATAGAAAATGTGGCCAGCAAAATTACTCTTAAAATTATATTAAAAGCCAAAATCGATCTAAGATCAAACGCTCTCATATGGGTCTTGTCTTTTATATTGTAAATATATTGATCCAAAATCACTCTGATATCATACTTGGCCAGTGCTATTGATCTTATATTACTTTTAAATAATATCAGAAATGCACATACAGTACTCTTATGCTGATATTAGTCTGATCTCTTACAATAGCGCTTAGCAAGTCTATATAAAACCAAATAAGCTTAGAATATACCAATATAAGAGTAAGTTTTTGTCAAGTGCAACTAGTCTTATTGAATGCTCTTATATACATACATACGTAAGAGTTTAAAAGTAATATAGGATCGATAGTATGTTCTTAAAGAAATATAAGAGCACTTTAAGTTTACCGCTCTTATAAAGTCCGAGTTCTGAAACTGTTTAGTTAGTTAGGATAAGAATACTATACTATATGATTGTGTATAGGACAAAAAGATGTCAACGACAAGTAGTGTTCCTTCACAAGACTTTTAACTTTGAACACCTGTAACTACTGCGCGCGTTGCAGTGGCAATGAATTCCACTAACGCATCTGCGTTACTTCCCACATTTAACCCATGTATCTTTTGGGCAGCTCCATCCAGCCAAAGTCCTCATCCATAGCTTTTCACCACGCGTGACCAAGAACAGGCCCATTTGGTAATTAAAATAAAAATTAGCAGTTGTAGTACTGACGGACAGAAGTGAAAACTGAAATCATTAAAAACATAGAATATACAAAAATCGAATCGAATCAGAAATGAAGAGATTCGTAAACCAAAGTCATAGCTCTTCGAGCCGCTAAAATTAAACGGCAGTGGGCGGACACATTGCTTGAACCGATGTCCGATGGAGCAGTAAGGTTCTGGAGTGGCGGCCATGTACCGGAAAACGCAGCGTAGGGAGGCCCCCAACAAGGTGGACCGATGACTTGTTGAAGGTCGCGGGAAGCCGATGTATGTGGGCAGCACAAGACCGGTCATCGAAAGCCTTGGGGGAGGCCTTTGTCCAGCAGTGAACTTCTATAGGCTGAAGAAGAAGACGACAATAAAAAAGAAACAAAAAATTATCACGGTGTCTGGTCGATCATGCTCACGAGAATTCAATGCTTTTCCTCCATCCACCAAGTGCTCAACGCCGCCAAAAAAAACTGAGTGAATAGGAAGGAAGACGGCAGTTGAGCGCGGTGATACAATGTTAAATCCAACAACACGGTGCGCCAGAAGGAGATTAATCTGGAGACCCTCCACGATTAAACTCCCGACACAACAACATTTGGCGCATCGTAGCCAGCACGCATCGCAACACAACTGCTCAGACCCGTCCTCCGTACGAATAACTTGATACAACTGTTTACACAATTGTATCATATAACTAAAATTAACAGCGTTTCCTTTACTTGTGCTACATCAAATTGACAAATTTGCCAAGAAGCAATTTATAGGGTAGGAAGAAACTTATAGGGTATTTTCCGCTGATCTAGAAATTTTTAGATCAGCAGAAAGTACCCTATAAGTTTTGATTTCCTTGCGATATAAGAATATGCGAAACAAACAGAACATAAACTCCCGTATCTTTTGATTGGGTTGACGCAAAAACTTTTCACTCTTACAAGGGATTCCAGTTGGACAACCAAGTGATCGTATAAGGATTTCGTTTATTTTTTTGAGCTACAGAACTCAATTATCTGTAACTTGTAATTTATATACAATAGAACAGATTAACACTTTGTTATGGACCATATAAATTACAGAAGAGGTTTAATATGAAGATTCTACAAAGAGTGACATATTATGCGGTCTTATCGCTAAAAGCTATATTTTACAGCAACCTTTGGATGAAATACGAAGGGGAAGGAGAGAGATATAGCACCTGCTTTAATATACCTATCTATATATACGTACTTATTATTGGAAGTAGTCCAAACAATAATCAATGTTCCTACCTTATTTAGTACTACAACTTCGCGTCTTCTAAAGTCAAGTTCCAACCCCACTAACTTATACAACTTACAACTTAAACAAGTTACACGGAGAGCATGTATCGACATCTGTCAAACTTCTATTACCACTACAAGTGCCTTTGGTGTGCTGTTGTAACTTGTTTGACAGAATTCTAAATACATTCTAACGGCACCGCAGTTCCGTGTCCATCTGTTCTGAGCTGTGAATTATGTACGAATTGCTTGTGAGTTTACACAGGACCTTTGTACAAACAAAGTTGTGCGACTTGCATGCAAGTTTTAGATACTATCTTGGTAAAGTAATATTTTATTTTAAATGCTGGTAATTTAAAAACAATATGGGTTGTTTTTGGGTCAGGGTAAAGGGTCATAGTTGAGCTTCCAAAGTATAGAGCTGAGCGACATACATGTTTTTTTTATATATAATAATTATAAACTAGTGCGTGGTAAACGATTGCACGCTTGGTAAAGCGCGCTAGTTTATTAAGAGTCTATTTACTCAAAAAAAACTGAGTGAATAGGAATGAAGACGGCAGTTGAGAGAGGTGATGCTATTTTAAAACCATCAACACGACCGATGTTGCGCCAGAGAGAGATTGATGTGGAAACCCTCCACGACCAAACTCCCGACACAATAACATTTGGCACATCCTACCCGGCACACATCGCAACACAACTGCTCTGACCTGTCCTCCGTACGGCTTCACCAGACTTTGTCTCCACACGAATGCGTGCACTGACGGGCAGGTCCACTCAGTAAGATACAAGCAAATCATGTCAGACTCCAATTTCGATTACCATTACGTAATCTGACCATGGTTACGTCTGGACTTTAGAGATTCTGATCTTCATGTCAATTTTGGGGTTCTTCATAGGGTAGTCTTACGAGAATAGTGAACCTCATTTAGTATTTAAAACTTAATTGACGTTTGAAAGTATCTGTATAGGGGTACAGATACTTTCAAACGTCAATTAAGTTTTCTCCCTACTTCATCATCAACCTTTTTATCGTCCCACTGTTGGGCACAGGTTTCCTCTCATACAGAGAAGGATTGAGCGAAATCACCACGCTTGCTCAATGCGCCAGGTTTCCTCAAGATGGTTTCCTTCACCTTCAGTCATTGGTGTCCAAGATATACTTAGAAAGTACACATAACTTTAGAAAAGTTACATTGGTACTTGCCTGACCTGGAATCGAACCAGCGCACTCATACTTGAGAAGCTGATGTTTTAACCACTAAGCCTCCACGACATTAACTACAGAAACTCCCTACTTACAGAAATGTAATCATTTAAATGTATTAATTTGAGTATCTTCAAGGCTAGAGTGAATAGGCTCTTAATAAACTAGCGCGCTTTGCCATCAACGATCGCATTATTGCTTATCATCAGGGATCGGGATTGCGGTCAAGCGCTAGTTTATAATATATACAGTATGTTAAGAAAACCCTGTCCGACCCATAAGGCGACCCATAATCATCATAGTACCAATACAAATGAATTTTGAAATAATCTTTTTTTCCCGCGAATTAATTCCAACTTCCCCGAAATTTGGTAATTTAAAAAAAAAGTGACAATACCGGTATCATTATGAGCGAATAGCGATGCGACCACGTGCCGCGTGCCCTGCCGCCCGCCGGCCGCGGAAGGGTGCTTAACGAACATTTATTAAGTTACCTCTTTTTGCGAAATAATATTTATTTTTTTAAGGAGATTTTTTTTTAAGTTTAGCCCGGTTTTGTATCCTTTAGTAAAATCAGTTATCGATACCTAACAACACCTTCACGGGTCGGACAGAGTTTTCTTAACATACTGTATATAAAAAAAAAATCATCTATCGAATTTATTTTCCTTCTCCATGCATTACGCGATAGGTGATTACGGAACGTCAATTTCAGGATTTAATAGTATAGAAGACACAAACAATAAACCTTTATTGACATAACACCGCAATCCCAAAATACTTATATCTCAGCTACTACCAAATAACAACATATATTTTTCGTAATACTAAAACAATCTTATAAAACGTTCCATCGTCCGTATCGAAACGGCTTGTATAAGAAATCGGACCATAAACCGTGTAGGAATGAGTAGGTCGAATACCAAGGTCAAAAGATTAACCAAGCAGCAAGTTAGCAACGGAGCTGATTGTCTTTTGTGCATTGAGCATAATAATATTATTTTTGTAACGTCATAAACCAGTGCTTGACTGAGATACCACTTAACGGTAAGCAGTGATGCCATTATTGATGCTAAACGCACTAGTTTATCTTAATAAACTAGTTTATCTTAATAAACTAGTGCGTTTTAACTAGTGTGAATAGCCTCTTAAGGCTGTAGCGGTACCTACAAACGCCTCAAAATGAACGATGCGTCATCATGACGTCACACGAATTCTACATCTCGCAATCAGAGTTTACCGTGCAATTCGCATACATACAACTTGTCAATTTCAACCATTGGGCAAGTGGCCCACATAACACCCGTCTGGTCGGAGGATCCTCCCTTTTCTATGGAGGATGAGTGAACTGTACTCCCTGTTCCACCATGCCACCACAAGGCTATTCACACTAGCCAAGAACACATATCGGAACTAATGTCAGACAATAATAAATGAATTATTCATTTAATGTAGACATTATGTTAAAACTGTTTAATATTGTATTGAAAACTGTTTGATATGATATTGTAACTTGTTTTGACATTCAATTAAAAACTGTTTGACTTTATATTTTAGACATTATTACGTATGATATTTACAAGTTTTGACATTCAATTATTAACTGTTTTGACTTTGTATATGAAATTGCTTGATATTCCCCCTTATTCATAAACGCTGCTTAAAGTTAACTAGTGATTAGCGATTCTTTAACCATTCAATTTTGACCTTTTAACGCCACTAACTTAAATCATCCTTTATGAATATACACCAGTGTCGTAAGGGGTTTATTCATAAATGAAGATTAAAGTTAAGTGACGTGCAAACCTCTAAAATGTATGGTTAATGAATCGCTAATCATTAGTTAACTTTAAATATCTTTAATGAATAAGGGGGTATATATTTAAAACTGTTTGGCACTATACAGGGTGTATCTGACATCGTATCGCAAACTTCGCGAAAAGCCTACACCACATGTCACTAATAAAATAGTGATAGTCATTTTTGACGTTAATGAACGGTTACAGAATTCACAATGTTAAAAAAAAAAGTGTCGCCTCGGCCTTTGAACGTTGCAAGCGTGCCGCTGTCCGGATTTGTAGGTATGACGTTGATCCCTGATGTGAACTCTATTAAATCAGCTGATAAGATAGTTTTTCGAGTTTTGTTTTCATTGTACTTTTTTGTGTAATTAGCGAATTCATTTGTTTACTTTACAATCTTATTGGGTTATAAAAGGATAGCAGTTAGGAACAGTGTAAAGTGAAAATAACTACGTATATTGTTTTGTTAATCATGAAAAAGCCGATGAAAAATTCCATCACTAGGAGGTTCAGAATCATGTACTGGATCCATGGTGCTCGTTTGTGCTTCGATGTCAGATACACTCTTTATATAAATTTCGCATATAATGTAATTGAATATTATTCTTTATTCTTCATATTTGTGTGTGTGGATCGCATGTGTAGATATTAATGCAGAAAACTGTTTTATCAATGAAATGAAACACTTAAACGACGACAAAAAGACTGCCGCAGGCAAATTGTTCCAGTCCTACGATGTACGCTGTATAAAAGACGAGGCCAAACGCGTCATCCGGATTATAGCGGTGTCAATAACGTTAGCGTGGATACTCTCCATAAGACGGGTCGACCGATGGTGTAACGGTGATGACGGAATTATGTTTTTATTTTTATTTTTAATAATTATAAGCTAGCGCTTGACCGCAATCCCGCCTGATGGTAAGCAGTGATGCGATCGTTGATGGTAAAGCGCGCTAGTTTATTAAGAACCTATTCACTCAGATTGAGCGAATAGGAAGAAAAACGGCAGTTGAGCGAGGTGATGCAATGTTAAACCCAAAAACACGACCAACGATGCTGCGCCAAAGGGAGATTGATCTGGAGACTCTCAACGACCAAACTCCCAACACAACAACATTTGGCGCATCGTACCCGGCACACATCGTAACACAACTGTCTTGTGATTCTCGAGCACACTTTCCAAAATGCTTCCTATAGAATACCGAAAGGCTTGCTACCCTACAAACCCTACTGAATTCTACTGTAGACATAACTATTCACAAAAGCCAAATTACTACATAGGAGGAGAGAAAACAGAGACTTGATCAATAAAATCCCGCAATCCCAAAAGACAACAACTGATAAATACTAACACCAAGTTTATCGCAATACTAAAACAGAGCTAGAAAATGCTCAATCGACCACAACGAAATAGCTGTACGTTATACAGGCAAAGATCTTCCTTGAGACATCGGAACAACATAAACGACACCTGGCAAACGATTTGTTACAATAAACCTGACAGCCACGCTTAGAGCTATTGTTCAGTTGGTTTTAGTGTTTTTATTGCACCTAGTAAGCCTTTTCGTTTCATTTCACACATGGTGCTGTTGACGGGCCCTTTGTTATGTCTTTTGTGGAGTTTGGTAATGTTCTAAGCTAAGAGAAATTTTATTCATAATATTGGGGATAGCGGGTTGAGTTGACGACAGCTTCAAAATATATGGACGTACCGGGCCGAGAGACATACGATATTATGGAGAATATCAGGAAGGAATGTAGGCGTATGCTCGAACAGTAGATGATTGTGGGCTGAAATGGTGATGATAATGAAGATTGTGACAGATTGTTTGCACATTTATTGGATAATTTAGGCTAATATGTCCATGATAATACATCTTATGTCGTCCTGAATGAAATTACTTCTTCTTCTTCTTCTTCAACCTATGGATGTCCACTGCTGGACAAACGCCTCCCCTAGGCTTTCCACGCTGACCGGTACCGTGCTGCCCGCATCCATCGGCTGCCCGCGATCTTCACTAGGTCATCGGTCCATCTAGTTGGCGGCCTCCCTACGCTGCGTCTTCCAGTACGTGGCCGCCACTCTTTGACCAGTGTGTGTTGCGAGTGATGACGTACGGAACTGAAATGTGGTCGCTCACAATGGGCCTCATACGAAGGCTCAGAGTCACACAAAGGGCAATGGAAAGAGCTATGCTCGGAGTTTCTCTGCGTGATTGAATCAGAAATGAGGAAATCCGCAGAAGAACCAAAGTCACCGACATAGCTCTGCGAGTCGCTAAACTGAAGTGGCAGTGGGCAGGGCACATTGCTCGTAGAACCGATGGCCGATTGGGCAGTAAGGTTCTGGAGTGGCGGCCACGTACTGGAATGAAATTACTGGTTGAAGGCAATAGAATCGCCGCCTGTTATGCTGGCTATAAAGTAATGCATTATTACCTAAATATTTAAGAAGATACAAGAAATATAGGTGTTATATTCTGTCAGGGCCAGGGGTAGTTGGATAGAGATACCTAGTATCCTGGCGCATAGGCAAAAGCAAACGAAGAAACCCGAGTGGGTTTTAGTCATTAAAAGTCACATACCCTTCTACTCTCCAGAGAGCGTGAGAGGTTTGATGATTTTCTATCCAAAAATAAAAGGCTACAAATAAATTAAGACATCTAATGCCATCAATAAACAGCAGAATTTTAAGACCACCTAACTCCACGAAATACTTCGGAATACCCCAATTATTCCTAAAACACCAAACTTTAATAAGGCAAGTAAATTGAGTGTTGCCCAATACCTTGGAACTTCCAACTTTTTAACAAAATACTCTTTGTTTCCTGTCACTTTTAAATGCGATCCCTGTGAAGAGGACATTTTGGAGTTTTTTTTTTATTACTTTCGGTTTTAATTTGAGAGGTACGAATACTGTACCTCGGGCGTATGTTGACCACGTTGAATACCTTTTATGTTTAATTCAAGGGGTGGATATATTTTTATTGATACAAGGAAAACAAAATAAAACCATACCATTGCCCCGCTGCCGGGCAAAAGCGCAGCTGGTATTATTTTGTTTACTCTTTTCATTACTGAAATGGCATGAACGTTGATAACCACGTAGGATGGCAATATAATACGGAAGAGCAGGGTTCAAAACTGAAAGGAAGCGATTTGTCGTGTTCCGGCATGATATCTGGTGAAGCCGTACGGAGGACGAGTGTGAGCAGTTGTGTTGCGACATGTGCCGGGTACGATGCGCCTAATGTTGTTGTGTTGGGAGTTTGGTCGTGGAGGGTCTTCAGTGATCTGAAGACATCTCCCTTGATTGATATCTCCCTTTGGCGCAGCATCGTTGGTCGTGTTGTTGGGTTTAACATTGCATCACCTCGCTCAACTGCCGTCTTCCTTCCTATTTGCTCAGTTTTTCTGAGTGAATAGGCTCTTAATAAACTAGCTCTCTTTACCATCAATGATCGCATCACTGCTTACCATCAGGCGGGATTGCGGTCAAGCGCTAGTTTATAATTATTTATCTCAAAAATAATAACATGTAAGACAAATACCAGGGTAATTACGTAATAAACAATCACTAAGAATAGGCTTTATTTTGACAGTTCTACGACATTTATTACGTTACTTGCGTTGTTTAGTAGGCATATTTTAGAATATATAGAACAATGGATTAGCAATGTGCTTCAAAGTTATGTAAATTGTGTTACGCAACGAGTGCTGGTTAGTGAAGAAGATGAAGAATCAGAAAAGCTGCATTCCTGTTTCAACTTCTCAAAAACCATAATGCGCGTCAATAACCTAACCCTGTCAATGCTGTCGCACAGAGGTGTAATAATTATCAGTTTTAACAAAGTGAAAACCCTTAATTCAGTTTTCTCACTCTTAACACAGCCATCATTAACTCGTAACCCTGTTTAAGTATACTCACTAAAACACGTTCAATTTGCGTCGGTACCGCAGAAAGATGTTCCCTTAGATAAACTCGACGAATTCAATTTTGCCGGGTAAACAGTTTAAAAGCGTTCCGAGTAACGAGTATCGAATGGTAATGGAATGAATTGGACCTAATGTTCACAGCAACGCTGTTGAAATTAAAAGGGCGTATGTTTGGTTTCGGGACATTGAATTACCACTTTAATGTTAGTAGTAATTAAAGTCAATATTGCGTATTGCAGTTGACGTTTTATAGTATAGTAATTTCGATGTTTTTTATAAGCTCCTGCCAATTTTATTTTATGATGTTATTCAAAGATTATCACGATTATTTAAATTGTGATTTTCTTTAATTATCGGGCCTTGGTCAGTCGTAAACTGTTTTTGAATAATCTTTTTCGTAATTCTACTATATTTTATATATTATAGTTATGTAAATTTTATCTGACACTCAGCTCCATCAACTGATTACTCCAAACTTGTGCAAAGCCACACCAAAAATGCCGAAAATTCAAACACACCTTAGACTATAATTCCAGAAAGGGTAGAATATAATATAATAAAACGAGAATGTCCTTTAGGAGATATGACCTTTCAACTTCGCACAAGCGCAGTGGTAAATGGAATGTGTTAGGCGGATCGTTCTCTCAAACATGCAAACGATCCGTAACAAGTACTTACGAGTCGTAAATGATCGCATATGATCGTACGTATCCTCTGCGACGGAGATAATAGCATAATGACAGATAGACGACTATGATGTCACCAATGTGCCTCTCGTTTATGTAAGGTTTAACGAGTTTGCTGCAAATATTTTCGAGAATGTTTACAGATGAGAACTTACTGACTAATTACACAGCATTTATCATAAAGGTGTGGTCAAAAACGTGTAGTGCAGACCATCATGTTGATCAATTTTCTCCATGGGACCGATGGTCGCAGTTTGATTGTCATATTGACCACATCATTCTTAAATTATTATTCTCTTATTTTTTAATCTTAAAACGGTTTATAGGCTTATCATAATTCCAGGATAGTAATTCTTGTTTTAAATATGAGAACTATATACTGAAATAGAAGATCTAAACACGCGGTAGCGTGTCAGCCAAGTTCAACTTGGCGAGCAGCACCGTGTGTATGTGTTACACAAACCATTTGGAGCCACTTTCGATCCCTTCCTAATGAAAATCTATTTAACTTTAACGCACAAAATTTGGTTTTCATATTTTGGGATCCCCTGGATAAACTTGTTCTATAAAATTCATAGATATAGCTCAAACGGACTGGGTGACTTTGGTCCTCTGTCGGGTCACCTCATTTCTGATGCGGTCCTTGAGAGAGACGCCCAACATAGCTCGCTCCACAGCTCGCTGAGCGGCTTTAAACTTATGGACTAGTCTGACCGTTAGTGTCCACGTCTCGGCGCCGTAAGTCATGACGGTTGATGATTTGATGATTTTGATGATTTGTTCCAGCTCTTGCTGCGTTTCTATCATGATAACAATATCGTCCGCAAATCGCAAGTATGAGAGGTACTCGCCCTTGATGTTAATACCACGACCCTGCCAATCCAGCGTCTTAAACATAAATCCTCGAGGGCATTGGAGAATAATTTGGGGGAAATGATGTCCCCTTGTTTCACTCCTCACTTAATAGCACACTTGTACTATTGTATAACAGTACTTGTACTATTGTATAACACTTGTATTATTGTATTATCAGAAATCTTATACGTCCCTGTGATGGCTGGTCACCCTCCCGGAAACACATAAGATGGCCTGAGTCTAATGTGACTGTATCCTCGCCCTCTCTTCGGATTTCGGACAATCCCACGATATATATATATCTTATGTACTTCAGTTCTACCTCTAACTGCTCGAGGTGGGCATCGAGTCGCAGCGTGCGTCCGTTAAACGTTGCCAGGGTTAGTTGGTCTTGGGTTTGGCGGCCTGCCGTAACCCGGGGATTCTTAGCACCCCTGTGTTGACGTTACCATGGCCGCCCCCTTGGGCAGGTATATCAAAGCCGCCGGGATTTTTTTGTGCCTAACATGAAAAGTAATAGCCTACTACTACCACGCTGGCCAGACAGGTTGGTAGAGGGTTTTTGTTTCGAGTTTTCCTTCTCTTGCACAGGTGTTAGGTGTATAAGTGCCTTTTAGTCGCCTCCTACGACATCCCGGGCAAGTATTGGAGTAGTGACAAAATTTATTCTAAGGCCGTCACCACACGGCATGGCAATTCTGAAAGACACTGCTTGATGCCGAGTTCTTGAAGTATACAAACGTTCGTTCTAAACTCGGCCCATGATACCGCAAGCATTCTTCTTTAACACCATATTTCTAGAGCGTCTATCTTTTCCGTTGCCAGTTCTCGAAGCGTCCACGTTTCTGCTGCGTAGAGAAATATGAGAAATATTAGTGCTCGAACGAGTCTGATCCTTTTTTTTGGTTTGGGATATCTTCAAATGACTTACCCGCTTTGGGCGGAGCGGAAGGGCGTGTCAGACTTTTACTGACTTTTTTTCACTTGCCTGTGCGACGACCAGAGTCACGGTTTCTTTTTTAACCAACCCGCAACCCTGACGCAGAAGACATCGGTCTTCGTGGACACCGTCACGATGTGCTGACATCTCTTTGAGACGCGCCGTCGACTCGGGCCTGGTTCTTAGCAGGCGGCGAGCTGCCCACTACTCACCGCCCGCAGGCCCACGTCTACGGTACCAGCATCACTGCTTCGCAGAAGGAAGTAACAGCTTGCCATGCACTCTCGCTCCGGACCATGGCCTGGACCAGCTGTGGCCCGAGGTGGGGTTGTAACGAGTCTGCCCTTAGTAGCTTTAGTTATGTCGCGATTCCTCCTTATTTTCTTTCTAGTAAATATGGAGGTCATGGTCTTAAACAGGACTTTTTAGTTTATTTATTTTTTTTATTTTTTTCGTTTTAAATGTTGCTTTTTACTGTTTGTGAAATTAAGTGGGGGAATATTAAAGTCCCATAAAACTTTGTCTACTTACTATTGATTGTCTTATATACATTTATGGTATTGAATCAAATTACCTACCTAGTTAGAATAGCAATCAAAAGATGGCCTCAAGGAAGAAAGTTGTTTTCGAAAACACAACAACAGGGAATTACGAGCCAATCATATGAACAGGATAACCGTCCAATAAACTTGAGGCGCGCTGTCACCAACATTGGGTTAAAGATTGGTGTAATAAGGTAAACCTTCAGGATAACAGTTTTAATCAACAAAATAGAAGAAACATGTTTTAATAAATTTTGATATGACATAAGAGATGTTAGTGATATTAAAATAGAACGTTGCCTTTATAATAACATCACTAAAGAGATTGGTTCGTAGTTTAAATTATGATTGATACTATCAGCTCCCTGTACGGTTACGTACAGGCATTTTTTGCTACGTCGCGACCTACTTTGCGATTCGTATTGCTTATGTTAATATTAATAATTTTTTAGTTGACCAATAGCTGGCGTAGCGCGGATTAGCATCCAAACTACTTTTGTGTACTTTTACGAATAAACAAGTAATAAACATGAAATCTGTGGTTTTCTTCAAGTCATCTTTAAGTATTTCTGAGCCATCTTATACCACTTTTTGTGTTTTTTAATCCGAAATAACATTTTTGAATTTGAATTTAACCTGATCTACCTCTACAGCGATGTTCCGTCTTAGGCGCCCAATGAGGGACGCATACGACGAGTGGTATTATTGTTCAATTAATAATCATCTACGCATAACGATACCGTTTTCGCTCTTTAAATCGCAAAGAATTCTTTCCAAGTTTAAATCAAGTTTAAAAGAGCATGCTAATACATCATATACCTACTAACAAAAATATTCCATTTGAAGAAAACTTACAAAGTCTGGAAGTAGTTACATAAGAACTTTAGAGCCTCGACGCATTAAGATTTAAAAATAAACGAAGGTATTTCACTAAAAATTAAAATATGACTAAACGATTTCAAAAGAGGTTCTAGTTGAAATATATGAAGTCTATACATTCGTTAGTAGTCATGGTGGTCTAGTGGTTAAAACACCAACCTATCAAGTATCAATGTATGTATTTTTTCTAAGTTATATGTACTTTCTAAGTATATGTTGAACACCATTGACTGATTTAAAGGTGAAGGAAAACATCTTGAGGAAACCTGGACTTTAAGTCTAAAATCGCCAATCCGCATTGAGCAAGCGTGGTGATTACGCTCAATCCTTCTCTGTATGAGAGGAGACCCAGCACTGGGACGATAAAATGTTGATGATGATATATTCATACACGAAATATTTTAAGATAAACATGGGGGGCTTATCGCTAAATAATAACAGCCGCACAGGTCGATCGATCAGGTTAAGCTGCACTTGCCAGGTTGGTCTGTTGATGGGTGACCAAAATTACATACCAAGATTCAACAGCTTAACGTGCTTTCCGAGGCACGAAGGGTCGTGCTGTAAGCCGTTGGTTCCGATGATCGTGGGTAGATCTTTGACAGTCGTTACGGGGCGTCGAAAGTCTAACAGCCTTACCAAAAGGTATCGTATTACCCAATAACTGGGTTGTGGAGGTCTAATAGGCAGTCGCTATAATACTGGTCATCAGCTGACTCCAGTTAGACTGGAAGTTGACCCCAACGTAGTTGAGAAAAGGCTAGGCGGATGATGATGATCTATACGTTATTCATCATCATCATCATCATCAATATTTCAGCCAAAAGATGTCCACTGCCGGATAAAGGCCTACGCCAAGCACCTCCACTTCGATCGATTCTGTTAAAGATTGACAATTATGCAATCAAATTTACCCGAAAATTATATTAAGTCTTTATTTTTTGGCACACAAAGGTCCTTACTGGCATTTTGAATTTAATAACTTTCATATTAAAGGTCATTACATTACTGGCATACTAACATAATATGGATGGCATGGGGAGTGCTATAATCGCGGTATGGTGGACAGAGCTCCGGCGGGATGTCATGGCGACATGGAGAGAGCGATTGTCGCAACCCAGTGCTGGGCACGCCACAATTTCGGCGGTAAGTCCCCTCTTTGAGGAGTGGCTAAGTGGCGCCACGGCGCCCTCACTGTTCCGCCTGACGCAGCTCGATGAGGAGCTGCGTCACGGTTGTTTCGGGAGGTTCCTGTTCCGGATAAAGCGGGAGGAAACGCCAGGGTGTCACCTTTGTGTGGATCGCTCTGAGGACACGGTGGAGGACTGCTCGGCTTGGGTAGAGTACCGCCGTGTCCTCGTGGTGGCAATCGGCGGGGATCTTTCGCGTCCGACCCTGGTCAGGCCATGGTCCGAAGTGAGAGTGCATGGCAGGCCGTCACCTCCTTCTGCGAAGCAGTGATGCTGGCAAAGGAGGAGGCGGAACGCGTGAGGAAGCAGGAATCCCAGCGCCCTCACGCCACCAGCCGCCACAGGACACCCCCTGGTCGAGAGACAACATCGAGCTCCCGGCTACCGTAGGCGCGGGTCTGCGGGCAATGAGCAGTGGGCAGCTCGCCGCCCGGTAAGAACCAGGCCTGACTCGATGACGCGTTGTGTTTCATGCGCGCCTCAAAGAGATGTCAGCACGAGCGTTGACGGGGTCCACGAAGACCGATGCCTCCTGGGTCAGGGTAGCGGGTTGGATAAGAAACCGTGGCCCTAGCCGTCGCATAGGCAAGTGAAGAAATACGGGTGGGTTTTAGTTAGTAAAATTCAAAAGTCATTTGATGATTTCCAATCCCAAAAAAGGGGGGAGTGCTATAGGAACTCTGTTCGATTGACCCATCTTAACTCACTCATTCATCACACATCCACATAATAAACGGTACACCACAAAAGTTCAAAATTCTAAATAATACACACATAAATATGTTGATACATATTTTTTAGTAAAATTTGTTTGAAAGAACAACTTATTTTTGTCACATCAAAAATCAATACCGACCGATTCTATGTATGAATCTACCTAATCTTGTAAGACGAAGGAGACTAGTCTCCACGACACAGAGAATCCTAGTGTGGAGGCTAGTGCTATTATGTTTTTCTGAACAATAAAGATTTTTTTATTATTATTTTATTTTTATTTATACTACAGGCCAATACTGGAATAATACAGATCGCTCCAGGTACATATATTAAATGTCGCTCCTCCAATATTAAGGTCACCACTGGCATATTAAAGGTCACTACTGACGTATATTATAAACTGTCGCTACTATTATATTAATTCGTTTCTGGCAAATCAAACGTTGCTACTGGAACATTAAAGTCACTTTTTTTTCTTTTTCCAAAACTTGTAAATATCCTAAAGTAGGGTAGGAAGTGACATATCTTGTAGATTCCGAATCTCAGCGTTGTTTGTATATAGATAGGAAGCTGTACCTATACTGTGCTATATTACTTTTCCCTGCCAAACTCAATACTTTTAATTAAACATTGCTTATATTTCACATTATTTTTTAGTTTTCTACACTAAGATGTCGCTAAGTCACCGAAACTTAGGCTTAGATTTGAAGACTATGTCTGTGAACTGAATTATGAGTCCTGATGTAGTAGAATATGATCAGAACAGCGCCTCATAGTAATGGAATGCATATTATGACCTGCGGGGATGAGTATAAATAATAAATATGAGTTTATGTGCATATGTATATAACATTACAGTGCATTGGGCGATATCCGGCCATATTGGCACACTACCTATGTCAAGGTCTTACTGGACAATGATTTCTTCCATAGTATGTGACAAAGTCTCTATCTCTCCGTATTCATTCGTGGTTTTTCTCTTTCATCTGATACTCAAAATATTTTATCAAAATGTTATTATTACCTATAGCAACATCTTCTTCTCAGCTTATAGAGGTCCACTGCTAGAAAAGGGCTCCCCCAAGGCTTTCATTCCCTTTGGTTTGCCATAATCCCCAAGGTTGGCGGGCGGTTTGGGGGTCGCAGTAATTTGATATTCCATAGGAGAAGCTCTGCTGCCCGCTTCTCTTGTGAGGATTCCCTAAGTCGCCTCTTACGACACCCACTGGAGGATAACGGAATCCGTGTGGTAACTGAAGCACGGTACCACACGGATATAGCAACATAGGTACATTCAAACTTCCATAAAGAGGTACTTTTCCAGTTACCAAGCATAATAACGTATATACATTAATTTACCAAAAGATAACATCAATTAGAATCATAACCCCTCATGCTTGGTGGATAAGCATGTAATCCACCGGAAACGTCCTAAATCTACACAAAATGTGGGAACGAAATAATATCTCATCATATGAAATGTTTGAATGGCAGACTTGGTATTTAATATCCATACAGTATTCGCTTTGGATTCGTTCTGCCTGAAAGCAGGGATCAAATTAATGTGAAATAGCAAACAACGGGTTTGATACAGTAAGCAGCTTACGAATGGATGCGATTTAGGTACAAACTTGTAACTCAGTATCATCATCATCATCAACCTTTTTTATCGTCCCACTGTTAGGCACAGGTCTCCTTTCATACAGAGAAGGTTTGAGTGTAATCAGCACGATTTCAGACTTAAAATCTTGGTTTCCTCAAAATATTTTCTTTCACCTTTTAATCAGTCATTGGTATCCAAGATATAATTAGAAAGTACATACAACTTAAAAAAGTTACATTGTGGATTCCCTGACCTGGAATCTCAGTATCAACTATAAAAATATTTCACTAACACTGGTGCTGCAAAATGCCACCTGGCAACTTTGGGTTCGGTGGAGAGGCGTACGAAGAGATTAAATGGCGACCCAGATATGGGTTCAAAACAGTCTCCAAAGCCTGGAGCACAGGTGAAGAGTAGCCAGCCTGTCGGTGTTCTATATGATGCTTTTTGGAGAGTGTGCGCGGTAATGCATGACATAATTTCCCCATCTCCATTCCATCATCGGAAGACCTGTCGTACGGCGAGTATTCAGCCTTCCGTTGTTGACACTACTACATCGAGAAACTGGAACAATTTGCCAGGGGCGGTTTTTTTCTTTAAATACAATTTAACTGTCTTCAAGGCTAGAGTGAATAGGCTCTTAATAAAGTTGCGCGCTTTACAACTAACGATTGCATCAATGCTTGCCATCAGACGGGATTGCGGTCAAACAATCCATACTAATATTATAAATGTGAAAGTGTGTTTGTTTGTTTATTTGTCCTTCCTTCACGCCGTAGCTAAGCAATCGATCGACCTGATTTTTGGCATACAGTTAGTTAAAAAGATGTAGAGTAACATAGGCTACTTTTGGTCCTAAAAAAAACATCAAGTTCCCAAGGGAGATTACTGGAATATTTGTATGTGTACACCAAATATATCCTTACTAATATTATATATCGGAAAGTGAGTTTGTTTGTACCACTTTCACGCCGTAACTCCTGAACCAATTGCTTTGAAATTTTGCAGATGTAAAGTTAGAAGTCCGGATTAAATAATAGGGTATTTTTTATCCCGAAAAAATTTGATATTCCCGAGAGAAATCTAAAAAGCGCGATATAACCGAAGTTAACGTGGGCGAAGCCGCGGGCGGAAAGCTAGTAGGTTATAATTGTATATAAAACGAAAACAAATACTTGCAAGCCAATCGAGCCCTTATATGCGACTGATGAAGTAACATTCACATTATTGTTGAAGTATACCTTTTTTAGTGAAGAAATCTTCATAGATACCCTCCGTCTATGAATTACGGAGGATTATGTCGGGCCATTGCCGACTAAAAGCCCTGTTCCTTCCAGTACCATGAGTAGTAGACCCAGGAGACACTTGTACACACGGCTCCGATAGCCACGGAGCCGATATATTTTGATAAGTGTTATTATTTGACGATGTTACGAGCACGCCATCTCTGTGACATCAATGAAGTTATCATTCATGTCGGTCTGTCGATTATACATAAAATAGATAATGAAGAAGATTGAGGTATTAATAAGATCATTTTATTGAGTTGAACATGACGTCACAAAATAGAAAGTGAAGGTTACCCGTTCCGTTATTAGTATAGGTTTGACCCCATAAGTTAAGTTTCTAGTTAAGTATTTTTTATTTTTTGTAAAATTTTGAAAAATTTCGAGAGATGTAAATTGTTTTCTGTTTATTTAAAACGTGGATAACATATGTTGGTTCTCTTGAGATATCATCAAAACTAAAATATCAGTTTTATCAGTAAATAAACTTTTATTAATCTAAATTGGATTAATATATTAACTAATATCATAAGAATTTTAAATAATATTAGGGGTGGATGATTTATAAACGTAACGATGAATTTCACCACTTTGTTAAGCAACTGAATGGCGTGGCGGTGTAACAGTTTGACTTGTGAGTATAAAGAACCAGATTCTTTCTTAAGCTGATAAATTTTATTAAATTTGAAAATTCAATTGTAAGTTTTTAGAAATTTCTAAAAGAAATATAATGTTTGTGGAATAAGTGGCAGTTTAAAAATACCAAGATGCGATGGATATTACCTAGCGGTCACTACGTTTGTTTGTAATTAGAATATCTTAGCAGTTTTATTGATGTCTCAGAGATGGCGCGCACGTAAATATCGTAGGGGGGTGAGATTTCTCTGGAGCTGTATGAACATTTGCCACAAAAAATGTCCATACACGTTTTGTAAACGTCGAGAGGTCGTCCTGTGGTAACAGCTGCGACATACAGGTTGTAAGGTCGTTAGATCCAACCAAGAAGTGGCGATTTATTTTATGTAAATTACTTGGAGACCACTACTCTCAAAACTGAAAGGAAACTTTATGATGAAACCAGCATGAGCTAGAACCAAAAAATCATGTTACATCTAGCAACCGATGGTAGATTAATCCATTCAATGAAAGGAGATCTCAATCTCAGAAGTGGGAGTATTATAGGCTAATTATGCTATTAAACGTCGATCTATGATTTATGGAGGCAAGATGTCTTGAAACAATATTAAAATGATTTATATACTACGGAATGTAGCTAAAGATAATAAAGATGAAGTTTTATAATCAAAAGAAGACGACACAGTTCATGCACCCCCAAATAATAAACACAACTTCAATACTCGTACGGCCTTCCCTGAAGGAAGCGGGTTCCTGTATCTGGTGTCGTCAAATTAACATTGCATTAAACTTTGTTTCTTGAGAAAATTATACAGTCTTCTGAAATATTCATAAAATGGCTTCATAACGCTACTTGGAACAGGGAGGTTAGAGGTAATTATTCGTGGATTATATTACAAATTAAATGGACTTTTGTGTTAGAAAACTTTGGTTAGGCAGGCTCCCCGACCAGCTTTTTTCTAATCCCTGTTTTCCGATATTCTTTATGAAAAAAAGCAAAAGCCCAGTAGCTCCAGTAGCAGCTCGATAAGAAGATCATCCTGTCCTGCAATGGTTTGTAATAAAGAAGTAAGCTTTACGAAATAGGCAATTGTATATTGATGTTCACCATCGTCCACAATGACTTTTCCAAATTAATTCGGGGCGGCCTCCAGTCTAACGATATTCAGCTAATTACCAACTATATAAAACTCAGTAATTTGGTAATACAATGCCCCTTAGTAAGGTTAATCCTTCTCTGTATGAGAGGAGGAGACCTGTGCCCAGCAGTGGGACTGTAAAAAGGTTGATGATGATTGTAAGATTGATTATTGAAATGACTGCCTAGGATCCACAAATGACGTGCCTTGAAAAGCGTGCAGTAGATCCCAGCTGGAACTACTGTACGCTTTCCTAGGCAAACCTCCTTACCGTTTTGGCAGATGCTAAAGATTGTCACCAGTTTATCGGTACGGTTGACGCAGTAGTTAATTAAGCGATTGACTGCTGCGCTGTGTTACGCTCTCGTACGCAACAAATATTTGTATGATCTGCTAGTAGATGTTCCGGGGGTAGCTGTTTGTGTGTGTGAGTTTATATGTTTCTTAAAGCACACCCACGTTACATGAGAAATTACTTGTGTGGGGCAAAGTTCCTTTTAAATAATTAATACATCGAGTTAGAAATAATAATCGTCCGTCGTCCGGCCGTTTCGCCACCGCGCCGCACCTCCGCTTTCCGATGATGTGATCTTGCCACCTGCTACTGCAGACGGAACACAAGTTCTGATAACATTTGGAATCGCATTCACTAGTATACGATTCTAAATCATACCTACTTGGGACCATACAAAGTTGTAATTATTGCTAATATGATCACCTGTTCGTCTACTACTTGTGGTGATCATAACAATTAAAATATTTTAGAAGTCTTTGTTGAACTGATGACGTTATTACTCTATGAAAGGTCAGAAAAGGATAAGTTAACGCCACAAAACCAACTGCAGCCGTTAATCATGCCCAAGATGAACATGTCAAGGCCAATTTCCTTATAAATAAAGACCTTCCGTTTGACCTGAGACCTAAAGGGTTCAGATTTTTGCTGAATGATTTATTTAAGGTCAATGCTGCTGCCCATCTCGTTTATTTGATTAAAGATCAACTGAGTGAAGAAAAGGTAAGGGTGAATGTCCTTTTATACCACCCTATTGGGAAATTTTATCGAGAGCCAGCGATCTCTCTAAGCAGAGTAAGCAATAAGCAGCAAGGGATTTTGTATTTTTTATTTATTTCTTGTATTTTACTTTCATTACAAATTTTAACAGTGTGGAAATAATAAAAAAAAGTATGAAAGAAGAAGTAAAAAGAAAAATGTTTATAGTATTACATATTTTAACTAATAATTAACGAAAATTACGCATGATAAGGATGAAAAATTTGTTATAATGTCACAAAACAACCATTTATTAAAAATGACAAAAACAAACAAAAAACAGATTTAAAAATGACATTACAATGGTTGGATTTGGCTTACGATACCCCATTATATTATTAGGGTACTTACAATAAATAACTATATAATGTAACGTTTTTAACTTCACTTTACAGAATATTATACACATATAGTATTAGATTTTATTGTCATACCACACAACTTCTTTTAAAAAGATGTTCGCTTGGAGACTTTCGGAGGACGATTGACGAATAAGTCGGTCTGTTATCGGTCGTAATTTCCGATCCCGCCGCCATTTCAAAAGTAAAATGGGCGCGTTCTTGTGATTGAATGAATGCAATTTTAGTGTTGCCAATTAATAAAGTAGTAGTAGTATAAAGGGTGTATCTGACATCGACGCACAAACGAGTACCATGGATCCAGTACATGATTTTGAACCCCCCAGTGGTGGAATTATTCGTCGGTTTTTTCATGATTAAAAAAAAAAATATGTAGTTTTTTCACTTAAGACCGTTCATAATTGCTATAATTTTATAAGCCAATAAGATTTTAAAGTAAACATTAATTAATTCGCTAATTACACAAAAAAACGCAATGAAAACAAAACTCTAAAAACTATCTTATCAGCTGATTTAATAGAGTTCACATCAGGGATCAACGTCATACCTACAAACCCGCACGGCGGCACGCTTGCAACGTTCAAAGGCCGAGCCGACACTTTTTTTAAACATTGTTATTTCTGTAACCGTTCATTAACGACATAAATGACTGTCATAATTTTATTAGCGGTATGTGGTCCAGCCTTTTCACGAAGTTTGAATTATGTTTTCAGATACAGCCTGTATACGATAAGCTGTAGCAAAAAAAAAAATCTTTTTAAATTTCTTTTTATTCACCTATGTCATAAATGTTTCAAGTGTTTGCGAGATCCTAAGCGTAAAGCTGCGTATAAGATTTTCAATAGCAGTGCCATCAAGTTTATGGTTGAAATCTAGTTTTCCAAATCTAATATCTATGGTGTAGGTATATAATACATATATAATCAGCCTATAATGTTCACACTCCTGGGACACAGGCCTCCTCTTGGTGCGAGGTGGAGGGCCATAATCTACCACGCGGGCCCAGTTTGGGTTGGTAGATGTTACATGTCTTCGAAGTTTTTTTTTTTTTGCTTCTTGAATATGGTTTCCTCATGATATTTTCTTTCAACGTTATGAGAGCAGTGTGATGAAATAATTTACACAAAGTAATGCGCCTGGCGAGGTTCGGACCTATGACCTACATCTTGTAAGTCGCGGCCTATACCATAAGGGCACCACTGCTCTGGCGAACACATGGTGTAGTTGCACTAATAAAATTAAAAAATGAATATTGCTGATTAAACACTCAACCGTACCTTTCATGCTACAAATATTAAAGGTAAAAGTATTGTTACGGGGTAGGGGTATTAAAATGCCGGTTAAGGGTTTCGAAGTTTATCGGCAACGAAGGTAAAGTCAGGCAGTAGGTAATGTCAAGTAGAACGTAGCTGATGTCGCATCAAAGTCTTCCTTTACGTCCACCTTCCTTCAAGTCCGTGTCGTACACATACAATAATACTAAAGATGTTACTTCACGTAGTACTCAAAGTTCTCGTTACAGTTGTCGCAGTAGGTATTCTCAAAGATCGCTTCTTAACTGTCGCTTGTTTTCGTATTGCTAGTCGAATGCAGACTGCATCTGCTCTGGCATCATGGCGCTAGGGTTAGCTGCATGATCATTTTAGATTCGTCAAGACGTAATAATAATAGCGCATAACTTCGAGTACATTCAGTAGGTACCTACGGTAATACACCGGAGACGAATTTCTGGAAATTTCTATGTCGACACTTTGTTGACAAAATTGTTTGAACCTGTACCATTCGATAGGCCACCACCATTTTATATTTATATTGTACCTATGTAATACCTAGGATTCGAGATATATTGCTTAAAAGTTATGTACTGCAACTCAGGCAATATTGAACCTTATGCCCTCGACGTAAGGTGCATTCGTAACAATATTCTATTTAGGGCCTAACTAAATTAGCTTACGAAACTCTGCATACGTTATGTGTACAGATATCGAAAATTGAAAATGCACAAAATAAATGAATTACATGTTTTTTTGTGGGATTATCGACTATTGTTAGTGTATTTATCAGTCCAATTATTAGTACATTTGTTTTTTTTTTTTTGTTAACTTCATAAATATGTATGTAGCCTGGTATCGATATCTAAAAACGATTATACACGTTCTGTTAATTCATATTTCAAGTAGCAACACTACTAAGGCTTTGTTGACTCCCAAGAAAATAAAAAAAAATAACAAACAGTAAATTAAAAAATAAGAATGTTAGAAAATTATTTACATACATTTTCATCCTGAATGATGATTTTTTATTTTATCCCGTTTCAGTGTAGGTATAACATAATATCACATACCCCACAATTTTCAAAGTAATTATAGTTCTCTCATAGATAGATACCTACAGTGCAAAGCACAGCACGATTTCCGCGCAACAGCAAACATGTTGTTCTACAGATGTTTGCTTCAAGGCTGCATGTTTGCACTCATGATTTGTGTATGTGTTCTACGATACAGAATCCCAGTGTCGTACCATAAATGTGAGATATTTATTTATTTACCTATGTCATAAATGTTTCAAGTGTTTGTGAATATCTAAGCATAAAGTTGCGCATAACATTTTTAGTAGCAGTGCCATCAAGTTTATGGTTGAAATCTAATTTTAGAGTTGTCGTGTATTTTGTAAAAGTTGTCATGTTTTCATGGATAACCAGGTAAAAAAAAATATATTACTCTTGTTATACTAGCCATCCTATAAAACAATATACTCGTTATCTTGATGACACCTATTAATATATTTTTCAATGAAATTTTTGATAACATTCAAACCAAATCATTTATTTCAAATAAACCAGTTACGGGCACTTTTGAATTGTCAGAAGGTCGGTCAGTCAGTAAGGTGAAGCTAGTCGCCCATTCCAAAGAGTAGGTACCTGTGGAGAAGAACTTGCAAGAAACTCCATGGACATTCTTTTAAATTATCAAGCTATTCATACAAATATTTGTTGACATCATTCATTTTGAAATCAATCGTGTGAGAACGATGCAGAAACATATTGTACGCTAAGAGCGTCCATTATAGAAAACACACAAGAAAAAAACACAACAACAAAAAAGACTAACCCAACAAATAGATGCTTTACAGCAAGTACATTGTGCTCACACGTGTGCCACGCAATTATACAATACTAAGACAATGATAAATCACTTTTGTAAAAAGAAGGATAATTTTATAAATGAGCAAATAGACAAACCACTAAAACTGAATTATTCTGAATCCCTTTAGCCGCAAAACCCAATTCTTTAAACTAATCAATCTTACGAACTTGCAAGCTTTCCGAAACTTATAGTCGTTACTGAGAAACTTTCAGAATTTGTGGTTTTAGTTTTGGTCGACACGAAAATGCACAAAATGTAAACTAATGGAAAAAATTATTTCTTCTCCTTACGCTCATTTTTTTCATGTTAATTTAATTACCAGTATTTCTACTCATTTACTTGTAAAAAGGATCGTTCTTCCTGCTAGAAAATAAAAAGAACAGTTCCATTGGTAATGTCGTCGAATACTCCACTGTCTGAATATTCTCAATGCTTTTCTCTGTCGAATACTTTGTCACCTCCATGGGCATCCTGAGAATTGAACCTTGAAGGTGCAAATTTTATACTAACAGAATAGTTTCGATGTTTGCATTACTACTAAGTTCTTTAATGTTATAAAATTGTGTTTGACCGCGATCCCGCCTTATGATAAGTAGTGATGCAGATGATAATAAAGCGTACTATGTTATTAAAAGTTAAAATGTATGTTAGTGCATAAAACGCCGCTTTTTTGTGCTCTTGCGTTAAAATTCATACACTTACCACTTCTCCAACGAGTCCATGTTTTTCTTTTATCACCGGATTAGCATTGGAATCCACGTAACATCTTTGGAGTACATCTCTGGCACACACCCAAGGTTTAGCGTGTAAGCATCCAATATGGAAATCTTATTCAAATTTCTAGACTTGATCAAATTATTCCACTTTGTTACAGAAGACTTGAAACGTGGCAGCACACGCAACGGATATTTCCACCTCACCATTATTTAAGATTATACCGAAAATCGCTTCTCGATAATCAGTGGACTGGCTTCATTCAATTGTTAAATGTAATCGAATCGTCCCGACCATGAAACTCTTACACAAAGACAAATGAGTGGTAAATAATGTGAGTGTTGTGAATAATATGAAAAATAAAATAAACATGAATAATATTTAATAAAATGAATGGTGCATCGAACTGGTTCGCAGAGAAGAATCGACAATGATCAAAATGACACCGCTACATTCAGTGTTCATTTGCATAGCAGTGCATTTAATTGGTAAGTGAATATTTTAATATTTTTGGAAAAATTCCAGAGACTTTAATCGGAATGTTATCAGGTAAAATGTTTAATTTTAAATTAATCGGAATAATAATTTTACCTGACAACATTCCAAATCAAATAGTAATTGAATTTTGATACCGAGAGCAGTAATATTGATTCTTAAGAGATATTGTACTACTTTTATTCTTTCAGAAATCTTCATATATTTTTATTAATACGTGCTATCTGATTTATCTTTTTCCTCCTGAAGTTTTATTAAAACTGATTTTTTCTTAGCTTTAAAAGTTACATTCAGACCATAAAAACACGTTTTCTGCAATATATTGTATACGAGAAAAGTTACAATTGTAAAGATAAAGATTCCTTTATTGCGTAACTGTGTACATATTGATGTTATTTAATTATGTAAATACAATGCTTTGGCTCAGCAGTCTATCCAAGTCGGATATGCAATATCCAAGGAATAAAAGATTTATAAACAATACCACAGGTCTTAATTACAATTATAAATTACTGTTTACCAAAATATTCATTTAAATTATAGAACATATTATCAATTAAAAATTTTTTTAACATTGTTTTATATATATTTCCATTTAATTGCTTAATTGCTATTGGCAAATTAATATTATATTTAAATTGTCTACGAACATTTCGTTTGAGTCACAATTAAAATTAAAAAAATGCATATTATTTCTGACAAACAAACATAACTCCAGTATATAAATTCCAGTCAGCGTTAGGAAACCTTTTGTCTTAAACACATCTCTGATCTCTCAACGATTCAGTTGTAATTTTATTACATCTACGTACGTTTTTTGGAAGGCATTCATTAGTTTCAGCTTCTGGAGTCGTCGACACTTCATTAGCTGGCAGATGTTACTTATGTAATAATTTATTATTACGAGGTTTCAAACCTCAATATATATATATAAGTATATAGCTGTTATTTAATAAATAACTATACAAGTCTGAGAAGACATCAGAGCACTGCTTTGTGTAATTCTGAGATAATACTTTGTGATTAGTAATTGTATAGTTTCTTGGTAATCTTCCCAACAATTTTCATTATTTCTTAAATATAACCATATAAGGCGCACCTCCACAGACAATAGCCCACCTTTCATTCTGCACCGCATGGCTCTGTCGCCTAAATATGTACTTAATGATCTTATGACTGCATTAGTGAGCGGAGTTCGCGCAGCTTAATTTTGGGCCAAATATGTTCAAACTTTTCGCTAACGATACGCTAGAAAGAAGTTTATTTCATTTTATTTAAATACAGGATAATATAGGTTCATGCAAATCTCAATTAAAAATTCAAATTTAAATAGAACATTTATTGTTTAGGGTTGCAATATATAGGTATATCTATTTTTTCATTTATTGTATTTTCTAATCCTAAATCGTACACGAGATTTCCCCCAAATTACACCATAAGCATTGAAGAATATAACAAAAAGCAAATAACTCGCAGAATAGACGTTAAAATGATTCTTCACGAAGCACAAATCTTTACATTTTAAATCTAAACGGGAAACGTGTTCAAGTGTTAGGCGAAAATTCCATTACCTCAATGTGTTTTGAAGATTTCCCAACATCTGCGCAAAAAATATACAATCTTTATATATTGTTAACATTCACCACAAGATTTCGGCGGCTCATTATTGTTCAAGAGTATTCGTTTATTCCCTCTTGTTTACTTTCGCTGGATTCTTTTTTTATGAACAACTCCCTCAGGCCAGTCTTAAATTAAGATCCTATCTACTGAAGTATATACACTTTCTTTATTCTTTTCTTCGCGATTTGGTTGATTTAGATTAATAAGGCCATAATTAGTTTTCTTCGGTTTCGAGTTTTTGTTAAGTAGCGTTAGATCTAATTATTTGATAGTTTGTTGATCGTGAACGGTTGGTTTGGTTTGATAAATTGCTGTTGTTAATAGGATTATTATAGGGCCTCGGGATCATTACAGAATAATAGCCCTCCGTGAATTGAGACACCGGTATATATTCTTGGAACCTTTCAAGGAATAGGACCAAAAGATAATAGGCAATTATCATAATAATCCTGAGTAACAATTGCTATAAGTGGTATTGTATGAATTAATATTATACACATATGAGGAACAGGGTATTCAGTTATAGTTACAGTACAGTTTACTTATCCTCCATAGAAATGATTGGATCCTCCGACTAGGTGAGTATCATCAGGATTGAAACTACCCGACCATTGATGTCGGGTCATTTGTTGTGCGGTAAACATCGCTTGCGTGATGTAGGATTTTAGGTGACATCAGTGTGATCTGTGTAGTTCATGTGTTGCGATAGAAGCCCTAATTTAAATAAATAAGTATGCATTTATTCCTGAAAAAGATCTGAAATATTGAGAAATATTGAGTTGTGTTCTCAATATAATATTACAAGTAAAAGCATAGCCTAGAATTAGGTACATATTGCAATTGGTAGAGAGAGTAATATAGTAACTATGATTTTACTGCATAAATTGTAAGAACGTTTTTGCTCCCGCCACAATTTACACGCTTCTGGTGGAGACGCCTCTCGTTCCCGCCGGCCTATGAGGGCAAGTCGGAGCTTCTAGAATATTGTAGAAGCTTCTTGTAACAATAATATATAACGCGCGTCCTTCTTTTTGACAAGAGTGGTCTGATATCCGTCAACGTGGCTGCACAATGAAAATGTCTTAAATCTTATTTACCTTTATTTTGTAAGTGTGAATAAGTGACTAAAATCTCCGTAGACAGTGATTAACAGTCTGCTATAGTTCATGTACAGACGACAGCACGTCAAGCTAATATAATAAAATTACCTACACTTATTTCGTTGGCGCCAAAAGAAGTCATTTAAAAAGACTATTGTATTTACGTATTCATATATTATTAGTTACTAAATGATCAGATAATGGATACTTAATAGAAGATTTTTATTGGTTGTGGTGGCTCTTGAAGGTTAGGAAGACAAACTTTACCTGAGGCACAGCACATACCACAGTCAGTCTACAGTCACACTCGACTCTCTTTTGCGCAACTGAGAGGTCCTTATATTTTGTTTATGAAGACATTGGGAACGCTCCCGCCTCAACTTTCGTGCCCGTAACTCAGAGATTCTCAAATTTTGTTGGGCGTTGCGAACCTTCAACACTCGACACTCGTGTGCGTACCTGAGAGTTTCTCAGATTTTGTTCAGCAAGGCATTGTGAACGTTCAGGTGAAGATTCTCCCAAAAGACGTATTCTTGCTGCTCGTTCTTGAGAACAATATTTAGAAAGAACCTGAGAAGAACTGTTGATTAGCTCTGAGAAGAACTGTTGCTTACCCCTGAAAATCGAAATAAAAAAAAAAAGTCCGGGAGCCAACTTCGCGTCTGAGCTGCGCGGGCGCCATTTTTTTTTTGGGATAGGAAATCATCAAATGACTTACCTTACTGACGCTCACGTCGCAACGGACCGTGCGGCAGAAATCGTAATATTTTAATTTCACCAAAACTTTAAAACCAAACGTCCAATTTCAATCATTCAAGGACCAAATATTATCTACATAAACTATACTTAGTGACGAAATAATTTATTTTGATAAGGATTATAGCCTGTACAAACGAGGGATTTTTTCCGTGGACTATTTTGTCCGCTAAAATAGATCGCTTACAACTGTATCGAGTAACGCAAACGAGGGATTAAAAGTACCGCTTACAAAAAGTCCCCCGAATAACCGAGGATATGCAGAGAGCGGACTGGACAAAAGTACGGGGGAGTCCCCGAATAAAATAGAACTCATGTGACTCGGCGAAACAACGCACATGGCGGACTTTAGTCCCCGTTGTGTGCTCTCACTTCTCTACATTTCTGAGCAACAAATGACCGCACACCGTGTGCCTTGAGTTTGCGGTAAATCCGCGGTGGATATTTTATTCGCGGAGCGTACTTTTTTCTCCGCCACGGAGAAAACTCCGTCGTCTGCGCAGGCCCTTAATAGCATAAATAAAATAAATGCGTTTAAATGTAGTCCAAAAAAGGTTCAAAATTTTTAAATAAAAAAAAAATGGTTGTTGTGCCTCTGGGTATAGTGTGTCGCGGGCTTTTTTGTAGATATTCATAAAATCTACAATTAATTAGAACATTTTATGGTTCTATCTTTTATAGTTTAGGCAGCGTACGCAAGATAAATAACTTTTCTGGTTGATTTTTACACCTTGTGTTCAAAAAAATAAAATATCTTACGGAACCCTATTTTTTCCAAAATAAAATTTAGTCCAACTTACTCGTGGATAATGTAGATTTCGAATGGTGAAAGAATTTTTGAAAATGGTCCAGTAGTTTTTGAGCCTAATCATTACAACCAAACAAACAAAGTTTTCCTGTTTATAATATTAGTGTAGATAAACACCTCCCACAAATAGGTGTTTATATATATATATATATATATATATATATATATATATATATATATATATATATATATATATATATATATATATATATATATATATATATATATATATATATATATATATATATATGATGAAATGACCACGTAAGAGAGATAATGTACATTCAACGATATAATAACTCTTGATGAAAATAGATGAGACAATAATAACTACGCGCTTGGAAGGAGAAAATCTATTAGTACTAATACACACAGTATTATTGAAATAGATCAAACGTGCAGCTAAAGAATCTAAACTAATACAAACGCTGATATCTTTTATGAAGAAGAAAATATTAAGAGCACAAAAGAGAACATTTTCGAACTCAGAAAATCTTCTACAGCAAATATCGGATAACATAACTGCATCCACACTGCATAAGAAATTGTATTTTTCTCTTCCATATAAATTCAACTTATAGAGTTGTTCAATGTTTCTGTTAAGAAACATCCATCATCTTTATCCATGCTTAAACGTGTGAAACATATTTTTTCATTGTGTTTTAGATTTTTTAACAATGGCAATAGAATCACCCTATCATCCCCATCATTATTATCTACTGATACAACATGGATAACAAGTGTGTTTCCACTGGGAACGCCTTTTATTTAAGGATCTTTGTTTTCGTTCTATTTTGTTATAATTATGTAGGTCTATAATAGTACCTTTGCGAAATAGAAGATTGTTCAATCTATATTTATTTCGAGAGAATCCAATTATGGATTGTCCATCATTGCTTAGACAGGTGCGTACCGAAGGACTAATCATGCGGAGCCCAATTCGTCCCTATCCAGTTCATTTACGTTTTATTTCAGACCAAAAATAACACTAGAATTCTACCCACTTTGCCATTTCTTATTTACTACAAAGAGTTTCGTTTGTTTCTTCCATTTCATCAAATAACATCGACATGTTATCTCAATAATGAGACCAAATTAATTCTAGTTTATTCATTTGATCACTACCAACGAAAATTATACTTACTACATTCTTCATTTACTTCATCCTCTTACACAAATAAATGAATCGGAATATACTCGTACGTAGCTATAGCCCCTTTGCGTCAGTCAAATATTATTCATCATTATTTTAAGCAAAACACATCCATTATTGGACATAGGCCAAGTACCGTCATTTCAACCAGTTCTGTACTTTCAACGGATTGCTGCAGACTTTACAAGGTCATCTTTCCACCTTATGAGAAGCCTTCTCGCTAAGTTATCGGGTACATGGTCGTCATTGAAGAACCTTTCGGCCCCATCAAGCATACACATACCATGTCTACTGGCACTTAAGTTTGGAAATTTTTAGGCTCCTTGATTTTCACACTGATTCTGTAGCGGATCTTTATTTCTAATACGGTCACTCAGGAAAACTTCGAGCATAGCCTTCTAATAACGCCTATAATAATGTCTCAGTGCACTAATTCATCACTGAAACTTCTACACCACACTTATTCATAATATTTCAAAAGAGGAATCTTTTTGTTCCTCTTTTTTGGGTCTCAATAAAAGAACTTTATCGTTGAAATAATAAACATATTTGGGACACTGAAATTTTGTGTGATTTTTTTAAGTCCTTTTAACGACATTGGATCATTAACTTATTTACCGTTGTTATATAAGACGATAAAAGTGGCACAGTAGCTACCTATGATACACAGTAAGTAGTTCATAGTTATGTTTATCCAAGCTTTCAACTTAATAAGTCCAACAAAGGAATAGGAATTGTTTATTGTGACATCGTAAACGGAGCGTTTATTTCGTTACATTTATAAAGATATAATTTGGGCCCTATGTTCAGGATACTGGGGAAATAAAAACGTTTTTACGTTTATTTTGTGTGGGTGTTAAATGTTTCGGAGGTTATTAAGGATTTAAAAGCGATTTTTTAATGGAAAAAGAGTGTTTTGTATCGCATTTTTTTGTTATACTACTCCACGTGTCTAGATTGTAGTATACATATAAGGCCAACTTTCATTTCGTATACATGTACCAAATACCAGACAGCCTCCCTCGCGTAGCCGTAGCGAAGGCGGCCGCTGCGGCCAGTGCAGATATTTTTATGCATGAATATGAATATTTGCACTAGGCTGGTTTTGCCTCGGAAAGCACGTTAAGCCGTTGGTCGCTGTTGCCATACGAACATGTCCCGTACGGATTCACCGGACATCTAGCCGGAACGCGACGAATCGCTTGGCGGCAAGACTTTATCTGGTGGGTGGTAGCTTCTACCGGCAGAAGATGACCTTCACAACCCATTTACTGGGTAAGACATATAAGTAAGTAGTTGTAATAAGTAGGTACCTAGTATATAAGTTGTCAGACTTTCAGGGTTCTGACTGTCCGTAAAGACTATTAAAGATCTATAATAAGAGCCAGAACCCACGGTTTAACATACTTTCCGAGGTACGAAAGGGTTTCGCAACGAAAAAATGGTTACCCATCCACGGACCAACCGCGGCAAGCGCAGCTTAACTTGATCTATCGACATGTGAGGCTGTTATTATTTAGCTCCAATTTTATTCAAATACATAAACTTTAGATATTTTTTGTGTGTTATTAATCCCTACTATAGCAGAAGAATAATTATATTATCAAAATGTCTGAACATTGAGATGTTAGTTCCATCATCATCATCATCATCCTCTCAGCGTTAATCCTAGTCGAATTCAAAGTCTTTTCCAGCTTAGGAGTCTGGGGTCCGCTTTACCAGTCTAACTGCTGATTTTGGCGAAACTTCGACATTTTCCGTGAAGCGACTGCCGTCACCTCCACAGCCCGAAGGCATAATATCGAAGCATTGCAGCTAGACCAATTGTTGGACTTGTGAACGCTCCAACAACCCGTAACGACTGCCACTAGATGTTCGTATGGCAACCGGGACCAACGGCTTAACATGCTTTCCGAGGCGCGACCAGACCAGTACAAATATTCATATTCATGCATACAAATATTAGTACTGCGCGGGGATCAAACCCGCGCCTCCTTGCGCCTCCACGGAGCCTGTCACACCGCATGTTAGTGCTATATCTAAGTTAAATGTTAATTCTACTTAACATTATTAATCTTGAAATATAACTTTGTTAAACGATAGTGAAAACCGAACCAAAGTCTATGGTATAGTCTAACTCTAGAAGAACTAAACTTAAATTCATTTCATACTATGCACAGATATATAAATAGATTAATCTCAAACACCTTTCTTCCAACCTTGAAAAATGTTACCCTAATTTATCAGAAGACAGTTCGCAATTTTTCAACCTAAACCAAAAAATATGAATAAGTAAAAGATCTTTTGAAAATTTATGTTAATATTTTCAAGCATTTTATTTTTGCATATCTACTCGTAGAAAATAAAGCACTCGATCTTGATGGTCTCGACTCCAAGCTATAAATCCTTGCTGTAGCTCAGAAAAGGTACAGACGTAATCTACCTGTTAAATGTGATATAATATAGACTACATAGATTTCTTTTTCTGCGCGGGTCAGAAAATTACGCATAATTCGTACAGACAAAGAGATATAAACGTTTGGTCCTCTAGTAAGTACGATAATTAAAAAATTATAGTATTCTTAAGTTATGTTATCTAGGAATTCAGAGAGAATTTTAGGTAGTTGCTGTTAGTAAAGAGCTTAGTGCGTAGAAACTACTTTTAGTATGATTTTAGTGAATGAAGTTTTCGGGTAATACCTAAATAAAATTTTCATTCTCGTAAATAAAGCTCAAGTTAAAATTTCAGCTCTCAAATATCATAAGATCACGAACAGTCAACACACAGCCCTACCCGATGCAGTAAAACATTTTGAACAACAACATTTTAAAGCGACGACGATTCACTGATGTTTGTAATAAGCGGTGAAAAAATTTGTATGCCCATTGCTTGCACCATAGAGTGTTTTTTTGTTTCAATTAATAATTTGAATTGGTGTACTATTTTTTTTATAATTATATTTTAGTGCTTGACTGCTTTCCCGCCTAATGGTAAAGCGCGCTAGTTTATTAAGAGCCTATTCACTTAAAAAACAGAGTGAATAGGAATGAAGACGGCTGTGGAGCGAGGTGATGCTATGTTAAACCAAAAGAGAGATTGATCTGGAGACCCTGCATGACTAAACTCCCGACACAATAACATTTAGCGCATCATATCGCAACACAACTGCTCAGATCCGGCTTCGTACGGCTTCACCGGACATCATACCGGAACACGGCGAATCGCTTGGCGGCAAGACGTTTTCTGGGTGGATGGTAACTTTTGCTGGCAGCCAAGGTTATATATAGCCTCCCACCAGTTTTTATCTGCTACAGTCATCGATTACTTATACACTAGATACACAGTCTCGAACAAAACTGTTATCAAAAATGGCGACAAGTATTAAGCAGACTAAAGTAGTCAAAATAAATATACTTTAATTTAAAATCAACCTTAAGTGCAGTGTATAAAGTCCTTATCACAAAACAGTACCGAAATCCATTATTTTTTACGACCGAGTCTGACATCAAACCAAATTCAACCTTACACACATGCATTAAAGTCAGAATTATAAAGTAAGTACTAAATGAAAGAAACACCTAATTGCTGCGTTGTGCGCTTGTTCAGTTCAACCATTTTTTACGCTGATTGACTTTTTACGCTTTTACGATAAGTGATCGATGGCTACAATATAGTTTCAAAAAAAAAAATGTATTTTTTTTTAATAATTATTAACTAGTACTTGGCCGCAATCCCGCCTGATGGTAAGCAGTGATGCAATCGTTGATAGTAAAGCGCGCTAGTTTATTTAGCCTATTCACTAAAAAAACTTGGTGAATAGGAAAGGATACGGCAGTTGAGCGAGCTGATGCAATGTTAAACTCAACAACACTGCCAACGATGCTGCGCCACAGGGAGATTAATCTGGAGATCCTCCACGACCAAACTCCGGACAAAACAACATTTGGCGCATCATAACCGGCACACAACGCAACAACTGCTCAGACCCGTTCTCCGTACGGCTTCACCAGACATCATGCAGGAACACGTCGAATCGCTAGACTTTATCTGGTGGGTGGTAACTTCTGCCGGCAGCCGATGTTATGACCTACTACCGAGAAAAGTAAATTCTGATTGTATATTAGCGTGTGCCAGCAAACATAATTATTAAAAGTATTTCAATGTCTTGTATTCGTAATGTTAATTACTTACTATTGTATTATTATTTTTTTTTATTATGATTGCATTAAGAATCAAGTTCTTCCAACTAAATAAGCAGTTGTGTTGCTAGGGAGTTTGTCGCGCCATATCTACTCCTTGAAAGGTAGTAAACACACTTAATAACAAATAAACCATTGGCCACAAATAAAAGACTAAAAAATAAATACAAAATAAACCGACAAATCTCCATTATCCTCTTTGTTTAAGGTTTCCACAAAGGCTTTTGTTAACAATCATTTTGAACAAAAGCTCAAATTTTCTTTTTTTACTTCTTTCAACTTTGCATGTCGATAGACCGACTGACCTCGAGTATTTGAAACATAAATAATGCCGAATATAAGGTAGAACAGTAGTATATTGCAACGACTTATGTAAGTCGTAGCCGTCGTAGGTCCAAACCTAGTAAAGCGTTTACACAAAAAGTAAAACGCCTGGGCGAGTTCGTTCCCGTGACCTACAAGTCGTAAATTGGGGCCGCACCCAATTTGCCATCACCGCTTGCAAATGAAGACAGGATCGTTTTCGAGAAACTTCACATTTTTTACGACGTTAACAACATTGTCACCCGTTAATACCATTCTATTTACACATTTATTTGTACTACTTATAAACCAAAAACCCTTACCTTTAAACAGATATAACCAAACCAGGGTAACATAATAACAGTTACATCAAAAGATAATTTTAATTACATCACAGACATAATTATTGTGAAAACCTTTCTCAACCGCCTGGAAAATCTTGTATGGAACAGAACACAAGAACACCCTCACCAAAGCCCCCAAAGAATATAGTATTCTCACAAAAAATTATAAGTACAAAAGGTCAGGTCCATACAACGAGTGAGAATCATACACTGACACTCTTCGCGTACAGTGAGTACAAGCGCACTCGTGACTGGCATTGTCTAAAATCGCGTTCAAAATGAGCACACGTACCTACTATTTCGGCCGAGTCCTCTGAAAAGTGATCTGAAATAAATGCGAGTGCGTCCTTACGTCCTTGATGCGTCCACTTTGACCTTGAGCTGGATTGAAGTAGAACGCAGTTTTAATAGAATTTGAGAATTGTAATGGGTATACTGTATTTTTGCTGGTATTGATATTGGTTATTTTTATACTGGTAGGAATTGTGATGCACCACGATTGTCTTCAAAATACTGAACTGAAATCACGATCGCAACTCCGTCCGAGATATTACACGTTTAAAAAAAAACAAGTTGGGCTGGTGTTTTTAATGATTGGCGTGATCAGACAAACAAACTCTTCAACTTATTACTATGCTGGCTTAAGCCCGCGACATCGTAAATATGTTTTTTTTTTTTGTTGTCCGACCTACTCAGTCAAATCGCATCGTGTAACTGCACTGTTACAAGGTTTTTATTTATTATTCTTTCTGACTTTTTTTTTCAATTTATTCTGATCCTTATAGTCGCAAAGTGAAGTAAAACAGTCCATAACTTTCCTCAAAGATTATGCTATGCATTATCCACTGCTGGACAAAGGTTTTCCACGATGACCGGTCTTGTGCTGCCCGCATACATCGGCTTCCCGCGACCTTCACCAGGTCATCGGTCCACCTTGTTGGGGGCCTCCCTACGCTGCGTCTTCCAGTACGTGGCCGCCACTCTAGAACCTTACTGCCCCATCGGCCATCGGTTATACGAGCAATGTGCCCTGCCCACAGCCACTTAATTTTAGCGACTCGAAGAGCTATGTCGGTGACTTTGGTTCTTCTGCGGATCTCCTTATTCCTGACTTGATCACGCAGAGAAACTACGAGCACAGCTAATCCAAACATAACATAATCCAAACCTTCTGTACTTATCTATTATGTGGTAATATTCCAATAGGAAACGTACCCAGTTTCAACGTAATTAACAGCATTAAATTCACCATCCGTCTAAAAATTAATATAATTACGTATTTATGTCCTTTTGTAAAGGATTCCCTTGTGCGAAGGATATTGTTATTTCTCATCTCAAATTGCCTCCCAGAGGTCCAAAAGGATTTTTGAAAGCAAAATCGCGCGGCTATAAAGAAAGGAAAGTGTTGAATAAATAAAAAAGCTTTCATTTTTATTGCGCACCATTTTTTGGTACAGCTACATTTTTCTTCGGTGCTAAGAAATGACTGGGTAGCGTAAAGTTCTTCTGCTTACCGTTACAGGGTGACTTATTGTACTTATTTGTCTTCTTCAACCCTCAACTCCCTTATTGTAATCCCTCATCAAATGTGCACATATAAAAAAAGCATATTGTAAGATATCCTTTGTGTGTTTCAAATACGTAATCTATACATGTAATAAATCTGTAGAAAAGTCATTTTTGTACATTGAAGAAATTGAACAAAAAAAATAGCGTGTTAACGGATAACTAACAGGATCCATTTCCATAACTTTGATTTTTTTGTCTGTTTATATGTTTGTTTGTGCGCGCATCACGTAAAATCTACGAATTCAATGCAGACAATGTTTATATACTCAACTTAAGGTATGACTTAGTTTTTGTTTCATCGAAATCGGTTCAATCTATCAAAAGATATGATTAATTTGTCGGTCTTCGTGGCGCAGCGGTCAACACGCCTGCCTGCGACGTGGAGGCCCCGGGTTCGATCCCCGGCCAGGTCATGATAGAAAAAGATCTTTTCCTGATTGGCCTGGGTCTTGGGTGTTTATCTATATATTATATGTATCTATTATAAAATATAGTATCGTTGAGTTAGTATCCCATAACACAAGTCTCGAACTTACTTTGGGGCTAGCTCAATCTGTGTGATTTTTCCGTATTTATTTATTATTTATTTATTTAATGAAGTATATATGTATACAGTATGTTAAGAAAACCCTGTCCGACCCGTGAAGGTGTTGTTAGGTATCGATAACTGATTCTACTAATGCATACAAAACCGGGCTAAATTAAAATCTATCTTATCTAAAAGACGTTGTTTTGTTTTCGACAACCACGTGAACGAAGTCGCGGGCACAGCAAGTTTAATATAGGTAATGCTTCCAATTCATATGAAAGCTTAATCGCTACACTGTCTGTAACGAAGTAAGCAAATTGGTGCTTTAATGCTTAGGCATTAAAACACCATTTTGCTTACTGATCCTGAAAGAATGATAAAGATTAAGAGCAAGACGATGTATGCTTTTCTTACCTTCCGTATACATGCCTAAAGCTTTACCGTACAAAATAAATTAAGGCAATAATCGGAACGGGAACTTGGTTCATTTGGCGAAATTTCTTTTCCACATATTAGACAGGAGCTATTATCATAGTACAGTTGATACATTAATAACTTTAGGTGCTCACATAGTCTTCATCATCAACCTTTTTTTATCGTCCCACTGTTGGGCACAGGTCTCCTCTCATACAGAGATGGATTGAGCGTAATCACCACGCTTGCTCAATGCGGGTTGGCGATTTCAGACTTAAAGTCCAGATTCCTCAAGATGTTTTCCTTCACCTTCAGTCATTGCTGTCCAAGATACACTTATAAAGTACATATAACTTATACGTAACATTGGTACTTGCCTGACCTGGAATCGAACTCGCGCACTCATACTTGAGAGGCTGGTGTATTAACGACTAGGCCACCACGACCACATAGTCTTAATATTACTAAACAACAAAAGCTGGGATTCACGCTTCTTCTGGCGGCTTCTGTTCCACGAGGACACGGCGGTGTCCTCGTGGAACATAAGCCGGGCAGATCTCCACCGTATGCTCCACCTTGTCCTCAAGGCGATCCACACAGTGGTGATACCCTGGCGTTTCCTCCCGCCTTATCCGGAACAGGAACCAGGCGGAAGGTGAGGGCGCCATGGCGCCTCTATAGCCACTTCTCAAAGAATTGGGTTGATGGATTAGGTTAGTCTACACTTGTTAATTGTTCATGGATAAATTATTGTCATTGAATATACGTTCTCTTTATGAAGTCAACACATCTACTATTCGTTTGGTATTGTAAATGTCCTAGGCAGCTCCATTCTTGACTGAGAATAGAACGTGAACGTTCTTAAATTTTGAGAATTGTTCTTTACTTGTTTACCATCTCTCTGGTCGGTCTGTTTATCTATACTCTATACTAATATATAAACCTGAAGAGTTTGTTTGAACACTATAATTTCAGGAACTACTGGTCCAATCTCAAAAATTATTTTTGCGTTGGATAGCCCATTAATCCAGGAAGGGTTTAGGCTATATAACATCACGCTGCGACTAATAGGAGTGGAGCATAACCACCTCCACGCGAACGAAGTCGCTGGCGGCTGCTAGTCATCTTATAAACCGGTTACCTAGGGCGACATGGTGGAAAAATATAACCCTTCATCTAATATCGGTATCACTCGTAACGTCAAGCATATACTTGATTTATTCATGCTCACATTAAGACACCCTCACCCTGACTCACATGCCTGCGTGCGTGTTTAGCTTAAAGGCTTCTGGTAGAACGATTTTCATAAAGTGTTCATAGCTTCAACAGTCCCATCGCGCCTTTCTTTAGGAGCGTTCAATTCATTTTTAGGGTTCCGTAGTTAACTAGGAACCATTATAGTTTCATCAAGTTTGTCTTGTCTGTCTGTCTGCGGATAATTTCAGAGTCCATAGAGAGCTGTGAGAGTATATCAATCAAGCCGACTAAGTGCAAAAATAAAAAGTGGAAAAAATGTTTTATTAGGTCACGTAAAGTGAGTGTTTTTTTTTTCATTTCCACCTAACATGTGATATATTTTTGTGTAGGTATTTAAAAATTAAGGGGTTTACGAAAACATTTTTTTTATTGTTTTCACATTTTCGGAGTAATCGCTCCAAAAGTAGAACTTTATAAAGACCTAGCTTTCCGCCCGCGGCTTCGCCCGCGTGGAATTCGGTTATATCGCGCTTTTTAGATTTCCCTCGGGAATATCAATTTTTTTTCAATAAAACATAGCACTTTCTAAAGATTGTCTGTAACAAATATCATCAAACTCGGTTGAGAAGTTTAAACGGGAAATCGTAACAGACAGACAGACAGACTGACAGACAGACAGAGTTACTTTCACATTAATAATTTTAGTATGGATTCTAGGACAATTATTTTGAATTCGGAATTATTTCGAATTTAATACATACATATATAGATAAAAAATTATCTATATATGTATGTATTATAAAATATAGTATCGTTGAGTTAGTATCCCATAACACAAGTCTCGAACTTACTTTGGGGCTAGCTCAATCTGTGTGATTTTTCCGTATTTATTTATTATTTATTTATTTAATGAAGTATATATGTATACAGTATGTTAAGAAAACCCTGTCCGACCCGTGAAGGTGTTGTTAGGTATCGATAACTGATTCTACTAATGCATACAAAACCGGGCTAAATTAAAATCTATCTTATCTAAAAGACGTTGTTTTGTTTTCGACAACCACGCGAACGAAGTCGCGGGCACAGCAAGTTTAATATAAGTAATGCTTCCAATTCATATGAAAGCTTAATCGCTACACTGTCTGTAACGAAGTAAGTAAATTGGTGCTTTAATGCTTAGGCATTAAAACACCATTTTGCTTACTGATCCTGAAAGAATTAAAAAGATTAAGAGCAAGACGACGTATGCTTTTCTTACCTTCCGTATACATGCCTAAAGCTTTACCGTACAAAATAAATTAAGGCAATAATCGCAACGGGAACTTGGTTCATTTGGCGAAATTTATTTTCCACATATTAGACAGGAGCTATTATCATAGTACAGTTGATACATTAATAACTTTAGGTGCTCACATAGTCTTCATCATAAACCTTTTTTTATCGTCCCACTGTTGGGCACAGGTCTCCTCTCATACAGAGATGGATTGAGCGTAATCACCACGCTTGCTCAATGCGGGTTGGCGATTTCAGACTTAAAGTTCAGATTCCTCAAGATGTTTTCCTTCACCTTCAGTCATTGGTGTCCAAGATACACTTAGAAAGTACATATAATTTATACGTTAAATTGGTACTTGCCTGACCTGGAATCGAACCCGCGTACTCATACTTGAGAGGCTGGTGTTTTAACGACTAGGCCACCACAACCATATAGTCTTAATATTACTAAACAACAAAAGCTGGGATTCACGTTTCTTCTGCCGGCTTCTGCTGGCTTCTGTTTCACGAGGACACGGCGGTGTCCTCGTGGAACATAAGCCGGGTAGATCTCCACCGTATGCTCCACCTTGTCCTCAAGGCGATCCACAAAGTGGTGACACCCTGGCGTTTCCTCCCGCCTTATCCAGAACAGGCGAAGGTGAGAACGCCATGGCGTCTCTATAGCCACTTCTCAAAGAATTGGGTTGATGGATTAGGTTAGTCTAAACTTGCTGAGTGTTCATGGATAAATTATTGTCATTGAACATACGTTCTCTTTATGAAGTCAACACATCTACTATTCGTTTGGTATTGTAAATGTCCTAGGCAGCTCCATTCTTGACTGAGAATAGAACGTGAACGTTCTTAAATTTTGAGAATTGTTCTTCAATTGTTTACCATCTCTCTGGTCGGTCTGTTTATCTATACTCTATACTAATACTAGCTGACCCGGCAAACGTTGTTTTGCCATATAAATAATAAAAAAAATTTAGGGGTGGACTACCCCTAACATTTAGGGGGATAAAAAATAGATGTTGGCCGATTCTCATAGATACCGGATAAGCACAAAAAATTTCATCAAAATCGGTCGAGCCGTTTCGGAGGAGTTTAAGTTCGAACACCGTGACACGAGAATTTTATATATTAGAAGACTAACTGACCCGGCAAACGTTGTTTTGCCATATAAATAATAAAAAAAATAGGGGTGGACTACCCCTAACATTTAGGGGGATGAAAAATAGATGTTGGCCGATTCTCATAGATACCGGATAAGCACAAAAAATTTCATCAAAATTGGTCGAGCCGTTTCGGAGGAGTTTAAGTTCGAACACCGTGACACGAGAATTTTATATATTAGATATAAATCTGAAGAGTTGGTTTGAACGCGAAATTTCAGGAACTACTGGTCCGATCTGAAAAATTATTTTTGCGTTGGATAGCCCATTAATCCAGGAAGGGTTTAGGCTATATAATATCACGCTGCGACTAATAGGAGCGGAGCATAACCAACTCCACTCGAACGAAGTCGCTGGTGGCCGCTTGTCATCTTATAAACCGGTTACCTAGGGCCACATGGAGGCATTACTGGAATAAAAAATATAACCCTTCATCTAACACCGGTATCACTCTTAACGTCAAGCATACACTTGATTCATTCATGCTCACATTAAGACACTCTCATCCTGACTCACATGCCTGCGTGTGTGTTTAGCTTAAAGGCTCCCGTCTACGGTATAACACGCTTCTGGTAGAACGATTTTCATATGTAAATTGTTCATAGCTTTTGTTTTACTTCAACAGTCGCATCGCGCCTTTCTTTAGGAGCGTTCAATTCATTTTTAGTGTTCCGTAGTTAACTAGGAACCATTATAGTTTCATCAAGTTTGTCTTGTCTGTCTGTCTGCGGATAATCTCAGAGTCCATAGAGAGCTGAAATTTTGGTCCCAATATGTATGATGTATATCAATCACGCCGACTAAGTGCAAAAATAAAAAGTGAAAAAAATATTTTATTAGGTCACGTAAAGTGAGAGTGTTTTTTTTTCATTTCCATCTAACATGTGATATATTTTTGTGTAGGTATTTAAAAATTAAGGGGTTTACGAAAACATTTTTTTTATTGTTTTCACATTTTCGGAAGTAATCGCTCCAAAAGTAGAACTTTATAAAGACACTAGCTTTCCGCCCGCGGCTTCGCCCGCGTGGAATTCGGTTATATCGCGCTTTTTAGATTGCCCTCGGGAATATCAATTTTTTTTCAATAAAACGTAGCCTATGTACTTTCTCAGGTTCTAAAGATTGTCTGTGCCAAATTTAATCAAACTCGGTTGAGAAGTTTAAGCGGGAAAGCGTAACAGACAGACAGACAGACAGACAGACTGACAGACAGACAAAGTTACTTTCACATTAATAATATTAGTATGGATTCTAGGACAATTACATTACGTAACATATTTTATTATTCTAATCGCCAACCCGCATTGCGCAAGCATGTTGATTAGGCTCAATCCTTCTCTGTATGAGAGGAGACCTGTGCCCAGCAGTGGTACGATAAAAAGGTTGATGATGATGACTATGATGATAATCTTCCAAATAAAAAAATATATAATTGGTTCACGAAATCCAAAATTACCACCGGAAATCCGACATACATAGCGGGTCTAGTTTGTATAAATTAGTAATTCAGATTCACGTGAGATGGCGTTGTACTTTTGGCAACTTCGCGCTGTTAAGATTTTTACTGAGTTGATAGCGTGGAAACGGCTATGAGCTACAGAATAGTTGGAATCTATAACCTTTTCTTTACTTATCGCCGTCCTTTGTGGCCTATTTTTATAATTGTGTACATAGTATGTCAACTCAATGTAATAAATAACCCATTTTCTGGACTCGTGTGTAATTATAAGTGTGAACACCTATTGTGACGTATAGGAAACTACGGAACCCAACACTGAGCGTATCGCGACACGCTCTTGGCCGTTTTTAATAGTATTATTTCTTTTACCTACAGTGGTTTAGAAGAAATAAAAGATTCTTATTTATTTATTTATTCTTTATTGTACACCAATCAAACATCGAACAAAATACATGGAACATAAAACATACAATGGGCGGCCTTATCGCTAATGCGATTTCTTCCAGGCAACCAAAGAATGGACAGATTCTCCAGAACCACATATGGGACTGTCGTTGGTGCCAAATATCATGGTTACAATTTACTAAAATAGATACACAAATACATACATAAATACATAGATACTTTAATAGTATAAATAGCCATAAAGTGTTTATTTAACAAGATCATTAAAGATTCTTATTTTTATTTATTGGAAGAGTTTTATACAGTTTACAGTATCTTATAAAGATTATTTGGAAACATTCAAAATCATGATTCTTTTTTTTCGTTTGTAACATAGCATTAATTTTTGCTTACCAAATATTGTTACTTCCTTCTTTTATTTCTTGACGCCTTACCCATTTTGGTAGGCTTGTAAGCTAACGGAACAATCAATCAAATTCTGACGTTGTATACAGTCATAACGGTTGTGTAACATTTTATTGTACTTTGTGTTGTGTCATCCTTAAATGATGACGTTATGATACCCCGAAGAGTGAGTCGTGAAATATGGGAAAGAGGTCAAATGGTGGCAAAGTTTATTTTGTTTAAGTAAAATATGTAACGTCACGCATTAAGTGTTGTTGTTAGGAATATTATGCTGTCTAAGTTTAAATGATAAGTCATTCAGCTATTAAAATATTAATGATCGTTGACTGTTGACAATGACTGTTGTTCTGGGTCTGGATGTTTGTGTATGTCTGAACAGTTGTATTGCGATGTGTGCCGAGTTCGATGCACCTAATGTTGTTGTGTTGGGAGTTTGGTCGTGGAGGGTCTTCAGATCAATCTCCCTTTGGCGCAGCGTCGTTGGTCGTGTTGTTGGGTTTAACATTGCATTACCTCGCTCAACTGCAGTCTTTCTTCCTATTCGCTCAGTATTTCTGAGTGACCTATTAACTCTTAATAAACTAGCGCGCTTTACCATCAACGATCGCATCACTGCTTACCATCAGGCGGGATTGCGGTCAAGCGCTAGTTTATAATAATTAAAAACAAAAAAAATTATATGTTTGTAAACGCACCCACGATACGGGAGAAATTCCTAGGGTCAACGAGTATAAAAAAAAAAAAACACTCGATAGGTTAACATAAACAGTAAGATCAAATGAATGTTGCCCGTGGTTTCCACTGTTAACAAAATGTATATATTATGTACTTACAATACAAGTACCATATGGGTCGATCTATGTTATAAACTCGTATTTATTATTTATACTATTCTAGGAGGATTTGACATATTCCCAAAGTATGAATATTGGAAAATATCCCACGTAAATGTATGTAACGTACTGGAATAAAAATTTTATTCTAGTAGTAGGTATTCCCATTTATAAACCATCTGTGTGGCAAGTTTCATCCAAATCCGATCAGTAATTTTGCGTGAAACAGTAACAAATATCCGTCCATTAATACATACATAAATCCTCACAAACTTACATTGATAATATTAAAAGGATATGATTACTAGCAGCGCCCGTTGACTTCTCTCTATATTTTCAATCGCGTGAATTTCCACGTAATCAGCATAAAAGTATCCTCATCATCATCATCGTCAGCATCTACTCGTCCACTGCTGGACATAGGCCTCTTCCATGGCACGATAACAAGCTCGATCCTGAGCAGTTCTCCGCCAGCCACTACCCGCCACCTTTTTTATGTCGTCGCTCCATCTTGCCCAAGGGCGTAGTACGCTACGTTTGCCGAGACGCTGTCTCCACTCGAAGACTCGTTTACCCCAACGGTTGTCGGTCATGCGGCATATGTGGCCAACCCATTGCTAAAAGTATCCTATGTGTGTTAATTCTGGTTAAAAACTATCTGTGTGCCAAACATTTAAATCCGTTTAGTAGTTTTTGCGTAAAACATCCATCCTCATAAACTTTAGATATTGTTGCAGGATGTGAAACCTTAAAATTAATATTGCTAAAATTTCTAACGTAAATTAAGAGGCAAAAATATATCCTCTGTTAACCAATTCTTTTGAAGAAACAAAGGAAATATCGTTTACGATAGAAACCTTCTTGTGGCTGCTTGAATATCTCGCAAAACATTTTAAAATGTAACTTATCCGTTGCTTGTCGTTCAAAGTGATCGTATATCTCATGTTACTCATCTACGCGCTTTTCTGTTCGTGCAAACCGTTTTATAGGTACATTTACACCGATAAATCTTTTACTTGCTTGCTTTTGCTGTCGAGGCATTTGTCAATCTTTATTTAATGCTGTTAAGCATTTCGTTTATTTGGTTTTGATGTATCGATAACGACGTATAAAGTATATTCAAGTTTGATTATGTGTACCCAAGACATAATGCCTACCTACCATTGGCTCAAAATTCCTACATTCCTTTTTTAAAATTATTTTTATTTTCTTTTTTTTTTGAGAGTTATAGAAGCGCAGAACATGGCGGGATGGCTGAGTTTAAAGAGTAACCATAAAGTTTCTTATAGTCGCTTCTCCATCAGAGACAACCAATTGGAACCGTGCAGGCTTTCCATAAATACCCATATTGGTTTATGTGAAATAAAATATTTTTGATTATATTTTGACTGTTTTACAAAATTTTATTGCCATCTCGAGTTAAGAACGAGAGGGAAAAAATTAAAAATAATGGAAATGACTTTTTCCCATACTTTGGGTTTATAGAAAGAAAGAAAGAAAGAAAGAAAGAAAATACATTTATTTAGCACAGATTAAAAGACACACAATACATCAGATAGAGACAAACATTAAAAGTAAAAAAAAAAATAGTAATAATAAAATAAAGTTAATTATAATAAAACAAAAAAAAAAAATAAAGTAAATTAAGTATAGCATGAGCTTCAATATTAATTTTGGCTGATGGCTGGTATAAGTGTTAGTCCGTTTCCGTTCGTTGTCGGTCTCCGTGGCGCAGCGGTCAACACGCCTGCCTGCGACGTTGGAGGCCCCGGGTTCGATCCCCGGCCAGGTCGTGATGGAAAAACGATCTTTTCCTGATTGGCCTGGGTCTTGGATGTTTATCTATATATGTATCTATTATAAATATAATATCGTTGAGTTAGTATCCCATAACACAAGTCTCGAACTTACTTTGGGGCTAGCTCAATCTGTGTGATTTGTCCGTATATATTTATTTATTTATTTCCCATAAAACATAAATATAATGGATTTCTAAAAGATTTGACTTAATGCGTCTAGTTTAAAACATAAAGAAACAGACAGACACCAAAAATCAGACGCGTGACGCGAAGCAGTACATCTATGTGCTTTTGCAATAGTTACATAATTAGCCTATAGTGTTCCCACTGTTGGGACAAAGGCCTCCTCTTGGTGAAAGGGACGGGGCCATAATGTACCACGCTAGCCCAGGGCAGTTGGTAGATGACTCATGTCTTCGAAGTTTTTGCCTCTAGGACATGCTGATTTCCTCACGATGTTTTTCTTCATCGTTTTGAGAGCAGCGGTAATGAAACAAAGTAAAATGCCTGATGGGGTACAAACCTACGACCTAGACCTTGTAAAGCCGATACAACTAGGCCACCGCTGCTCTGTTACAACAACTATGCCTTTCCTTCAAATGGTCACTGAATATTAGACAACACACAAGTACAAACATTCATCATCAGCCTCTACTCGTCCACTGCTGGACAGAGGCCTATTCCATGGCACGCCAACAAGCTCGATCCTGAGCAGTTCTCCGCCAGCCACTATCAGCCAACCTTTTTGATGTCGTCGCTCCATCTCGCCCAAGGGCGTCCTACGCTACGTTTGCCGAGTCGCGGTCTCTACTCGTGGACTCGTTTACCCCAACGGTTGTCGGTCCTGCAGCATATGTGACCAGCCCATTGCTACTACAGCTGGCTAATCGTCTCAGCTATGTCGGTGACTTTGGTCATCTGTCGTATCACCTCATTGATCCGGTCCTTTAGAGTGACGCCCAACATAGCCGGCTCCACAGCTCGCTGAGTGGCTTTAAACTTATGGACGAGTCTGACCATTACTATTTATAACAAACACTATTATATGCTATCCTATACTTATTTGGTATATTTATCTTCTCTAATACCTACTAAAATATTGTATGTACTATTAGTATTAACGTTTTCAATTCAACAAGATCCCAATAAGTCAATAGGAAACAATGTCTATTATAATGTAATACTCTATCGCAGGAGTATTTTCAATCAATTTATCTATGATTGCTCTTTAATATTTGATATATTACTGTTTTCGCAAATACATTTTCCATTATGCTATATAAATAATGTTAACAGGCCTTTGGTATTGTGTATAGGAAATCATCAAATGACCACTCCTGCTCTGGGCGGAGCAGAAGGGCGTGTCCGACTTTTCTGACTTAAACCTATCCGTGTTTCTTCACTTGCCTGTGCGCCGGGGCCACGGTTTCTTTTTTAAACAACCCGCAACCCTGACACAGGAGGCATCGGTCTTCGTGGACCCCGTCACGATGCGGTCACGTGTCCGGTGAAGACCAGCGTCAAGCGGAAGTTGAGGGCGCCTGGCGCCTCTCTAGCCACTCCTTAAAGGATCTTACCGCCGCTATTGTGGCGTGCCCAACATAAGCAAGCCATTTTTTGGGATGGGAAATCATAAAATAACCTCTCCCGCTGTGCGCCAGGGCCCGTTTTCTTTTTTAAATATCCCGCAACTCTATCTCAAGAGGCATCGGTCTTCGTGAACCCCGATGTACTGACGAGCCGAACATTAGCAGACATCGGTTCAGTTCAGAAATCTTGCTGTTTAAAGTTCGGTCATCAGCGTTAAGAAAATGCGTTCTTGATACCTGTAGGCCAATTTTCGAAAAATAAAACATTCTAGATCTAACCATCTAATATCTAATTGCAGTCTAATCTTGAACACAATCAGATATACCTTGTCAAAATGTAGTGAAATTAGAGGTAGGTATTTTTTGACAGTATCGGCCTTCAATTTAGTTGAGTAAATCCTGCTGTTAAAACTTCGGTTGTCAGCGTCAAAAGAATTTGTTCTTGATACCTGAAGACCAATTAGTATCGGAAATTAAACTGTTCTACATCTAACCATTCAACGTCTAGTCGCCTAGTCGACGACATGACAGTCAAATGTTAAAACCTTTTCATAACATAAATAATTAAGACGTATTTTTAGGCAGATTGAGATTGAGATCAGGCTGCGAACGTTCTAAAAATTAAAAGAACCCTCTGTTTTTTGGAAAATTCGATATTTCTGTCTTACTAAAATTGTCGCAGTGTCATATGCCAGGAACGCATTTCCAAGTCCGCTGGACTGTAAGTATATTAGAGATCACAGTATAAATGTGCTCTTTTGCAGAAAGGATACAAGAATATTTTATTTGGTAACCTCTTTATGATACTTTTAGAAAAACCAATACTAATAAACGAATATTTTACGACCCTAAATAAGGACCCATAACCACACATCTCCTCATATCCATAACATCCCAAAAACACTGGTCAATCACTTTTCTAAATTACGAGTTCCTTCGAAAACGAGGTCTAATAACATTATCATAAATACCGTAACCATGGTAACGCTTCGTATAATCCAAATAGCTCATTTTAGGCCATCGATGGACAGAATATAGCTGACGAAGCTTGCCTATAAATTGCCCTTTCGTTTCATGAATCATTCCGACCAGAAAATGGAAGTGACACTAAGGTAGGCAAAGATATATTTCCTAGGGATACTCGTGTGTTTTCGTTGAGATTTTTTGCGGGAAATTTCTGCTGATTATATTAGAGTCGGTGGAAAACATGTCTTTTTTGCCAAATATTTGTGCTATACAAATATGCCATACATACTTATATGTCCTATATTTTTTTCTAGCTGAATACATTTTGGTCTAACTGCAATGCTTCGATATCGCCACCGGGTTGTGGAGGTCAGACGGCAGTCACTTCACGGAAAATATCGAAGTTTAGCCAAAATCAGCAGTTATGTGGACTGGTGAAGCGGACCCCAGAATCCAAAGCTGAAAAAGCTTCGAATGCGACTGGGATTAACGCTGAGATGATGATGATGATGATGATATTGTATAAAATTATTCTTATACTTATTAGGTTTGTTTGGTTTTCTTTGTCTGATCTCAAAAACGGTAAAGGAAAACATCGCGAGGTAGCAAACAGGCATGTCCTAAAAGCAAAATCTTCGAAAACATATGATATTTACCAACCCGCACTGGATCCGCGTGGTAGATTACAGCTCAATCCCTCTTACCGAGAGGAGGCCTAAATACCAGAAGTTGATTTATTATATGCTGACTATGGATATTAATTAATTCATTTTTTAACCTACACACGATGACATCTTGTGTAGGTTAAACAACGAATTAATTTTTCCGTGTATAAAAAGCAAAAAAAATATATACCTATATGTGTTAGTCTGCACGGTTAGCGTGGTGGTTAAGCTTTTGACTGCTGCACCGGGTATGGTATGCTGCACAGAACAAATATTAGTATTACCTAGAAGTAGTTGTTCCAGATCTGAATGTTTGTGTATGGGAATGTTTGTATATGTTTGTAAACTCATCGACGATACAGGATAAATTCCTTAAAAAAAAAGTACCGTTAGTCTTCACTTGAAATAGGGAGACGTCTATAAATAATATAGGTTTTATTGCTTTTTTATTATTATTGGATTGCGAGAGAGTCGAGGGCTTTTCATGCCTCGACCGCCATTCTCTTGACGATAAAAAGGTGGTAATTGAAAATAGACTTGAACAACAGGACGATTGAAATGTTATGGTTTACGTGGGATTCGTTATGCGAAATGGCTCCCAATGGTAACCACATGGCAGTTATAAATGTAAGAAATAACTTTTTAAGAAATTTGGACAGTTTGAGAAGTATATGTGTGATTAAAATACCATACTCACTTAATTTTGTACAAAAGAATACTACTTAGTCTATAATTACAAAAATATATTAAATTGAGGCCTATATTATAGCCTTGAGACACTGTGGTATCTTGGACAACAGGAAGATGTAGCGTAGCTTACCGAACGTTGCCCGGCCGAGCTGGATTCGAAGAGACACTCTTTCTCGAAGTTGGATCTACCTAGTAGGACTGTTTGTCCCAGGTATATATACAGCGTAAGGAGGCTCCGGGCACAAGATGAACCGATGACGTGGTGAAAGTCGCGGAAAGCCGATGGATGCGGGCAGCACAAGACCGGCCATTTTGGAAAGCCTTTGGGGAGGCCTTTGTGAACCTCTATATTCTGATGAAGGGGAAAAAGAAGTCATAGCAGTCTCGTTACTGAGTGACTGGATTGTAAAGTTCGGTTCTATCCTGTAAGACTGGAAACCGATGATAATATAGTATTGTTTTTTTATGTTTATAAACTAGTCTTTGACCGCAATCCTGCCTGATGGTAAGCAGTGATGCGTTCATTGATGATAAGTACACGTTAGTTTATTACGACCCCATTCACAAAAAAAAAAACTCAGTTGATGGGAATGAAGACGCAGTCGAGCGAGGTGATGTAATAATAAACCCAACAACACTACCAACGCTGCTCCGCCAATTGATAGATTTGGAAACCCTCCACGACCAAATTTGCCTGATAAAATATTATTTTGGCGTATCGTTCCCGGCACCCATTGCAACACAACTGCTGTGACCAGTCCTCCAATCCGCCCCGACCCGTCGATCGTCCTATATCCAATATCACATCAAACTTGCCCTTTCAAATTGCAACTAAGTGTGCAGTTTCAAATTGCAACTAGTTGCAGGTTCGGTTTCTAGGGCAGGTCTGTATCAAATATTCTTATTTGATGCAATGATTTCCAAGTACATTCCAAAATACAAAGTACCGGTGTACTCATACTAAGTATTGACATTTCTACTTCTACGAGTAGAAATTAAGCCTACATTGATGATTTTGCTTGCACAAGTATATAAAGTTCACGTTCAAGCACTTATTGTAATTCTGGTCGTAATTTGTCTTTGTACTAGTCATAATAACATAAAAATGAGAATATTCACCATTACACCGTTCCGAACAAAACGGGAGACTCAGACAATCTACTAATATTGACTGGTTATTACCAACTGGGTTTAAGAGAACCTGTTACCGTAAATACGATACCAATATTAATACATACGAAGCCTTATTTGTTATTTACTTTATTACTATAGCCTTTTACCACAGAATCGATTTATATCAGAAGCCCGGCGCCGCCTTTATACACCGAACGAAAACGCAAGCACACATAAAAACATTCGAACATGCACTTCAAATCAACAAATGCCACAGACCACTGATTTGCTGTATTACAGTGTCTAGCGGGGGCAGTACACAAACTAAAAAGTGTATACAGCGATTACCTACTATGTGTCTATACTAATTTTGCATTCATTACTATATGAAGCCAACAGTCAGATCTCAAAAGTCTTTTTTCTTTTGCTCTAGCCCAGTTATGCTGAAAATCTGTAAAACCGTACAAATAGATAAAAATGTATATAGTTATATGAAAGATATTGATAATGCCAACTTCATGCTCCACGTAAACCAGTCACGAAAATCCTTGCACTCGTGCACACACATACATGAAACGTTTCTATGTGTGCGTGTGTTGTCGCTCGTTACAGGAAGCTGGCTTTCTGTACGCAACTATTTTCTGTGTTTATTGCTACAGATTGTGTATGAGTATAGTTAGACTAATATATGGGTAATGTTTTGTATCTAATATGTGAGCTTAAGAAGCCTTTTAGTTGATTAAAATGTGGGTTTAGTGTGTCGCTTTAAGTGATGAAATTCTGGCGAATCGAATTGGTAGAATGTTTATAATCAATTGGCTAGATTATGATAATAAAACTACTACTTTTTTCCTCAAACCGTGCCGGAGGTTTATTGATTTTGATCACATCGCTATTTGTTTTGCCTAAGCTTTTTTCCTGATGTTCAAAAAGCTCAATAAAACATGTTAAAAGAAAGTTATCTTCTTTCCACCACGATTTTTTCCGTATTATACTGAGGCTTCAATCCTTAGCATCGCACCCCATCGCCCGCCCTCACTATGACTTTGTTTTCGTTTAGCGTTCGAAAACAAATGCTACAACTCACGACAAATTTTACGAGCAAAGCAAGCCCGAAATGACTTGTTTTGCTACTAAAAGTTGGTAGCGTCATGTTGAATAATCAATGGCCTTCCACCTTTTGTTATATATTTTTTTTTATTGCGAAATATTTTTTTTCTTCTTCAGCTTATAGAGGCTGTCTACTGTTGGACGTCTAAAGGTCTTCCCCAAAACTTTCCACGATGATCGGTCTTGTGCTGCCCGCATCCATCTGCTTCCTCAACCTTCACCAGGTCATCGGCCCACCATGTTGGGGGCCTCCCTACGCTGCGTCTTCTGGGACGTGGCTGCCACTCCAGAACCTTACTGCCCGTCGGCTATCGGTTCTATGAGCAATAATTGTGCCTCGCGCACTGCTACTTAATTTTAGTGACTTGAAGCGCTATGTCGTTGACTATTGTTCTTCTGCGGTCTGTTAATCTCCTGATATCTGATTCGATCGCGCAGAGAAACTTCGAGCTTAGCTCTTTCCATCGCCCTTTGTGTGACTCTGAGCCTTCGTATGAGGCCCATTGTGAGCAAGAGTTTGTACAAAAACGTCACCATATCAGTCCGTCTCCAGGAACAGGACTTGAAACCGATCCAACTGCAGCGTGGAGTGAGACAAGGAGATGTCATAACTTCCAAATTGTTCACTGCTGCGCTAGAAGATGTCTTCAAGCTCCTGGACTGGAAAGGACTTGGCATTAACATCAACGGCGAGAACATCACTAATCTCCGTTTTCCGGATTGCAGTCAAGCACTAATTTATATTTATTTAAAAAAAATTGAAAGATCTTCTAGCGTTCTCTGACAATGTATTTCAACTGAAACATAATTAATTATTAATACTAATAATGGTTAAGGATTGGGCAACTTGCATTATGACTATCAATGGGTTCACGGTAACCCACAACCCTAATAAGTTACAATAGTTTACAAGGGTTTTGCCATCGATGTTGTTACCACCTGTGGGTATCATTCCACATGTGATATTAAGACTGGTTGCCCTAATTGTTATCGGAACTGCAATAAGTTCTAAGGGTGTGCTCAATAAGTTTGTTTATGTGTGTAATAAGTTTGTTTATGTGTTTTAGTTTGTTTGTAATTGTGCTGTGTTTATGTGTAAACACGACTGTATCTCATTTTCTAAGAATTCCTTGTGGAACAATACCTCGTGGTTTTTGGTATTTTTATCAACTGCTGACCTTTAGTTTCGTAGGAAAGCGGTTCAAAGCTGTCATATTATAATGGTATCGTGAAAAACTGGCATTCAGACCAAAGATTTAAATCACTACATTTTCCCTCGCCATACTTATAAAATAAAGAAAACCCCGTTCGACCCAAAAGGATAATAAAGGTTAGTTGTACACATGACCAATTAAAATATGAAATTTTACATAATCATCATAATAACAATAGTAATGAATTTTGAAATAATCTTTTTATGCGCGAATTAATTCCAACTTCCTCAAAATATGGTAATTTTTTAATAAGTGACAGCATCATTTTTGGCGGTATTATTATGAGCGAATAGCGATGCATCCGCGTGCCGCGTGCCCTGGCCCTAAATTTCGTTCTTCAATTTATGATACCACAATGTTTATCAATCGGTATCGCTTTTTAAACTGTAGCGGTACCTACAAACGCCACATGAAACAACGCGTCACACTGATGTCACACGAATTCTACATCTCGCAATCAGAGTTTACCGTGCAACTAGCATACATACAACTTCCCAATTTCAAGCATTTGGCAAGTGCCCGCCAGACATAACACCCGTCTGGTCAGAGGATCCTCCATTTTCAAAGGAGGATGAGTGAACTTTACTCCCTGTTGCTGGCTGGGGTCACCGTTGTGAAGGTATGACCTTCACAACGGTGACCCCGAGCATGAACGTCAGTGCAGCCTTCATGCAATAACTTTTGCGTGACGTCATCATCATCACTCTCGTAAGCTTTGGCGACGAGTCACCCCGCCAGCCAGCACCCACAGCTACAACGGGTATCCTGACTACAAGCATGCAGCGACCGCGCATACCTAGTCATCACCCTTAGCCTCATCAGCAACCTCAGCACAGCACACTGCACTTTCGGCGGGTCAACAAGCAGAGCCCTCTCTCCTGGTCGTCTCAGCATCCAGCCTCAAATCGGCGCTGTACGACATCCGACGCACTGGAGTATAACGCAGTGCCACCACCCTGACTCACTAGGGTATCTCCGAAGGCAATTCCGACTCACCGTGAACTACGCGCAACCGGTTCCGACTCACTAGAACCTCAGCAGGCCTGGCAAGCATCGCAAGATACAAGACTCAGCCTACTATAGACCTCCGGTCTCCGGAGGGGAGTGATGTAGCCGTATCTACAAACGCCACATGAAACCACACGTCATACTGACGTCACACGAATTCTACATCTAGCAAGCAGAGTTTACCGTGCAACTAGCATATATACAACTTCCCAATTTCAAACATTGGGCATGTGGCCGCCATACATAACATCCGTCTGGTCGGAGGATCCTCCCTATTCAAAGAAGGATGAGTGAACTTTACTCCCTGTTCCTCATGCCTTCCACAAAACGCAGATCTCATAAATCAACTAATGGACACATTGGCTGGAAACATCCTCCGTATCGTATGTACTATCACATGTAGACGTCCCTTTCCACCTCAAAGACTACTGACGCCTGCGCTAAACCGGCCACGCACACTAACGCATTATTTTATATCCGTGTGTGTAATATGCCATCCAATCAACCGCATGCTGTGTAGTATCTCTACGAAGAATTAAAGATGTAGTCTATGCTAGACAAAGAAAACAATATTAGCAAACCGTTTTTTTATCGCAGTGTTCGTCTTTGTTAAAAGTAATGTAAAATTTCGTTACGTTATTTGAAGTTATGTTAGCGGCCGCACTTAACAATGTGGGTTTGAATCCTAATTAAGATAAAAAATTTTGTTGTTTCATATAAATTAAAATTACCGTAATTGATTTGTATTTTAAAGTAAAAATGTTTGCAAATAATATTTAAACGAATAGGACAATTTATTGAATATTTATACCAAAAAATGGTTTTTATTATGGGTCGTTCTTCTTTTTTATCGACAACGACTTGTCTTCTCCGCAAAAAAAAAAATATATTTTGATCATAAATATTAAATTACTTAATTTTTTTATGTAAAAATACACCTGACAATGCAATAATTTTAATATTCTCAAAACTAGATTTTATTTATAATTATTTTTTACAAAATCAGTGTGACATAGTATACAAAAAGCGTGACGGAGGTGTTATACATACAAATAAAGTGTGTCCCTCTGAGACTAGTAATGTAAACAAACTGCTCTCGTAAAAAAAAATTATATTGAAACTTTCTATCCAAGAACATTTACTGAACTACTTAACCTTTTTTATTACATTAATAAGAAGAAATAATTTTTAATGTTTATATTATTAAATAAAAAATATATTTTATTGGCTGTCTCCCGATGTATATGATTTTAGTGTCTGTCACTCATTTTATGGTACAAAATAGAGTGCTTTAGAAATTTTGACCTTGGTCACTATTGACTTGGTCAAAAATTAAAATTGATCCTTATAGAAGTAAAAAGAGAACGGGAAGGCCTTTGCTTAGTAGTATAAAAAAAAACAATGAACAAATGGCATTTGTCATTGCTAAAGAAATACACAATATTATAATACAATAATTGCAAGAGGCAAATAATACTCTTACAGTGTGAAATACTAAACTTCAACGTATAAATAGTCTTAAATTCCGTATACAGTTGGAATAAAGCCAAGAAAATGATGACGCTAAGCATAAGAGGGTCGCATTACTCCCGGTTACTGTCACAGCGTTTGAATGCAAGGACCAAACCATTTTTACTGACAGTTTATTAGGGACTATCAACCGTTGACATTTTCATGATGATTTGACAGTACGATTTTATCCCACGAGTCTTTACGAGCTGCACTATAGTTTAAATAACGTGAAATAATGAGAAACCTTCATTCAGTTAAGGGATAGGTAGACTAAGAAGTGGACCTATGGTATCGACCTTTTGCCAGTTATATTCCAATCTCGTGTAGCTATACCACGTTTTACAACAGGGACAGACTGTAGTAGATGTTTTCGAATTTTTGGGCTTCCTCACGATGTTTTAACTCGTCGTTTTGAGTACTTTCTTCAGTCACAAAGTAAGGCATCTGTTTGGGTTCGAACACTCCACCTACCATAAGTACACGTACATATTATAAGTGTTGGTCGTTATCACTTGGCCACCACTGCTACTGACTTAGCTACTGCAGCCACATTTGGGCTATTGCTGCAAAATGTCACCTGGCCCCTTTGGATTCGGCGGAGTCATGCGAAGAGGCTGATTGGCGACCCAGATTTAACTCAAAACGGTTTCCAAAGCCTGGAGCACAGGCGTAGAGCAACTAGCATTTCGTATTTCTATAGGATGCATTTTTGTGAGTGTTTAAGGGAGTTGCATGATTTAATTCCCCTCATCTTCGTTCCATCATCGGGCGATCCGCCGTACGGCGAGTTTCCTACCTTACGTTGTTAACACCACTACGGTCCGGACGAGGCGTTTTGCCTCCGCTTTTGTACTGCGTACATCGAGGAACTGGAACAATTTGCCAGCGGTGGTGTTTCCGTCGGAATACAATTAAAGTGTCTTCAAGGCTAGAGTGAATAGGCTCTTATTAAACTAGCGCGCTTTGCAATCAACGATTGCATTTCTGTTTACCTTCAGGCAGGTTTACGTCCGAGTATTATCTGTTATGAAGTCTTCTTTTTTGTGCTTTCACCTGATGTCTTTATATACCGTTTTTGTTCTCCTGCCGATAAACGTTGACTGTCACTTCTAATTCCACTCATTGTTGTCATGTAGATTATTTTATAATTCCCCATTTTAAAAATTATGTTAGTTTTTCAATTTCATCTGCATTTTAGAAGTGATCAAGCATAAATAGGCTTATCTTAAGATCTTTGGTACACTGGGCGTTTTCTTTAAAGAGTGTTAACCGCACCGCAGAAGAATCGTGTAGTCATGTTTAATTGTCACACAGTTCTATGGTATACGGCAAAGATTGCGATGCGGACACCCTGTTGTAAACAAACTTATATAGTGATCCGTAAAATACTGACTACCATGCCTACGCTGTAGATACGCAGTAAAAACATTTTCCTGGCAATAATAATGCGTGTACAATTAACCTTGTTCCGTATTTAATAAGAAAAAAACAAGGATAACTTGATTCTTAGTTTACATATTGGAATAAGTCGTCTAATCTAAGGATTACTGTGGCCCAGCTAGTTAAAGAATATAAAGTGAACAAGATCGGGATAAAAAGTTGATGTTGTTGAAAAAAGTGCTACCTATTCAGGCGAGGCATAACTTTCCTCGAAAAGGCCGTGCGATCGCTATTAAGCCAGGGGCTTTCTCATTTTTAACGAGATTTCCTTCAATAAGAACTTCAGTTTATAACAGAAAAAAGCGACACCATTTAGAAAATGATGAACAATAAACTCAAAATTTTCTTTATAACATTGTGTTCCATCTAATAACCGTACTCAAAAAAGAATAATAATAATAATAGCTTTTATTTTCGAGTTTACAGTTATTACAATTACAAATACAATTACAGAGTTTCGCATATTTGAATGATATCCGTGACTCGGTGCGCCTCTTGCCATAGGCCTCCTTCAATTCCTTCCATTACCCCTCTTTTTCTTTCTGTTCCTCTTTTGTGAAACAAGATATAATTATTTTACTCTGTTGTTTCCTCTTCCGGTCTTCTCATTTCGCTTATCCCTAGGATGTCGTATTTTATGTGTTCTAATGCTTGATCGAATTCTAATAAACTTTCCTGGGTACTGAGAGTTCTTGTTTAGTGTTGCAACGTTGAATACTTCAGTTGTTTTTCGGGGAACATTACGTTCTATTTGGTTTTATTTGTATTTAAAAAAAAAACATAAAGAATACTATCAGTCAATTCGGTTGAGCCTTATATTTTTGCATTTAGGCGTATCAAAAGCAAATAAACATTCCTAGAGCCCATTAACTGAGAAGCCGACATTCCACCGATAAATTGAATTCCTTTCAATTTAAGGGTATGACTCTTCCGTATTCTGCCACGAGAAAAATCACCTCATTAATTCCGTGGCACGGGCCTACACCGCTTTGTCCCTACGCTAAAGTACTCCAGGAAAAAATTGCACAGCTTCACAGGGATATTATGTTACACACATTTACCGTAAAATTGTGTTGAAATCGTTTTCCTGAGTCAGTTTTACGGTTTTATTATAATTAGATCTGTATTTCCGTCGATTTTATGCGGGTATTGAGTTTTAGTATATTAAACGATTATTGGAACTGTTTGTCCATTGCATACTGCTAACACTTTAACACTTTGCGCGACATTAAACGTCCCTAGATGACATTACAATAAAACTTCTATCATTTCGTCTTCCATGGGTAAATTAGAATAATTATCGAATCACACACACGCTTTCTTCTCATAAGGATAGACACACTAGAAAACGCCACCATTGCATGATTTTTACATATTCATTTTATGTCATTTACGTCCATACATCTGGTGAAACACTAAATCTCTTTGACTACTTATGTGACTTTTCTGAATTATCATCATCAGCCTATTGAAGTTGCTTCTTCTATTTCACTCCCTTCAACTTCATTTTTTTTTGTTGGGATGGGAAATCATCAAATGACTTCTCCCGCTCTGGGCGGAGCGGAAGGGCGTGTCAGGCTTTTCCCGTGTCTCTTCACTTGCCTGTGAGATGGCCAGGTCCACGGTTTTTAACCAACCCGCAACCCTGACCCAGGAGGCATCGGTCTTCGTGGACCCCGTCACGATATGCTAACTTCTCTTTTAGACTCGCGTGAAACACAACGCGCCGTCGACTCGGGTCTGGTCCTTACCGGGTGGCGAGCTGCCCACTGTACACCGACCGTAAGCCCGCGCCTATGGTGGCTGGGAGTCCGATGTCGTCTCCCGACCAGGCCGTCTCCTGCGGCGGCTAGTGGTGTTAGAGCGCTGGAGTTTCCGCTGCCACACGCGCTCCGCCTCGTCCTTTGCCAGCATCACTGCTTCGCAGAAGGAGGTGACGGATGACTTAGACCAGGGTCGGGCGCGAGGGACCGCCGCCATTCACCGCTACTAGCCCTACTCCAACCGGGCAGACGTCCACCGTGTCCTCAGGGTGATCCACACAATGATGACACCCTGGCGTTTCCTCCCGCCTTATCCGGAAAGGAACCTCCCGAAACAACCGTGCCCGGTGAGGACCTTCATCAGACGGAAGGCGAGGGCGTCGTGGCGCCTCTCTAGCCACTCGTCAAAGAGGGGACTTACCGCCACTATTTTACGTGCCCAGCACTGGGTTGCAATAATCGCACATTCCATGTCGCTATGAAATCCCGCCGGAGCTCTGTCCGCCGTACCGTCATTTATCGCGGCAGTGGAGTTATGCCCTGGCGTTTTGCCTCCTCTCGCCACTCCCACATGTATTACCAGTCATCCTACGACCTTTCTGAATAACATCACTATAATAAGTAACACGGGCTTCACCTAGAGTAAGAGAAGTGATTTGATGACATTCCACCCAAAAAAAGGTGGTCCCATCCTTAGATTACCTAAATCATGAACATACTAAATTATATTATATGAATACCTGATAATTATGCTATCAAATTTGTCTCTTATGTCAAAGGACCGATAAATCAACGTAATCAACCGAAATTAATTTGACAACCTCTCACATACGGCAAACCAATTACAATAACAATCAAGTAATTATGAATCTTACAGCAAAACCGGTAAACTCAAAGCAAAGTACATTCTATGCTTTCCTCGTCACACCATATCAAAGCAAATTTTACTATCGATCGCATTTCCACGAAACTATATTGATTTCATGATACTATATTGATACTCCGCCTTACGTTATTACAAACACCTTCATTCAATCAAATAAGACCATTCCATTCAGATGACAGTTCACTTATTAGAGAAAGTTTCTAGATAAATTATGTACAAGTATATAAGTATTAAGCAAGCGTGGTGATTACGCTCAATCCTTCTCTGTATGAAAGGAGACCTGTGCCCAGCAGTGGGACGATAAAAAGTTTCTGATGATGGTGATGATGATATATGTATGATATATGTACGTGTGTCTAGATGACTATGCTGCGTGCCGCCTTATTGGTGATATTAAATAAACATGTTTATTTATGGTTTCCGTTTTGTCGTTTTATTCAAATTTAATTATATAGTATTATTTATTTAAAATTTTCCAAAATAGTATCTAGAAGTAATCTGTACTTAAGGAACTGTAGTGCAAGGATCAATTGTCAGGGCCATAGATCATAATAACGGACCGATGAAATTAAAATGAATAACGTGCATAGAGTAGATGAATTAAAAGAAATGTTGAAGATACAAAGGCTCTCAGCAAGTGGCACAAGTGGCAGTTCACAAATTAGTTAATATAAACATGTTTTTCTCTCTATCCGTGTATTAATTAATTGTTGTGGCAAAGAAATAGCTTACATACCATAAGAAGGTTTAGGCAAAGGTACGAAACAAAATTTATTTGAAACTTTGTCGATAATTACAGGAGGTGAAAATTTTAAAATTTAACTTTAGTTATTAGTTAAACTAATGTAATAAAATACAATATATTGACCCTCTGCTTTTACATATGTATATTTTCTTGAAAAGGACGTATTGCTATATTGCTTTGTGAAATTGCCTATGGCCTTTAGTAGACACTTTACATATACCAACCAGGAGGGGCTCATAGCTATATGATAACATCAAATCTTCAATGCGTGCTCCGTGACAGCCCTATCATACAAAATTATCACCGTGCGTCGAATAGCTTGTTATTCAGTTGCTATTTTCCTGACATTTTTAGATCTTTGGCCATTGTTGCGGATAATCAAAAGCCCAAAAGTCTGACAATCAGTCTTTCCAAGGGCATTTTGTTACCCAGTTTGGTTACTGATAGTTGCCTATCTGACTTCTACCATTGGATGTAAATAAACTAATGGTTGTGGATATCATGGCAGTCGCTTGCATAGCACCCGAACCTAAGACAAAAAAAATTGAATTCTTTAACTTATTGCAAATTAGTGCCAAATGCAAGGTGTAAATCAGGGTTTAGTAACTAAAATGCGTCATTAATGTTGGTGTATATTCCTCAATTTGTCATTTTGAGAATGTAGCTACTATTGGGTTTTACGAGCTGAGACTTACGAGTTGGTTATAAAGTTTAACCCAAACATAAGCTTTACTATGTGTAAATTATTTCAACATTAACACTAATGCTCTCAAAACGGTGAAGAAAAAAACATTGAGAAAACAGGCATGTCCTAGAACCAAAACTTCGAAGACAAGTGACATATATGTAACTAACTCACATTGGTCCCACGTGGTGGATTACGGCCCATGTGCTCTTACCAAAGGGAAGATTGTGTCCCACCCGTAGTAACGATCTATACTGATTATGTAAACAGAATTCCTGTAAATATCTTGATAACTTTCAATATTGTATAATAAATTGAAAGAAAATGACATTCTTTTATTAATAAATGCTTGTTATTCCAAGACTCATCCCAGCGTCTACATTATTTCTCTTCATTTCGACACCGAAGCGGTGCTTTTAAGTAAAAATTGCATCTTCCAAAGTATTACTTGGACTCCAATTTCTACCTAACAATGATTTTTATTCCTTTGTTAAAAGCGGTCGCGCGGCGATAGCCTGATTGAAATTCTCAGTTTCATTTGAAAAAAACTTCTTTATGAAAACCTGTTGTATTAACATTATATCGTTCGTTGGCTTTTGTGAATGAAATATTAATTGTAGGGTCGGAAGCTTTTCTAGTGATTCTAATTATGTTGCTTAAAATGAAAGAATATAAAGAATACCTACTCGTCTATATTATAAGAAGTTGAGGGGTTTTCCCGTAACCTGCACTGGATCCCGCATAATGGTTATTGCCTTAACCCTCACATTGAGAAGGACTGTTTCTTAGCAGTAGTAACATTTTAGGCTAATTATAGATAATACTAAAGTATATCTTGGACACTGATTAGTGATTACAAGATTAAGGAAACATCTTTAGGTAACCTGGACTTGAAGTCTGAAATCGCAAACCCGCATTGAGCAGGTGTGGTGATTACGCTCAATCCTTCTCTGTATGAGACGAGGCCTGTGCCCAGCAGTGGGATGATAAAAAGGTGGATGATGATGATGATGATAGATAAATAATACGCTAGTGGTACTTAACTGAGGCTACCTGTAGAACCTGTAATAATGTGTAATGTGTTTAATATTATTACTTATCATATTCATATTTTATTTCCTCCTTGTTCTTACACACTATTGTCTACATTTCTGTTTTACTTCTCCTTTCGCAGGTCTGCGGGAAGAAATTTCTTAAGAAATAAGCAGCACCTTTATACACAGATCTTCATTTTGATGTATCTATATGTATTTTATTGTGTGTACATAAATAATAAAATAAATAAATAAAATATGTAGTTCGATTTTTATATTGCTTTACAGTATTAAGCAAATAAAAATTTGAAAGCATTTTTCTTACTTCTCATTTAAAACTAACTGTGTCACTTATTCTTTTATGCATTCAACAATCGTCGTCGTCAATATGATAACGACGTTCCTGTCTTGAGTCTAAATTTAATATTCAACTTTCTCTCCCGCTTCTATTTTTTTAATTGAATTATTAACGATCAATTTAGAATTCATACCGTCCCCATAGAGAATTCAATATAATTTCACGGATGAGATTTCTACAAAAAAATATTTTTGGGGCCCCAAAGACCAATTTCTTGTTTTGTTTTATTTTTATTTTTTTGGCCACGCTGTTATTTCGTCTGATAGAATGTAATAATATTTTAAGTATATTGAAAGGCAATCAGATAGAAATAAGAAAATAATTCGGTTGAACGACTCACACAAAAAAAAAAAAAAATAGTCGACGTCGTTGTTTCTTGAAATACTGGGGCTTGGTGTATATAATAGGTATTCCGAGCAACTATGTTATCAATTTATGAAACTTTGTTATCAGTAGGTATTTAAAGGTCAAAGGCATTTACATACATATTAGAAGTTAAGTGGAACAAAGGGAAGTGGGTGTGTTGAAGGTGCAAGTTAAAAACTGTAAGTACACTTATTTAATTAAAAGTTCCAAATCTCAGAGACTTACTTTGTCACTCTAAATTGAGAATAATATAGAGAAAGAAAAATATAAAGTGTACCTATTAGCTCGTTTCAAGTACTAGTTTATTAAGTCAACAATAGAGAGCGAGTTATACAGAAAGGCAACCTATGATTAATGATGTTACATTGTAATTTGCGGCACTAACAAGATTTTGTCGTGGCTTTAATCAAAATTAATTGTCGCATTGCGTATGTCGTCGGCTCTGTCGTTTCGATTTATTCAGAAATTTTTATTATAAAAAGCTACATGCTACCTTTTTTCAACACTTTATACTGCCCATGTTTACTACTAGTCATGGTGGCCTAGTGGTTAAAACACCAGCCTATCAAGTATAAGTGCGCGGCTTCGATTCCAGGTCAAGTACCAATGTAACTTTTCTAAATTTATATGTACTTTCTAAGTATAATCTTGGACATCAATGACTGAAGGTGATGAAAAACATCTTGAGGAATCCTGGACTTTAAGTCTGAAATCGCCAACCCGCATTGAGAAAGCGTGGTGATTACGCTCAATCCTTTTCTGTATGAGAGGAGACCTGTGCCCAGCAGTGGGACGATAAAAAGGTTGATGATGATACTGCCCACTGCGGGACAGTATAGAATCACGAAATAAAAATACTTCCCATCTCGCCACCTCTGTTTCTATTTAACATAATTTATAAAGTGAATGTATCTGGAACCTGAAGCGAAAACGAACAGCAAGGTCCGAACCGTCGATGCGATGCAACAATATAGGAGAGATCAAGTTCAGTTTTTTGCAAAAGCTAATACTATATATAAAAAAACGAGATATTGAAGTGCTTGAAAGTTTTCAGATGGATTTACCTAGAAGTATAAAAAATAAGCAAAATACAAACTAATGGCCAAAGAGACATTTATAAAAAACGATAATTTCTTCAAGAGTGCCGCACATACTCTCTAAGATATTATCCTTTTAAAATGTCCGTAGCACGTAGACATTTTACGCCCAACCATATAATGTGGGTCGTTTCCTCAAGTGAGGTCCAGCCTTCATTATTTTTCGAGTATATCATTTGCAACACAGCGTTTTCATTGTTTGCACTGAGTCCTTTTTGGACATTTTTTGCGACCTGACGTCACAGGAAGTGTGATAATGGCACAATTACCTTTAAGCTGTCTTTTAAGAGAGCCATTGATTTGATTTCGTGGTCTTTTTGTCCTCGTAAAGTGAAAGATTGATGTTAGGGGAAATAGGTCAGGCGAATTAAATTAGTTTTAACAATTTAACGGGCAGTGAACTAGTAAGATCAAGATGAACATAATTGTTTGAATGACGTGGATGGATCCCTTCTACAACTTTCGAAGAAAGGCAGTGGTTTATTACTAAGCTTATAGGAATTTGCTCACAAGTTTTCACCGCCGATTTCTATCTTTGATTTATAGGTTTTACGCCTTCGTGGTTTTAAAGTTTAAGTTTCATATATCTTGGGAAGATTCTGTGGAAGAATAGAGCGTAATTTTCTCAATACGTTTTAAAAGTAATCATATTTGGAGCATATAAGAATAAATAAATATTTTAATAAAATTACATGTGTTCGTACCTAAACCAATATGTACTTACAACGAACTTATTTACTTCGTCTGTTCTTCAGCCTATAGAGGTCTACTGCTGGACAAAGGCCCCCTCAAGACTTTCAGTGCTTTGGGGGGGGGATGCAATAATCCCCACGCTTGGCGGGTGGTTTGGGAATGGCAGTAATTTGAAATTCCATATGAGAAGCGCTGCTGCCCGTTTCCCTGATGAGAGTTCCGTTAGTCGCCTCTTGCAATACCCACGGGAGGATATGGGTTGGTACTATTCTAAGCCTGGTACCACATGGTAGAGCCCGATACCACACGGTATAGCCCGGTACCACAAGGTAGCAACATACTTACAACATATCAACAAACTTATTTAGGCTCACACTATTCTTGTCATGGAGGTGAGCAGAGAAATGATCAGTTATTTTTATTGCTAGATATTAAACAGCCTATAATGTTCCTACTGCTGGAGGCGGCACTGATGAGAACCGTAATTTTATTTATAAGAAAAAAGAAAAGAAAGAAAGAAAGAAAAACATTTTTTTATTCCGCAGAAACAAAACGCACTTTACAACTAAATACCATAAAAATATATTACAAAGAAAATACAGAAAAAAAAAAATATCACCAAAAGTCTCGTACTCTAACATGCAAAACTGCCAAACTATATACAAAGTTGATTTGATGTCAAAGCCAGGGTCATAGCCCATAGGCGATGGAAGTAATAAGTACTACGTACAACGTAGTACTTACTACCTCCATACCATAGGCATTAGACAGCACACATTATTTGTCTTAGATTTTTTTTTATCTATGATATGCCAGTTCCTTCACGATGTCAGGATCAGTTCTAAATAATTCTCCAAATATTTTATACTAAAGTGTAGCAGCACTACAAACATTACAAACACCCCTTAACTGTGTTTCTTTATTAATTACATACTAACATTCATACTAATTTAATTTTCAAATGAGAATGTTAATAATGCGACTCAATTTATTACGCCATTTTCAGCACCTTTTTTATATGACCCTAATAAATTATGGTTAATCCTCACTTAAGTGCGTATCTTTGTCTCGGGAAAGTAAACAAGGTAGATTATATTATGTTAAATGGTCTAGAGACCAGAGGACTGGACTAAAGGCATTAGAAATGTTACTGGAAAAAATATATGGTTATGATGACCACATTATAAGTTCGTTATTTTTTTTATTCTTTCTTCTTCATCTTCTTTTTCTCAACCTATAGACGTTCATTATTGGACATAGCCCAAAGCCAAAGCTTTCATTCCATTGGTGGTCATTTCCATAATCCCCCCGCTTGTCAGGTGGGTTGGGATCTTATTAGATTGGACAAAATTACGGCTGACATCCAAAAATCTAAGTTAAACTTCTGAGGTATATAAATCAGAGAGACTCTGCCTTCATTTCAGCGGTGGTGATATCATCACTCCATAACAATACCAGAAGGCAGTTTATTAATAATTTCAACAGGGTCATTTTGCGTAGAAGTAATGTGAACCCCGCAAATGATTTAGGATCGCTTGACCTGAATACTCCCGTTGAGTTATGAGTTAATTTATATGCGGAAAATATGGTGCGGACATACGATAGTCAGATTAGCGAGTTGGAACGTACGCTTATTTGTTTTGGTTGTGTAGTCGAGCTCATAACCCAATTTTATCCACCGGGATTTTATATAGAACTTAGTGAAGTGAAGAATATACTGCTACGGACAAGGGGTACTAAAATGTCGGTTAACAGTTACGAGGTTTATTGACAATGAAGTACAGTCGATTATATATTATCGACGTCTTCTTTCTGATGTCCACAAAGTCCGTTTCGTACACACATAACGACACCATAAAAGTTACCTTATGTCGTCCTCGAAGTACTTTTTGTAGTTGTGACTGTACATTTTCTCAATTATTATCGATTCTCAGTTATGCTCAAACAAGCAAGAAAAACGATCGAAATTTAAATAGAAAACCGAACTCATCTGGTTAAAAAAAAGATTATTTTATTTTAAACTAGATGAGTTCGGCATTTTCTATCTGACTACTTAAAGAAGAAAGACCAAAACAAACCTAGAGGCTACAGTCTCTTTTAAAGTCCAAATATAATATTGGTCAGATCATGAATGAAGATCATATAGAATCAATGTCTAATAACACACAAGGCAATTTAGAATCAAAGTCTTTTGAAAATGGAACACAGGTTGAGTGGAAATTTTATGAATAGTAAACACTATGTATAGCAAGAATACGAGCAACAAGGCAAGTAGATAATATTCTTTAACAGATTCAGATTGAGATCAGTGTGAACGTCCTTAAAATTAGTAGCGCTCAGATCTCATCACAATGCACCTTGTGCAATAGTTCTAGTGTTGTTCATGATATATAACTCTATATGTAATACCCCTTCCATCTATTCATGCCATTGCAAACAGTTCCAAACACGTATTCGTCTGCACAGTCAGTTACTTAAGCCACCAATTCCTTGTAACTACCAGTTTAAGCCATCAACCCGATCCTAATCTCCACTTCATCAAATGTCAAATTTTCAGCCAGTCTACTGTCCCCTTTGGCCATTTAGTCCTGAGTCCGATTGCTTGATTTAATATTCAAGCTATTACTACGCAGGGTTCTGTTCAGTCACAGAGAAGCTTGTTTCTTTAATTTCTAGAAACTAGGTTAAATTTTACCCATCAAGAGAACGTCGTGTCATAAGGGCTTTAGATAAAGAGTGCGAGATACTTCCCACGACTTGTTTTTAGAGTTGCGGGTAAATGGAAACGAACGATCGAGATTCAAAATGGAACTGTTTATTATCAAAATCTTAGCTACTGTTATTTACAAAATAGGTAGTCGAAGTAGTGGTGGTTGTGACAAACTCAAAATTGAACAGCCAATACCGACATCGGAAAGCGCGATCTCTAAGTTTAAACAGGTCCCACAAGAGTATTGTGATTAGCAATTAATCTAAGTATCTTTATGCATGGTCTTATAACAATCAGCATATAATCTGCTCACTCCTGGGGCAAAGGCCTCCTCTCAGTGAAAGGAAGTGGGCCGTAATCTACTAAGCGGGCTCAGTGCAGTTTGATAGATGTCACATGTCTTCGAAGTTTTGACTCTAGGGCATGCCGGTTTCCTCACGATTGTTTCTTTCACCGTTTTGAGACGATTCCAATAGTTCTATCATCATCGTCGATTGCTTCCTCAGATAAATTCAAATTCAAATTCTTTATTTCAGGCAAGGCCCATATATTGTTAGTTAAAAAAAAAAAAAAAACTTATCCTATGTTAGTAAAAAGAGAAACAGAGTTAAACATTAGTTGGCGACATGAATATGTGCGCGCATATGTCTGTCCGCTCAGAGCCTAATAAAAGTTCCGTCGACCTTGTCCGCCAGTGTAGCTAGGATACTGTTCGTAAGATAAAGTCTTGTCAATTGTTGTATTAATATTTGGATTACGATGAGCACCGGCTTGACAGTTGCCAAAATAGGTCTAGTTACCCTATAGGTCTGGTCTAAACCTATTTTGGCTACTGTCTTTTCTTCACTGAAAGTGGAACCTAGGATATCACAACCTACAGTCACCTGCTTGACTTGTTTTTATTGAAGTATTTTACTAGTTTTACTCGTGGCTAAATATTAACAGTTAGACAAGTCGATCGGTCAGATTAAGCTGCTCGGGCTTTAACAGCCCCCGTAGCGTAGCGGTAGCAAACGCGGCCGCTGCGTAAGGAGGCGCGGGTTCGATCTCCGCGCAGCGCAAATACTTGTATGCATGAATATGAACATTCGCACTGGTTTGGTAGTACGTCGGTAAGCACGTTAAGCCGTTGGTATCGGTTGCCATACAAAAATGTAGTGGCAGTCGTTACGGCTTGTTGGAGCCCTCAAAAGTCCAACAATTGGTCTAACTGCAATGCTACGATATCGCCTTAGGGTTGTGGCCAGACGGCAGTCGCTACACGGAAAATATCGAAGTTTAGCCAAAATCAGCAGTTAGACTGGTATAGCGGACCCCAGACTCCAAAAGCTAAAATGGTTCGGATGCGAATCGAGATGCTAACGCTGAGATGAAGATGACTCATGCTGCGATTGATTTGTGGATGGGTGACCATCTAAAATGTTAAGCCGTTGGTCCCGGCTGTCATATGTAGATTTTTGACAGTCGTTAAGGGACGCCAGAAGCCCGAAGTTCTGACGACCAGACTAAGGGGTTTCGTATTACCCAGTAACTGGGTTGTGCGAGTCAGATAGGCAGTAAGCTCCATGTAAAATACTGATATTTAACTGAATCAGGTTAGACTGGAAGTCAAGCCATAAATAGTTGAGAAAAGGCTTGGCAGATGATAATGACTAGTATTAAAAAACCGGATTTTCTCACGCACAAAGGGTTCCGTTATTAGTATGAAAGACTAGCGGCCGCCAGCGATTTCGTTCGCGTGGTTTAGTTATGCTCCGCTCCTATTGGTCGCAGCGTGATATTATATAGCCTTAAGCCTTCGTGAATTAATTGGTTATTTAACGCAAAAATATTTTTTCAAATCGATCCCATAATTCCTGAAAGTAGCGCGTTCAAACAAACAAACAAACTCTTCAGCTTTATATATTAGTATAGATTACGCGGTAATAGGCGGTTTACGATTTACGGGGTATTAAAAAAAACTACTTACTAGAACTCGTTCAAAACAATTTTCGTTGGTAATTTTTACAGTAATGTACATCATATGTTTTTATTAGATTTTTCATTTCCATATTTTAGAAGTTAGAGGGGGGGGGGGGGCAACTTTTTTCCACTTTGGAAGCGTCTGTCACGTAAACTATTCGGTTTAGAAAAAAAAATATTTTAGAAACTTCGATATCATTTTAAAGACCTATCCATAAATACCCCACACGTATGTGTTTGATGAAAAAATTTTTTTTTGAGTTTTCAGTACCTATGGGGAGCCCCCAATATTTATATATTTTTTTTTTGTTTTTGCATCAAACTCTTAATGCGGTTCACAGAATACATCTACTTACCAAGTTTCAACAGTATAGCTCATATAGTTTCGGAAAAAATGGCTGTGACATACGGACGGACAGACAGACATGACGAATCTATAAGGGTTCCGTTTTTGCCATTTGGCTACGGAACCCTTAAAACCGTCATTAGAACCTAACCAAAAATATATTATATGATCTACAGTTATACAATAAAATAAATGATAGTTCTAAAAAACCCCGTTTAATCGCAATCGAACTAAAAAGTAGAAAAAATATTCTTTTATATAGTATTGTTTGTCATCTTCCCTTGACCGCTTTGCATTTTCAAGTTAACCAGACTCGTAGAAATTGGTGAAAATGAAGTTAAAAGATACCCTTACATACATACATACGCGCGTGCAAAAAAGCGTGTTAAAAAGAGAAGGATCTCATTGGACATCAACAAATTTGTCGCGTCGCTGTGAATGTGATACGAATGTACCTAAAGGGCTGGCGGTATTACTAAATTGAGCTGTAATTCTATGAACTAAAATTAGGACAGCCCTCTGCAATAAGAAATGAGTGAATTACAATACTTGATGAGTATTTTTGTTTTATGGTAATCTAAAAATACTCAGCTCTGCTACCATCCGCTTATCACTAAACCTTAACCCAATATCACAATACTATTACGGTAGAGATACATACGCAGTCGCACAATAAGCTCTGATTCCGATTTGCATTTTAACGCAGTTTGTGTCTGCCTAAATATTGTTTCACATAATTAATACCGGCTCTCTAATATTGCAAGCATTTGATTCCACTTAACGCTGACATTTAGGGTTCAGGATAACTTGGGTTAGCGATTAGGGTATGGTAATTCTCAAATACTGAAATTGTCTTTGCAGTTTTGGTTACAAGCTCTGCATTTCTTCTGCAAGACCCGAGCTTTTGAGGGAAGTTGAGAATTTCTATGGACAGCTCTACACTTCGATGACAAAACCCGAAGTAAATCTTGCTGAAGACCCTAGAACAAGATTAACCAGACTTTACACCGAAGATATCCCGGCCGTCAGCCTGCAGGAGATTCGATTGGCTCTCAAACAGCTTAAAAATAATAAGGCGACGGGCGTTGACGGAATAACGGCTGAGCTATTGAAGGCGGGTAGTGACCCAAACTTGCCAGTGGCCAAGTGGCCCTTCAGAAGTTATTTAATTCCGTCATAGTCAAGGGAAAAACGCCACAGGCATGGCACAGAAGTGTGGTGGTACTCTTTTTCAAAAAGGGTGACATCACCAGTTTGAAAAATTACAGATCCATCTCACTTTTGAGTCATGTCTATAAGTTGTTCTCGAGAGTCCTCACGAATCGTCTCGCCTGCAGGTTTGACGACGTTCAGCCTCCCGAACAAGCTGCTTTTCGAAGGGCTTCAGCACAGTAGGCCACATACATACACTGTGGCAGGTTATACAGAAGTCCGAGGAGTATAACCTACCCCTTTGCTTGGAGTTTGTGGACTAAGAAAAAGCCTTTGATTCGATCGAGACCTGGGCTCTACTGCAGTCTTTCTAGCGGTGCCAACTAGACTATCGGTATATTTAAGCGCTGAAGGGTTTGTACGAAAACGCCACCATGTGAGTCTGAATACGGGACCAGAGCTCGAAACCAATACCTCTGCAGCGTGGTGTCAGACAGGGAGATGTTATCTCCCCGAAACTGTTCACCGCTGCATTGGAGGATGTCTTCAAGGTTCTGGACTGGAAAGGACTGCGCATTAACATCAATGGAGAGTACATTACACACTTTTGGTCTGCTGATGATATAGTCATGACTGAAACTGCGGAGCACCTAAGTACAATGCTCGAAGACCTCAGTAGAGCCTCCGAGTGAGTCGGTCTTAAAATGAACATGGGCAAGACGAAAGTCATGTCTAATGCCCATGTTTTACCGACTCCTATAAATATTGTAGATTGTTCTCGAAGTTATTGACAGTTACGTGTACCTAGGACAAACTATCCAATTAGGAAGGTCTAACTTCGAGGAAGAGGTCAATCGTCGAATCCAACTTGGCTGGGCTGCTTTCGGGAAGCTACGTAGAATCTTTTCGTCCAAAATATCGCAGTGTCTCAAGACAAAAGTCTTCGACCAGTGTGTGTTGCCAGTGATGACTTATGGAATTGAGACGTGGTCGCTAACAATGGGCCTTATAAGAAGGCTCAAAGTCACTCAAAGGGCAATGGAGAGGGCTATGCTTGGGGTTTCACTGCGCGATCGAATCAGGAATGAGGGGATCCGCAGAAGAACGAGAGTAATCGACGTAGCCCGAAGAATTGCAACACTAAAGTGGCAGTGGGCTGGGCACATTGCCCGTAGGACCGATGCCCGATGGGGCCGACGGATTCCCGAGTGGCGACCACGCACCGGAAGACGTAGCGTGGGTAGGCCCCAGACAAGGTGGACCGACGACCTGGTGAAGGTCGCAGGAAATCGCTGGATGCGGGAGGCGTAGGACCGGTCGTCGTGGAGAACCTTGGGGGAGGTCTATGTCCAGCAGTGGACGTCTTTCGGTTGAAATGATGATGAAAGAAAACCCTGTCCGATCCGTGAAGGTAGGTAGGTACCCATAACTGATTCAACTCATGCCTACAAATCCTGGCTAACCTTAAATAAAAACACATAAAAAAAAAATATATTTTGCAAAAGGAGCTATCTCACATGGCAACACATGCGCACGCGACAGGAGGCAGGACACACGGTCAAAAAAATGCCGCCAGTATTGTACATTCATTCACACAAAGTATTTGGTGTTATCACTTTTTACTAATTTACCAAATATTGGGGAAATTGGAGTTGATTCGCGGAATCTTTCAAAATTCATTACTACTGTTATTGTGACGATTATGTAAAGTTTCTAATTTTATTTGGTCATGTTATTATCTAACCTTTATTATCCTTATCGATGGGATGGGGTTTTCTTTACATATTGAATATAAAAAAATATATTTTACGTTATCAAAACTTGACAGATGACTAGTGATTATTGACATACAACACAATATGATTGTCATAGATTACCCTGATACAGAAACGTTAAATTTCCTGTTAGTGGGATTACATCACTATTCCAATGTTAGACAAAGATGTAGCTATACGGCAATGGCGCTATTCTTTTTTCTTAATGAAACAATAATAGTTGTAATACGTCATAATAGGGATCCAGTACACTATAGCAAACAGTTTAAAGTAACAAATAAGTCACCATATCAGCATAAACACTTACATCGCTAATAATCACCTCAACTTCCACACTTTTATCGATTTTAATCCCATTAGCTTGCTTGCTAGTCATAGTTTATTTTCTAATCCACAGGAAGCCATTACGTTAATATCTTGATCTGAAAGCCTTCAATTTATTGGCGGTCGGCAAATGAAATGCACTTTTATGGTACCTATTTGATGAGACGACGAAGTTAGTGGAAGATATTCAAGCTTTGAGGATATCTTTCGCGGGTAATTGATTTAGTAATTTATTTTTTATTTAGTTCAACGCTGTATTAAATTGCGTGGAGCTTTAGGATTTATTGGAAAAGGTTTATTTTTTTTTCAAACATAAAATTCATAGCATTCTTTCAATTAAAAAGGCACTTTTGGATTGTCAAAACTAAATAGTAGGTCAATCAATCAGAACGTCAGAAAGTTATTGTGCTGTCCGCATCCATCGTTTTCCCGCGATCTTCACCAGGTCAACGCTCCTTGTTGAGGGTCTCCCTACGCTGCGCCTTCCGATACTTCACTTCAGAACCTTATTGCCCTTAGTTAGTGCAGTAAGTTGATCTAGTTGCCTGTTCCAAAACGTAGAACTGCATGAAAGAGAATGGGCAAAAGAACTCCAGTCAAAATCATTATGTTCATTCTTCTACATATCCCATTATTAATTTGGGGTCGGCGAAACATGTCTTTTTCTTCCATACTCCTCTATTAAACTTCATCTCCTTAGTCACCCTCTTCTTAAATCATATCCATCATTATTTATTTATTTTATTATTTATGTACACACAATAAAATACATATAGATACAACAAAATGAAGATCTGAGTACAAAGGTGCTGCTTATTTCTTAAGAAATTTCTTCCAGCAGACCTGCGAAAGGAGAAGTAAAACAGAAATGTAGACAATAGTGTGTAAGAACAAGGAGGAAATAAAATATGAATATGATAACTATTAAAGTAATCATATTAAATATACCTAAACATATAAACCTAAAATAATTATATAAGCCAAACCAATAAAACCAAACATAAGTATACTACTTAAATACATATACATCCCGTCCATCGTTTCATTCTGTCTTCCACTACTCTTGTAGCCTTGGCCTCTTATAGCATTAACATTCATATTTATAACTCTTGTCATGACATTTTCTATATTTACGAAATTCTGGTTACGTTATTCGTGTGAGCAACACTATAAGGTGAGAACAGCGTAAAAAACAAACGAAGAAACGTTTCAAAATATAAGATCTCTAATTTCGTAAGACACTATTACTATCAGTTTGAATCTACTGTCAATTTCTTATCCATTAATAACGCAATGAATGTTGTTGAACTGTCAAAATCATACTCATTGCTAATGATAATGTGTCACGCAATTACTGCTGCATTGCGAAGTTGATAGTGGTTGGTTAATGTGGTGAAGATTGTGTTTGTTGACAACTCTAATTTTATGTATATTTTTTAGTATTGCGTACTCAAAGGAGCCGAGGGGACTCTATTATTATTATTATTTATTTATTTATTCAGACTACATGTGGTCCATTGTGTTAGTAACAATTTCACTTATAACCTATGTTAGTACTTAATTACTAAAACCGATTTAGTATGGTCCGCTAATGCCCACACAATTGGACTATCTGCCCGGGCCGCTATCGAGTGCAGTATGATGTTGGGACTGCTACGCAACCTGCAAAGTAACGAGGCAGATTTCTTGCGCCATACTGCGTCAAAGCTGTCAACGCGCGCGTCAGCTAACATCGCCGACGCACTACAGAAGCGCGGCAGTCGCAACAGCATCCTGAACGCTCTATAACCGAGCCTCAGTTATCCATCTGTCTGTCACAGCGGTTGCGTCCCTAAATTGAAAATAGGTAGAAAATTTAAATTTTATCAGAGTTCGTGTATTACTGCTACAACAACAAATACACAAAAGAATAAAACTAAGTTAATAATGAAAGGAAGCCCCATAGAAACGTAGGTATATATTTAATGTGCTTTGTTTTATCTTTGTTTATAAGGGACTTGCGACCATTAACAGGTTATGTCAGCCCCATTTAATATGTTGTGATAAATATTGTACGGTGGCACGAACCCTCCTAAATTGTATTGCCATATCTATCCAAAGAAGGCAGATGTGAGTGCATAGCAAACGACGCGCCAAGGGGCGCCATTGGAGGAAATAAAACTTATTGTTGATCCTCTTCAGAAAAGTTAAGTGCGTTGTACTTGCAACTAACGTGCGTATAATAACAAATTCATAAAGGTAAATGGGTCAAAAAACTGTAATAGTTGGTTTTATGTGATTGTCAGGGGTTCGGTAAATACTAATGCGAATCTCACACCCCTGCTCATAGGTAGAGGTTAAGCAACGCGGTGGTTTTAGCCGGTAAGAGTGAGGCGTATGCCTCAGAAAATAAATAAAAAAAAAACAAAGGGGTATCCCTCTGTTACCCTAACGATGGAGAAAGTCCACGAGTATTTCCACCACGACCCAAAAAACAGGTAGCTTCCTTTAATATTTGCCTACCTTACTGAAAAGTAGGTATGCTTCACGTGTACGTGTTCTTAAAAATAAAAACGTTTAAATTATCAAAGCACTTTGCATGGCAAACTAAACTATTGTTTGTCATTATCCAACCTATAATTACACTCTTAGTAACGATATTAAGCATAATTATGCCACGACTACTATTTTCTTGACTTAACATGTAAAGCCCAATTAAAATTTTATAATTTGCATCTGGCACATTACTCTTTGACAGAAAAATTGAAGCAATTACAAGGTAATTTGAACTTTATTAACGGTAATTAAGCTTCATAAGTAGAGGGGGTGAAATGTATAATTTACATACGAGTATTATTAAGACTATGTAAAATCCACGTGCTTACAATAAATCAAGTTAACTAATCCTGGTAGACCATTGCGTTATTTTCTAGTAATGTATTCAAGAACAAAAAAAATGTAGGCTTTCGTTTTCAAAGTTGGTTGCTCTTTTCTGTGTTTTATTATGATTAAAATGTTGAGTGGTGTTCATGGTATGGGCATATGATACGAAGGAATGAGGAAAAATCTTGTGGAAAATAGAGAGACCGTTTGAAAGTTGATACGAGTATGACTGGACTCTTTTCTTTATTATTCTTCGAAGTAGGAAAGGACAATATCTGTTATTCAGACCCAAAATCATTATCAGCGGAGCCTTGTCCTAACTATGTTGGGGTCGCCTTCTAGTCTAACCGGATTCAGCTAAATACCAGTTTCTTACATGGAGACTATCTGACCTCGACAACAATGCACCGACACCAAATAGATAGCGACAGGGCCTGTAAAATAGCCAGCCTTTCGGTCTTCTATAGGATGCATTCTGGTGAGTGTGCAAGGGAATTGCATGATTTAATTCCCCCATCTCCGTTTCATCATCGGACGACCCGTCTTACGGCGAGTCTCCACCCTTACGTTGTTGACACCACTGCGATCCGGACGAAGCGTTTTGCTTCCTCCTTTATACCGCGTACATCGAGGGACTGGAACAATTTGCCAGCGTCGGTGTTTCCGTCACAATACAATTTGAGTGTCTTCAAGGCTAGAGTGAATACCATCAGGCGGGATTGCGGTCAAGCGCTGGTTTATAATTTATAAAAAAAAAATGAATGGTTATGATGTAGAATTTATGTCATAAGTCGCATGTACCAATGGACAAGTCAAGACTTCAGTTTTATCTTGACTTGTCCATATTTGATGAAATTAATTTCATCATTTTCATTGAATTCTAATCATCTTATAACTTATACGTCGTCTATCACCTTTTTTACCAAGTTTATGGACCAAGTGCCTATCGTGTTCTGGATTAAAATGTTTTAATATATATAGTAGCGGATTTTGAATGAAATTCATCCAGTCTCAGATGTTAGGCCAGATACGTCGTGCAAATGCACCCAGTGAGATGAACAAGTATTGTCAGTCACTGGACGCTCGTAGGAAGATGTCGCTGTCAAGTTGGAACACGGCTAAATGCCAAGACAGTCGCTTAAACCAGAGGTATAGAAGGAAAATGAACTTTCCTTTGCCCAATAACGGGATACAATACAATCTAACAAAAAACAAAAAAACAATTTCTTTTGTCCCATTATTAGTCTTTATGTTTTAGGTAAAGTACATTTTTCATGTCAAAAATATACATTAGCTGCTATTAAAATAGCTGAAAGGAATTTGATTGCCACGCTATAAATTCGCATTCAAATTATAGCTCTAGCTTACTTGAAGATATTATTATCGTTTATTTTAAGGACATTAGACGCAAATGTATTTTATTATTTATTACTTTTGCTTTTGAATTAGATTTTCTCTATTAGTTACAAAAATGGGCTCAAAATTAAGAAAAACATTTTTATATACCTACCAAAATCAACACACAGAGTATATATATCGTACCTTTTTATCATCCCACCGCTGGACACAGGTCTCCTCTCGTACAGAGAAAGATATTTAATTTTTCGTTTATGCAAAACCCAAAACACTTGTCCAGTATTTTTAAGTGAAGAATCTATGTACAAAATTTCAAAAAGATATCATAAAAACCACAAAGTTATGAGCTTGTTATCCTACTTGGCTGTCCCAACAAAAATATGGTCCACACTCCGCTCAAGCGGGCAAGCCTCTGGCGTCAGCTGTTGGGCGAGCTTGGAGTGTAATGATCTACCGTGCGCGCTCGATAACCACACTGCAACAGTTTGTAAATGTATTTGGGACAAAATATAACATGGTGTCAAAATGATTGAAATCGATTCAGTTGCTTATTCTGAACAAACTAGGTATATTCAGGTTTCGCATAAACAAAAAATAACGTACTCTGTGCAGAGACTTTTTTGTTACTGTGTAGTTTTCTATTTAGTCGTGCTACAATAGTTTTCTATTTTATTTTCTTATTATTATACACTCTAAACCTTAGACGATTATGGTAGTTTTCAGTGATAATTGTTTATATAACCTTTTTTCTGAACCGCCAAAAGTCATTCTAAACGCTTGAATAGCCAAAGGCCGATAAATCCCACGGAAAGACATTTTGCTTTAAAAATGTGTTGAACAGGAAAACGAACAATCTATGAAAGAAAAAGTGAATCGCAAAGCCAGTCATAAACTTCAACAAGATAACTGGGTTAACTTAAAAAAATATTTAATACAATTTCTAGTGACTGTAATGAATCAACAAAAGTTTCTATGTTTAATACTTTTCGGCCCGAAATTAGAACCTTCAATCATTAAGACGAGCACAATGAAGTTCCTTAAATGTTTTCCAACATTAAACCGAGGCCGCTAACATGCGGTTTGCAGAGATTCTAAGATAAGCTAAGACTCATTTAAACTTAACATTGTGCTAAACTTGGCTAAGTTGTCGAGATTGTTCGCGTTCGTAGTTGAATTAATTCGTGATAAGTTTAAGTTAGTTTTGGGTAATATTGCACATGAAGTTGTAGTAGCGTATCGTTGAAATTTTAAATATGTGTATCAGGGTGATGGTGGGACCCTCGTCCAGGCCATTGTCCCGAGCGAGAGTGCATGGCAGGCCGTCACACCTCCTTCTGCGAAGCAGTGATGCTGGCAAAGGAGAAGGCGGAGCGCGTGAGGCAGCGAGAATCCCAGTGCCCTCACGCCACTAGCTGCCGCAGGAGACGCCCTGCTCGGGAGACGCTATCGAACTCACGGTCACCATAGGCGCGGGCTTGCAGCCGGTGAGCAGTGGGCAGTTCGCCGGCCGGTAATTACCAGGCACGAGTCGACGGCACATTGGGTTTCGAAGGCCGATGCCTCCTGGGTCAGGGTTGCGGGTTGGTTAAAAAAGAAACTGACTCTAGCGCATAGGCAAGTGAAGAAACACGGGTGGCTTTTAGTCAGTAAAAGTCTGATACGCTCTTCTGCTCCGGTCCCAAACAAAAAAAAGGGTGATGGTCGGAGGGTAATGTGTGTTCAAATAATCTAGGCGATTATGTTAATAATACAGACTAACCAGATGATCTACTTTAAAACATTGAATTCTATAGTGAAGTTCTTATAGTGGGAAATAGTCATTACTATCGCGGTAGTTCTAGATCCGAGCAATTATAACGCACTTAATTTTAAAAAAAAACTTCTGCGTGATTTAAAGTATAACTGAAAGGAAAGCTGATATTTAAACAGAAATAGAGCTTGAGTTATTAGATACCGAGTTTCAGTTCTATCAGTGATAACTATTGGAAATTACTTCTTCTGGCATCTAGCCTATGCAAATCGTCTGATGCATATTGACCTATATTTAGTCGCCATGTTTTTATTCACATCTAAACTACTTTTATGGGGAATGCAGTGTTAACTGTGATAAATTGTTGCAATAAGCCTAGTTTGAATATTTACAGTGTAAACAACGTTTGGTTGGTCAGTGAAGAAGAATATTGCAATGCTGCAATCTTGGGTCCTAATTATGTATTCCCTGCGAAATACACACATCAAAAGTGTCTAGGGATCAACATATATTTTTGCAATAACTTTTCTCCTGATTGATATTAATTAAAATTTTCTTTAAGGATTCATCAAATAAAGTGTTTTCGTTTGTCACAGTAACGATAAACCAAGTCACCTTTGCATTAATAAAGAAATTTGCTATTTTCCTAATAAAGGGATATTTGACATTTGAACCACTAACACAAAAGTTCGAAAAAAAGACTGAAATAACAGTTTTCTCTAAAATTTAATTGGGTAACTTAAACAATTAATAATCCGTGTTTCTACCGCGAACACTAACAACACAAGAACATCGGTTTGGCATACTCAAAATGAGTTCATCCAAATCACGCTGTGGAATGGCCGCCCATGTTCGTTGCAACAACAAAAAAAGGTCTTCTTGCGACTACCCGCGGATACCCTCCATATTCGGCAGAGCTCTTCTCTGTAGCATATCCCATGCATGCTCAATCGGGTTCAAGTCTGGCGACTGAGCAGGCCAGGGCAGGACATTGATGTTAGCTGCGGCGAGAGTCTGTCTTACAACTCTTGCGGTGTGCGGTCGTGCATTATCATGCATTAACTGAAATAAGGGACCAATTTGCACTTGTAGAGGAACGATGACGTCTGATACAATCGTCTCAGCATCAATTTGAGCGTTGAGGTTGCCTCTGATCCAAATCAACTCAGTTCTTCCGCCGATCCAAATACCCGTCCATACCATGATGGTTCCACCATTATAAGGACTGGACTTCCTGGCAGGATTTTAATCGCTGTTGGCGTCCAGGGGTTCTCCAGTATCGTATACGTCTTGTATCCGGTCTCATACCAAAACGAGACTCATCAGAAAAGCACACGAAACGCCATTGTTCTTCTGCCCAATTTCTGTGTTCAAGAGCCCATTGATATCGAATCCTACGATTGTGCATTGCTATAGGTGGTACCCGTAGCGGTCTTTGGGAATGAAGGTTCACTTCATGCAAGCGGTTTCTGACTGTTTGGTCGCTAATTAAGTTCCCTGAAGAGTGATGAAGCCTCACGGCTAACATCATGGCGATTATTCTTGGAGCTCTTCGAGTTAAGATTTGAATGTATCGGTCTTGTCTCCGTGTGGTGCAGCGATACCGTCCTCCATGGCGCTCAGCCACGGTGCCAGTGCTTCGGTAACGTGTCCAAAGTCGACTGATAACACTCTGACTTGTATTCAGAGCTAAAGCCACAGTACGTTGCCGGGAACCAGCTTCTATCATTCCCACGGCTCTGAGCATTTCTTCCCTGCTTAAATGACGTCGCCGCTCCATAATAACGTTGGTTTTAATCAGTAGTAGGGAAACAGTAGCACTAATAATGTCTTCAATGCGTTGTATGTTTTTATAGGGAAAATATTGACAGCTGATTTTCATCTTTTACTCGAATTTGATTCACAGTTCCTGATTCAATTTCTCAATTTTCTCAAGAAATCCGCATAAAAATGCTTGATCCCTAGACACTTTTGATGTGTGTATTAACACTTTCACAAAACGTCAATAACATGTTTTATTAATGTCCACCATAGATGTATTTTAACAGTTCAAATAACGCCATTATATTATTGATAAGACGTTTCGATGTAAGGAAGCCTTAAGTGGTCTTAGTGGATTAGGACCCTGTTGAAAGTCACTGTAGAAGTACGAATCTACCTGAAAGTTTGTCCCTTTCGCGTAGTATCGTACATTTAGACTTAAATATAATAAACCCATCAACGGTTTATTTTAGAGTCAGTTCGGCAAACAATCTTAAAGTGTATGTTTAATATTTGGTGGCGGCCCAAACAACGACTAACCAAGCTTAGCCGTATAAATTCCATTTTGGAGCAACAAACTGACAAGCAATAATTAATATTCAACGAAACGCACACTCGACTATCGGGAGCGGTTCCGTACCAGTAAATTGCAGGAGTTGGTCGAAGTGAGCCAATTCACCCCACCGCGGGGCGTTTACTAAAACTTTGCTCATATTTAATTTGGCAGCGCACTCTCTCGGGACTAGCCTGATTATTGTTACACGTGAAACACTATTAGTTCAAACTTCGGGCTGTATAGCATCAATATTGTCACGAAGTTTGGCTGTTGGAATTTGAATATTAATTTCAGTAACTTTATTTTTGGAAGCTTCACTGTTTTTAGTTCGTTTATAAATAGTTGCAAGACTTGTTGAGTTTCTAAATGTTTTGTGTAGGCCATATTCATTGTAGCACTGTGATTACTTCCACAATCATTCACATGTGCAGCCTTTAGACTTAAGTATATATATAATGGGTGTATGTTAAACGTTACTTTAATTTTCTTGTAAGTTATTCAAATACCTATATATATTATGTGATGCAATCCAGTCAGAAATTTAAAGGACAGAAACCGAGTTAGTAAACTACAGCTGCCATAATTAAACCTATTAAACTTTTAGTGGTTATGTTCCATAAAAAAAGAGGATTCAAACATCTGCATTGCTCAATTTCCTTGAACTTGAGTCAAATATTATTGCTGACACAGCTCTAGATGTAATACTATAACTTCTCCGATTTCTATCTCCAAGGTTGACTTACAACACTCAGCCAAAATCAATAAGCTACGAATTCGAACTGCATTGGCTGAATCACAATACGTGTGAGTATATACTCTCCCCACATGATACCTAACGAGTACCAGCGTTAGTTAAGCAAATTTTGTGGAATTTGGCACAAAGCCGTGTACCTAAAGTTTTGGTTCAAGTCAGTGGAGAATCGAGTTTGGTATTTTCTTCCAGAATATTGTAACGAGCAAGACGTGAAATAATGTAATCAGGAGAGGCTATTTTTATTTGGATATACATATTTCTAACTAGCGGCCGCCAGCGAGTTCGTTCGCGTGGAGTTGGTTATGCTTCGCTCCTATTGGTCGCAGCGTGATGTTATATAGCGTATAGCCGTCCTGGATTAATGGGCTATCCAACGCAAGGAATTTTTCAAATCGGACCAGTAGTTCCTGAGATTAGCGCGTCCAAACTAACAAACAAACCTTTCAGCTTTACAACGTGTAACATAAAGGGTATATATATACATACCAAGGGCATGGCATCTTTACATGATATCAAATGATATCGGAAGGTTTTCAACTCAAAATAAAATACTCAAAAAATTTATACTAAATTTTCGGTTCCGTGTGTTTCTTAAATTCAAATCATAACAAACGTGCACCACACTACATACGTTAATAACTACTCGTTACACGTCACATTACTTGGCAAAATCACGATAAATGTCTTCAAAAATTCTGTGCGCCTAGTATGGTAGTAACCTATCACAGGCGGTGCTTCTTCTCGTAACTTCCTAACATAAAGAGATAGGATTAAAAAACCCTTCCAATATCGATTGATATCATGTAAAGATGCCATGCCCTTGGTATGTATATACCCTTCATGTTACACTCTGTATATATTAGTATAGATTTGTACCAATGTCATTGTATATCATGAAAGTATATAAAGTGACAGATACACCGACGTGCAAATTCCTCATATATCGTGGTTTAGTAACAGTAGGCTAAGCAGGAAAATTATAGTTACAGCTCACAGACTGAAACCGATACCCATGTCGCAGAATATTTTTTTTTGGATTCCTTATGAAAAATATGGATTCACCAAATTGTGAGGTGTGTCATCATCATTTCAGCCGAAAGACGTCCACTGCTGGACATAGGCCTCCCCCAAGGTTCTCCACGACGACCGGTCCTGCGCCTCCCGCATCCAGCGGTTTCCCGCGAACTTCACCAGGTCGTCGGTCCACCTTGTCGGGGGCCTACCCACGCTACGTCTTCCGGTGCGTGGTCGCCACTCGAGAACCCGTCGGCCCCATCGGGCATCGGTCCTACGGGCAATGTGTCCAGCCCATTGCCACTTCAGTGTTGCAATTCTTCGGGCTATGTCGGTTACTGTCGTTCTTCTGCGGATCTCCTCATTCCTGATTCGATCGCGCAGTGAAAGTCCAAGCATAGCCCTGTCCATTGCCCTTTGAGGTGTGTGGCACATTGGAAAATATCATACATTTACTGACGGAGTGAGTCAAATTTCAGTCTGCAAGAGAGGATCTGATTAGAGAACTAAACATAAATAGGTATAAACGATATTTTTATGTTCCATCATATTTTGTCGTCACCTACATTCGGAGCTGCTTATAAATTAGTTAAGTTTGTATTATTTTGTTTTGCAAAGTAAGGTCTATGTAGAGTAGGTTGTTTATTACTAATATTATTAGTTATAAGGTTAAACAGCTAAATAATTTGTTGGTAATTTAAAAAGAATAACCGACGTTAAAAAGCCGTGGTAGCCTAGTGGTTAAAACACCAGCCTCTCAAGTATGAGTGCGCGGGTTCGATTCCAGGTCAGGCAAGTAAGTACCAATGCAACTTTTCTAAAGTTATATGTAGTTTCTAAATATATCTTGGACACCAATGACTGAAGGTGAAGGAAAACATCTTGAGGAAACCTGGACTTTAAGTCTGAAATCGCCAACCCGCATTGAGCAAGCGTGGCGATTACGCTCAATCCTTCTCTGTATGAGAGGAGACCTGTGCCCAGCAGTGGGACGATAAAAAAGGTTGATGATGTACCGACATGCAAATTGTAATCATGATTTTAACCTGATGCTAGACCCGTAGCATACACTTATTTCACTTAGCCATTAAAAAATGTCAGTTGTTTATGTAAAAATATGTCGAATTGTATGGAACAGCTAAACTCGCGCCATTACTTCAGCGCCGGCTGTCGATGAAAACCAGTTCGGGGCTCTGTCTTGTATAGTTAGGGTCAGACATAATGCTGAGCGATAGCTATTTTACGTGGATGTTACGTATTAACCACTTCTTATTCTTTTTTATGTTATTTGATCTTTTTTAACCAACTTCAAAAAGGGAGATTATTTGTATATTTTTTGCCGCAACTAAATGCATTCTCTTTCTTTAATTTTATATATTTTTTTTAACATATGTGTAATTACTTAAGTTTGAGATTTTAAAAGTAGTCATTTCAAAACTATAAATGTGTACTCGAAATTTCAATAATTATCTATATCTCAACAGGCAAAGGTGAATTATAAAATACTACTATAAGTGACTAAACAATTAAACCAATAAAATTACAACAATATAAACGTAAAAAACATTTGAATATTAAACGTTGAAACTATGGCTGTAACTGCATCTGAAGAATCATATTGCTTCGAACCGTCACTGCCAAACAAATTGCTACTAATAAAAACTTTCGAATTGCAAAAATTCAATCTGTTAACGCCCATAGCGCTCGTACACTTCGCTGCCAAGTTTATTAGAACACACATTAGAACCTACGTACGTTGATCTAGATTCTTCTTTCTGTCTTATATTCTATATGTAGCCGACTACTTTGTACGGCCAAAATCAATAAATGGTGTGTTTACTTATTCAAAAAGGCGTTCCATACAAAATATCATTTCTTTTTTTTTGTGATTTATTTTCCTCGGTGGTAGGCCATAACATCGGCCGCCGGCAGAAGTTACCACCCACCAGACAAAGCCTTGCCGCCAAGCGATTTGTCGTGTTCCGGCATGATGTCTGGTGAAGCCGTACGGAGGACGGGTCTGAGCAGTTGTGTTGCGATATGTGCCGGGTACGATGTGCCAAATGTTGTTGTGTTGGGAGTTTGGTCGTGGAGGGTCTTCGGATCAATCTCCCTTTGGCGCAGCATCGTTGGTCATGTTGTTGGGTATAATATTGCATCACCTCCCTGAACTGCCGTCTTCTTTCCTATTCGCTCAGTTTTTCTGAGTGAATAGGCTCTTAATAAACTAGCGCGCTTTACCATCAACGATCGCATCACTGCTTACCATCAGGCAGGATTGCGGTCAAGCGCTAGTTTATAATTATTATATATATATATATATATTTAGATATTAGTTTAGTGATTAAATGATAATTCTTTTAGTCAAGCGGAGACAAATACAAAAAATCAAAGATGATATTCATACATCGGCTTCGCCGTTCTTGAGTTACAAATGATGTAACTATGGTGTCTGTGAGTTCATTTTGTATTATACATATGTCGTGGATCGTAGACTATTATTTTGTGATGGCGGCACGTGTACAGAGTCTGTTTGGAAAGTGGGGACTGTCGAACGGTCACTTCAGATTGAGACGCGGACCAAGGCACTTCTTCGGGGCGAAACTGTCGGTATGCTTATTTAAATTGTGTTTGTCACGATTGGAGGATATATTTACACTTCGTGCTTTAACTCTAAACTTACCTACAAAATGGAACCTTATCACCACACCAAGATGCTGACGACCCTATCGCTAAGCCGTCGCTGACTCCAACATGTACATATGTATAAATATATATTATCGCTGATGAACAAAATACGGTCTAAAATTTATACATAGATACAGTGAGCAAATAAATATATTGAAATGTTCCTTTCCCTCTAAGGAATATTAATATAATTCTGAGAAAGAGCCAACCCCTACAAACTCCAACTACTCTTTAAGTTAGAACCGCAACAGAAAGTTAGAGGTATTATAGAAAAACATATTCCCGTCGTATATCGTCAACTTTGGTTATATGGGGCTCAATAAAAGAGCCGACAAGCGACGGTTCTAAGCTTATATAAAAGAGTCAGTCGCTCTATAAACCTGCTGACTGGTTAACAAATAAAGGTAATTCTGCTTAATGGCACAACAAACAATAAAAAAGAGACACCATTAAAAATAACATGCTTCTGCTATAACGGCCTTTTTTTATTCATCACCATCAATCCGTTGATGATGTCATCCGAAATCGACCTCTTCTGCTCTGGGTGAAATGGAAGATCATCATGTCAGACTTTTACTAACTAAACCCACCCGTGTTCCTTCACTTGCCTGTGCGCCAGAGCCACGATTTCTTTTTTAACCAACCAGCAACCCTAGCCTAGGAGGCATTGGTACTCGTCGACCCCGACACGATGTGGTGACATCTCTTTGAGCCGCGCGTGAAACACAACGCGCCGTCGACCTGGGCCTCGTCCCGGGCCTCGTCCTTACCAGGTGGCGAGCTGGGCTATGCGCTAGGGACTACGGTATCGCTCTCGTATAACCCGCGACCCTGGCAGTGCTAGAAGTGCCTCAGCTCTGATTTGATTTTATTTTATTATTTTTTATTTTTTTTATTATAAGCATAATCAGCCTATATTTCCAGAAAGTTTCTATTGCTTCCTATGTTTCTACTGCTAGCATACAAGCCAGCAGGCTGAGCGAATGGACCTTAATATCACCGTACGGGCCAAGAGCGCGTTGGTGGGTAAACACACGTCATCAAACTTTTGGTTTTAGGACATGCCGCCTTCCTCATGATGTTTAAAATTGCCCAAAGTAAGAGGCCAGATTGGATTCTAACCCAAAGCTAACAATTTGTATGTCCCGACCATGACTACTAGGCAACCGCTCCTCGCTTAGAAATATAATGTAAAGTGACATCATTAAGCTGGATACAATGTTGCTATTCCAATAACATTATTCCTGCCTGATTTTCAATTGCAACCCACAGATGCCATACACTCAATCAGTTAATCATAGAATTCCTTATTTCATGAGACAAAGGAGAAGGTACAAAAAGATGGAATAAATTTGACGACGTGGATGGCTCAGTAGCCGAGCGATTGACTGCTTCGTTGCATGTCGTGAGTTCCCACACAGAACAAATATTTGAATGACCCACAGGTAGTTGTTCCGGGTCTGGTTGTTTATGCGAGTTTAAATATTTGTAAATGAACCTACGATAAAGGGGTCTGCCTAGTGTAGGGCAAGGTTTAAAAAAATGTCAGAACACACAATAAGTAAACCTCTCATGAGAAATGCAACGTGTTATTGAAGTTAGTACGGTAAAATCAACAGTCGAGTTTATATCTGAAACCACGTGCAAAGTTGTAGGCAGGAGCTATACGTTGGTAATTTCAAAGTTACTTTAGAAACAATGGATTAGTACTCCTGTATGTATCTTACATGTGTTCGTAGTATTAGAACTTCGTCCCGTACTTTCTGGAAGAGGTAATGGATTTACAGTTTTTCCTACTATTATTGTTGAGTAATATAATGCCGTATCAGGCATTGAAGACAGAATTTGTGATATGAAATGACAAAACTTAACTTTTCTTATTACTTGAGATTTAAATTCAAATTCAAACTCTTTATTTCAGGCAAGGCCCATATACTGTTAGTAAAAAAAAGACTTATCCTATGTTAGTAAAAAGAGAAACAGGGATCAGTTGGCGACATGAATGCGTACGCGCACATGTCTGTCCGCCCAGACCCTAATAAAAGGTCCGTCGACCTTGTCTGCCAGTGTAGCTAGGATACTGTTCGGGCCGCCCCGAAATCGCCGCAACATCGAAGCACACCGTTTGCGTATCCTTATCCTTACTAATATTATAAATCGAAAAGTGAGTTTGTTTGTTCTGCTTTTACGCCGTAACTACTAAATCCATTGCTTTGAAATTTTTCAGACATAAAGTTAGAAGTCCAGGTTAATTGATACCCCGAGGGAAAACAAAAATATTGTAGATGGCGCTATGTGTCGTTTAAAACAAGGTAATATATTGCAAACGAATATGCACATGTAAACTTAGAAGCTAAATGATACGATAATTAATCCCCGAAAATGAGAAATCTAAAAAGCGCGATATAACCTGAAGCTAGTAAAGAAATAAAATACATTTATTTAGCAGCTAAAAGACACTCCAGATACTTTACTTTTTCCTTTGCCTATAATATTGTGTCCCATTTTTTTACTTCTGCAAATTTTTACCTCCTAACCTCTTAACCTCTTGTCTCTCTGGCAATGCAGACCCTGATGACTTTGTTAAATTGTCTAACCAACTTCAGAGTAGTCTATCTGGACTTGGTTATCTTCCTTCTTGCATCATGTGAGTGACGGTCTTTGTTATTTTTTGGATTTGTACATCAGAGCCTTTTCCCATCTATATCGGGGTCGACTTATAGACTAACCAGCTGCCCTTGAATACCAGTATTTTAAATGCAGCAACTACGTATCTGACCCCCATAGCTCAGCTCCTTAGTAATGCGATAAGTAAAACTGTTTGTCAGCACTTCGGGCTTCTGACGATCCATAATGGCTGACAAAGATCTACGAATACGACAGACGGAATCAACTTCATAACGGGCTACGACACGGGGGTTTCGGTATGTAAAGATATTAACGTAAAAATGGTCAGTTTTGATAGAAATATCATTGAAATCTATTATTGCAAAAACTATTTTGAAGACAAAACTGAGCATCTGCTATATAAATCAAGATACACTAGGAACAGAACTGTTAAATTTATTTCTTTAAATATTACGAGTATAAATACCTTGTATTTCTACTTCCATACCCTTGTACTATTTCTTTTTATTTGTTTCCTCTCCTTGTTCACCTTTATAACCCTCATTATAAAATTATATTATAACAAGATGGGTTCCCTTCTTCCAGTAAGTAACCTGTAACATAGCCACAATATTGTAATTGGCATCGCTGGTTTTCTAAGAAGACTTTCTTATATAATTGCGTTTGGGAAAAGATTTAGCCGCGAGAGTTTGGAAATTTGTAATCTGAGGAAATTTTAGCGTTTAGTTACTTGAATTAAATTTCATTGCGTAGTCTCTTTGGCAAGTTTTAAGTTTATTTTAGTATAAGTTATCATCAAACACGTCTGCATTAGCTTGTATTTTAATTTTGTGTGAAGCGTAATGAAATATGGATGAGCTCAAATTTTCGACACATTCTCCTAGTCTGATATTGATAATTTGGTTTGCTTTTTACAACTCTATGAGTAATTATTTTACTTAATTTGACAACAAAAAGCCTTATATGACAGCGCGTGATAATTTTGTCAATTAATTATAACAGTTTTTAAAACTTGTAATTCAATAATACCCTAGGGTTTAGAATTTAGTGGTATTTTTAGATTTAATATTTTTATTATTATAAACTCCTGGTTGTAAACATCAATTCAATCGTTGAGGGTAAAGCGCGCTAGTTTATTAACAGCCTATACTTTGTGATTCTATTGCAGTGATGTCAACAACGTAAGGGTGGAAACTCGCCGTACGACGGGTCGTCAAATGATGGAAATAAGATGGGAGAATTAAGTCATTCAATTCCCTCGCACATTATCCAAAATGCATCTTATAGAACACCAACAGGCTGGCTACTCTCCGCCTGTATTCCAGGATTTGGAGACAATTAGCCTCTACGCACACCTTTCCACCGAGTCCAAACTAGATGGCATTTTGCAGCAGCTTGTACATGCTCAAATATGGCTACAGTACTATTTTTTTTTAATATAAAATTAGAAACTAGTGCTTGACCGCAATCCCGCCTGATGGTAAGCAGTGACGCAGTCGTTGATGGTAAATCGCACAATACACACGAACGGACCTGCGCGTTGTATAACATTAGAAGCTGCCCTGGTGTGAAGTACCGCCGTACCTTTGCAATAACGCAAAATTCTCTGGCAGTCACCTTGGCTTTCGACTCAATGTACCGCCCAAAGTTTAGGTTCGAGGATCTCCGTCGGTGCACTCCAAGGATACATTCCGAAAAGTAGGAGCCAAGGGGAACGGGCTTCTTTTGGCGGTGAAAAGAAACGATTGTGTTTTGGCGGCATTGAATGCTAACTGACTGGCTTCGTCCCATTCGGAGAATGCCTGTAGTGCAACATTCATACTTTCTACCATAGCCTCTCTTATGGACCGGATTGATTACTTACTAGCCCGAGCACTCGGCAGGCATCTCTTCACAACTGTGCTGTCATCTGCATACCCATAGATGCCGAGCATCAGCAGATCGTTAATATGCAGCAGGAACAAAGTTGCAGAGAGAACAGACCCCTGAGAAACACATTGAATGGCATTAGTCGACATGGGCTCCTATGAGCATCTGTCGACAACAATTCGGAGAGACCGTTTAGTCAGGAAGTCTGGCAGTCAGTTCAGGGGAAATACCATACGCTGGAAGCTTATTCAAAAGGCCAGTGTGCCATACGCGATCGAAGGCCTTCAAGGCATCTAGAGAGTATGGAAGTTATTGAAATCGGCCGATAGTTGATAGGATCGGCACGACTACAGTTGGGCAAGGGCTGCACGTTGGCAAGCTTCCAGGACTTGGGCACTATACCAATCCTAAATAAAAGGCGATACAAGCGCGTCAATACAGGAGACAACTCGGGCGTACATGCACAATCGCTGGTATACCATCTGGACCACTAGCCTTATTCATGTCCATTAGAGTGGGTTACGCGCCCAATGTGGTACCAACTTGCACTTGGCCAGCCTAGTAGATTACGGCCCACTCCCTCTCATCGAGGTCTGTTTCCCAACACTGGGAACATTATAGGCTGACTATGTATGTATTTTATGTACACCCTAAAAAAATCATCTTTTTGCGGTTGATACTCTAATTCTTGAGAAGATCATATCCTGTACTTAACATTACTTTTCAGATGCAAGGAAAACGGAGAGATCGCTAAACAAAAACAATGAAAAGATAAACGTGGGAAAAAATAAATTTCTGGCAGACGAAATCGCGGGAATAAACTACCTCCACAACGGGTGTTAATGTAGTTTTCACCATCAATAGAGAATTTATTCCAGAAGCTGATGTGTTTGTGTATAAATTAACCGTGCATAACATGAAAGAATTGCTATTCCAATTACATTATTCTACACAGTCACTATTGCGACTCAATTACTTTTTCTATTGTCACCGAAGATAATAAGCGACAGTTACCGAAGTTTACAGACGAGCGGATAACAACATCAGTCAGCTAAATTATTCCCTCCATCTAACCATTTAGTAAAAAACCCTGTTAGACAATTTCCTTAATTTGATGTTGCCAACAGAAGAAACTTCGGTGACTATGGCAACTCAAGCTTCGGCACATTGTGTAAGCAAATTGTAATCCAAACTAAAAGCATCGTTGAATCCCAAGTCACCACTTACTTCTTGTTTTTTTCAATTTACCAATATCAAAACGAAACTGAAGCTCGGTTTCTCTGAAGTTAGAATTTTATTATTTTATTCTGTTTTTGTCTTTCTCTTTATTGCCTTCTGGTTTTGATTCTGATTGCTTAGGAGGTATGTTTATTTCCCTTATTGGCTTTATAAAATTAATTGCAATTTGATTTCGTGATTAATAATCAGGAAATAAAATTCGAAAGTTGACGACTTGTTTTAGAATCTTAGAATATTATGATTTGTTTCTACGTAATATTATATTAATTTTGTGATTTCATTTTGAAACTTCCATTTAACATTTTGTTTGTATTAATAAAATCGTTTTTTGTTTCCTATTAGCTGTTTTTTGTTCCGTCTAATATTTCTACCGTTACGGCCATATATGTAATATACACACATCAAAAGTGTCTAGGGATCAAGCATTTTTATGCGGATTTCTTGAGATTGAGATGTGGCTTTGTAATAAATTTATGATTTTATAAATTTATATGGATCCTTTTTGGTGCATTTCATAATTTGAATCAGGAACTGTGAATCAAATTCGAGTAAAAGATGAAAATCAGCTGTCAATATTTTCCCTATAAAAACATACAACGCATTGAAGACATTATTAGTGCTACTGTTTCCCTACAACTGATTAAAACCAACGTTATTGTGGAGCGGCGACGTCATTTAAGCAGGGAAGAAATGCTCAGAGCCGTGGGAATGATAGAAGCTGGTTCCCGGCAACGTACTGTGGCTTTAGCTCTGACTACAAGTCAGAGTGTTATCAGTCGACTTTGGACACGTTACCGAAGCACTGGTACCGTGGCTGAGCGCCATGGAGGACGGTATCGCTGCACCACACGGAGACAAGACCGATACATTCAAATCTTAACTCGAAGAGCTCCAACAATAACCGCCATGATGTTAGCCGTGAGGCTTCATCACTCTTCAGGGAACTTAATTAGCGACCAAACAGTCAGAAACCGCTTGCATGAAGTGAACCTTCATTCCCGAAGACCGCTACGGGTACCACCTATAGCAATGCACAATCGTAGGATTCGATATCAATGGGCTCTTGAACACAGAAATTGGGCAGAAGAACAATGGCGTTTCGTGTGCTTTTCTGATGAGCCTCATTTTGGTATGAGACCGGATACAAGACGTATACGACACTGGAGAACCCCTGGAAAAATCGCTGTTGGCGTAACAGCGATTAAAATCCTGCCAGGAAGTCCATCCTTATAGTGGTGGAACCATCATGGTATGGGCGGGTATTTGGATCGGCGGAAGAACTGAGTTGATTTGGATCAGAGGCAACCTCAACGCTCAAATTTATGCTGAGACGATTGTATCAGACGTCATCGTTCCTCTACAAGTGCAAATCGGTCCCTTATTTCAGTTAATGCATGATAATGCACGACCGCACACCGCAAGAGTTGTAAGACAGACTCTCGCCGCAGCTAACATCAATGTCCTGCCCTGGCCTGCTCAGTCGCCAGACTTGAACCCGATTGAGCATGCGTGGGATATGCTACAGAGAAGAGCTCTGCCGAATATGGAGGGTATCCAGTCGCAAGAAGACCTTTTTTTGTTGTTGCAACGAACATGGGTGGCCATTCCACAGCGTGATTTGGATGAACTCATTTTGAGTATGCCAAACCGATGTTCTTGTGTTGTTAGTGTTCGCGGTAGAAACACGGATTATTAATTGTTTAAGTTACCCAATAAAATTTTAGAGAAAACTGTTATTTCAGTCTTTTTTTCGAACTTTTGTGTTAGTGGTTCAAATGTCAAATATCCCTTTATTAGGAAAATGGCAAATTTCTTTATTAATGCAAAGGTGACTTGGTTTATCGTTACTGTGACAAACGAAAACACTTTATTTGATGAATCCTTAAAGAAAATTTTAATTAATATCAATCAGGAGAAAAGTTATTGCAAAAATATATGTTGATCCCTAGACACTTTTGATGTGTGTATATGTACTTTTAATTTAATATTTTCAATATTTCAACATTCTCAGTTGTTAAGGCTCTTAAAAACTTTACAAAATGAATTAATTTATTGTGGGCATTTTAACTAAATTGTTCGTTGTTCATTTGATATATAGTTTTACGGAAAAACTTAGCAATTAAAATTTTTAATAAAGGGTGTATCTGACATCGATGCACAAACGAGTACCATGGATCCAGTACATTATTCTGAACCCCCCAGTGGTGGAATTTTGCGTCGACTTTTTCCCGATAAAAAAAAATATATACTGTTTTTCTTACTTTAGACCGTTCATAATTGCTATATTTTTATAACCCAATAAGATTTTAAAGTAAAACATAATTAATCCGTAAATTACACAAAAAATCGCAATGTGAACTATACTAGAAAAACCATCCTATCAGCTGATTTAATAGAGTTCGCATCAGGGGTCAACGTCATACCTACAAACACTCACGGCGGCACGCTTGCAACGTTTTAAAGCCGAACCGACACTTTTCACTGTTATTTATGTAACCGCTCATTAACGACATAAATGACTTTTTTTTTTTTTTTTTTTTTTAATAATTATAAACTGTTATCTGTTACTGACTATCATAATTTTGTTAGTGGCATGCGGTCTAGCCTTTTCGCGAAGTTTGCGTTACGATGTCAGATACATCTTGTATATATCAACTTTGTCTCATGCTTTCATCTGGTTCATAAACAGCCATAATCGTTTGGAATTAGATTTAAAATGAATCATGTCTTCAAGGAAAACCATTTACATTTTATTTTAATAAGACTCTTATTTTACTTTTTCATTATTTAACGCTTTCTAAGAAATGTAGTTGTTATAGTTGAATTAAGTCACTTATATTTGAAATCAGTTAAACTGTTTTTACTATAAAAGAACGTACAGAAATCGTCAGGTCTTCTTTCATGAAAATGGTTACTGGCGGAATTTCATTGAGTAAGTTTTCCAGAAATACTTTAAACTTCATCAAACAATGCTTCTATTTCTTTTTTCGTACGCAATTAAACGCTGTGGCTATGTTTAACGATTATAGTTCTATCTTCTTTTCCAATTTTAGCCATTTTCTTTTGTAATCACAACGCCTCTCAGTTTATATGTTCAAATACTTCCACTCCATTACTTAATAATATTAGTTCGTACAGTACACTTATTTCTCCAATTTACAGGAATAAATCGCAAAGCCTTGCCCAGTCGGTCTACATGACTTAATTCATCGGACAACCCGTCATACTGGGAGTATCCACCCTTACGTTACGTATTCTGTTACGTGTCAAGAATTTCTTGTAAACATGGAAATATTAACTAGCAATGTCGTCTCCCTTTCCAGTATCATATATCTTAACAGTAATAGTAACAGATTTGCCTTTTTATAGTTATCCCATTCTATGTACTTTTTATCAGACAAGTTTTGATAGATCTGCAACTTTTTCGACTTTCGATATGAACGATGAACCATTTCTATATTTATGTTGATCAGCAACAGTCTATAACTTACATCGTAAATACAATCTCGGTTCTCAATTTGTCTAGCACTCGAATCAACATTTACAAATACCTCCGTTTAGAACCCATATGGAGGCCGATCGTATATTTTTGGAAGTACTGAATTTATATGTAAATGAATTTCTCGAGTCCTTGCATACTTAACTCTGTTGGTTGTAAAATAACTAAGCTCGTAAAGTACTAAACATTTGTCATACTCAACATCGTTGTCCATACCTTAAGTTCACCTACTATTGAGCATAGGATTCTATGTTCCATTGTGACTTTTTTAATTTTTTTTAATAGTACTTTTCAGCTAATAGCATCAACATCCACCTGGTGTATTCCTAGTGTATCCAGGTGACAATACACTTTGAGATAGGTTTTCAGTCTAACTATATTTCTTACTGTGGAAGACTGAGTGCGGAAATCTAGAATATGCCTATATTTAGCAGCGGACTGCGATATTATTACATTGATTCAGTATTGTCTGTCAAATCTTCGGGCTTGTTACTACTAGTAACGACTATCAAATTAAGTAGATAATTATAAATTACACAAATACAGTTTGAAAACACTAGTTTTAACTAAATAGTTTCAGTTACAATAGTGGTCCCAACGCACCTCATTGCGAATGGCCTCCATGGTGGTATGAGCCATTTATTTTCGCTCTCTTTATGATCCGAATGACACCCGTTGGAGCCATATGCGGTAGAGCGTGGTTATCGTCATAATTACCTGTATATTTGGGAGTTCACTTACCATAACAACACAGACACAGTAAATGGAATTACAGACAATTACCACTGATTTACGGATATTTATAAATTTACGCTTCAAAAAATTAAGTACAAAGAAATTGTCGCGGGAGTATAAAATGAGGCGAAAAAACTTATGGAGTAAAATTTTCTTGCAGTAATGATGATGATATAATAAGGTATTGTAAACAGAAAGTTACTAACATAACATAATTATATTCTCAATTAAAACTTTTCCGTCTATTTAGTCTATCTTATTAGTTCAAAATGCAATAATCTTTCATGATTATGATTTGCAGTTGTTGTGGTTAGCGGAGTCATAATAGCTTTAACATTAAAACTCTTGATATTTATTTAGGAGAATTGCAGCAAATATTATATGAACAATGCCCATGACCACCTGGCAACATTCGACTGGGTGGAGAGGCTTACAAAGAGGCTAATTGGCGACTCAGATCTGGTTAAGCATAATCTCCAAAGCCTGCCTTTCGGTATTCTATAGGGTGTATTTTGGAGAGTGTGCGCGGGAATAACATGACTTATTTCCGTCTGCACCGTTCCGTCATCAGATGACCAGCCATACTGGGAGTATCCACCCTTACGTTATTGACACCGCTACGATCTGATAGAAGCGTTTCACCTAGACTTTTATACCGTGTATATCGTCCCGTCCCGTTCCTTCCGATTACAATTGAAGTGTCTTCAAGGCTAGAGTGAATAGGCTTTTAATAAACTAATGCGCTTTACCAACAACGATTGCATGCACTGCTTACCATTAGGTGGGATCTCGGTCAAGCGCTAGTTTATAAAGTTAAAACAATGGCAGGAATGTCAACACGCAAACTGAAACTATGTATTCAATACAATCATGATTCTAGGCATCTAACGTAGGCTTTTTACATCGGTTAAAAAAAACAGCAATTTCCTTCAACCTTCGCGGTCAAAAGCATGTATGGCAGAGCATTTCATTTGTAATAATCGACAAAGAAACTGTCTGCCATCCAATATTTGCCACACTATTCTTGCACGAAAGGCTCATTCTTCAAATTAAATAAATCAACCTCCGCAACCAAAAAAAAAAAAAAAAAACAACTGTCCCTAGACAAATTTGAACAAAACGTAAATATTATTATTCAATGTATCTTTAACCTCAAACATTGCTATTAATATGTCTCTGTGACTCAAACATTGCGATCCTGTGTATTTATAATCTCAAACATTGCCATTCAATATGTTTATAACCTCAAGCTTTAGCATTCACTATGTCTATCATCTCAAACATTACCATTCGATGTGTCTATAGTCTCAAACATTGACATTCAATGTGTCTACAACCTCAAACATTGCCATTCAATGTGTCTACAGCCTCAAATATTGCCATACAAAGTATCTACAACCTCAAACATTGCCATTCAATGTGTCTACAACCTCAAACATTGCCATACAAAGTATCTATAACCTCAAACATTACCAATCGATGTGTCCACAACCTCAAACATTGCCATACAAAGCATCTATAACCACAAGCATTACCATTCAATGAGTCTATAGCCTCAAACATTGCCATTCTATGTGTCTCCAACCTCAAACATTGCCATTTAGTGTGTCTACAACCTCAAACATTGCCATTCAATGTGTCTATAACCTCAAACATTCCCATGTAAAGTTTCTATAAACTCAAACATTACCATTCAATGTGTCTATAACCTCAAGCATCGCCATTCAATGTGTCTACAACCTCAAACATTGCCATTCAATGTGTCTACAACCTCAAACATTGCTATTCAATGTGTCTATAACCTCAAACATTGCCATGTAAAGTTTCTATAAACTCAAACATTACCATTCGATGTGTCTATAGCCTTAAAAATTGGCATTCAATGTGTCCATAATGCCAAACATTCAATGTGTCTATAACCTCAAGCATCGCCAGTCAATGTGTCTACAACCTCAAACATTGCCATACAAAGTGTGTGTAACAAACGGGGTACACTGAAGCACATTACTGACTGTATCGTTACATCAAGGCACCTTAATGCAACTTGCTTTTAACCTACATTGGATGAAAGCGCCCACCGCGTTTTGCTTGCTTTAAGGGCGTAATCGCGGCCGTTTGTTACACCGTACTCGTTATTAGTACGCGTTTAAGTGTATAGGGTATTTATATTTAGCGTTATGTTTGGTGTGAGTGGTGCTCAAATGACAGCGAAAATTATTAAGTTGGCAAAATACCTCTTAGCATAATATAATATTACATCAAACCTGTATTTTCGAATATTTCGATTAGAATAGTCATTTATTTTGTAAACATGCATTTATTCCACATAATAGGTGCCCAATATGAATCGCCGACAGGGTGGCGACTGCGTATCAACGTTTCGCGGTCTCGATTCCCGCACAGAACAAATATTTGTGTGACCTACAGGTAGTTACACCGAGTTTGGCTGTTTGTGTACGTTAGTTTAAATGTTTGCAAACGCACCTACGATACAGAAATGCTTCCTAGTATGGGGCAGTGTTTATAAAAAGAAAGAAAAACATACTGTAGGCCAAAATAACCATCAGATAGACGACGTCGCAGCCGACCGGCGCATGAGATGGACTAAACAAACTACCATTGGTCCATTTAGCCTTGGATCAAAAAAGCTAGAAGTTATTATTGGCCTTTGTCCAGCAGTGGGATGTGCGGTCATCATCATCAACAACCTTTTTATCGTCCCACTGCTGGGCACAGGTCTCCTCTCATACAGAGGAGGAGGTGTTAAATACATAAAAGCTTTAACCAAAGATTTAGCCCAGCAAATCTATCAAATAACAAGATAACTTTTAATTAATACTCTAAAACAAACTTAACAATTTTACAAACAATATTGCTTATTTAACTTTTAATGTTTGCGATCCCGCCTTCCCTGAGCTGCTATAGTCTTCAATCTTTTTTCCTGTGGCTATAGTATCCCACCCTTCCTACTCCAATCTTCCCGTCATCATCCCATCCCATAAACGCGGCTCCCTCCCGTTTATCACACAAAGTCTGACTCGGCAAGGATGGCAAACACAACGCAGATATGCAATGTGATTTGATGGACTCGGCGGATCAGCAAGGCGAGGTGGATAGGCTAGGGCGGCGGTGGAGGGCGTATAGTCACCGCCGGCCAGACACTGCAGCCGACCCTGCCTCCAGTCGTAGCGGTTCTCCGTTCCACTGGCCCAAGGAGGGGAAGGTCAAGAGTGTGCGCCTGTGTTAGCGCGAACGCTTGCGCACCTTTAATATATCCTGCGCATCTGACCGCTTCCGTTAAACTGGACTCCGAGTACGCAAAAGTCCTGTGGCGATGGGTAGAGGTAGAGAGGTCTGGCCTGATGCAAGCTGGGCTTTGTCTGATACCTGCACTCAGGCGGTCTCGGGGGTGTGAGTACACGCTGTGGTCGTTTTTGGGCTGCATATTTGGGACGACAGCGCGGATGCGGCAGCACCCGGGATAACAAAGCAGCCCTGTTAGGGAGGCACTGCTTTCCTCGCTCAGCCGGGGAGGGGCCTAGAAAAGGTGCCCTAAGAAAAGCTCGTCCCACTATAAGAGGTGGTAGTAACCACGGCTGCCATCGCATCACTTAAATCGTGGTCGACGTCGCAAGAAATATGGTAACCAAACGTCTGTTATGACATTCGGCGCGTGGAACGTGAGAACGCTTCTTGATCGAGATGGAAATGCCTGCCCTGAACGCAGGACCGCCATAGTAGCTCGGGAACTTCGTCGTTACAACGTTGATGTGGCTGCTCTCAGCGAAGCACATCTTGCTGATGAAGGAGAGCTGGTGGAAGTAGGTGGAGGCTACACTTTCTTTTGGAAAGGTACCGCTGCCTCTGAAGCTCGGCGATCAGGTGTAGGATTTGCCATCAAAAATCACTTAGTAAAGCGATTTGAGGAGTACCCTGTACATGTCTTGGACCGCGTTACCACATTGCGCCTTCATCTAGACAAGGATAATTACCTTAATGTCATCAGTGTTTATGCTTCAACGCTAGACAAGTCAGATGACATCAAGGACACATTTTATGAGGAACTTTCTCTTTGCCTCGAGAGCATAAGCGCCAAAGAGCAGATTCTTTTGATAGGCGATTTCAATGCCAGGATTGGTCGGGACTATGAGGCTTGGCCTGGAGTTCTGGGTAGACATGGAGTTGGCAACATGAACAGTAATGGTCAGTTGCTGCTCAGTCTCTGTGCTCAATACGGTTTGGCAATTACGAACACTATGTTCAGGCTAGCCGCCAAGTACAAGACAACATGGATGCACCCAAGATCCAAGCACTGGCATTTGGTCGACTATGCCGTTGTAAGGCAAAGAGATTTCAGCCAAGTGCGTATCACCCGTGTCATGAGGGGTGCGCACTGTTGGTCTGACCACCGACTTGTTGTCACTAAGCTACGACTTCGCCTCCTTCCTCCCCGTAGGTCTGCTACAAAAAAGCTTGCGTCTTTGAACGCGAAGAAGCTAAATGATCCTGAGGTGAGGGAGAAATATGCTGAAGCGTTGTCTGAAAAGCTGTTGCCGATTAATAAGGCATGTGAAACCGAGGCTGCCTGGGGATCTTTGTCATCTCATATCATGATTACCGCTTCATCTGTACTTGGCAAAACACGCCGTCACAATGAAGATTGGTTTGATGAAAATGATGAAGCTCTACAGGCGGCTTTCAACAAACACCGGGATCTCTTGCGACAGCATGGAAGGCGACAAAGAAGCGTTGAGGTGGTCAAAGCTAGTGACCAGGAATTACGCAAGCTGTCTCGTCAGACTAAAGACAAGTGGTGGCATGACAAAGCCATTCACATGCAATAGCTTTTTGATACTAACCAACTTAGGGAGTTCCACGGTGAGGTACGTAGGCTGACTGGTACATCCTACTATGCAAAGGTACCTTTAAGGTCTCTAGACGGTAGACACCTGTTGACTAGCAGGGAGGATGTACTAAAGCGCTGGGCGGAGCACTTCAATACTCTGCTGAATGTGGATCGTTCAACTGATCTTGCCAGCCATCGGCTTAATACCTCAACCCCCTCCTGTTCTTGAGTTGGACGAGCCACTATTGCTTGATGAAGTTGTTACTGCCATCAGACAGCAGCAAAACCAAAAGGCGGCTGGCATTGACCTTATACCGGGAGAGCTGATCAAATACGGCGGAGAGGGGTTGCATAAGTTGATATGGGAGCTGTTTGTTCGTATGTGGGAGGAAGAGCGCGTTCCTGATATGTTTAAAGTGTCGCGTATAAGAACACTATATAAGAGCAAAGGTGACCGATCCGACTGCAACTCATATCGTGGTTTCACGCTTTTATCGACTCCTGGAAAGGTTTTTGCTAGAATTCTCTTAAACCGCCTAAAGATATTGTCTGAAAAGATCCTGTCTGAAACCCAGTTCGGCTTCCGACCGGACTGAGGCACCTGTGAATTGATATTTTCCGTGCGTCAACTACAGGAAAAGAGTAGAGAACAGGGTCGTAAGCTGTACCTCTGCTTTGTTGACTTGGAGAAGGCTTTCGACAGTGTGCCTCGTGAAGCCTTATGGTTAGTGTTAGGTAAGCTGGGATGCACTGAAAAGTTTGTGAGACTTCTTAGACTCCTACATGACGGCATGCAATGCTGCGTTGCTGTAGACGGTGCACAGACAGACTTCTTCCCCGTTACCTGTGGGGTGAAGCAAGGATGCGTCTTAGCACCAACTCTGTTCGCCTTATACTTTGCAGTGGTAGTAGGAGAGGTCTTACAAATTTTGTCAAGACAAACATAAGATTGTTTGAAACGGTGTCAACGTTACGAGATGTTACTATTCGTAGTCAATATACAAATGTTTTAAAAAATCAGCGTTGTAATACTGCTTTAGTAAAAAAAGAGTGTTTTAGGAATGGCACCGCGCATCTACAACAAATTACCAGTTGGCATAAAAATTTGAATATTATACAATTCAAGACAAAATTAAAACATTTATTAATTGAGAAATGTTATTATACAACTGATGAATTCCTAAATGACAAATTAATGTAGACTTATTTATTTTGACTAGCGAAATTACTCCGTATTGTGACATTGTTTTTACTCATTTATCATTTAGTTTTGACATTATATAATTAATCATTTGTTTTTTTTTTTGCATATAGCATGATTGACAAAAAAATGTTAATGTTTTGCATGCAAGTATTTGTACGCTTCTTAGCATAACATAGCGACCTATAAACATAAATTTAAGAACTGTATTCACTACCTATGTTATACAAATAAAATTGATTTTGATTTTGATTTTAAATTGTTTCACAAGAAGTTCGCATCCGCTTCCGCACCGACGGCGGTCTTTTCAATCTGGCTAGACTTAAGGCTCGCACCAAAGTCTCACATGCACTGATTACTGAGATCATGTATGCTGATGACTTGTGCTTCTTAGCAGAATCCCCAGACGGCCTACAGCAACGGACAACAGCTGATGTCCGCTTTTCATCAAGCCTGCCGTAAGTACGGCCTAAAAATCAGCGTCAAAAAGACGGAGGTGATGTCCCTGGACATTCACGGTCACGAGACACTGAATATAAAGCTTGGTGAGGATGTGTTGAAGCAGGTAGACAAGTTTCGTTATCTGGGGAACACTATAAGTGTATTCCAAGGTCTTCTGCTCACATGACCTTAAGCTAGATACGAAAATATCCGCATACATGGCAATTGTGCTGCCAAACCTGCTATATTCCGCTGAGACGTGGTGTGTGTACCGCCACCACATACGTACTCTAGATCGTTTTCACCCTAAATGTCTCCGATCCATTATGAAGATCAAATGGTCAGACACAGTGCGAAATACCGAAGTCCTGCAACGAGCCAATGTTGGTGGCATTGAGGCTTATTTAATGCGTCGACAGCTTCGGTGGTGCGGACACGTATCACGTATGGTGGACGAAAGAGTGGCGAAGCGCATCTTCTTCTCTAAGCTGGAGGAGGGCAAGCGAAAGCATAGCGGACAACTCCTCCGGTTCAAGGATGTCTTAAAACGACACATGAAGAGATTCAATATAGAACCCTCTGAATGGGAGCGTTTGGCAGCAAAGCGGTCAGAATGGCGTGGTATGGTGTACGGACAAGTACGCGAGTTTGAGGAGCAGCGCAAAGCTGGCATCGATACCAAACGCGACCAATTAAAGGCCCGCCCACCTGCTGCCATCACATACAATTACGTCGACGGCGTGCTTACGTGCCCTCAGTGTGCACGAAGTTTCGCCGCCAAGATAGGCTACATAAGCCATCTTCGGGCGCATGAGCGCCAATTCACGGGCTAGGAGTCGAAGTGGTCACCGTGGCCGAAATCGGTCGAAACACGTCATCAATGTTTAATTGAAGCATATTTACAAATATCGAACATAACATATTACATATCTTTCATTACCTTCTATTCACGTCTTAAAATGTTCTCATTTGTAGAAGCTTGTTAGTTCTTGTTCATTTAAACTGTAAGATCCTGATTGATACCATTGATTGATTTAACCAAAGAAATTCATCAAACAATTTCAATATCATTATCTTTATAGGACGAAAATCTAGTTTGGAAATAATTACACGTCTCTTTCAATTTAAACCACTTCTGAAATGAAAATGATTCAATAATTCAAATAATAATTAAGTTCATAATTTTCCTCACACACCTGCCACACAAAACTACCTCTATGCAGTCAATAAATAACTTAAAATGACCACTAAATGGGCCATACGTAGTCAGTATGACCATAGAGGATGAATATTAGGTACTAATGTAAGTGCAGTGATTAAAATTAACGATAGCAGGAATTAGTTAGGCAGGTTATGTGATAGCATATAACGTAAACGAGATGGGATGAGGTTAGACAGTGATGCTGGGAAATAACTGTTATGGCACAGAAATGATAATAGTACTGAACACGTTTATTACGAAGTGGAGAAAATTATGAATGCAATTGCGATTTAATTAATTTTGTGAATGCAGAAAGGCGTGTTCGCTTTAATACCGTAAATGAGTATTGCTTTCGTTGCCTTTGAAAGGAAAACAGATGATATTATAGAGACGCGTGAAACGTTTGATAGCTACACAACGTAAATTGTATATATATACAATATGTAAAGAAAACCCTGTCCGATCCGTGAAGGCATTGTTAGGTATCGATAACTGATTCTACTAATGGATACAAAGCCGGGCTAAACTTAAAAAAAGATTCCCTAAAAAAATAAATATTATTTCGCAAAAAGAGGTAACTTAAAACATTTGCGGTAAGCAAACCGTCCGCGGGCGGCGGGGGACAGGGCACGCGGCAGGTGGTCGCATCGCTATTCGCTCATAATAAAACAGGTGTTGTCACTTTTTTAAAAATTATCAAATTTCGGGGTAGTTGGAATTAATTCGCGGGAAAAAAAGATTATTTCAAAATTTATTAGTATTGTTTCTATGATGATTACGTAAAACTTTATATTATATTTCGTCAAGTGTTTACCTGACTTTTATTATCCTTATGGATCGGACAGGGTTCTCTTTACATATTGTATATGAATTAAAACTACAATTGGTTTGGGCAAATTTATTTAAAGTATTTACCTGGTACCTAAAAATAGTTTAGTCAATCAAAATACTTTGCTAGGCCAGTGAGGCTATATTTGTGACACGAATACATAAGTCAGTTACTGAGTCCTTTTACAATAAAAATAGAAAAAAATGTGAAAAAGTTAAAGAATCTTCCTTCTTATGTAATACAATGTTGTGCCACCAAAACATTTCTGGATCACTGTCAATCTAAGGAAAACTTCTTAACTAGCAAAACAGTCTCAGAACTAGCACTTTTTAAGATCGGTAGGCTTAAAGCGTTCTTATATTTGTTTTAGAACATACCATCGATCGTTTCTTACTCTTAGACAAGCTAGTATGGCCTCAAGAACGCTCAGTCTCATAACCAAGTCTACATCGAACACGACTAGTTGCACTGGATAAAAACTTTCTCTTATATTGGTATTTACTAAGCTCATTTGATTTTATATTAGACTTGGTAAATGCTATTGTAAGATATCAGACTAATATCAGCATAGCATAAGAGTACTGTGAGTACGTACATTTTCAATCTAATTTGAAACTAATATAAGATCAATAGCACTGGATAAGTATGATATTAGAGTGATTTTGGATCAACATGTTTACAATACAACAGACAAGACCCATATAAGAGCGTTTGATCTTAGATCGATTTCGGGAATAACTCCTTTTAGGTAATAGTTTTAAGAGTAATTTTGCATTTTATAGTTACAATGGATTACAAAAACTGGAAAAGATTCAAGAATACTGGTAGCTACAGGAGGAAATATGTTAAAAAGTACAACGAAATGTTAAAAAGGAAAAACAAATATCCCGCTGCTTTATCTCTCTCTCTCTCTCTCGTTATCTTTAGTAGGTATACCGAAGGCTAAAATAAGAGTAAACAATCTTATATTACTCTAATAGTGCGCTTGTAAAATGCAGCTATACTAATGGCGACACCATCAATACAAATTATCAAATAAAATTTTTAAACGAGATTATGGAACACCTTATTTAACAAGGCGCATTAATTTTCAAGTGGAAAACCAGGTCTAATTAACAGTAAATAATAATTTCCGTGAAATAATTATGATTTTGACCGGTCGTCGTGGAGAACCTTGGGGGAGGCCTATGTCCAGCAGTGGACGTCTTTCGGCTGAAATGATGATGATGATGAATGATTTCCAATACGATTACTTACCTTGAAACTACTTTAACTTGTTTTCATTTCAAACCAAACAAACACTCACGAACTGTGGATCGGACGTAAAATTCTCAAAATATTCTAAACTTAGACCAATATAAGCCCATGCAGGCTTATAAGATACTTACGTAAAAGCAATATTAGCGTAAGTCGGCTTAAATTAGTTTTGGCTACATTTCAGTAAGTGCAAACAGCATTAAAATAGACTGATATTAGAACGATATAAAACTAATAATATTGCTCATAATATTGCCCAAACGCAAGCTTATATCATTATATAAGAGTGATATAAGAGCAAAAAATAGTAGTCTTGAGATTGTTGTTAGAGTAATTTTTGCTAGTTGGGTTATTTGTGAAAATTAGTTCAGTAGTTTGGACTGTATGGAAACTTAAACGTTGTGAATCCGACAGCCATAGCCAGCCAGATTCACATACCAGGAAGGGTTGCCACTATGAAAAAAAAAAACAAAACTCAATACAAATTAAAACATACACATGACCAAAATTAGCCTACAATGTTTCCATTTTTGGGCTAATTCAGACAGGAATGGGTTAGGTTATCATTAAAATATTCAATTAACTCGGCATGTTGCAGTCCACTGTTTGGTCTCCTCCAGTCTGCACTACAACACTTTGTCCTACGTCTTCGCTTTAAGTCTGTTTTAGCTACCTTTTCACAGACAGCGGTCCTTCTAGCGGGGCGTCCCCCACTACGTTCGCCGATACGCGTTCTCCACTCCAGAAATTGTCTACTCCACCGGCCAGCGGTGCTTTCAAAAACAAATCCAGCCTACTACTACTTCAGTTTGAATAATCGACTCGGCTTTACGAGCTGTGTCGGTAACTACAGTTTTTTACATAATAATTTAATCCTGATTTCATCCCTAACTTATTGAGTTATTTTTTTTATCATCCGTTGTCCCTCCTTCTACTCCTTCCATCTTTCGCCAGCCCGCTCACCTCTTTCTAGTTTTTCTTCTGTATCTATCTAGCTCGACCCGTCGTCGTCTTATTTGTGATCTGCCGCAACCACGCCTGACTGGCTCAGGGCAATAGTTATGTGCTATATGGCCTCAATTAAAACATTACACGACGGTGTGACAAGCCCCAAGTTAATTCATGTAGCGGCTTGTAGGTATGGAACGTCATACAGGAATATTTTGCATATTCATTAAGCAGTGCCTTTGAACATACACATATTTGACTAAACTCGTTTGAACGTCGCCGTCGCCTTTCATCGATCAAATAATTTAAAAACTTGATTTTGGAGCGGGGCATTTGGAGATATTTACTTAATTTTCTTTTGAGAAATACGATAAACTGTTAACATTGCCATTCTCAGGTCATACAATTGTATCACCATTTAAGTTCGGTGCTCTTTCGTTCCCGCTCGCCCAATGCGGCCGAGTCGAAGCTTCTAGAACATTTTAGAAACTCTCTTTAAAAATATATGACGCACGCCCATTCTGTTTTTAACAAGAGTCGTCTAATGTAAACCAACGGGACTGTATACCGAAAAAGTGTTAAAGTTTACTTATCTTCGCCCCAAAACCCTAATGGTATAACGTGCATGATTGCGTGAATGTTAAACTGGCACCTAAATTATAGCTCTGTTGCTCCCACACAACATGATGGTTATATGGTGTGGGAGTATGGTGGCATTAAAACGACACCTGGATGATACTCGGATTGTCCAATTCGTCCTTCTCAAGTGGACGACCTAAGGACTTAGTGGTAATAAGAGACAATTGCATTTAAAGTGTTTCGTATTTATCAAAGACTTTCAACAAAATTAACAAAAATAATCGTGTTGAAAGCCGTTTTAGTAATCTCTGTAGCATATTAATGTCAATTAATAAAGTTTTTACTTATTCACGTTCGTTTACATTGCTCTCTTAATCTAGGCCCTTTGGTGAAAGTTATGGGAAGCAAAGGGACATGATGGTAATGCGAGTGTCAATTCAATCGGTTTCAAAACATCAACCTTGTGGTTTCTATTTTTTGTTTCTTTGCTTTACTTGCTGGATTACAGGTTAAATGAATATCAATTTTATTTTATTGGGCATTAAATTATTTGTGGAGTGAATATTTGTAGTTGTAACGTAAACCGAACGTAATTCTCTCATAACACCAGCCCGCAGCTGGACACAATTATCTCTTAGGATTCGCCAAAGGACTGTTGTCTGCTTTCCGCATCCAGACTGTCATAGCCACCTTATTTAAAGTCATCGGTTCGTCGGTATTAAATGTGATGTTTTTTTATAATTATAAACTAGTGCTTGATCAGTCAGACGAAAACACTGCCGCTGGCAAATGCTTCCAGTCCCTCGATCTATGCTGTAAGTATATAAAACGTGGCGAAACGCTTCGTCTGGATCGTCGTGGTGTCAACAACATAAGGGATATACGCCATACGACGGGTCTTCCTATGATGGGGGAATTAAGTCATGCAATTCCCTCGACACTCTCCAAAATGCATTCTATAGAAACCCGACAGGCTGGCTACTCTTCGCCTGTACTCCAGGCTTTGGAAACTGTTTTGAACTAAATCAGGGTCGCCAATTAGCCTCTTCGCACGCCTCTCCGCCGAATCCAAAATGGGCATTAATATAATATATCGTCTAATCCTACTGTAGACAACAAAAGCAGTTTTTCCAGTTACCAATACTCGTATACAATAAAATTAATGGTCATATTTCTTGGAAGCTCCGATCAACTCTAGTTGAGTGCGTACTTCATATATAACATGGGATGCAGTGCATTTGATCGTAGCTTTTAAACTATTACACGCGTTACATTTATTGCGTACGTGTTGGTTTCCCGTCACGCCTGGGACTCGTGATAAATAGTGTATACGAGTAAGCGTCTGATAAGCAAGACGGAAACGGATCACATCTTGTAAGTATTTTGTCTCATAAACTAAATCACTGAATACAAAATCACGTTAAATTTATTTTGAGCGTTTTGGATTTTCTTGATAAGAGATTATTAAAGACCCAAATGCGTTCTGGATTATGTAAAATAAGTCGCCGAGTAAAATGAAACGTAAAAGAATTGAGTGAAAGGTAAGACTATTACAAAGATCTGAAGAGATTGTTAGAGTAACTGTAGCCCACAGTGGAAACCGAGTAGAGGAGATTTAATTTTATACCACGAGAAACAAGAAGAAGGCACATAAAAAATCCAACAAACAAGAGTGAACAGGCTTTTTCTGAACGCGCTCGTTTCTCCATAAACCTCACCTATTCCGTTAGGCATCATCGAAATCGAAAGGGCCCAATCAATCCTTTCGCATTTTTATTATTATGTATATTTTAATTTTTGGTCGAAAAGGAGGTACAAATTTGAGCTTAGACCCCAAAATGCATATAAAATACACAGAATTACAGTAATGACATTAAGGATAAAAGAACATAAAGGGAAATGAGAGAAACAGTGAACACTTCATTATTCATTTAGTTCCAGATCAACGAAACCAAACAAAAGCAACAATGCAAACAATGTGAAGAAAAACACAGTGATAGTGGGCATTAACGTGTCGGCATTTGCTAAGCTGCTTTCGAACTCACTGGCAATTTTATTTGCTACCCAATACCCCGCAATACACCTCTGGCAGCTAGCTTTAAGTCTCCAGTATTTACATGGATTTATCACTCCTCCGATAATTTGGCAACTTTCCTACGTTTAGTTATTTTGTTTCGACTTTATTTCTTCCATTCTAAACAAAATTAAATAAAGTTCTAAGAGCGAGTAAAGTTGGCCGCGCCAGTTGTTTAATTAACGTAAGTTTACATCCTTTTATAGTTAATTAGCGTTTGAAAATTTAATAATAGAAGTTGTATAGTTCACAAGTTTCAAGGATTCGTTCTCTAGTTCTTGGTTTTTCGGTTCACCCAAGTTGATCTTATTTATCATTTCTATTTGAAAAGGTCTTGCCTTTAAGTTTAGAAAATGTTTTGTTAAAGCGAAGAACCAACACAATACCAAGGATACCAATTTTCTAGTTCACTGGATCACTGATCAAACCTTACTCGAAAGTTCATGTTTAGTAACAAGAATTTTTGCCGCAATTTTTTTTAGGTAGATATAAACCTGTCGATAACTTATGTATCGATATACTTATATCGATGCATAAGCAAAATTAAGTGAGAGTATTGATTACTTAAAGGGAAGGAAAGGTCTTAAAATAGTTCGTCCATATTGTTACCAATACGAATAGTGACCAAATCGCTAACAGCATTGCCACATAGTATGACAATGCTGATTCTTTGCCCGCATAATAGGTCAGTCTTTAGCCCCGTGATAAGTCGATCAACCGCTTAGTAATATCTCGAAAAACTAAGTAGTATTAGTTTGCACCCCAAACGGTTCCAACAATAACTTAAATATTTGCTCTATTTGAAGTTTGCTTTATCTGCTGCAACCACTCCAGCATAGCCGGCCGTGCTCTCAATAATAATTATTTTCTATATATTTGTACTCTTTTTTGTATAATTTTTTCCTTCTCATAACCCCAAACATGATAAGATATCCCAAGGAACCAGAACCATCTCCTAAATATACAATCTCCTAAAACCGTCACTAACAAAAATAATTTCGTTTACTACCGTAGTCATTGTATCTACAGCTCATTCAAACCAATTAATACAAATGGTCTCTTCTGGATAATCCTAACAAAACAGAACGTAACAGTTCCCATCTCCAATAATCACAAGTGTACACGAGTACTACATACAGACGTAGTAGCTATTCGCAGCTTATTTCGACCCGTTTTTTGTCTTCGTTTTTTTACAGTCTTAAAGAATGAGTGGGAGTGAAAAGTTGGAAGTTTTGCTCGGAATACTGCAGCTCAACCGTTCTTTTCTCGCGTTCATTTTCAGTGTGAATTAAAATCTTACGAATGTATGTTGTTGTCTGTTATGTGAGCACTTGGAGGTTTTGTAAGGCTCTCGGTTAATAAAGTGTTACAAGTTGAGTGTGTGAGTGTGGGAGTTTGTTGCCAGAAGTTCATCAAGCAGATTAGCTCATAATAGATTATTATGGTTAACACAGCACCAAAATCAGCAGTTAGACTGGCAAAGCGGACCCCATACTCCAAAGCTGGAAAAACTTCGGATGCGACTGGGGATTTATGTGTATCTATTTTAGTACATTGTAATGTAACTATTGCATCAACGACAGCTAAAGTGTACTAAAATGAAATGTCCAGGCAAATCACTGTTCATTACAAAAGTTGCTTGGAAGACATCACAGAAATCGATTACACTAGCCATTGTCTATATTTCGCATGCAGTATTTTATACATTTCTTTTTGATAACGCCCAATATAAATTGATCAGCATCCTCAACTATGTATGTACATATTATATTACCTACTTAGATTAAAAAAAAAAAACTATCTGTGGAGGTTTTTTCTCTTTCTTGTGACATTACAACACACTTAATAGGTACCTACTAGGCTTTGTAATGGACAACTATCTTCCTGACTAACCGACCCCATGACTATTCGAAAGTGTCTGACTTATTTATTGCTGGCTTTTGGCGAGCTTTTGTTTATGTATATATTTTTTTATTTTTAGTTGGTTTATTTTAAATTAGTTAATTTATTTCTCGGTGGTAGGCCATAACATCGGCCGCCGGCAGAAGTTACCACCCACCAGACAAAGCCTTGCCGTCAAGCGATTTGTGATGTTCCGGCATGATGTCTGGTGAAGCCGTACGGAGGACGGGTCTGAGCAGTTGTGTTGCGATGTGTGCCGGGTACGATGCGCCAAATGTTGTTGTGTTGGGAGTTTGGTCGTGGAGGGTCTTCAGATCAATCTCCCTTTGGCGCAGCATCGTTGGTCGTGTTGTTGGGATTAACATTGCAACACCTCGCTCAACTGCCGTCTTCCTTCCTATTCGCTCAGTTTTTCTGAGTGAATAGGCTCTTAATAAACTAGCGCGCTTTACCATCAACGATCGCATCACTGCTTACCATCAGGTGGGATTGCGGTCAAGTGCTAGCTTATAATTATTAAAATAATAATAATAATAATATTTTAGGTTATTTTTGTAGGTTTTAGTGTGGCTGTCAGGGCAATACTAAGATGATGGCTCATTCACTGACCTTAACTAAATCGAATGAGGGCGGGAAGATGATTAATCACACACACACACCAACATTCAGTTAACAAACTGTCACGATCAAGGCTATTTGCAACGGTTGCATTTTAGCAAAGAAACATTATATCATTTCTATCGCAAGCTATCATTATTCATAAGAGACTCGACATCTTGATTAATGTTTTAAACAAAGTTGAAATTTTATTTCAGTTGCAGGAATGGAAAGCTGACTGTAACTACCATTTTTCAATCCGTGGGAGACAATTTTATGAAAACTGTTGAAATGTGTTTTCAACAATTCCGTATGGCACTGGCTGTTTGCTAATTACAGTTTCCGATGTTTAGCTGCATCTTTCATCACGCGTTAATTTAATTTGCTCATGTCAGATGTACGAATAGGGATGATTCCTGGGTAAAAAACAATGATTCTATTTAGCCCGTCATTGAGATTATAGAAAAATATTGGATACGTATATTTTGTTTTATCAAATCAATTAAAAATGACAAATATAAAAGGCATCAAAGATCAGGAGTGGTGGCTGGTGACGTCACTGCTCGCTAAAACGTGTAGCGTGCATTGACGTCACACGAGTTTTCAACGCACTGTGTCGTCTTCATTTATTGTTTATATGAAAAAAGAAAAAATACGTGTCTAGTATTTTTTGGAAATCTGACTGACGGACTAATTAGTTTTTTTTTTAGTCAACTACCCTATTATTATTGTTTTCGGTTCTTTTCATGTTTTTCGCTTAAAATATTTATTTACGTATATGTTTGGGATCTTGAAGCAAATCACCTAATGAACTAATCCAGGACACTGTCCTGGATATTATAATCGAGTGTAGTTATAATTTTCTAGAGTATTTTAAATAATTAATTAATACACAGTAGAGCAGAGAATCACTCTGTTAATCGTGAAGTTAAAAGACTGAGCTAATCATTTGTCAGTTAATATTTAGTTTAACAATTATGACATAAGGTTGCCATTACTATACAATATCTTCATGACCTGTTTCACCCCGCCGTGTGAGTTCAGCGGGCTAATTGCGTAACACACTTAAAATAGCAATGGCTTTCATTTTGTCAGATCAGCAACAAACATTGTCTTATCTATAATGCAGAGCACTTTTCAAACCTATAAATTATGTTGCCGATTTTGCAAATTAATAATTTCACACAAACTGTTTTTCTTTTGATCTTGTCTTGTAGGTAGATAGTGTCTATATGGAAATTATAATACAGAACCTCTTTTTAGGATTTCGTAGTCCGTCTGTCCGTCCGTATATCAAAGGCATTTTTTTCCGAAACTATAAGAGCTATACTGTTGAAACTTGGTAGGCAGATGTATTCTGTGAACCGCATTATGATTTTGATGCAAAAATAATAATAAATATTGGGGGCTCCCCATACTTAATAAACTCATTTTTTTTTTCATCAAACACATACGTGTGGGGTACCTATGGATAGGTCTTCAATAATGATATCGAGGTTTCTAAAATATTTTTTCTAAACCGAACAGTTTGCGTGACAGACGCTTCCAAAATGGAAAAAGTCGGTCCCCCAACCTCTAACTTATAAAATATGAAAATGAAACATCTAAAAAAAACTTATGATCTACATTACTACAAAAACTACCAACGAAAATTGTTTTGAACAAGATCTAGTAAGTAGTTTTTTTTTAATACCTCGTAAATCGTAAACCGCTATGGATAGGTCTTCAATAATGATATCGAGGTTTCTAAAATATTTTTTCTAAACCGAACAGTTTGCGTGACAGACGCTTCCAAAATGGAAAAAGTCGGTCCCCCAACCTCTAACTTATAAAATATGAAAATGGAACATCTAAAAAAAAACTTATGATCTACATTACTACAAAAACTACCAACGAAAATTGTTTTGAACAAGATCTAGTAAGTAGTTTTTTTTTAATACCTCGTAAATCGTAAACCGCTTATTACCGCGTAATCTTTTATACAAATAACTTAAATCCTTTAATTTCATAAATCAATGGTACGGAACCCTTTGTGCGTGAGTCCGACACGCACTTGGCCGGTTTTTTTTTTGTACGAGATTTGTCGGTATTTCTCGCTTTCTCTCTGGGCAGAGCGGATGGGCGTGTTAGACTTTTACTGACAAAAACCCACCCGTGTTCCACGATTTGCCTTTGCGCCAGGGGTTACGGTTTCTATTTCGAACAACCCGCGGTCCTGTCAGATATCCATGATAGATAACACGAAACCTTATTTTTCGTTTGTGAAACAATTACCTAAAGAACAATGCCCAGTCTCCATAGTAACTTTGGCTCAATATTAATTTGTCCCTAACAGTGACTATTCCTACGTTTATTTGTGCAGTTTAATGTCAAAAGTATTTTTATGATATCCACTTTTATATTGATCTTGTAAGAAAGAAGTTATTCAGACATTTTAAATTGGAGGTTATGTATTTTTACGGAGAAAAAATTAAACAACAAATAATCTTGAATAGTTTTATTATTTTTCACCATAATCATTCATTATCATCATCATCAATTTCATTATCAAATTCGATTAGTGGTGTTCAGTTGGATCAAGGAACTGTGCAGGGGTTTCAATAATGATTTGATGCCGACCCCAACCAGCAAAACAACACGCACATCACACTACAACAGTGTGTGGGAACAGCATCCCAGTTTGTTTGCCTACCTTACAATTGCAATAATATTGACTTATTGCCTCTCTCCCAATTAAATTATCAATCAAAACATATACAAAATATGCTTTTCTTCTTATATGGAGGCTTTGAATTTTTGCTCTTAAAAGCCAAGAGCTTTGAGAGAGAGAGACAATTGTTCTCTTAAATTATTGATTGATAACTCCCTGCACACTTCTATCTTAATCGGCCATTAAAACGAATGTGCTCACCATAATAAGATCGAGCCTGACGGAGTTGGTGTACCACAAGCTATCAAATTCAAATTGTGAAAATCTAGCTGGTGAAACTCAGTGACATTGCTGTTATTAACATTTATATTTGAGAACTGTGCCCTTCTTCTATTATAATTATTTTGTATAATAAACTCACTTAAAGTATTATTTTGGAACATTTTTTGTTGGATGATTTCTAATATTTGGGCAGCATCAAACCTGTCTGTGTGCGGTGGTCGAAATCTATTAATTAGGGCAGCAGTTATAGAAAAGTCAATCATGACATGTGATGAAGCTCTGTTGTTGAACTCGTGTCGGAATATTTTAAACTGTTGCTTAAAAATCCCATTCACAACTTCAATCACCCATCTGCAGATATCAACAGCTCTAGTGTAGTTTGCTGGCGTTGATACAACAGAGGCTGTTGAAGGTTGATAAATACTTGATGATATGGGGTGTTTAAGTTCCATTGAACAGAACGGTAACTTCTTTGCCAACATGGGTGACAGATCTTATCTGTTGATCTAAGCTGTAACAAAAACAAAAATATCTTATTGCAATCAAAATAAAACATCAACCAGCAGCAACACATAAAATCATTGAAGGATATTGCTTACCTGTAGTGGAGCGATCTGTTGCAATATCACGCATCTGATAGCGTATTCTCTTTCTGAACGAGACCACACAATGAACGACCGCAACCAATATAAAGATTTCATTACTTTGGATTACTTACGTTGGATTACTTATTTGGATTACTCACAACACTGTTATTTGGAATCTAAAATAAACAAAATACAGTTATGTTACAATTCAACATTTAGATCAGCTAAAATAGTTTACATTCTGTTAATATGAATCGTACTTTACCTCAGATAGTGAAATCCATACCAGTAACAATGAACAATTAAGTATCGTCAGATTCAACTAAGTCACGTTCCATTCGGAACACTTATTTTATACCACAATTAACACAACGTAGTTGATGGGACATTGTCACAAAATATGTGGTGGTATGAATATAACACAATAAATCTGTAACTTAACGCAAACGCAGAGGGGTTCGAAATATATATTATAAATAGATATATATATATATATATATATATATATATTTCGAACCCCTCTGCGTTTGCGTTATATATATATATATATATATATATATATTTAGAATTATCTAAATAATAAAAAATATTTTTAAAATACAATTATCGATTACAGTGGCAGAATTTTAAGAACTTGAATTAATTACTTATTAAAATGATTTGTTATTGGACAAGGTCCCGTAAAATACTAAATATATGATGTCGGAGATCGTCGATTAATTTTAATAGAAGTTGCTGATTTGATTTACGTAGTAGAGGGGCGAACGCTTGTGACGTCATTTTGTGATGGCGGCACCTGGACAGAGTCGCTTTGGAAAGTGAGGTTCGTCGAACGGTGACTTTGCATCGAGACGCGGACCAAGGCACTTCTCCGAACCGAAACTGTCGGTTTGCCTATTCAAATTGTTATTATGAAGATTGGAGGGTATATTTACACGTCGTGCTTCAATTCAAAACTCACCTACGAAATGGAACCTGTACCACCACACCAAGATGCTGTGGACCCTACCGCTCTGCCGTCGCTGTCTCCGACATCAGAAGTTGGATAAAGAACTACACTGCTCACAATCTCGTTATAAATCAAGGAACCAGAATAAGTTACTTTCTGCCAATATTTTTAAAGTACTTGTGTGATTACTTGTGTGGTAGTTGTACATTGCCTTTGTATGAGCTTCTGTAAATGCTGGATGTACGGGTAGTGAGGCTGGAAGTGAACGTCACGTTGCGAGGTGATCGCTCCGCGTGATAGTGCGCTGCAGGAGTGCGCTGCAGGAATGCGCTGCAGGAGTGCGCTGCAGGAGTGCGCTGCAGGAATGCACTGCAGGAGTGCTGGCTGTTGCTTGATGCGCGACAGTGCTGGCTGTTTCTTGGCGCGCGACAGTGCTGGCTGTTGCTTGGCGCGCGACAGTGTTGGCTGTTGCTTCGCGCGACAGTGCTGGCTGTTGCTTCGCGCGACAGTGCTGGCTGTTGCTTGGCGCGCGACAGTGCTGGCTGTTGCTGGCGCGCGACAGTGCTGGCTGTTGCTTGGCGCGCGACAGTGCTGGCTGTTGCTTGGTGCACGACAGTGCTGGCTGTTGCTTGGCGCGCGACAGTGCTGGCTGTTGCTTGGCGCGCGACAGTGCTGGCTGTTGCTTGGCGAGCGAGGTGCGCTTGCGGAACATGCAAGGTGTGCTTGCGAAGCGCGGTAGGTGCGCTTGCGGAGCACGCAAGGTGCGCTTGCGAAGCGCGCAAGGTGCGCTTGCGGAGCGCGCAAGGTGCGCTTGCAGAGCGCGCAAGGTGCGCTTGCGGAGCGCGCAAGGTGCGCTTGCGGAGCGCGCAAGGTGCGCTTGCGGAGCGCGCTTCTAGCTGCTTGGTGAATCGCATCAATGGCGTTTGGCGCAGCTGGAGCTGCTTGCGGCGCAGCCGGAGCTGCGTGCACTTTGCGGAACGCCCAAGGTTTCAAGACTTGAGCCTCTACTCTGCAGGCGATGAGAAGAATTCAGGACAGCATCTACTCTGCAGGCGATGAGAAGGATTCAAAATACCCAAAACGTTTGGGGTAACGTAATGGGATTTTATGAGAGCTCCGAGATGTCTGGTTTGCAACGGTTGATAACTGCCAAGTGGCAGGTGTTTGTGGAAAATTGCCATAATCCGGTGAGTCGTACTATTTTTATTTTGATTCCGTGGCCGAATGTTCTCTTGTCAAGCAATCTGTAATTTCATTGGTGTATGTACACACGCGCCAGTATATATACAGTGTACAAGGTTGTACCAGTGTGTTGTGTACTGAACCATTTCTTTGCGACATGATAATAAGAGTTATTTGCAAATTTTATTTCTTGTACTACCCGATTATTGTTTGTTATAATGGGCTGAGAAATTTTAAATCAGGGTTTTAAAATTATGATTTCTGGTTTGTCTTTATTTCAAAACTAAAGTTCACTGTGGCCTATAGTTACAAGCTCACTTGAGATTCTGATAGTATGTGTGGCTAGACTATTAAATCTTCTCAAGAGAACAAGCGGTAACGAACATAGAAATGAGTGCTATTTACGAAAAATCTAAATTTGATAGAAGTGAGCTAAAGTAATGAAATTTAATATTGGTGAGTTGTTTGATGGCGATAATGGCGATCGTTACCTATTGAAATCGGTGATTGGAAACAGAACTTATAAGTACCCCACGATCGTATAGGTACGAAAGATTTTTCCAAGTAGTGTCTGCTGAGTTAGATTTTCAAAATGTAGAAGATGGTGAGGAGGGTGCCTCCGCTAGCAAATAGAACACGTATCATGGCTATGTGGTCGCGCTGCACGCACTAGTCTGTAGTCGTAACTGCAACCCAGTGAGGGGTTGTTCAGAGCGCGATGGGCAACTAGTGGTGTGGCGGGGACACTAGTAGGTATGGTCGCACTGCATGCACTAGTCTGTAGTCGTAACTGCAACCCAGTGAGGGGTTGTTCAGGGGGCGATGGGCAGCTAGTGGTGTGGCGGGGACCTTAGTTAGATATGGTCGCACTGCATGCACTAGTCTGCTGTCGTGACTGAAACTCAGTGAGGAGTTGGTCAGGGCACGATGGGCAGATGGTGGTGTGGTGGGGACCAGGGTCTCGGAGGAGACTATTAGTTGTATGGTCATGTGTTGACCTGGGAGTCGTGGACTCTAGAGTTGGTCGTATCACAAGAGGTGATGACGATATGGGTGTCAACTATGAGTTGTCACTAGCTACTGTGGTAGCGAACCATGGTGTGTTTTCTTATTGAAGATTATGATTTTGATTTGATAATTATGAGGCTTGGAGGAACCTTTTGTATTTTCTTTTTGGAATTTGATAATTATGAGGCTTGAAGGAAGCTTTTGCGTTTAAGTTGTTAAAATGATTAAGTTGGTTTGGTTTTCTAATAGTCATAGTAATTAAACGTGACGTGTGACTGTCAGGTTGGCCGAGTTGGTTTTCTGTGCCTTTTTTTAATTTGTTACAGACATGCACGAGGACGTGCAACGGGAAATATCGAAGTTTCGCCGGAATCGGCGGTTGGCCTGGTGAACCGGATGCTGGACTCCGGGGCTGAGGGAGCTTCGGATGCGACTGGGATTGGCGCTGGGATGATGATGATGATGAAGATGATGCACGAGGACGTGCAACTAGTCAGGCTGGCCGTGTCGGAGATCGTCGATTAATTTTAATAGAAGTTGCTGATTTGATTTACGTAGTAGAGGGGCGAACGCTTGTGACGTCATTTTGTGATGGCGGCACATGGACAGAGTCGCTTTGGAAAGTGAGGTTCGTCGAACGGTGACTTTGGATCGAGACGCGGACCAAGGCACTTCTCCGAACCGAAACTGTCGGTTTGCCTATTCAAATTGTTATTATGAAGATTGGAGGGTATATTTACACGTCGTGCTTCAATTCAAAACTCACCTACGAAATGGAACCTGTACCACCACACCAAGATGCTGTGGACCCTACCGCTCTGCCGTCGCTGTCTCCGACATATATATTTTTAAGTTTGTATTGTATATTTAAATTGTTGGAGGTAAGAACCTTGTGAAATCGTGAGTTTAATTTTAAAAGTTGTGTAGGCCGAAATCTGGCATTCTCCTTTCGTCTAGATTTTCTTACTATAACTTCTTATATAAAATATTAAAAAGAATGCTAACAATTAAGTCAACATCGGTCGCCGGCAGAAGTTACCACCCACCAGACAAAGCCTTGCCGCCAAGCGATTTGTCGTGTTCCGGCATGATCTCTGGTGAAGCCCTACGGAGGACGAGCCTGAGCAGTTGTGTTGCGATTTGTGCCGGGTACGATCCGCCTAATGTTGTTGTGTTGGGAGTTTGGTCGTGGAGGGTCTTCAGATCAATCTCCCTTTGGCGCAGCATCGTTGGTCGTGTTGTTCGGTTTAACATTGCATCACCTCACTCAACTGTCGCCTTCCTTCCTATTCGCTCAGTTTTTCTGAGTGAATAGGCTCTTAATAAACTAGCGCGCTTTACCATCAACGATCGTATCACTGCTTACCATCAAGCGGGATTGCGGTCAAGCGCTAGTTTATAATTAATAAAAAAATAAAAAACTTGTTTTGGTTTATATTACCTGTAAAACTATGCGCATAGCACGTTAGGTATATTGAAATTAAAATACTGAGAGAAACCTCGAGCAAGCACTCTCAAATAATGAAGAGGTTGGACTTACAGGGGGCTTCAGGCGATGTACTCCTAGTGTGTTGGAGTGGATGGAGGCCTTCACCAAATGTTCACTTAGCGAAGCTCACCGGCCGGTGGTGATTTGGATTTCGCTTGCTTTATGTTGTTCGAACCAGGGCTAGAGAGACCCACGTTATGCTGACTGGTGAATGGATAAAACTTCTTGCGTTTTTTGTTCGCTCTCTAATGCTGATTGAATGCTCCGCCAGGCAATGAGGTTGAAGGAGAAAAATGCGGAAATATTTGAATATGCTTGCTTATTGGAGTATTTTTTTTCAATAATTATAAACTAGTGCTTAACATCAATCCCTTCTGATGATAAGTAGAGATGCAATTGTTGGTGGTAAAGCGTGCTCAATAAATAAGTAACTGAGTAAATAAATAACTAACTCAAAAACTGAGTCAATAATATGGAAGACAGCAGTTAAGCGAAGTGATGCAACGTTAAACCCAACAACACGACCAACGATGTTGCGTCAGAGAGAGATTGATCTGGAGACCCTCCACGACCAAACTCCCGACACATCGCAACGCATCGTATCCGGCACACATCACAACACTACTGCTCAGACCCGTCCTCCGTACGGATTCAGAGACATCATACCGGATCACGACGAATCGCTTGGCGGCAAGACTTTGTCTGGTGGCTGGTCACTCCTGCCAGCAGCCGATGTTATGGCTTACCACCGACAAAAATTGTTATGTGCGATAACAATACTTAATATGTTCACATATATGTTTGTATGTTGTTAGCATGTATATATATGTGTTGTTATTATATTTATGTATATATATCCATACTGAGAAGAGAATAATATCTTAGTTATTAGCGTCTGCTTTTGCCGGTATCACGGAATCAACGTCTAGTTACTAGTACTCTGATCTCGAAGTATTTACTAGAGTCTAGTAAATACGATTACACTTACAATACGATTACTTACTTAGGTACTACTTACATACAATACGATTTCTCATTAAATACTTACTTTGAGATCAATCTATAGCAATTGTACTATCTTCTACCAAATGTCGCAAAATGTCATAGATCGGCAATGTCATTAATTTTTGTATGATTATATCAATCAGTATGTATATCATATATCTATACAAGCTAGCTAGTCTATATTCCTCCTCGAAGTCTCCCTCGAGGCAATGGCTAGCGTCATTTGTCATATTAAGCATGTGTTAGAGCTATATGTCAGTACTTAGAACGTAATCTTGGGATCATCGTAAGATGTACATAGGTTTGGATACAATAGTTATTAATTATAGTACAATTAAACAGTTTTTTTTTGTTTGAACACGCTTATCTCTGAAACTACCCCTTTTTGCACCTGACAGTTTAATTCTTAAGAAAGGTTATGGGTTATTTAACATTGTGTTATAAGCCATTACGAGCTAAGCACAAATAAAAAATCAGAAACAACGCTAACCGAATAGAAAAAAAAAATAACTGACAGCGCGGGAAAGGGATTTAACTGAACTAAGCAATTTTACGCGTATTACCAATTTATTTATAAAAATAACGCTGCGCCTGTAATTTCAGAAGTTTATTATTATTTAGCTTATTTAGAGGGGAACAAGACACTTATCAAAATATTTTTACAGGTATAAAGAACACAACACAAAAACTAGAATTTCTTGCTACTGGAATTTTTTCATATGTTATACATGTTAATCATCCTAGAAACAAAATTTTGAAAACAAATAGACTCACCAAACTACACAACCAAAAACAAGGTTAAGAATATTTCAAAAAAAAAGGCAAAATGACACCAAGTCTAAATTTAATAATACCCCGCTAAGCTATATAACGAGTGAATATGAAGATGTCATCGAGATAAGCCAAAAATACTAAAACACAAAAGCCCCAGTCTTCAACGGTTATTTAGTGACAATAGGGTCCTTAACAGTCCTTACAATCGCAATTAATAGAACAAAGGAGTAGGCAAAACCTCTAATACCGGGCTCACTGTCTGCTACAATAATGTTTGGTGATTCAGCTGAAAATATCCGTGAATATAGTCCAAAGAGCATCTAGGAATGTGAGTTACAGTTTGCAATGGATAAGCACCCATGTGCTTATGCATTCCCATGATTTGAGTGCGCCAGATGCGTGCGATTTGTAATGTCTCTTAATATAAAGAAGAAATAGATCAGATTATCGGAGGCTCTAAGATTAGCGAATAGGATCCAGTTACTTATTAAGAATCCTGGTTTATTATTTATTTTACTATTGAATTACACACAAAACAAAACAAAAATAGGTTCAGCGCTGATACCTATTTTATAAGAAATTTTATTCAGAATTTCTGCGATTGCACAATAGTTACGAGAGATGTAGACAGCATGTGACAGAGTTAAGAAGAGAAAAAATAATAAAAGACACTAACGAACATTGTTCTTAATTGGCTGGTGGTGCGAACTCATACTTTATTAAAAGAGACTTTCTGAATTATTTTTATGTGTTTTCTGAAACTGTTACTATTCTTTTTGCCTTGGTTTGTTTGCATTTCTGTTTGTTTTTAGTTCAAATTCTTAATTATGTATATTTTAATTCTGAATATTTTTCATTATTTCACACCCACATCACAGTCCACCCTTGTATAATAAATATCATCAGGAACTTCTTTTAAAAACTGACAACCTAACTAAAAAAACCTAACTGGTTCAGTTTGTATTGTTAGACAAAAATATTGGTACTCTTATCAATGAATAAGATGTAATAATAACTTGAGACAAAATAAAATATCAAATCATTGTATCTCTGTTGATTTTTAATACAACTGAAACAATCATTAAAGACAAAAGCGATTTACGTCTTCATAAAATCACGAAACAACCTCTCAAAAAAATTAAAAAAGCCATTATAACTGTCGTTTCTTGGCGTACAACAAACATAATTATATTATTCACAGTCGAATCGTAAATTTTATAACTTCCATTCGCTTTAGCGAAAAATAAAATTTGAACTTCTTTACAACATTCATCAAGCCGTCACGGGCAAAGCTTTTGAATAATAAAAATCTTTGCCTCGAGGAACGCAACGAAGTTTCCATAGCCGAGACATACTTCCCCTTTACGGTTTTTTATAACTTTATTATAAGAGACGAGAAGTAATTTCTTACATTTATTATTATTGCCGAAATCCCATTTATCATGTCAGGTATCAGTGATAAATATCAATAACGATGCTTGTAGAATTTGTTCCTGTGGTTTTTTGTTCAGCAAAGTGAAATATGTTGTCATATTTTATGGCCGTTTCGGTGTTGTGTTCGATATTAATGTAAAACAATTTTGAGAGATTTTCAAAGCAGAAACCTCATAGATTCATGGCTAGAGATAAAAATATCGTGTAATCATTGCTATTAAATACCAAACCAACTTTTGAGAATTTGTACTTGTCAATTAGCGTTAACATAACTTGTCTTTATAAAGTGAGATTATTTAGATATTTAGGTAACTTATTAACAAAATATAGAATGTTGTAGACAAAATAAATTTCCTGCCAAATTTATTATTCAAATGTAACAAACTTCTTAAGACTGTTTAAAGTTTGAAGGAGGTAACTTAGCTCAACGATCTCAGTTTATTTTAAGAGAACTCTTGAAATCAAATTGATTAAAAATATATTTTCAGCAGTTTTTTTTACTAAGGTAATTATGTAGCTATTTTTATATTGGAAAATAAAATTCAGACTTACCTAAAGTTTCTTTGAAATATTAATTATTTTTTTTCAACTCTTTCCAGTAGATCGTGGAAAATTTCAAAAATGAAACTGCTGCTGTATTACTGTTGTTTAAATTATAATAAGAGCAGTTAGTCCTATATAAATAACAGTGGTCTTAATTGGAAATTGAAAGTGTCTTTCTGCCGTTGCAGTAAGGATAATTTTCACAGTGCAATTTTATAGCAGTTGAATCATGACTGAATTTACAACAATACCTAATTTAAATCGAAAAGCAAAACCCAAACTCGGTAACAATCTACCAAAAAACAACTTGCACCCATCAGACTTTTACACGCTACACCAGAACACGAGAACACAATTACGTATAAGACATTATCGAAAACTTAAGTGATTAACTGCTTACCAGAGTTGCCGCTACCAAGACGGTGCTACAATAGACGAAAAGTTGGGCCATCCGCATATTTTAGAATGCTAATGTGATTTTGCACTTAGCCCACGTGACTCCACAAAGGGAGGGCTTTAAATATGGGAGGAAAGTTCTCAGTTAGAAGGTTGTTTTGGTATCTTTATATTATTTGAGAAAGGGGCGAGCAAGAAGGGTTCCTTTTTGCGCTAGTGGCCAGTTTTTGAATAGTCGCAAAAGGATTGACAGCTTTATTATTTTTTTGAAGACCTTTTTAAATGTGAATATTCAGCTTTCCATCAACAAAATCACAATCAAAAGTCATTTATTCCGTAAGCCAGTCTCCCAAAACGCCCACCCATCGACACTTCCTAGTGCTTTCGCTGAGAAGAAGTGGCGGAACAAACTCCCTAGTAGCACAGATGTCTGTTCATTTAAAAAAGTACATGACTTTATACAATACTATGTATAATGATGAACATAATAAAATACAAAACAATGAAATTATTTACCATATGCCAGCTACCACGCCAAAATACCAGTAAGGAAAACAAAAAAAAAGTCGTTCAATCTATGAACTCACTATATGTTTATAGGAATATGCTAAACAGGATGCAAAGTTCTTTCAGCTTCATAGAAAAGGGAGGATCCTCCTTCTAGATGGCTGCTGTGTCAAGTGGACAACTGTCCGCAAATTAATTTCAAGATGTTGTATATAATAACCACCACATAAGCAGAATTAATTTTCCGTGTAACTAGTAAGTCGCGCAGCAAACTCTGCTTGTGCGATGTAGTACTTTTGCGTGACGTCACTATGCGTGGTTTGCATGTGGTAATGTAGATACCACTACATGATTTAGAGTAGGTATTATAGTGAACCTATTTTGGGAATAAAAAGAGACAAACATGCATAATTTCATGTCTGAAGGTTTATACAGAGGTGTAGAAAGAAAGAAAAAAAGAGGAAAGTTGTTTATTCAGCACAAACATAACTGATACAAATAAATAATAAAAGACATAAAATACAATATAGTCAAAAGCCTCGTACTCTAACATGAAAACTTGCATAAATGTTGACAGTTTGTACGGACTACAGCAGGTCAAGCTGCCCGAGACTGTCAGATATTCCCAATCAACCTTAAGCCTTAATGCTTTAGAGATAAAGTTGAAAATCTAATAAGGAAATCTGATAGATTTTAGTAGCTTGATGTGCTGTCGTCTGTACATTGCTTAAGGTCAGGGCCAGGGTCAAAGATAACATACATTATTTACCTGTGATATGTAAATATGGTACCATCTTTCACCAGCTAACATAGAATACCAGTTCAAAGTAACATAAAAGAGACGGGAAAAGAAACAAGTGCTGTGTCTTTACTTACCACGTTGTCTTTAAATGAAAACAACAATATACTAAATACAATATAGAAAATAGAATACCAATTCACTACAGAGCAAAGTTGTTAAAACTGCGAGCGTCCATTATTGCAAGATCCAGTTATTTATCTGAAGACGATACCAATCATGTACTCATTTTGTAATTCCTTATTTTCTTGTGTCTAGAGATTGCAATTTCCAGTGATCGTGTCTGACCTGCATTGCACAAACCTCCATCGATTTCGTTGCCATTATAACTCTCAACTTACACAAACTACCTCATAGTTTGTTTAAGAGTAAATCAGCATAATAATATTGCGGAACAACGGAATTCCAAAATGCGAAATGAATTTTTCCACCGCAAAAGAACTTAATATACAATTATATTTCTGCTCTTTTTACCCCAATTGTAATTTAAACGTTCAATCTTGACATCATCCTTATTTAATTCCTATTTTTTATTTTAATCCTGCCTATATTATTTGTAATATGAATGCTTAATTTCATCATTCCCATTTGTCGTGTTCCGGTATGATGTCTGGTGAAGCCGTACGGAGGACGGGTCTGAGCAGTTGTGTTGCGATGTGTGCCGGGTATGATGCGCCAAATGTTGTTGTGTTGGGAGTTTGGTTGTGGAGGGTCTTCAGATCAATCTCCCTTTGGCGCAGCATCGTTGGTCGTGTTGTTGGGTTTAACATTGCATCACCTCGCTCAACTGCCGTCTTCCTTCCTATTCGCTCAGTTGTTCTGGGTGAATAGGCTCTTAATAAACTAGCGCGCTTTACCATCAACGATCGCATCACTGCTTACCATCAGGCGGGATTGCGGTCAAGCGCTAGTTTATAATTATTAAAAAAAAGACATTTACAATTATTGATTTTCACTATTTCTATCGTAATTAAACCTAGTTATATGTGCATGTATCTTCACTAATTGAAATCACACGTAAAAGAGTCTTACTCTATTATTATAATATTTCATTGTATATTTATAATGTATATCCTTTCTTTTTTTTTTGTTTGCGGTGAGAAGTCATCAAATGACCTCTCCCACATTTGACGGAGCGGAAATTCGTGTCAGACTTTTACTGACTAAAGTCCACCCGTGTTTCTTCACTTGCCTGTGCGCCAGGGCCATGGTTTCTTTTTTAACCAACCCGTAACCCTGACCCAGGAGGCATCGGTCTTCGTGAACCCCGTCAGTGTGATGACTCCTCTTTGAGCCGCACGTGAAACACAACGTGCCATCGACTCGGGCCTGGTCCTTATCCCAAGCCCGCGCCTACGGTGGCCGGGAGTTCAATGTTGTCTCCCGACCAGGGCGTCTCCTGCGGCGGCCTGCAGGATGCATTTGGTCCCCCTAGATTGGAGAAGGAAGTGCTCCTCGAATTTCCACCGGCTGTAGAGGAAAATTCCCAGGTACTTCATCGTCATTCGATGCCGATGTGAACCCCTCCTACCGTTATGTGGGAACCCGACGGTGGCGCGTTCTGAGGACCATGAAAGCACATGGCCTCGGACTTGTGTGCAAGGCCACCTCGAGTCCTAATTGCCGGATCCTTAAAGACTGTTGCAACACCAAAGTTAGCGGCATCAGCTGCCGCCTGGTGCGACCTTCCTTATGCCAGGACCAGCATGTCGTCAGCATAGCAAACTACGCTGACGCTGATAGGGAAGTCGGTGCGCAGCACCCAGTCGTACCCGATGTTCCACAGATGCAGTCCCAGGACCGTTCCCTATGGAACACCGCACGACATCTCTCGTCGATTCCACACTCCTTGATGACTGGAGTAAATGATGGCCCAGTACGTCAGATAGGCCCCGGCCACAGAAACAGGTCGGCATCCGGTGATAGCGGAATGCTTCCCTAATTCAACTCCAGGGTTGGTTGTTGAAGGCGTAGACAACCCCAACCCGGGCCACAGCATCCCCTGTCGTGAAGGCTCGCACGCGCATGATGACATAACCGTAGAGCGCCCCTGCGGAAGCCAAACTGGCTCTCCGTCATATCCGGTCTGCAATGACTCTTTCGAAGTGCTTGCCCACCTCGTTGAGCAGCACGATGGACCGGTAAGCGGACGATATATGTCTATCCTTTGTTGGAGTTCCCAATAAATAAATAGGTAAACATACTTTCAATCTCTATTTGAATAATTTTAAGTTTATTGCTAATAATACTTCATATTGTTAAACAAGTTGTCTTTCCTAAAAACGCAAAGAGTATTGTTGAACTGTCAATATGAGACTTTTTGCTACAAATAGTTTTACGCAATTACCCTGCTGAATTAAATGTAGTGTCAGTTAATAAAAGCGCAGACTTAAAATATATAATACAATTATACGATTCCTGTGGTTTATTTGAACGGTTTGAAAATAGAACTTATTGGTCCTTGACGTAAACATTGATTATGGTAATGATTAACTTAATGTAGATCATTTAGATCTCCTATAAAAAACTCATCAGGATTTTGAGTTTTATAGTATTGCAGTTCGCATAAGTAGGGGAAAATGACTTTTCGAACTGAAATGGAGTTGGGCAGAGCACTTGTTAAGTCGAAGTGAATATTTTATGTAGATACTAGCTGACCCGGCGAACTTTGTTCCGCCTTAAAGGCAATAAATATCACATGATCACATTTTTTACTTTTTCAATTAGGAACATTGTAAATAAAAAAAATAATATTATTATTTCTAATTGAAATCAGTTCCTAATTGAAAAAGTAAAAAATCCATAATTTTTTTATTTGTCATTTATTTATTGTAGCACATTGTGAAAGAAATTACGAATTTCTACCTGTGCTTCGTAAATTATCTAGCTGTTGATTTCTGAGATGTCGTGGTGGCCTAGTGGTTAAAACATCAGCCTCTCTTGTATGAGTGCGCGGGTTCGATTCCAGGTCAGGCAAGTATCGATGTACCTTTTCTAAAGTGATATGTACTCTCTAGGTATATCTAGGACACCAATGACTGAAGGTGAAGGAAAACATCTTGAGGAAACCTGGACTTTATAAGTCTGAAATCGCCACCCCGTATTGAGCAAGCGTGGTGATTACGCTTATTCCTTCTCTGCATGAGAGAAGACCTGTGCCCAGCAGTGGGACGATAAAAAGATTGATGATGGTGATGATGATCTCTGAGGTTTGTTCGCCGATTTCGCATTGTCAACGGAGCAGTTTCACGGACTGCCGCCTCCCTTTGCTCTTGTGAGTGAGAAGAACGAAGTCGAGTCATACTAAGGCGGCGCTCTTCACGTGCAATTTCTTGCTCTTCTTCACTGCTTTCATTTAGAATGTTTCGATTTACTCTTGCACTACGGCATTGTCGAGAAAGATTTGATGGTCTTGGTCGCGGCGTGGTATTTTTATTGATGATAAATGGCACAGCAATACAATATTAGAAATTTTGAAGTTGAAGTTGGCTTTGTGGTTTTTTATTAGAAACTTTAAACCAGCAGAGAGTATTTATATTCTTTGCTTTAAACAATTGCTTCAACCGGTTAGACTTTTTTTTAAATATACTCAGCTGTCATTTGCTTTCCGTTATGCCATTTTTGGTATATGAATCGCTGACTTACATTTTGAATGAGTTGGTTTGTTATTCCATGTCAGTTACGTTTTGTTATACCACGTCTTATGTCATGTCAAATGGGAACGACGGGAACGGGTTCTTAGCTACCTCCCACCAATATTCAGCCAAATCGGTTCAGCCGTTCTTGAGTTTATGTATAAATAGTGAATAAGCAACTGAATCGATTCCAATAATTTTGACACCATGTTATATTTTGTCGCAAATACATTTAGAAATTGTTACAGTGTAGTTACCGAGTGCGTCACGCAGCTTACGATACATCATAGTATTGCGCGCGCGCAACAGCTGACGCTAGAGGTCAACGCACCGCGCTCGCCCGCCCGCGGATCTTTGACCATATTTATGTTGGGACAACCAAGTAGAATAGCAAGCTTATAAACTTTGTGGTTTTTCATTATATCTTTTTGAAATTTTTTACTTAAAAATACTGGAGACGTGTTTCCTACTTTGTGGAGGTGCAAGATACCAGGGTAGCACAAAAGTGTAGGAGAAGTCGAAACAATAAACCTCATTCATTCATCATTATCAAATCATCATAATACATGAAAGAAGGTTTATTGTGCATAGTTTGTTGACGTGCAATGTACCAGGGTAGCACAAAAGTGTAGGAGAAATCAAAACAATAAAAAAGCTCATTTATCATTATCAAATCATCATAATACATGAAAGAGGTGTTATTGTGCATAGTTTGTGGACGTGCAAGGTACCAGGGTAGCAAAAAAGTGTAGGAGAAGTCGAAACAAAGAAGCTCATTTATACCCAAAGGAACGACGGGGAGCGACATAGAAAAAGTATCCTATGTCCTTTTCCCGGCTCTAAACTACCTCCCTGACAATTTTCAGCTAAATCGGTTTAGCCGTTCTTGAGTTATAAGTGGAGTAACTAACACGACTTTCTTTATATATATAGATATATTGATATTATGATAGATTGTAGTATAATTAAGAAAAGTGTCACAATTTCGTAGGACTGTCTCATCATAAATAAAAATACTTTAATTAAATCAAACCATTTTATTTGTTAACAAAGACCTATTTACAGGTCTTTTAATTATATAACAGGGCGCTGTGTTATGCCAGTAGGCGAACAAAAATATGTTGTTCATCTGGCTCATGATATCAAAATATTAACCTAAGAATATGTTTTAAAATCATTCATAATTATTGTTTCCAATTAAAATAACATACCAAAATTAGGAACTATTTCTTATTAATTAAATGTCAAAAAATCTAAGTCAAAATAATTGAAATATCAAAAAAAAAAAACCCATCACTATTATAATTTAAAAGTACGATTCCTCATTAAAATTTTTCATATAACATAAGCAATTGCAAAAAATATTTTGATACATTTTAATTATAATCAATTTTATTTTATTTAAATTAAACCATCATTCGAAAATTCTTCTAGCATTTCATAATAATGTCAATAAGCAACTTGTGAAGTGCCTTTTTGAATTTTGTTAATGGCATATTTTTAATTTCATTCGACACTTTATTATGAACTAGCAGCTGCCAGCGACTTTGTTTACGTGGAGTTAATTATACTCCGCTCCTATTGGCCGTAGCGTGATATTATATAGCCTAAAGCCTTCCTAGATTAATGGGCTATCCAACGCAAAAAGAATTTTTTTAATCGTACCAGTAGTTCCTGTGATTAGCGCGTTCAAACAAACAAACAAAGAAACAATTTAGCTTTAGTATAGATTTTTAGAGTGTTGTCGAAAAACTTACGTTATTTTACATTTAACATTACATATTTTCTACGCAATGGATTTTTTTGACTTCAGATAGGCTGACGAATAGATGCAGGTTCTTTTTAACAAATAATGACGTTTCCATTATGTACATTGCTGGCAGTGTCAATATTTCTAGTTTTTTGAAGTGCTATCTGTCGTTTTTAAGCCACACATCGACCTCACACAGTGTTTCTGCATCGTAAATACAACCTCACTATTAGCCGACTGCCCCCAGAACCGTATATATAATTCCGTACCGTAAAACAGAAGCTATAAGTCCATAGTATGCTGTTAACAATGTCTCAATATTAACCTTTTTTGAAAGTTGGAAACTATTCCAACTTTCAAAAAAGGTTAATATTGAAACTAATTAAATCACTAAATAAATAAATTAACAGTAAGTAACTAAGTCGTTTACATCTTTACTATAATATTATAAATCGGAAAGTGAGTTTGTTTGTTTCGCGTTCACGCCGTAACTACTGAACCGATTGCTTTGAAATTTTGCGGACGTAAGCTTAGAAGTCCGGATTAAATAATAGGGTACTATTTATCCCGGAAAATTTTGATGTTCCCGAAGGAAATCTAAAAAGCGCAATATAACCGAATTCCACGCGGGCGAAGCCGCGTGCGGAAACTAGTATATTATAATGTCAGTATGAGAATTCCATGTCAATTTATTATCTGCAATGATTCCCAAAAACTTAGCATTATCAACTTCCTGTATTTTATAAATATTAATGTAATAGTAAGGTAATGAAAAAGGTACTTAAGTAAGTAATAAAAAGGTAATATATTCACAACGTTGATGATGTTTCGTGATGCTGGTTTTACTTAGATTATTTTTCAAATTATTATCATCAAACCAGTTTTTTAGTTTTCGGTTTACTTTGATTCATATGTATTACATATGTATAGTAGAACATTGTTAATGATATTCATTCCCTATTTATACTCTACACAGTCTACATTAACTCAGTAGATAGTTCCTTCTAGCGTACGTAGTGCATGCTTGAAGTCAAAAAATATAGTATAAATTTTACGTTATATATAATTATTATTATGTCGTACTAGCTGTTACCCGCGACTTCGTCCGCGTGGAATAGTATCTTTGGGTGTATTTTTGAATCATTAGTAGGTATATTTAAAAAATAAAAATTTATTGTTCTCTTATAAATGTCCAAGAGACACTTACTGGGGCCAGCGTCACGTTGTGTACAAAAATATTTTTAAAAAACCTAATTTAAAACATTTTTATACACAACGCTTGCTGTTTTATTGTTGTTAGATAAAATGTGGAGATTTTTGGGATTTGATACACGTGAGCAGGCCACGTAGAGTTGCCCATGCGAAAAACAGTTCTTTTCTAAATTTACACCCGCCACTTTCAGTGTGGCCTTGCGCTTTGTTAATGGTCATTGCGAAGGCTGGTTTGAGGGGAAACTGGATTCTTTTGAACTGAAAAGGTAAATCTGTAGGGATCATGGGTATGCGAGGAATCAAAACTTCTTCATCTTTAGCTATTCCTGTCATTATAAAATGAATCTAACCAAAACAGATGTACAGATTGAGATTTACTATCATAAAAAATCTTTACTAAGCAGCTACGTAGTAAAAGTAGTTTTATACCTACTACGACTTATAATTAGATTAATTAAAAAAAAGGAATTAAAAGCAATTTTTTTTTTCAAGTAACGGAAATTATACATATTACCTTCTATTAACTATGAACTAAAATATCCCGAAATATTATGTATGTACAAAATTAATTTACAGGACCTAACTAATAAAAAATACTGAGGTACTTAAAAAAATAAAACTTAATCGTATTTTTTTAACGTAACGAAAACAATCTTACCTACTATGAAATAAAATGAACTAAATATTATCCCGAAATATTAAGTATGTACAAAATTAATTTACAGGACCTAACTAATAAAAAATACTAAGGTACTTAAAAAAATTAAACTTAATCGTATTATTTTAACATAACGAAAACAATCTTACCTACTATGAATTAAAATGAACTAAAATATCCCGAAATATTAAGTATGTACATAATTAATTTTTAGGACCTTACTAATAAAAAATAGGAACTAAAAAAATTATGCGAAGCAATCAAATATTTTTACTCTATTGCAAAATGAATTTCTCTGTAGCGCAAATTTCTCTAATCGCATGCGTCCGGCAACGACGTCTGCCCTCACGTGTCTGCCCGTTCGGGTAGGCATAGTTAGATTCGTGCCGTGCGCTACCCCACCACACGACCGCCCCCCGCGCTCGCCCCACTTCGGCGAATGTGCGCGACGATGACCGATGACCGACGGCAGGCGGCGGCGATGAATAAGTATTCGTAACTTCAAAAGTCGAACGCTGGTGTAAATTTTAAAATGCTAGAACAAACGATTTTTTGTTTATTATTTAGTGCCTAAATGCCTAAATATAAAATGTAAGGTATCTTCAAGAATGACGAACTTCATACAAACTTTCAACCCCTATTTCATCCCCTCACAGGTCGAAATTTCAAAAACGCTAGAACAAATGTATTATTATTTTTTATCAAGTGCTTAAATATAAAGTTTCATGGTCTTATCTTTAAAAATTATGAAATCCCATACAACTTCCCCCCCCTTTTAACCCCTTACAACCCCTTTTTCGCGATAAAAAGTAGCCTATGTTTTATCTCGGGGTCTAGAATATCTGTATACCAAATTTCATTCAAATCCGTTCAGTAGTTTTGGCGTGAAAGAGTAGCAGACAGACAGACAGACAGACAGACAGACAGAGTTACTTTCGCATTTATAATATTAGTTAGGATTATCTGCCAAGACTTATTCTTAATTATAATTACTCACTGTGTCTTATCCAATATAAGCACTCACGAAGAAACAAAGACGACCCCGAAACCCAATAAATCAACAATCAATATTAATCCATAAAATATTCACCTCGTGCCTTAAAATAAAATATCACAGCGTTCAAATGTAAGACAAGAACTTAATGGGGCGAATCATTTTGGTGCGCTTAAGTAATCGAAGTGGAAAGCTGATAAATTAGAAGGCGCTCGAGACGAGAGATCTCGAACAGTCTATAGATCAGAGTGTTCCTGTGCGAAATATCATGATTGAAGGCTCACTTGCCTTTTGTTTATTGGAGGATTTGTGAATTTTAAATGGAAACTTTAGAATTTATACTAGATCGTGCTCTTTGGATAACTTGCTCTCTAAGAACGTTAATCTTTTAGATTGAACAATTTGTGAGTATGCTTTATCTTTCGTTTAGTGAGTGTTTTAGATTCCAATACCTAGATAAAGGGGCTTACTACCGGGTTTTTTTTTAATTCATTATTAAAAAGAACCAGGTTCTTCATATTTATTTACACTTCACCTTAAAAAATTAATAGGTAATTTGAATTTAACTTATTACTTTACGTGTGTACCAAATGTCTTGCCATGGCGCCTCCGTCGGGCCGGAACAATCGAGGTAGACAAAAGAAGTGCTGGCTTGACTTTGTAAGAGATGGCATGCGTGCCAACAATCTCACACCACGGGATGCCAGAGATCGTACGAAATTTAGGCGTATTAGTAGTGTACGGTGCAACCGCACATCAGCAAAGCATCGTCAGCATTTACGCCTCGCATTCATTTTATTTCATAATAATGTTCAGTTCGCGTCGAGCCATCAAGTCGTCGCGTTCTCATTACGGCCAGCAAAGGCCACGTGTCACTCAATTCACACACATCAGTCCATTAGCTCATTTTAACTATAATTTTGGAACAATATAGTAGCTTATATAAAATCAACATCTTTCATTGTATTCTGCCCACATCATCTAAAAGTAGTGTGTGATCTAGCAACAGATCATACAAGTAGGTAAGCGGACCCCGGGCTCCAACGCGATAGCCGCGGATGCGACCGGGATTATGCGCTGAGATGATGATGATGACTTTACGTAAGAATTATTTTAGACTAAAAATAGTGTTGATTGTACTCCACAAGTCCGTTTCACTTTCTTTGAGTCCGATATGATAATTTTTTTAAGGATAATCACACACATTGAGCTAGCCCCAAAGTACGTTCGAGGCTTGTGTTATGGGATACTAATTCAACGATACTATATTTATAATAGATACATATATAGATAAACATCCATGACCCAGGCCAATCAGGAAAAGATCGTTTTCCATCATGACCTGACCGGGGATCGAACCTGGGGCTTCCACGTCGCAGGCAGGCGTGTTGACCGCTGCGCCACGGAGGACGACAATATAAACACTTTGTTCATATGTTATATGTGGGTCATTGTCACTACTTACACTACACTAATTCAAAACATTTTGTTCCTTTCGGTGATCGCACTATATTTGTCCACTAACAATTATAATAGAGAAATCACAGACGTAGATCTTTTTAACATTTCTCTTAATAACCTTAAACTTAAGCTAAAAAGTAAATATACATATAATCTAATTAAAACTTACCTTTTTTTATCAGTTAACGCACTTTCAAACTTATAATGACATTTGTTTCAGTGAAGTCATGTTCTGATGCAAAAATAATATGTATACATATTAATATCTAACCTGTCTTTCGGTATAAGGCGTTTTCTATTATGTATGTGTTTAACTACTATATAATATTGTGGCACTATGTGTAGATATAGACCTACAAATAGTGCCGATAATATTATATTACGACAATAATTGTTTCCTTATCCAATAGGATATTTGACTAAAAAAACTAATTAGTCAGTCAGTCAGATTTCCAAAAAATACTAGGCACGTATTTTTTCTTTTTTCATATAAATAATAAATGAAGACGACACAGTGCGTTGAAAACTCGTGTGACGTCACTGGAAGCTACACTTTTTAGCGAGCAGTGACGTCACCAGCCACCACTCCTGAACTTTGATGACTTTTATGTTTGTAAATTTTTATTGATTTGATAAAACAAAATATACGCACCCAATATTTTTCTATAATCTGAATGATAGACTAAATAGATTTTTTTTTTTTTTTACCCAGGAAATATTCCTGTTGGTTCCTTATAACAATAGTTTAACCAATATTGTACCCAATATTGTCATTATAATTTATTGTTTGTATTAAATGACTGTTTAATGCCAAAATAAAAAACAACGTTTGATGTAACTTCTAAATTGCCTCGATGTTCACATGTCGGTTGAATCTATGTTCATAGCAATTCAATTTTTAAACGACGTTGGTGACGGGTTTCATTTATAGGTCATTATTTTTTCTTAACACGAAACCTGAATATAGTTTGTTCAGAATAAGCAACTGAATCGATTCAAATCATTTTTACACCATGCTATATTTTTCCCAAATACATTCAGAAATTGTTGCAGTGTAGTTACTGAGCGCTCAAGACAGCTGACGGTAGACCATAGTATTAGACGCACAGTGAGACATGCACCCCGCGCCGCGCCGCTGCAGGCGCAGGCGGGCGAGCGAGCGGTGCATTGACCATATTTTTGTTTGAACAACCAAGTAAGATGACAAGCTCATAAGTTTGTGGTTTTTCATGATATCTTTTTAAAACTTTGTATATATGTAGATTCATTACTTAAAAATACTGGACACGTGTTTCGCGTTTGGCATAAACAAAAAATAACGTTGTACATAGGTATATAAGGGCGCAATAAAAATTCCCTAGAGTTACTTATTCTGGAATCTTTGAAATAGAAGATTTAAAAAGTAAGCAAAATATGAGTATTATGAATAGATGAACGCAACGTATTGGGCAGAGAATGTTAATATTCTTGGAAGTCATAGTAAAAGTATGAAATGCTTTGAAAGCTGTTACTGCTTGGCCGTCTTCATTTTATTCTTATTAACTGAAATTGTATTTTTATTAACCATGAAGACTGGTCTGTAAATAAAACAGGGTTCATTTTGAAACTTGAGTGGTGGTGGTGGCGGTGGCCTAGTGGTATCGGCAGTGGTAACCCACACTGAGCTCGCGTGGTAGATTACGGCCCACTCACTCTCATCCCGGGAGTGAAGACGTTATAAGCTGATTATGTATTTGTTCAACTTGTGTTAATAAATGAGAATTGCCAATCTTGTTAAATATTATCCAGTCCATCTACCTAGGGTCTAACCTGTATACTGAATGTACATATGTACAATTGTGAAGGCTATAGTAAAGTTACCGACGCTTTTTTTTTTTGATCGATTGAGACGCGGACCAGGGCACTTCTGCGGCGCGAAAATGTCGGTTTTCCTATTCAAATTATTGTTATTGTCAAGATTAGAGGGCATATTTACCGTCGTGGTTTAATCAAAACGCCACCTACGAAATAGACCCTTACCACCACACCAAGATGCTATCGACCCTATTGCTTCGCCGTCGCTGACTGCTACATATATTATAGTATATTATGATTCACACCTCACTGATTGTTTAAGGTGTAGTGTCAGTTACTATATTATTGTGAATATAATATATTCATTCACTTGATGACAGCAAATGACGTCAGAAGTAGACAGTTCGTTACGACATAGTATACGCTATAGTATTGTAGAGTTATGAGGGACGGAGTGTAAGGTTTACTCATCCTCTATAGTAAATGCACGATAAAATTTGCTTACGAGATGCAGAAGTTACCACCCACCAGACAAAGCCTTGCCGCCAAGCGATTAGTCGTGTTCCGGCATGATGTCTGGTGAAGCCGTACGGAGGACGGGTCTGAGCAGTTGTGTTGCGATGCGCCTAATGTTGTTGTGTTGGGGGTTTGGTCGTGGAGGGTCTTCAGATCAATCTCCCTTTGGCGCAGCATCGTTGGTTCGCTCAACTGCCGTCTTCCTTCCTATTCGCTCAGTTTTTCAGAGTGAATAGGCTCTTAATAAACTAGCGCGCTTTACCATCAACGATCGCATCACTGCTTACCATCAGGCGGGATTGCGGTCAAGCGCTAGTTTATAACATTAAAAAAAAAAAAAAAAAATATCCGCATGTGGCTTTATAGATACCGCTGCAATATTAATTGCAAGTACTTTTAGACGAAAATTTAAAGGTTAACGATTATTCATGCAATTGGTTATCTATGATGCGTTTATAAATGTAATGTTTATACAGAATGTCCCAATACCTAATCTCTTAAGAGGTTATTGCACTCATCGCTGTAAAAAACTATTTCTATGGGATGAAACTGAAAGTTATTGGTCGCGGGAAACCGCTGGATGCTCGTCGTCGTTGAGAACCTTAGAGGAGGCCTATATCCAGCAGTGGACGTCTTTCGGCTGAAATGATGATGAATGAAACTGAAAATCGCAAAAAAAGAATCAGCTGATTCCTTATATTTTGACGAGTTATGCAAACATAAATTTAAACCACGTACAATGTGGGACTGGAACAATTTGTCTGCGGTAGTCTTATCATCAGATTACAACTTAAGTATCTTCAAGGCTAGTAAATGGGCTCTTAATAAACTAGTGCGCTTTACCATCAATGATTGCATCATTGCCTACTATCAGGCGGTATAGCCGGCAAGCCCTAGATTTAAAAAAAAATATAAATGTCGGAAACAACAGATTTTTGGATCTATCTAAATATTTACAACTACTAGGTACTGCCTGCGTATTTTTATTTTATTTCCACTGTTCTGTTTATTTCATTGGACAGGTTGGCGTTTTCATGTTAACGGCATCCAATGTTACAGGAATTCAGTGTTGGATCACTCTCTCGTTTTGGTTTCGTTTATTTATTTATCATATATGTACACTCATGTACAATATGTTAAGAAAACCTTGTCCGACCCATAAAGATAATAAAGCTTAGGTAAACACGTGACCAAATATAATATAAATTTTACGTAATCATCATAGTAACAATACTAATGAATTTAGAAATAATCTTTTTTTCTCGCGAATTAATTCCATCTTTCCCGAAATTCGGTAAGTTTTAAAAAAGTGACAACACTATTTCGACGGTATTTATTATTAGCGATTCGACCTTGTGCGGCGTGCCCTGCCCCCCGTCGCCCGCGAATCGATTGCCTACCGCACATGTATTAAGTTAAAATTTAGCGAAATAATATTTATATTTTTAAGGGGCATTTTTTTTAAGTTTAGCCCGGCTTTGTGGACATTAGTAGAATCAGTTATCGATACCTAACAATACCTTCACGGATCACTATACTAATACACACATCAAAAGTGTCTAGGGATCAACATATATTTTTGCAATAACTTTTCTCCTGATTGATATTAATTAAAATTTTCTTTAAGGATTCATCAAATAAAGTGTTTTCGTTTGTCACAGTAACGATAAACCAAGTCACCTTTGCATTAATAAAGAAATTTGCCATTTTCCTAATAAAGGGATATTTGACATTTGAACCACTAACACAAAAGTTCGAAAAAAAGACTGAAATAACAATTTTCTCTAAAATTTTATTAGGTAACTTAAACAATTAATAATCCGTGTTTCTACCGCGAACACTAACAACACAAGAACATCGGTTTGGCATACTCAAAATGAGTTCATCCAAATCACGCTGTGGAATGGCCGCCCATGTTCGTTGGAACAACAAAAAAAGGTCTTCTTGCGACTGGATACCCTCCATATTCGGCAGAGCTCTTCTCTGTAGCATATCCCATGCATGCTCAATCGGGTTCAAGTCTGGCGACTGAGCAGGCCAGGGCAGGACATTGATGTTAGCTGCGGCGAGAGTCTGTCTTACAACTCTTGCGGTGTGCGGTCGTGCATTATCATGCATTAATTGAAATAAGGGACCGATTTGCACTTGTAGAGGAACGATGACGTCTGATACAATCGTCTCAGCATAAATTTGAGCGTTGAGGTTGCCTCTGATCCAAATCAACTCAGTTCTTCCGCCGATCCAAATACCCGCCCATACCATGATGGTTCCACCACTATAAGAATGGACTTCCTGGCAGGATTTTAATCGCTGTTGGCGTCCAGGGGTTCTCCAGTGTCGTATACGTCTTGTATCCGGTCTCATACCAAAACGAGACTCATCAGAAAAGCACACGAAACGCCATTGTTCTTCTGCCCAATTTCTGTGTTCAAGAGCCCATTGATATCGAATCCTACGATTGTGCATTGCTATAGGTGGTACCCGTAGCGGTCTTCGGGAATGAAGGTTCACTTCATGCAAGCGGTTTCTGACTGTTTGGTCGCTAATTAAGTTCCCTGAAGAGTGATGAAGCCTCACGGCTAACATCATGGCGGTTATTGTTGGAGCTCTTCGAGTTAAGATTTGAATGTATCGGTCTTGTCTCCGTGTGGTGCAGCGATACCGTCCTCCATGGCGCTCGGTACCAGTGCTTCGGTAACGTGTCCAAAGTCGACTGATAACACTCTGACTTGTATTCAGAGCTAAAGCCACAGTACGTTGCCGGGAACCAGCTTCTATCATTCCCACGGCTCTGAGCATTTCTTCCCTGCTTAAATGACGTCGCCGCTCCATAATAACGCTGGTTTTAATCAGTAGTAGGGAAACAGTAGCACTAATAATGTCTTCAATGAGTTGTATGTTTTTATAGGGAAAATATTGACAGCTGATTTTCATCTTTTACTCGAATTTGATTCACAGTTCCTGATTCAAATTATGAAATGCACCAAAAAGGATCCATATAAATTTATAAAATCATAAATTTAAAACAAAGCCACATCTCAATCTCAAGAAATCCGCATAAAAATGCTTGATCCCTAGACACTTTTGATGTGTGTATATAAAGCTGAAGAGTTTGTTTGTTTGAACGCGCTAATCTCAGGAACTACGGGTTCGATTTGAAAAATTCTTTTTGTGATAGATAGCCCCCTAATCCAGGAAGGCTTTAGGCTATATAACATCACGCTGCGACCAATAGGAGCGGAGCGTAACTAACCCACGTGAACGAAGTCGCTGGCGGCCGCTATTGTATAAAGAGAACAGATAAAAATGTACAGAGGTAAGGTGAGGTGGTTTTGTGAGACTACGCTCATTTTTCCCCAATTTGTTCTTTTATGTGTTTGTGTTCTTTGTATGCATGGTATTTATTCTCAGATAAACCTTCTTTATAATCGTTATGGCATATAAAATATATATTTATTTCCGCCGTAAAAAAGTATATATTTTACGAGAATGTATGCATGTTGGTTACTCTTTAACGCAAAAACTACAGAACGGATTTGAATGACATTTTGCACACAGATAATTTATAACCAGGAATAAAATATGAGATACTTATATCCCGATAATTCCACGGAAACAAAACCTACGCAGGTGAAACCACGGCGCTAAACAGATCTATACTAATATATAAAGATGAAGAGTTTGTTTGTTTGATTGTTTATTTGTTTGAACGCGCTAATCTCAGGAACTACGGGTCCGATTTGAAAAGTTTGTTTTGCATTGGATAGCCCATTAATCCAGGAAGGCTGTAAGCTATAACATCACGCTGTGACCAACAGGAGCGGAGCATATAAAAAAATATCGAGACCTACGCGTATGAAACCCCGGCACGCAGCTAGTGCGTTATATAAAATATATAAAAAGAAATGGTTATTGGTAAATGCATCACTTCATCATCATCATCATCATCATCATTATTTCACCCGAAAGATGGCCACTGCTGGACATAGGCCTCCCCCAAGGATCTCCACAACGACCGGTCTTGCGCCTCCCGCATCCAGCGGTTTCCCACGACCTTCACCACCGCGCATCACTTCAGTAGTTCAAAAATTCTGGACCGAATTCACAAACTTTTATTTAAAAATGTTAGTATTAATCAGAATCAGTGCCGCTCCGTATCAATTTTCCCGTGAAAACTTTGAAGAGAGTGGTCAATACTCCCAATTCCTAGAACCAGGAATTATAAAACCTACAAACTCACTAAAAATAAAATAGTATGAGTTTGAACAATTGGTTTATTTAAACACGAATCAAAAAACCGGTACTTCGTTTTCAGGGTGCGGTATTAACAAAATAGTATGCGTGAAAACTGAAAGCGAATTTACTATAAGAATTTTAAATACATACATTATTGAATGAAAAGTAAGTATAGGGGCAGCTAATCTATACTAACATATATACAGCTGAAGAGTTTGTTTGTTTGTTTGTTTATACGCGCTAATATCAGGAACTGCAGGTTCGATTTGAAAAAATCTTTTTGCGTTGGATAGCCTATTAATCCAGGAAGGCTTTAGGCTATATAACATCACGCTGCGACCAATAGGAGCGGAGCATAACTAAACCACGCGAGCGAAGTCGCTGCCATTTGCTCGTAATTAATAATTTTGCTTTCCATCCTTTTGAAATAACTAGGAAATACTTGATTGCATTTTCAAACTTTAGGGGCCTGTGGTTAAATAATAACAACGGCACCCTATTTACGTAACACTAACAGTTGGAATCATTTCGAAGCATATTGCTAATCCTTTGCTCTATACAGAGTGGTGCTGACAATGCGACAATAAATTAAACATCGTGTACCTCAACACATTCTCAGTCGACCCATAAAAAAACATATAAATATGTCCATTAGTTTAGTCACAGGAAATTATTTTTAATTTTTCACATATTCTACATGATGTATTTATGTTGATAAGGAAGCGCTTACAGGTTAATGACCGCCGCATCCTGCGGTACCAAACTTTAATAATAATGGCGCGAAAAAAGCAAGTCGATACAGGATCGCGCTGTGGCCGATCGGAAGTCAGTGAAGCAATATTTTTAAAGGATGTTCTATTCCGTTTACAATTTTATGCGATTTAGTTTGAATGAAATTTTCATTTTTTTATTTTTGATGCTAGGTTTTTTTCTATAGTTTAGGATTATTCCTATGAACCAGCATTGTTCGTGTTTTCATTTATTGTCGTATTGTCAGCACCACTCTGTATCTTGGAAACCATGTCTGCTCAACAACGTAAATCACTCATTGAATGTTGTTGAACTGTCAAAATAAAGCCTATTGCTACTGATAGTGTGTTACGCTATTATCGAGCAAGACAGGTCGATTGATCAGGTTAAGCTGCACTTGCTGCGGTTAGTCTGTGGAAGAGACACGATGTGTGAGACCTGTTAGTGCCTCGAAAAGTACGAAAAGTCATTGGTGCCGGTCGTCATTCGTAGACCTTTAACAGTTGTTACGTATAATCAGAAGCCCGAAATCTGACTGTCATGCTTTCTAACTGGTGTCGCATCATCATCATCATCATCACCATCATCAACCTTTTTATCGTCCCACTGCTGGACACAGGCCTCCTCTCATACAGAGAAGGATTGAGCGTAATCACCACGCTTGCAAGTCGCAAGTCGTGGTGGCCTAGCGGTTAAAACACCAGCCTCTCAAGTATGAGTGCGCGGGTTCGATTCCAGGTCAGGCAAGTACCAATGTAACTTTTCTAAAGTTATATGTACTTTCTAAGTATATCTTGGACACCAATGACTGGAGGTGAAGGAAAACATCTTGAGGAAACCTGGACTAAAAGTCTAAAATCGCCAACCCGCATTGAGCAAGGTGGTGATTATGCTCAATCCTTCTCTATATGAGAGGAGACCTGTGCCCAGCAGTGGGACGATAAAAGGTTGATTATGATGATGATTATGATGACCACGTTTGCTCAATGCGGGTTGGCGATTTCAGACTTAAAGTCCAAGTCTCCTCAAGATGTTTTCCTTCACCTTGTAATCAGTCGCATCCGTGACTGCGAAGTCAGCGTAATGCGATACCGACTGACTACAAAGTCAGTCGGTATCGCATTACACAGTAAATGGGTTGTGGAGATTAGATATGCAGTTGCTCCATGTACTGTAGGCCTAGTATGAGTTATCATTACGAGACTCGATCCTCGATATCGAGGGCGTTTGGCGCTCTCATTGGTTGAGAGTTCTTACAACCTTAAAGCGGGCCAATCGATGAGTGAAACGCGCTCGATATTGACGATCGAATTTCGTAATGAAAACTTATACTGGGCCTACTGGTACTCAGCTGAATTGGCTTGTATCCTAAAAAATAATTTAATATCCGTCAGATAGCTTTATAAAAAATATTGAACACGTATTTTTTATTTTTTCTTTTATTCAAATAGTTAGGAAGATATATTGATTTGAAATTTCGCATGACGTCACGCCATGGTGTAAAATATAGAACGGCGTGACGTAATTAGCCCCCACTCTGTAACTTTAATACGCTATATCTCAGTAATTTTTGGTAATTACGACAAAATAAAAAATACGGGTCTTAATTTTTGTTATCTGTAAGACGGACTAATTATTTTTTTGATTTTCGTACCTTGGATACACCCCTATTCTAGGTTGGAAGCCGGCCTCAACGTGGTTGACAAAAGACTAGGATCCCAAAGGCTCCCAGAAATACAAGGTTCTTAATCAACGACGAAAGATAAAGCATAGATAACATCTTGAGGAAACCAGCATGTGCTAGAACCAAAAACTTCGGAGACATGTGGTATATACCAACCCGCACGGGGCGGACATGGCCACTCCCACTAACCGACGAGAGGTCTGTGTCCCATAGTGGGAACATTAAAGGCTGATTATGTAATCAACTACAAAGGGGAACTGATTTCATATAAAAACGAATATCATAACCAACCTTTTTTTTCCCGTGGTGGAAATCCTCAATGGATGTCCGCCGCCCTGGGGTGGGCGACGGTATCTGTCAGACTCTTACTGACTAAAACCACCCCGGTGTCTCTTCTATCACGAGCGTGCGTGGGGCCGCGGTAGTCTAAATTCTTCCACGGCCCACACTCTCGTGCTGGCCCGGTCTCTCCGGCACTCGTCTCCTGCACGGCGTAGTGGGATGTTAAACTACCCCGTGCATCGCCTTAGAGGCGCGCGACAAGACTCGCACCCGCCTCCGCCTCGGGGTCCATCGAATAGGGGGCGGGGACTTCCCCATGGGCGGAAGAGGGCTTCTGCAGCCCGGGAAGGGAGTTGAGTTCTTTCGTTCCGTAGCTTCCTTCTGCGACATCACGTCCTCGCAGTCGCGTCCCACGACTCTGGGCTACCGACCATCCTCCGCACTACTGCCGGCTGCGCCGTGTCCTCCCCGCATTAGACGCAGTGGTAGCACCGAGATCATAACCAACCCGCTGTGGTCGTGCCTCGGAAAGCAAGTTAAGCCGTTGGTCCCGGTAACATACGAACATCTAATGGCAGTCATTACGGGTTTTGCAGCCTTCAAAAGTCAAACTGCACTGCCTTCGATATCGCCCTCGGGTTGTGGAGGACAGACGGCAGTTGCTTCAAGGAAAATATCAAAGTTTAGCCAAAATCATCAGTTAGATTGGTAAAGCGAACCCCAGACTCCAAAGCTGAAAAGCTTCGGATGCGACTGGGATTAACGTTGAGATGATAATGATGATTATAACCAACCTGCATAAGAAATGTCCTAAAACTTTCCCTTTTAATTCTAGATTCACAAATTTCAATTTAAAATTTCGCAATAGAACACAAACTGATTATTTAATGCCGCCAGCAATTCATGCAAATGTTCCGTAAAAGATTAAAATTAAAATAATCTTGTAAGATAAATTCGTTTAGGGAATACGGTTTTCAATTAAGGTTTTGGGAATAATAATAATGTAAGGAGGATTTTGCTGTTTGCCTGCTGATGCTGGTTTTACAAGGTTGTCCATTTATAAGTAGGTATTCGTGGCGTGTAATAGAAGGAAGTTTTTGACGTGACAACGTCTATTAAATTGGTACGGCGTGGAGTCATTCTCGAAAACACCGTAACGGCCGAATCTGACGCCACACGGAGTCCACGCCTACTTTACCCCCACCCCTAGAGCGAATAGACGTTGTCACGTTCAAATATCGGCAGTAGACGGAGTTCTACAGACAACCAATTTTTTTTGTCATATTAGTAATAATTTTAACAAATCCGCAGACTTTGTACCTTTAGTAAGTCTTTCTACGTTAACGCGATTGACACGTTTCGTAGCTGAGATTGAGCCATGATTGATTGATTGACTCCTAGATTAGTTAAAGTTAAAGTTAAGAGGGGACTTTAGTGCCGAAGAATTTAGAAATTAGGTATATGAAGAAACTATTGCCGTCGCGCTGCTTCGAACCTCCCCGGTAAAGTGCGAAAAGGACAGTTGCAGCTCAGGCTGATTTTACCTACAAATACGTTGACCAAAAGACGTTTCGTATTACGCTGTTTTCTTTTTCCAAAGACGACAGATCTCAATTATTTTTATTTAAAATTTAGAGGAAAAGTATACCTATGCTTCGATTATTTTCTTTTTTGTCAAAAACTTATCACGTTCGTCTAATAGTCATCTGAACATCACGGTAAAAATCGGTTATTCTTCGCGATTTTGAAGTATCGTATTTCTTTTATTAATTAAATTTCGGAAATAATTAAATGATAAGGGCACGTATAATCACATTGTAGAAAAAAAATAATTCTAAAAGCATTACAAAGTGGAGAGGCGTGCGAAGAGGCTGATTGGTGACCCTGATTTAACTCGAGTTTGTCTAGAGGCGTGCGAAGAGGCTGATTGGTGACTCTAATTTAACTCGAGTTGGTCTCCAAAGCCTAGAGCACAGGCGTCCATGAAGAAAACAGCGGAATACGTTTGGATGGAGAAAACACCACTTGGGTTCCCTCTTAAGATAGCTGACGAAAAATTCCTATATTACGTCGGTTCTCGGAAGAAATCGGCAGTCAAAATGTGTGCACGGTTAGCGCAGTGGTGAAGCTATTGACTGCAGTTCTGCCAGTCGCGGGTTCGATTCACGTACGAAACAAATATTTGTATAATCTACAAGTAGTTGTTCCGGGTCTGGCTGTCTGTGTATGTGAGTTTGTATGTTTGTAAACGCACCAACGATACAGGAGAAATGCCTAATGCAAACATCATGTCAGCCACATGAAGTCCAAAGATGGACATAGACCTCCCCAAGGATGTCCGAAAAGACCGCTTCGCTGCGATTTTGGTCTGGTCATCCGGCCACCTAGTCGGCGGGTGTACCACGCTGCGCTTGTCTGTACGTGGTCGCCATTCAGGAGTCTTTCTGCCCCATCGGCCATCGGCTCTACGTGCTAAGTGGCCCGCCTACTACCACTTCAATGAGCTAATCCGCTGGGATATGTCAGCGACTTTCGTTCGAATCTCCTCATTCCTGATTTCCTGAACACCTAGCATAGCCATCACCGTAGCTCTCTGTACGACCTTGAGCTTTCTTATGAGGCCCATAGTAAGGGACCACGTTTCTGATCCATATGTCATCACCGGTAACACACATTGGTTAAAAACTTTTGTCTTTCTACACTGAGGTGTTTTGGACGAGAAGATAGCACGGAGATTCCCGAACGTTGCCCAGCCGAGTCGGATTCGTCAAAACAACTCGTCCTTGAAGCCCAAACTATCGATCCGCTGCTGTTTCTTAAATGTATTGTGTTGTATTGTCCGTATTCCTTGATTTCGACACTATGCACATAATGCATATAATATTAGTGTGTGACTTAATTGCCGCCACAAATCTCGATAAATAAAAGCTTCCAAACAGGGTACAGGCCCTGTACCATGTTTGGAAGCTTTTATTTACCCTGCCTAGCCTTTAAATACCCTGTTAATGTAATACCCTGTACTACAGGGTATTACATTAACAGGGTATTTAAAAATTTTTGGCACTAGAAAACAAAATGTACAAAAAATGTATAATGTCTATAAAAACTTCGCTTGGTTTAGAGTCTGTAGACAATGGTACGCAAAGGAGGAGGCGGAGCGCGTGTGGCAACGGGATTCCAAGCGCCCTCACGCCATTAGCCGCCGCAGGAGACGCCCTGGACGGGAGACGACACCAAACTCCCAGCCACCGTAGGTGCGGGCCTGCGGGCGGTAAGCAGTGGGCAGCTTGCCGCTCGGTAAGGACTGGTCCTTACCGAGCTGTCTGTTAACAACGACGCGCCTCAAAGAGATGTCAGCACGTCGCGACAGGGTCCACGAAGACCGACGCCTCCTGGGTCAGGGTTGCGGGTTGGTTAAACAAGAAACCGTAGCCCTGGCCGTCGCACAGGCAAGTGAAGAAACACGGGTGGGTTTTAGTCAGTAAAAACCTGACACGCCCTTCCGTTCCGCCTAGAGCGAGAGAAGTCATTTGATGGTTTCCCATCCCAAAAAAAAAGGAGTGGCTACAGTGGCGCCACGGTGTTCTCACCTTCCGCCTAGCGCAGGTCCTAACCTAATAAGCTTGTTTCGGGAAATTCCTGTTCAGCATAAGACGGGAGGACACGCCAGGGTGTCACTAGTGAATTAGTTGTTTGCCCGGAGGATACGGTGGTCTGCCTCTGCAACAGTTAACTATTCATTTTACGTTTATATTGTAGACTTTCAAAATTAAAATAAATTTTATTTGTATAACATAGATAGTAAAATATACAGTTCTTCAATTCAAGTTTACAGTTGTATAGGTCGCTGTGTTATGCCAGAAGCGTATAAATATACATAGTTATATGCAAAATATTAATCAATCATATTAGAAGTAAACTTAAACTATTCAGTGTACCTATTCTGTCAAAATGAAATGAATGATGATAAAAAAATAAAAACAAATTTGCAAATGTCAAATAAGTCTACATTAATTTGAAATACTGAAATTCATCAGTCGTAACATTATCAATTAATAACTGTTTTAATTTTGTTTTGAATTGTGTAAAATTCAATTTTTTTATGCCAACTTGTAATTTATTGTAGATGCGTGGTGGGCATCATACGTAAAATACTTTTTCATCAGGGCAATCTTACAACGCCGATTTTTAAAGCGTTTGCATATTGGCTTCGAATCGTAACGTCTCGTTGCGTTGACACCATTTCAAACTTATGTTTGATTTGACAGAAATATAAATATACAATAATGGTAACATTAGAAAATTCAGCAACTTAAAGAAAGGTATACAGCTATCATCAATTTGCAGATAACACATTGATGTTATACATCTTTTTATACCTTAAAAATGATATCTTTGTCAGTACAGTTTTACCCAAAACATAATGCCATGACGTCATAAAATTGAGGCTACTAAACTGACTATTGCACTACAGACAGATTTATCTTGTCTGCTTTATAAATGTAATTTAAAGACAGACTTGCTAAAATAAACTCGCGAGCCGAACGAAAAGCCGTACCTAAGTAGAACAATTCCGACGTACAAACAACATTACAGAAAATTCTTTTCTGCGCTAATCAGTAAAGGAACTTCCTCTACCAAGGCAGTTTATCACAACTTCCCAACAAAATTTCTCTTTTGTGACATCGAAACGGTAGGGTTACCAAGTGAACGTAATATATTTGACAATAATGGACAACGTCCCGTTTTCCTGTAGCTATTTCGGAGATACCATATTTTTGCTGAGTTCGGGAAAACGTATCCGTTTGTTATCTTTAAGCTGTATTTTTAGTACGAATTGTAGGTATGTAATAAGCTTACTGGGGCGTACGTTTTTCTATTTCGTGATATGTATTTTTTCTGCCAGTATTTAGTACATAAACATAATTTATGTTTACTTTGAGTTAAAAAGCGACTACTACAAGGTCTTTATTTAACAAGCAATATATTTTCCTGATTATTACGTACCTTCTCGGCCACCCACGTTTATTTTCTAATGGATTTCTTTGCATAAACACGACAGATTTTATTTATGAATTTTACTTAAGGTTAAGTAATGATAAGCGACTGTTTAACAATACGTTGTTGACATTTATTTCAAGTTTCATTTATAAAGAAAGTTGCTCCCAATATTTAACACATGGTTATCTCATTAGCTTTAATTGTTCCAATCCATCAAAATCTATTACTTTATTTTGACAGGAAAATCGATAAAATGAATCTGTTAAAAAGAAAAATTTATCTAGATCAACATTTAGGGTACAGATCCCGCTGAAGCGTCCCACACCGACATCAGCGTCGGGACCTTTCCACTAATTGTTACAGGATGTTCACCCTAACACAGGCAGTATGAAGCGAGGTTACTAAAAAATAAATTGCACAAACCGTCACACGTTTTCCGCGGGACCATAATTAACATGACACAAAAATGCTAGGGGAACCTTTTCAGTGAAGTTATCAATGTCTAGATTATTCCTGTGCACTTATTTGTGGTTCATCCTGCATGAGGGTGAGCTCATTTATTAATTTTTTCACCAGTATATGAGTTATCTCGGTCTATTGTAATAGAGCCTTCATTTGTTATTTATTTGTATAAATGATCTTTAGTGATTTTCGGAGTTCGACAACGTTAGGTATGACATTCATCGGCTTCCCGGGCGGGCAGTACAAGACCGATCATTATCGAAAGCTTTTGCCCAGCAGTGGACCTCCATAGGCTGAAGGAGAAGAAGGTATGACAAGATTAGCGGTATATGGCCAATAAACACAATAGGGGCAATTCTGGTCATTTTACGAAAGTCTGTAGATCTCTGATCTTGTCAATCTATCAAATAAAACCTAGTCTCAGAATCTTTTGACTGTTGTTTCTAGTCAAAAAAATATCTTTTTTCTTACTCCTCCGCTATCTTTTCTGATTAATTTCGTTGCGGGACCCACGACAGTTGAATCGTTTCTCCGGGACTCGTCGAGCTTCATTGCTCGGCGTTTTTCTGGCGGTCGCCACTGTTGATTCTGGCTTTCAGGAGTTGCAGTGGTTGGGAAAAGTGTGGCGGGTTTTGTCCCATTAAAAAAAAAATGTTGTTTCTAGTAGAGATGGGACTGCGAATGAACTTTGAACGTTTTTCGAGCATTAGCCATCAGTTATATCGCCGTCCGTCCACACTAAGGCGCATCTTGCGTGATACAAGACGCCACTACGCCTTTAGTTATTATTACTGATCAGTTAAACGACATTTTATGTTTGAACATTTCCATACAGATGTGCATCCTAGCCGAAAGCTTCTCTGTCATATTCTTTAAAGAAGCTTCTCATATGCCGAAGATTAATGTTATATATCCACATATGACAGCCAGACCCAATAGATTAATCTGGTTCTGAGGCAAAGAAGGGTCTCTCGGTGCGTAAAGATGATCACCAATCTACAAACCAATCGCGGCAAGCATAACTTAACGTTTCTAAACCACAAGCTCTTCAAACTGGCATGTTGAATTTAATAAAGTTTTTAATAAAAAAATTCTAGAAGCTTACATCATCTAAACCATTTAAATACATAGGTACACATAGGTGTACATAAAAGATCCATTAAGAATATCTTTATAAGCCAAAGAGTAAAAAATTACAGCAGAGAAACATCAGCTGCTCCACAATCACCGGTTTTTACCCCTTTTTAACGCTAAAGCGTTGAGAACGGTTTTTCTGTTATTATTGAAAACAATATCGGGAGCGTGCAAACCATCGATGTTTTTAAAACTCCACTTGTTAATATAGAGGCGAAAAATTAAGGAAAAACACGAAAGTGTCTTGAAAAGACTTAGGAGGATCTTATAGGTAAGAAATAACAGCCGCACTTTTTATGTGCAGACTAAACAGTCTGCACATAAAAAGTGAATGCGCCATAAGCTACAAGAGCTTATGGCCGCTATTTAGTTAGATTACAGAATATAAATATGAAGATTTTACATAGAGTGACACAATGGAGGGTCTTATCGCTAAGAGCGATCTTTTACGGACAACTTTTCTTTTTCTATTTATCTGTTTCAAAATAGTCCCGTACATTAATGAAGCCAGTGTTTTCATATCGGTCGTATTATAACCTCCACATTGACGCCGATTCCCCTATTTATAAACTAAATTTAAATTCAGTGCATATTTTCAATTGAAAACTTCTTTAGTGACAATTTGATTTGATAGTCAATGAAATGTAAAAGAGACAGTAAAATTTTATATTGGACCCATTATCTTAAAACCAAAATTTTTTAAGGTTTCAGGTGTGAGAATTGCTTCATGCACACATTGCGTTTTTTTTTCTTTAAGAAAGGACAGAATATACATATGAATTAAGTCCTGTTAAATTAGACGGATAGCCGATGGGGCAGTAAGGTTCTGGAGTGACGCTCACATACCGGAAGACGTAGCGTAGAGAGCCCCCTAACAAAGTGGACCAATGACCTGGTGAAGGTCGCGGGAAGCCGATGGATGCGGGCAGCACAAGACCGGTCATTGTGGAAAGCCTTGAGGGAGGCCTTTGACCAACAGTGGACCTCTATAGGCAGAAGAAGAAGTAGAAATTAGACGACGTCTGAAGTAAATTGACGTATATATCAGTATATTGACTGCTAGATAACAGAGAAGATACCAGTGTCTCAAGACACTGTCTTTGACCAGTGTGTCTTGCCAGTGATGACATACTAAACCAAAACGTGGTCGCTCACAATGGATCTCATACGAAGGCTGAAGGCCACACAAAGGGCGATGGAAACAGCTATGCTAGGGATTTCTCTGCGCGATCGTATCAGAAATGAAGAGATCCGCAGAAGAACCAAAGTCAATGACATACCTCTTTGAGTCACTAAAATTAAGTGGTAGTGGACGGCGTACATTGCTCCTAGAACCGATGGCCGATAGAGCAGCAAGGTTCTGAAGTGACGCTCACGTACCGGAAGACGCAGCGTAAGGAGGCCCCCAACAAGGTGGACAGATGACCTGGTGAAGGTTGCGGGAAGCCGATGAATACGGGCAGCACAAAACCGGTCAATGTGGAAAGCCTTGAGGGAGGCCTTTGTCCAGCAGTGGACGTCTATAGGTTGGCAGACACAGTGAAAAACCTATTGAAAGACACCGGTGACCACCGTGGTAGTTAATGATTTAATACAAGGAACTAACCAACCCTCACTGGGCCCGCATGGTAGATTATGGCCCAGACCCTCTCATCGAGAGGAAGTCTGTATCCCAGGAGTGGGAACATTAATAAGCTGTACTTTGTGTACATTTAGATAAGAGTAGAAAATTTCCCATAGAATTATAGTGCAAAATATAAAATATTTTTTTATTACTGGTGCAAGTAACCGTAATGCTTTGGCGATAAAGTTGAGAATCTATTGAGGAGATTTGGCGGCTTTTGGTGGCTTGATGTGCGGGCGACAGTACCTAGGTATTAACTTACCTATGAATTGTTAGCGTTGCATTATATACAATAACAATTATTTATAATATTGTTATGAGCGGCTCGCCGACATGCAGATAAACCCTGAGAGGTTTTCGTGGTGCGGCTAAAACAAATTGTGAACTTAAATGTAAGTGTATTAGAAATAAATATAAAAAAAAATTAATGATGGGTTGGTATTAGAGTGTCAGGTAGCAACCCGTTCAAACTAAGTTTATTCAAGCCTGTATTTTAGGTCATCACTTATATTGAGGCATGACCTTTTTTAAATAAAACATTATACGCTGGTTATGAACACCGTCGACAAAAATGACAAACTTTCGTCGCGCTTAAAAGTTCAATTTAAATGATCATTTTCGCTATATAAAATGACATTACATTTTACACAAGAGTTCCTCTATCGTGTAAAATGTCATGTCATATTTATTACGTTGAAAATAATGGGACACGAAGTTTGACAGGATGAGATAGAGCGAAATATGCAACTAATTCTTAAAACAGAAGATGAATGATGGAAGTTTCCAAGGTTATTATTGGCCTCAATTCCTTTGTTCACAAATTAAACTGAATTTCATTTAATTTCAGTGTATCTAATTATTTCTATTTCATTAAGAAAAGGATAGAGTGAAAGTATTAGAGCTCAGTCAGCTCTTGGCGTAAATTGACCTATTTTTGGTCGTCATGTTTTTAATGACGTCTAAATTCTCTATCTTAATTTTACATCAATTACAATTTTCCTTTTCGAAATAAATAGAAAAATGCACTGAACTTCAATTTTGTTCAGTTCGTGAACGAGGAAATCATATTACACTAATTTTTATACATATCGTGGATAACTATCGTTGCTCATTTGATTTACGCAGTAGTGGAGCAAACGCTGCGTGTGAAACGGAAAGTGGGGATTGTCGAACGCTCACTTTGCTTGGGGGCGCGAACCAGGGCACTTCTCTGGGGCGGGGCTGTCATCAATCGGGGCAATCATCAGATTTACGTAGTAGTTTGGCAAACGCTGTGACGTTATTTTGTAATGACAGCACGTGGAGAGAGTCGTTTTGGAAAGAGGGGATTGTCGAACGGTCACTTCGCTTGGAGGCACGGGCCAGGGTACTTCTCCTGGGACGGGACTGTCGGTTTGCCTATTTATTGTCTATTGAAGTGGATATACATATATGCGCTTCGTGCTTTAATTCAATATTACACTTAAGAAATGGAGCCCTTACTGCCTTACGACCCTATCGCTCCACCGTCGCTGACGTCATCATATATAATCATCCTATAATATTTCCACTATATTCGACAAGGGTCTCATCTCGGTAAATGAGAGTGTGCCACAATCCACAACGCAGGCTTAGTGCGGGTAGTAAGAGGAGAGCAGGAGGCAGATGTCAGATGCCTTCGCAGTTTTGTCAACATGCCAGATCCCTCACGATGTTTTCTTTCACCGTTCAAACCTACCACTCTTAAATCGCTGCTGTTACCACTTGAGCCGCTGCTCTGTAATATCAAAGAACAAAAACTTCCTTTGAAGTAATATCTGAATAAATAAAGCCAAAGGAAACTTTAAAATATTCATCATCCAGAATATAAAATCTATTAAGTCCAGAGATAATTAAGTAATGAACAGATCTGAAGTCCTTTGATTTGAGTTGTTCTTGTTTTTTACCCTTCTAAAGTTACTTAGACCAAAAATGGGGACGATAATACGGCAATAAATTAAGCTTCTACGGAATGTCTTAATGCTTTTACAGGTTGCGTACAAAAATATAGGTAAGTATATCTTTTACTTCATTTCTCAAACGTTGCCCCACACTAGGAATTACTTCTGTATAGTGGATGCGTTAACAAACATTTAAACTCACATACGCATACTGCCAAACCCGGAACTACTACCATACGACTATCTGTTCCATGCGGGAATTGACTTGTGCAGCTGATTGTTTAGCCACTGCATTAACCGTGTCGGCAAATCTATACTTATATATAAAGCTGAAGAGTTTGTTTGTTTAAACACGCTAATCTCAGACTCTGTCAACTCAAACTCTGTCCATTTTTAAAACTATGCTAAAAAAGCATTTCCTCTCTCTTTAAACATGTCAATATTTTTTATTTGCTCTGTATGATGTTTATTAATTAGATGTATATATTTAGTTACAACTAGTATGATATATTTTATAAGTAAATAGTACACTGTAGACTACCTACACTATTTCTCTCTCCTTCCCCTTAGTATTCCATCCAAAGGTTGCCTGTAAAAGATCGCTTTTAGCGATAAGACCGCCCATTGTGTCACCCTTTGTAATATCTTTATATTTATGTTCTGTAATCTATATTGTACATAATAAAGAGTATTCTATTCTATCTCAGGAACTACTCGTCCGATTTCAAAAATTATTTTTGCGTTAGATAGCCCATTAATCCAGGAAGGCTTTAGGTTATTTAACACGCTGCGACCAATAGGAGCGGAGCATATAAAAAAAAAACATATCGTTATCTACGCGCAGCGCTGCTAGTAAATAATAATGAAATACATCCAACAGTTCAGTAATTTTATTGCTTCTTCTTCTTTTCAGCCTATTGCGGTCCACTGCTGGACAGAGACCCCCCAAGGCTTTTATTCCATTGGGGGGCATTTCCATAATCCCCACGCTTGGCAGGCGGGTTGGGGATCGCAGTAATTTGTTATTCCACAGGAGAAGCGCTGCTGCCCGCTTCCCTAGTGAGAGTTCCCTTATTCGCCTCTTACGACACCCATGGGAGAGTATGAGTTGGTACTATTCTATGGCCGGTAGCATACGATACTAGTCAAATATTATTAAGCCGCGATGATTTTTCAAAATCCTCCCTTAGTGCATTCTTTTATTATATTTTTAAGAAAGTTGTACAATGTATTTTTATGTTTCACTTTTACTAAGCAGAAAATAACGGGAATCAGCGAAAGCAAGCAGAGAGTAGCCACAACACGTTCTTAACTAATTCATTAAACAGAAATTAACACAGAACAAAAGCAACCTTTGAAGTAAAATCTGAATCAATAAAGGCAAAACAAAGCCTTCAAAATATTCATCATGAAGAACAAAAATAAATATTATGAACGGACAAAATTTCAAATCACCCGTAATTTGGATCTACAAAATTTCCTCCCCGATTTTAGCATACTTGAAAAAACACACAGACAAACATCAATTCGAATCAAGCAACCCCTCGCACCGCCTCTGCGGTCGGTTAAATGGCTTGGAATTATATATTCAGCTATTTAGGGGAGTTTATTGCGTATAGCATTAATATACATAAGTGTTTACTTTCATATATGTACATATGTGAAGGGAGGCTAAATTGTGGAGCACATTTCCTTATAAACTGTGAGTAGATCTGGTAAAAAAGTTTTTTCAGTACAATTTGTAAACAGACCTGTTCTTTTTTTTTGCTCCGTCATTGTTTTTGTAGGTATCTATTGGTGGCGCCCGCGATTCCACACGCATAAGTGTTGAATCGATTAGAATATTGGGATAACAACTGGCCATATGCGAGTCAGACTCGCACATATAGGGGTTCCGCACTATTATCTATCAACGTCATCATTATCATCATCATCATCATCTGCCTGAGGCAGTCTACTGCTAGATATAGGTCTCTCCAATTTCACACCATTCAACTCGATTCTCGCCCAGCAACTATCAGTCATCCTGCGATGATCGTCGCTTCACCTAGGCCGAGGGCGACAATAGGGATGTATTCAAGGTATGAAAACCAAAAAAATAATTAGTCCGTCTTATAGATAATAAAAAAAAAAAAAATAAATAGTACCCGTATTTTTAATTTTGTCGAAATTACCAAAAACTACTGAGATATAGCATATTAAGTAACGGAGTGGGGGCTAATTACGTCACGCCGACGTATATTTTGTACAACGGCGTGACGTCATGCGACATTTCCAATCAATATATCTTCCTAAGTATTTGATTGAAAGAAAAAATAAAAAAAAAGACGTGTGGCACTCGGGGACTGCCGCGGTAAAGCTATTGCATAGCATTTTGTATCAATTTATGCAATTATAATTATTTATTTATTTTATTTATGCAGTATTTCTTTTTCTTTGATATTAATTCAAGTTACACTTTTTGAGCGTGGTGATCGATAAGAAAACAAATTTTTCTTTTATTAAATAAATAAAAAGTTAATATTATTTAAAATATTTTTATTATTTTACAATACATGTGGGTTTTATTACCTTACAGTAGCTGTTGGTTATTCAGGAATATTTATCATTGAAACTATAGGTTTATGATAACTGAAATAAGAAATATAAGTTTGCGACTTAATATCCTCTAAATACCTAGAAAAAATACCGCGTCAATGGTGGTCCCATATTTTGTTGTGGACTCTTGTGGATCATTATTCATTTTCAAATTCAATGTTTTTGATAGAAAAGTTGTCAACCGCTCTGATTTTTTATCAGCGAAGTTAATGTTGAAATCGCCAGCCAAGATAAGTGGAAATTTATTACCATTTGTACCAAGTATTTTCGAGCCTTCTTCAGTGTACTCCAGTAAAGTGCGATGAATAAAATGCTCTACCTCGTCCAATTTTGGATTCGGAGAAATGTAAATTGCTACCATAACTACACACATCAAAAGTGTCTAGGGATCAAGCATTTTTATGCGGATTTCTTGAGATTGAGATGTGGCTTTGTAATAAATTTATGATTTTATAAATTTATATGGATCCTTTTTGGTGCATTTCATAATTTGAATCAGGAACTGTGAATCAAATTCGAGTAAAAGATGAAAATCAGCTGTCAATATTTTCCCTATAAAAACATACAACGCATTGAAGACATTATTAGTGCTACTGTTTCCCTACTACTGATTAAAACCAACGTTATTATGGAGCGGCGACGTCATTTAAGCAGGGAATAAATGCTCAGAGCCGTGGGAATGATAGAAGCTGGTTCCCGGCAACGTACTGTGGCTTTAGCTCTGAATACAAGTCAGAGTGTTATCAGTCGACTTTGGACACGTTACCGAAGCACTGGTACCGTGGCTGAGCGCCATGGAGGACGGTATCGCTGCACCACACGGAGACAAGACCGATACATTCAAATCTTAACTCGAAGAGCTCCAACAATAACCGCCATGATGTTAGCCGTGAGGCTTCATCACTCTTCAGGGAACTTAATTAGCGACCAAACAGTCAGAAACCGCTTGCATGAAGTGAACCTTCATTCCCGAAGACCGCTACGGGTACCACCTATAGCAATGCACAATCGTAGGATTCGATATCAATGGGCTCTTGAACACAGAAATTGGGCAGAAGAACAATGGCGTTTCGTGTGCTTTTCTGATGAGTCACGTTTTGGTATGAGACCGGATACAAGACGTATACGACACTGGAGAACCCCTGGACGCCAACAGCGATTAAAATCCTGCCAGGAAGTCCATCCTTATAGTGGTGGAACTATCATGGTATGGGCGGGTATTTGGATCGACGGAAGAACTGAGTTGATTTGGATCAGAGGCAACCTCAACGCTCAAATTTATGCTGAGACGATTGTATCAGACGTCATCCTTCCTCTACAAGTGCAAATCGGTCCCTTATTTCAGTTAATGCATGATAATGCACGACCGCACACCGCAAGAGTTGTAAGACAGACTCTCGCCGCAGCTAACATCAATGTCCTGCCCTGGCCTGCTCAGTCGCCAGACTTGAACCCGATTGAGCATGCATGGGATATGCTACAGAGAAGAGCTCTGCCGAATATGGAGGGTATCCAGTCGCAAGAAGACCTTTTTTTGTTGTTGCAACGAACATGGGCGGCCATTCCACAGCGTGATTTGGATGAACTCATTTTGAGTATGCCAAACCGATGTTCTTGTGTTGTTAGTGTTCGCGGTAGAAACACGGATTATTAATTGTTTAAGTTACCCAATAAAATTTTAGAGAAAACTGTTATTTCAGTCTTTTTTTCGAACTTTTGTGTTAGTGGTTCAAATGTCAAATATCCCTTTATTAGGAAAATGGCAAATTTCTTTATTAATGCAAAGGTGACTTGGTTTATCGTTACTGTGACAAACGAAAACACTTTATTTGATGAATCCTTAAAGAAAATTTTAATTAATATCAATCAGGAGAAAAGTTATTGCAAAAATATATGTTGATCCCTAGACACTTTTGATGTGTGTATTTGTAGGCCATTTCTAAGTTTGCATAAGCACGCACAAATATCTCCAACAACTGAGCGCCTAACATTAACATCGCTAACGTGTACAATATTTATTTCAATATTCGGAGTCATAATATTAGTAATATCATTTTTATTTTGGTAAATAGCTACCCCACCTTTTGAAACAGTATCTCGTTTGAACTGAACAATACAATTAAAATTAGGTATTTCAATTGGATTATCATGCATAATGCAAGTTTCGGTAAGAAGTAACACATTTGTTTGTCTCGTAACTGAATCTTGTAAAATGACTATTTAGACTTTGGCAGTTGAAAGTCATTATTGAAATGCCATTTCTATTACTAATGAAATCTAATACACTTTGAGCATTCGTCTGAACACTATTTAAAGACAGTCTTTTGAATTCTTGCAACAATTGAAAAAACGGCCGCGTGAGCACTTTTTACTCTATAAAATCACGCGCTTTTATTTAGTAAACAACACTATAAATAATTTAAAAGTCCAATGAAAAATTAGCGTGACATTCATCTTAGCTTTTCCGTTAAAAAAAAAGATATTTTATAAAAACACTACTAAATTAATTTGAATAAAAGTACTTAATAATTAATTATATGAAAAGTTTTTAAGGTAGCCATGACAACGTCGATGACGTCTATGACATATCTTTATAGAAGACCTATTTCAGAGAGAAAATTAATCGTAAGTTTAGCACATCGCGACTATCAGTAACATGGCAAGTGTGTAGAACCGAGTTCGCGCCCTGCAATATGCATGCTCTTTTTGAAAATCTATAAATTGTTTTCAAAAGATGTAGTCGCACGCACACAAACATACCGTGCCGAAGACTGCCGAACTGAAACGACGTTAGACGATGGGGAGCGTGAGGTTTTTTCGTTACGGAATTTCTGGATTCGGTCCCCGCGCTCAAGGCCCGCGATAGAAGCTATGCAATAGCTTAATACGTGTTCAATATTTTTTATAAATCTATCTGATGGACATTAAATTATTTTTTAGGATACAACCCAATTATCTAAACAATAAAGAAATAAATATATTTTTAGTGTTTTATTGTTATGGCGGCAACAAAAATTCATCATCTATGAAAATATCAACTTTCTAGCTATCACGGTTTATGAGTTGCCTGGTCACATAGAATACTTTTAATGTTCCTTATTTAACTAGTCAGATAGGATACTTCTCTAATTTGGTAATAACAAGTATCCTATGTGTTATTCGAATGTACAAGTATAGTTTTTTTTTTTTATATAAAATCCGTTCAGCATATTTTGCTTGAAAGAACAAGAAACATCCATTTATTATAACAACTTTTTACGATTATATTATAAGTGAGATAAGATTACCGAACATGTCGTTACAAAGTTAACCAAACACACTGATAGATAGTTGAGAGTAATCATAAAAATTATAACAATATTTTTTTTTTTTTTTTTTTTTTTATTAAAATATAAACCAGCGCTTGACCGCAATCCCGCCTGATGGTAAGCAGTGACGCAATCGTTGATGGTAAAGCGCACTAGTTTATTAAGAGCCTATTCACTCTAGCCTTGAAGACACTCAAATTGTAGTCCGACGGAAACACCGCCGCCGGCAGATTGTTCCAGTCCCTCGATGTACGCGGTATAAAGGACGAGGCGAAACGCTTCGTCCGGATCGTTGAGGTGTTAACAACATAAGGGTGGAAACTCGCCGTACGACGGGTCGTCCGATGGTGGAACGGAGATGGGGGAATTAAATCGTGCAATTCCCTCGCACACTCCCCAGAATGTATCCTATAGAACACCGAAAGGCTGGCTACTCTACGCCTGTGCTCTAGGCTTTGGAGACCAACTCGACCAACCAATATAAAAAAATTCGTGGTTTGAAAACCACTGCCTGCGCTTCTTGGCAAAAGGGCTATCTCTTACCTGAAATTCGAAGACTTTGCTTCTTCTTCTCCAGCCTATAGATGTCCAGTGCTGGACAAAAGTCTCCCCCAAGGCTTTCCTCAATGACCGGTCTTGTACTGCCCGCATTCATCGGTTTCCCGCGACCTTCATCAGGTCGACTGGAGACTGTTTTAGTAATATAAAATGATATTGAGCATTTTTTCCAATGGGAAAGCCTTGCGAAACGTTTCAGGAAGATTTTATCCCATTGAGTATATTATTACTACGAAATTGCTTCACAATTCACATAATACTGCTATATTGAGCATTCCATTTACTGATTTCAATTGCGCAGTTACTCAAGTCACGGACAAATCCTCAAAATGTGCTGTAGATTTTACGCATTACAAATTATTATTGCACAATATTTTCTCTTTAAATGCTGTTTTTTAGGGTTCCGTAGCCAAATGACAAAAACGGAACCTTTATAGATTCGTCATGTCTGTCTGTCCGTCTGTCCGTCCGTATATCACAGCCATTTTTTCCGAAACTATAAGAGCTATACTGTTGAAACTTGGTAGGTAGATGTATTCTGTAAACCGCATTAAGATTATGATGCAAAAAAAAACAGTAATAAATATTGGGGGCTCCCATACTTAGAACTGAAACTAATTTTTTTTTTCATGGAAAACATACGTGTGAGGTATCTATGGATGGGTCTTTCAAAATGATATCGAGGTTTTCTAAACCGAATAGTTAGCGTGAAAGGCGCTTCCAAAGTGGAAAAATGTTGGTCCCCCCCCCCTCTAACTTCTAAAATAAGAAAATGAAAAATCTAATAAAAATATAATATGATGTACATTACCATAAAAACTACCAACGAAAATTGTTTTGAACGAGATCTAATAAGTAGTTTTTTTTTTAATACCTCATGAACGTAAACCGCTTATTACAGCGTAATCTTTCATAGAAATAACTTAAATCCTTTAATTTTATAAATAAATGGTACGAAACCCTTTGTGCGTGAGTCCGACACGCACTTGGCCGGTTTTTTTTCATAGACAATCTTATGGGTCTGGCTATGTTGGTACTTAGGCTAGATTTAAGTTCTATTCTTAGGTTTTAGGAGTCAATTCTAACTTTACAGACAGCTCTGCTGCTGGCGCCCCTTCTTCTTCTCAGCGAAAGCATTAGGAACTTTAATTAAAGTAGCCGCAGCTTACAACTATAGCTGTTGGGTCTACTGCTGTACCAACGCATTCTGTCGCCTTCAAATCGCTTGCACATCGCTGTTGTTGAAGTATGACGTTTGTGTATACACTTAAAGTTTAACCAAACTAACTACCTCATTGGTTTCGTGCAAAGCGCGACTGCTTAGCGTAGACTCCTGGGTACCATTACCGAGTCGGGCTAAGTGTTATTCGAGTTTTTTTATTATGAATTTCTTAGCAACAGCCTGAAGTTTGTAAAGTTAGCAGTTTGATACCCCCACTCGTCTGAAAAGACGTATAGGCGTTGGCCCTGTGCCTGACCTCTCTCCGATCATATCGGATTGCCGCGATAGACTATGAGAGTGAGGGAAAGCCACCTGGTGCAACTGTGGCTGAGCCCACACTTTTGCATTGTAATATCTGCAATATCGAAAATTTATCTCCATTAAGATTGGTTGCCATGGCCGAAATATGGCTGAAGTTTTTATTTTAATATTGAAGTTCATATATATAGTGCTGACTGACTACATAGTTTGAACAAATGACTTTGAATCAAATATGCTTTTGTTCCATTCATCTGCAAAGCTATAACATATCGAGTCCCCTTCAAAACCCAACCGTGATTCCTCTACCTTTGCCTAGCATCCAAAACTGTGATTGAAAACGTATTCAAGCGTCGATAGTTTTTATTTTAAAATTTGTGTCAAACGAGTTTCGGTTTGGTGAACGGCGAAGCGAAATTGGTTTTCCACTTTTGAGCCCACGTTTCGCATCGGACCGTTGTGTTTTCATTCGTTAAAATTGACGCCCGAGTGTGTCAGCGCATTGTTGAGCGCACGGTGCTTCGTTAAAGAGGCTTGGGAATTGAATGTCGTCTGTGCGGACTTTTTTTAATGAAGATAAAAGGGTAAGCGGATAGTACCAATTGGGAGATGATGATGATGTTGGCTTGTAAAAAGAGAAAAAAAAAGAGCGATTATTACGCTTTCCGCATTGCAGATTTATCGTTGTTGACTGATCCATGGACGTTACTGCATATTCTCTTGAAGTGTGCATTGATATTGACAGTTTTCTTTGGAATTCTAGTCAACATCTGCAGCTATTCCCGTCTTACTTGAACCCGACCAAACTTATGTAGTTACTGAAATAATAAGTGATTTTTTTGACTATATTTATTATTCGTTCTTTTCTACCACCCAGTGAATATTTATATACATATATCTTCTTACCTGCCATGTAAGATGATCAGAACTAGGACTAGGATGACATATAGATTGCTTTATGTCACATATTTTTATGTTGTTGTTTGGTTTGTTGTCATAAGCCAGTGTCGCGGGCGCATTTCGGATGACAGGCGGATCGAATTGTCAAATAATGTGTGCTGTCTAATGTCTATGGCATAGAGGTAATAAGTACTACGTTGTACGTAGTAGTTATTACTTCCATGGTCTATAGCCTATGACCCTAGCTTTTACATCAAATCAACTTTGTTTATAGTTTGGCAGTTTTGCATGTAAGGTTACGAGACTTTTGGTGATATTATTATTTATTTTTATTCCTGTATTTTGTTTGTTATTATAATTTTATGGTTTTAAGTTTTAAAGTGCGTTTTGTTTGTGCGGAATAAAAAATATTTCTTTCTTTCTTTCTTCTATAATATTATATAAATCAATGGCGTTGTACACACTAGGTCTTAGTACTCGCACCATGCGTGTATGACCAAATATATGAACATAAATATGGCACATACTTCTTGTATGTACAATACCTAAGGATCTTAGAGTCTGTAGGAGGCGTTCTATAGTTTTGGCTACTCCCAAGGGAGGAAAGTGTGAGTTTAAATGTAATCTGAATTGGAGATTTAAATACAAATATATAAACAAATACGAGTTTTTGAAAAAATATATTTTATTTGACACAATAAGGTTCAGTTAACACTATGAGCTGGTTTTCCCAATACAACTTTACTGTTATTAATATAAAGTTGATATTTAAGTAACTTGAAATAATAATAATTGGACATATAAATTTGATTACACTTCTATGTACTGCTGTATATTGTAAATCACGATGTCCACTGCAAAAACGGAGAGGTAATTTTAGTCTACCGAAAAACTGTCTATGCATATACTGACCAAGTACTACACCCACTTGTCCGGTCCTATCTAATCTGTTTCCGGTATTTATTTCCCATTGTAAACGCGTAAATTTAAACGATAGTGTTCCATTTTGAACAGTATCGGTTCTTTACAGATCACTGAATGTGCTCCGGTTACGGTCCGGTTTTATTTTATTTAAATGGTTCCCGGGATTTTGTTTTGTTTTGCTTGGTTAGAATGTAGATACGATTATTATGATAGTCAGTTGTTTTTTTAATTCTTTTCCTACTTGATTCATCCTGTTTCCTTCAACAGGTTTTTCTGTCACTGTAACGCAATAATCATCTTGCCTTATGCGCATTTTTGGGTCGTTAGGATCTTTTAAAGGCAGCTTGTCTGCAAAAAAGAAAGTTTTCTTTAATCTCAACATTATGACAGCAATCACACACCAAGCCCTCGTACACACCTTAATAGTCACAAGCCTTAGGATAAAAGAATATTATTTTTTATGATGTATTTGTTTAAGCGCTCATCTTTTTTATGAATATCTGACATCCGCAAACTGTAATGTAATCTGAAACATTGTAAAATTGCACTTCAGAGCCGCAAGATATACGCGATGCTTAGTTTGTTGCTCCCCGGATTCGTTACATTGTATTTTTATTTTTTGATGAATAAAGTTTTCCTTTCCATTAATAAAGGAAAACATAATAGAAGCGACACATTTAGACATATGTATAAGAATAACCAAATTAGAAATCGTATGAAGGACGAAAAACAAGTACGCATATTAACTAAAATGAAAACCGTGATAATTTTTAGAGCGGCTAGGAGCGGAAGGCACCCTGTAAGCGACAGGGACTCGGCAATAGAAGCCGTCAGACCCGTCAGTGTCAAATGTCAAACGCAGCGATTGGCGGCATGTCGAATCATGGCTGTATTTGCCTGCAAACGGGGGCAAATTCCCACAAACTCTCACTGTGAAATAGGACAAGAAAAATAACAGAACTAAACACAGAAACTACGTTAATTGAAATCATGCTATAGTGCGTGCTAGTTTTAAACTCTGTGAGGACGTGTTCGTGAATCAAAAATAATCCAACGCAAGACTAGGCAAGGTAATTTTTTTGTTCATTTTCACTTACACAACCTAATTTATATGTATATTAGATATATAACTTTTCCTTTGAAACAAAAAACGAAACGAATCGTACTGAATATAAACAAATCATTACACTATAAAAAAAAACTCATCTACCCACATTTTCTAGTCTGATTTTCATACAAAAACTTTACATAGTGATCAGACGCATGATTCGGCATAAAATATATGTCCTACCCTCAATATTAAAATAATATCGGTCCACAAGCGCTAGGATTTTCCAAATAGTATTCCGTTAGCACAAACAAACCATAAATTCGGAGATTTAAAAAGCTTTTATCTCTTTGTTTGCCTGCTGTTTGGCGCAATACCACGTTGAATATAAAATTTGTGCTTAAAATATCATGCCTCAATGTAGGATATGCTTAACTGCGAATTCTGATATGAATATCTTAAACTTGAGTTGGAAATCATAGTATGTATGGCTCGTATATCATATTGGTGGTAACGATAAAATTTTGCGAAAGGGTACTTTGAGGTTACCATTATTCGAAGGCACGCTTTGGAGATTCTGAACCAAACTGAGCGTGCTCACTCGTTGAGTGATTGATTGCATGTGCCATCAAAGAATGAAATTAGACCAATTAGTATATCCCATTTAAAGATTTCAAGACATACAATTCCAGTTCCACTTTTTATGAAAGAAGAAAGAAAGAAAATACATTTATTTAGCACAGATTAAAAGACACACAATACATCAGGTAAAGACAAACATTAAAAAGTAAAAAAATAGTAATAATAAAATAAAGTTAATTATGATAAAACAAATTAATATAGAAAACTAGCAGGAATGTGTGCCTCCCGGCTGCGCCAAAAAGGCCCAGTTCAGCAAAAATGTCAGACAATTAGTGCCTGACGCAGGTTTTCAACTGAACCTGATGTGTGAAGTGACGGATGTAAAACAGTTTATACATAGCAACGTGACTTGTGTATGCAATAAAAAAAGGATAAAGAAAATAAAAACAAAAATAAAATATACTTAATAAAATAAATTTATGTTACCTATATAAAAACAATGAAAGTAAACAGTAAATAAATATATAATTGAATGGAAGAATGGAAGACAATTTTATGTAAGTTAAATAAAAATTAAAACCCAAAAAATCCGTGCTTTAAAAAGTAACCAATTACTTCAACGATAAATATGTCTTTTATAAGTGACAATATACCGCCACATGTGAACAACGTGACATACTGAGGTCACTCAAATCCTGCATTTTACAAGCAGAGTTAACCGCGCGATTTACGACGCGACTGCTACATACAACTTACATTTTAGTAGTTTTTTTTAGTTTTCGAATTATTATTTTATTAAGAAGCGTTCCAGGAACCATATTTTTGATTACTTATGATACTACTCTTCATAAGCTTTTTTATGAGAATTATTTTTCTTTGGTTAATAGAGCGCTTCTTAAATAGTTAGTAGTAATAGTTCAAAAACTAAAAAAAACGAGTAAAATGTATAAAAAATCCAAAACACAGTCTTTTTTTGGCAATGATTTTTTTGACTTATTACTATTTTATTTATCACATCGATCTTATATTATAAGAAAATACATATCTTCAAGTTTACAAATACATTTAAAAATTGCCGGCGTTCGAAACATTTTTTTCGAGTGTATAATGGGCGAAAAATGGCTCTTATCAACCCACCTCCTTTGCTCTTTTTACAAAACAACTACGCTTACATTCTAATACTAAAACGGACGAACTACCAGGTAATAATAAGTTGAAGAAGTATTAAGTGGCAGATTTGAAGAGCAAAAAGCCATGATGACAGCAGGGACGTCGTTTAGTTTTATATCTGAACTTCTAACGAGCTGTCATAAAGTAGGTATTTACTTAATTCACCTCCAAAAGTGCTCAAAGTAAAAATGTACTATACGAGAGGTATCGTAAAATCTTATGTTGTTACCTTCTGACTTCTCCTAGTCTCTTGGTACCAAGAAGGAAGTGTTTAAGTATTCGGACAATTTTTAAGCCACGGTAGTGAGTGGAATGATCGCGTGTTTTCTGGGTTAATTCATATTTGTAGATTCTAGATGAGAAAAGATTTTATTTTAGTACTTTTGAGTTGTTAGTATTTTTTGATAGTAAATGAAATGAAATGAAATGAAATCGTTTATTAAGCAAGTAGGATCACCGATCACTTTTACACGTCATGTTTTTTTTTTTAAGCTATTGCATAGCTTCTATCGCGGGCCTTGAGCGCGGGGACCGAATCCAGAAATTCCGTAACGAAAAAACCTCACGCTCCCCACTCCGACGGGCACGGAGGTGTGGCTTGAAGGCCGTACATCGTCTAACGTCGTTTCAGTTCGGCAGTCTTCGGCACGGTATGTTTGTGTGCGTGCGACTACATCTTTTGAAAACAATTTATAGATTTTCAAAAAGAGCATGCATATTGCAGGGCGCGAACTCAGTTCTATACACTTGCCATGTTACTGATAGTCGCGATGTGCTAAACTTGCGATTAATTTTCTCTCTGAAATAGGTCTTCTGTAGAGATATGTCATAGACGTCATCGACGTTGTCATGGCTACCTTAAAAACTTTTCATATAATTAATTATTAAGTACTTTTATTCAAATTAATTTAGTAGTGTTTTTATAAAATAGCTTTTTTTTTTAACGGAAAAGCTAAGATGAATGTCACGCTAATTTTTCATTGGACTTTTAAATTATTTATAGTGTTGTTTACTAAATAAAAGCGCGTGATTTTATAGAGTAAAAAGTGCTCACGCGGCCGTTTTTTCAACTGTTATTGGCGATATCCGCCATTATTGTGAAATATTTTTTAAAGAATTTATATAATTTGTTACACGTGTTATTGGGAAAATTGTGGTATCTATCCACAGGGACCAGATCAAGAGTTGAAGTTGAAGTTTTTAAGCTATTGCATAGCTTCTATCGCGGGCCTTGAGCGCGGGGACCGAATCCAGAAATTCCGTAACGAAAAAACCTCACGCTCCCCACTCCGACGGGCACGGAGGTGTGGCTTGAAGGCCGTACATCGTCTAACGTCGTTTCAGTTCGGCAGTCTTCGGCACGGTATGTTTGTGTGCGTGCGACTACATCTTTTGAAAACAATTTATAGATTTTCAAAAAGAGCATGCATATTGCAGGGCGCGAACTCAGTTCTATACACTTGCCATGTTACTGATAGTCGCGATGTGCTAAACTTGCGATTAATTTTCTCTCTGAAATAGGTCTTCTGTAGAGATATGTCATAGACGTCATCGACGTTGTCATGGCTACCTTAAAAACTTTTCATATAATTAATTATTAAGTACTTTTATTCAAATTAATTTAGTAGTGTTTTTATAAAATAGCTTTTTTTTTTTAACGGAAAAGCTAAGATGAATGTCACGCTAATTTTTCATTGGACTTTTAAATTATTTATAGTGTTGTTTACTAAATAAAAGCGCGTGATTTTATAGAGTAAAAAGTGCTCACGCGGCCGTTTTTTCAACTGTTATTGGCGATATCTGCCATTATTGTGAAATATTTTTTTAAAGAATTTCTATAATTTGTTACACGTGTTATTGGGAAAATTGTGGTATCTATCCACAGGGACCAGATCAAGAGTTGAAGTTGAAGTTTTTAAGCTATTGCATAGCTTCTATCGCGGGCCTTGAGCGCGGGGACCGAATCCAGAAATTCCGTAACGAAAAAACCTCACGCTCCCCACTCCGACGGGCACGGAGGTGTGGCTTGAAGGCCGTACATCGTCTAACGTCGTTTCAGTTCGGCAGTCTTCGGCACGGTATGTTTGTGTGCGTGCGACTACATCTTTTGAAAACAATTTATAGATTTTCAAAAAGAGCATGCATATTGCAGGGCGCGAACTCAGTTCTACACACTTGCCATGTTACTGATAGTCGTGATGTGCTAAACTTGCGATTAATTTTCTCTCTGAAATAGGTCTTCTATAGAGATATGTCATAGACGTCATCGACGTTGTCATGGCTACCTTAAAAACTTTTCATATAATTAATTATTAAGTACTTTTATTCAAATTAATTTAGTAGTGTTTTTATAAAATAGCTTTTTTTTTTAACGGAAAAGCTAAGATGAATGTCACGCTAATTTTTCATTGGACTTTTAAATTATTTATAGTGTTGTTTACTAAATAAAAGCGCGTGATTTTATAGAGTAAAAAGTGCTCACGCGGCCGTTTTTTCAACTGTTATTGGCGATATCCGCCATTATTGTGAAATATTTTTTAAAGAATTTATATAATTTGTTACACGTGTTATTGGGAAAATTGTGGTATCTATCCACAGGGACCAGATCAAGAGTTGAAGTTGAAGTTTTTAAGCTATTGCATAGCTTCTATCGCGGGCCTTGAGCGCGGGGACCGAATCCAGAAATTCCGTAACGAAAAAACCTCACGCTCCCCACTCCGACGGGCACGGAGGTGTGGCTTGAAGGCCGTACATCGTCTAACGTCGTTTCAGTTCGGCAGTCTTCGGCACGGTATGTTTGTGTGCGTGCGACTACATCTTTTGAAAACAATTTATAGATTTTCAAAAAGAGCATGCATATTGCAGGGCGCGAACTCAGTTCTATACACTTGCCATGTTACTGATAGTCGCGATGTGCTAAACTTGCGATTAATTTTCTCTCTGAAATAGGTCTTCTGTAGAGATATGTCATAGACGTCATCGACGTTGTCATGGCTACCTTAAAAACTTTTCATATAATTAATTATTAAGTACTTTTATTCAAATTAATTTAGTAGTGTTTTTATAAAATAGCTTTTTTTTTTTAACGGAAAAGCTAAGATGAATGTCACGCTAATTTTTCATTGGACTTTTAAATTATTTATAGTGTTGTTTACTAAATAAAAGCGCGTGATTTTATAGAGTAAAAAGTGCTCACGCGGCCGTTTTTTCAACTGTTATTGGCGATATCTGCCATTATTGTGAAATATTTTTTTAAAGAATTTCTATAATTTGTTACACGTGTTATTGGGAAAATTGTGGTATCTATCCACAGGGACCAGATCAAGAGTTGAAGTTGAAGTTTTTAAGCTATTGCATAGCTTCTATCGCGGGCCTTGAGCGCGGGGACCGAATCCAGAAATTCCGTAACGAAAAAACCTCACGCTCCCCACTCCGACGGGCACGGAGGTGTGGCTTGAAGGCCGTACATCGTCTAACGTCGTTTCAGTTCGGCAGTCTTCGGCACGGTATGTTTGTGTGCGTGCGACTACATCTTTTGAAAACAATTTATAGATTTTCAAAAAGAGCATGCATATTGCAGGGCGCGAACTCAGTTCTACACACTTGCCATGTTACTGATAGTCGTGATGTGCTAAACTTGCGATTAATTTTCTCTCTGAAATAGGTCTTCTATAGAGATATGTCATAGACGTCATCGACGTTGTCATGGCTACCTTAAAAACTTTTCATATAATTAATTATTAAGTACTTTTATTCAAATTAATTTAGTAGTGTTTTTATAAAATAGCTTTTTTTTAACGAAAAAGCTAAGATGAATGTCACGCTAATTTTTCATTGGACTTTTAAATTATTTATAGTGTTGTTTACTAAATAAAAGCGCGTGATTTTATAGAGTAAAAAGTGCTCACGCGGCCGTTTTTTCAACTGTGATTGGCGATATCCGCCATTATTGTGAAATATTTTTTTAAAGAATTTCTATAATTTGTTACACGTGTTATTGGCAAAATTGTGGTATCTATCCACAGGGACCAGATCAAGAGTTGAAGTTGAAGTTTTTATTAAATAAAATATTACAGAAAGATGTCGGTGAACAATGTTAATACGAGTACATTTAAGTGTACGAGTTGTAATATTGTTATCTCCGAAACGAAACAACGAAAGTTTAATAAAAATATGCTCGTCGGCTTTTTCTGAAGAAGACATTGTTTGTTTCTACGAAGACAAGACAAAAACATGTATCGAGGCGTAAGAACAAAAAGCAGAAAGACCTAAAATATAGGATTACGGTGTTTAAAATCACGGATCCCGAACAATCCCAGTTTTTGTGGCAAATTGCCACCAGTTTGCTTTGACTACGTAGAACGTACGTAAAGAAGTTGATGAAGGATTTATTAATTCTACGGTCAGATGTTAACGCAATCAGAAGTGATTATGTTACTAAAGATCAGCTCGAAAATATTAAATTGATAACAAATAATTCGACACCGACGCCGTTCATCATCAACAACCTTTTTATCGTCCCACTGCTGGGCACAGATCTCCTCTCATACAGAGAAGGATTGAGCGTAATCACCACGCTTGCTCAATGCGGGTTGGCGATTTCAGACTTATAAAGCCCAGGTTTCCTCAAGATGTTTTCCTTCGCCTTCAGTCATTGGTGTCCAAGATATACTTAGAAAGTACATATAACTTTAGAAAAGTTACATTGGTACTTGCCTGACCTGGAATCGAACCCGCGCACTCATACTTGAGAGGCTGGTGTTTTAACCACTAGGCCACCACGACAAAACAGTGGGGTATATTGAAAAAGAACCTCGGAGTATTTGAGTATATTTCGTGGTGCTCCCTGTGCGCCGTTTCCGAGTCAACGAAATACCAGTTGGTGGAGTCATAAGGATACTATAGCTGTCTTGCCTGCCCCTCAGTGCCCGGCCGGTCTTGCGATTGCACCGAAACAGCACACAATGACAGAGATTATAAATAATAGCATAGACAGACCTTACGGAGGAATTGCCCTATTGTAGAGGAAGTCCGCTTTCTCAAAGGTATCAGTGTTGTTGTATAATAGTGATCGCTTAGTTCTCACACGGATCGTTCTATGTTAGTTTTCTCATTTTACATGCTTACTGACTCGAGTGATAACTGTACTTGTAAAATTTGTGTATAAAGTGTTTTGAATATGAATGAACAAAGTGCATTTATTATTTATTTATTTAATAAAAGAAAAATTTGTTTTCTTATCGGTCACCACGCTCAAAAAGTGTAACTTGAATTAATATCAAAGAAAAAGAAATACTGCATAAATAAAATAAATAAATAATTATAATTGCATAAATTGATACAAAATGCTATGCAATAGCTTTACCGCGGCAGTCCCCGAGTGCCACACGTCTTTTTATTAAATAAAATATTACAGAAAGATGTCGGTGAACAATGTTAATACGAGTACATTTAAATGTACGAGTTGTAATATTGTTATCTCCGAAACGAAACAACGAAAGTTTAATAAAAATATGCTCGTCGGCTTTTTCTGAGGAAGACATTGATGAGGCAAAAAAGTTATTGTTTGTTTCTACGAAGACAAGACAAAAACATGTATCGAGGCGTAAGAACAAAAAGCAGAAAGACCTAAAATATACGATTGCGGTGTTTAAAATCACGGATCCCGAACAATCCCAGTTTTTGTGGCATATGACCTTCACAAATTGCCACCAGTTTGCTTTGACTACGTAGAACGTACGTAAAGAAGTTGATGAAGGATTTATTAATTCTACGGTCAGATGTTAACGCAATCAGAAGTGATTATGTTACTAAAGATCAGCTCGAAAATATTAAATTGATAACAAATAATTCGACACCGACGCCGTTCATCATCAACAACCTTTTTATCGTCCCACTGCTGGGCACAGATCTCCTCTCATACAGAGAAGGATTGAGCGTAATCACCACGCTTGCTCAATGCGGGTTGGCGATTTCAGACTTATAAAGCCCAGGTTTCCTCAAGATGTTTTCCTTCGCCTTCAGTCATTGGTGTCCAAGATATACTTAGAAAGTACATATAACTTTAGAAAAGTTACATTGGTACTTGCCTGACCTGGAATCGAACCCGCGCACTCATACTTGAGAGGCTGGTGTTTTAACCACTAGGCCACCACGACAAAACAGTGGGGTATATTGAAAAAGAACCTCGGAGTCTTTGAGTATATTTCGTGGTGCTCCCTGTGCGCCGTTTCCGAGTCAACGAAATACCAGTTGGTGAAGTCATAAGGATACTATAGCTGTCTTGCCTGCCCCTCAGTGCCCGGTCGGTCTTGCGATTGCACCGAAACAGCACACAATGACAGAGATTATAAGTAATAGCATAGACAGACCTTACGGAGGAATTGCCCTATTGTAGAGGAAGTCTGCTTTCTCAAAGGTATCAGTGTTGTTGTGTAATAGTGATCGTTTAGTTCTCACACGGATCGTTCTATGTTAGTTTTCTCATTTTACATGCTTACTGACTCGAGTGATAATATAATAGATTTCATGGGTTTTTTCTTTATTTTTTGGCTTCGCACGGTTTGTGCATTTAGCCAATGCCACGTAATTATGAATTATTCATGTCGAAAAAGACGGCCGCGTGACCCGTCTTACGAGTGAGGTTTGGGACAAAGTCATGATGTGGCCACTTGCAGCGATATTTCACTGTTCTTTATGAACTATTTACTAAATGCACTTTTTACTACATAAATCACGCACTTTTAAGCTATTGCATAGCTTCTATCGCGGGCCTTGAGCGCGGGGACCGAATCCAGAAATTCCGTAACGAAAAAACCTCACGCTCCCCACTCCGACGGGCACGGAGGTGTGGCTTGAAGGCCGTACATTGTCTAACGTCGTTTCAGTTCGGCAGTCTTCGGCGTTGTGTGCGTGCGATTAGACGTATTGTACGACTCTACGAAACTCGCACGAATCGAGACGAGCTGCTCCGAAATCGGACGAATACATAAGCAGCTGTTTATGAGAAAGTATATAGGTGTATAGGTATTTATGTACAACATCGAATAGCTGAAAATAAAAAGAAAATGAAATAAATAAAAAAATAATAATGAAGAAATAATAATAAAAAAAAAGAAAAGAAATAAATATGAAGAAAAAAAAGAAATTAATAAATAATTAAAAAATTAAAATAAAATAATAATAATAAATAAAAAAAAAAGAAAAAAATATTTAAAAAAAAATGAAGAAAAAAAAAAGAATAAAAAAAGAAATACAAAATGCTATGCAATAGCTTTACCGCGGCAGTCCCCGAGTGCCACACGTCATTTTTTTTTTTTAACTAGATGAAGCCGGCATTTCCTAACTGACTACCTCTGAGAAGAAATAGCCGAAACAAATTCAGGGATCATCGTTTTTTTTCAAGTCCAGACATTAAAAATGAAAATGTTTACAATAATTTACCTTATAATTACGCATACTGCTTAATAACAATGCTTAACAGAGCGAACAGCTCAGTCCCAAGCTTTTTTGTCTTCTAAATAATCTGTGATTTTATAATATCCCTTTTTGCAAAGTTTGGCCTTTACATACTTTTTAAATCGTTTAATGGGTAAGTTTCGAATGTCCATGGGAAGCTTGTTGTAAAAGTGTATACATTGACCCATGAACGAGTTGCCTACTCTGTGGAGACGAGTGTGATGTCCAGCAAGTTTGTGTTTGTTCCTGGTATTTATATTATGAATATCGCTTATTTTCTTAAAATCCGACATATTTTTATGTACATACATAAGATTTTCAAATATATACTGTGAAGCTACAGTCAGAATGTCCACCTCTCTGAATTTTTCTCTAAGAGAATCTCTAGGACCAAGGTTGTTAAGGGTTATATTGGATAGGATCGGAAAGATGTATGTAATTTTATATTTATTACTCTATGAAAGTACAATTTACGCATGGATCTTTGATAGTACAGTCTTTACATCATTCTCATATCTCTGTAGATTACACAATTCATCTGAATATTGTTTAAAGTATAAAATAAAGTAGGTATTAACCTATTGCTGGTATGAACAACCTACCTTACCTAACTAAAACTAGGTTCTGTTCACAACTTAAAGCGCGTTTTTTTTTTGTCTACTGAGTAGGATGGTTCCGTGTGGTATCGGGCTTAGAATAGCACCAACCCGTATCCTCCCCTGGGTGTCGTAAGAGTCGACTAAGGAAACTTTCACCAGGGAAGCGGACAGCAGCACTTCTACTGTGGAATATCAAATTACTGCGGGTTTATGGCAAATCTCACCTAATGCAATGAACGCCTTGGGGAGGCCTTTGCCCAGCAGTGAATCTCTATACGCTAGTCCGCCGCTTTACGCTCCATAGCATCAAATCGCCTATCATCAACAACCTTTTATCGTCCCACTGCTGGGCACAGGTCTCCTCTCATACAGAGAAGGATTGAGCGTAATCACCACGCTTGCTCAATGCGGGTTGGCGATTTCAGACTTAAAGTCCAGGTTTCCTCAAGATGTTTTCCTTCACCTTCAATCACTGGTGTCCAAGATATACTTAGAAAGTACATATAACTTTAGAAAAGTTACATTGGTACTTGCCTGACTTGGAATCGAACCCGCACACTCATACTTGAGAGGCTGGTGTTTTAACCACTAGGCCACCACGACAAATCAAATCGCCAGATCAAATCGCCTATACGCACTATTAATTTGTATTCTCTCAGCCTTCTTTCTAACTTTCTTGTTCTTGTTTGACCCCTAAAATATATATCCAAATTAGCGTGCCTAGTATGATTTTCTTTTTATTTACTTACATGACGTTCAGCGCTATAATTGGGCTGCTCCAAGGGGCGATTGTGGAGCGTTTCAATCACCACGACCGACCTCATAAAGTTTCGATCGCGTTAACGTTAAATCAACGGTGAAAGAAAACATCGTGAGGAAACCGAATGTCCTAGGGCCAAAAACTTCAAAGACTTGTGAAATCTACCAATCTGCACTGGGCCAGCGTGGTATATTACGGGCCACTTCCTCTCACAGGGAGGATGCCTGTGTCCCAACAGTGAGAATGTTATAGACTGATTACAACATTTTACATTACATTACATTAATTTTTTGCATATAAATTATAAACTAGCGCTTGATCGCAGTCCCACCTGATGGGAAGCAGTTATGCGATCGGTGATGGTAAAGCGCGCTAGTTTATTAAGAGCCTATTCACCCTAGCCTTGAAGACACTCAAATTGTAGTGTGACGGAAACACCGCCGCCGGCAAATTGTTCTAGTCCCTCGATGTGCGCAGTATAAACGAAGAAGCGAAACGCTTCGTCCGGATCGTAGTAGTGTTGACAACGTAAGGGTGGAAAGTCGCCATACGGCCGGTCGTCCGATGATGGAACGGAGATGGGGGAAATAAATCATGCAATTGCCACGCACCAGAATGCATCCTATAGAAGACCGAAAGGCTGGCTACTCTACGCCTGTGCTCCAGGCTTTGGAGACCGTTTCGAGTTAAATTTGGGTCACCAATCAGTCTCTTCGCACGCCTCTCCACTGAATCCAAAGTAGCCAGGTGACATTTCGCAAGCACCGGCCGGTGCTCGGTTCAGGGTGTCTACCGTCCCTCCCATAGAATAATAATATAATTATCATGATAATTAATGTTACAGGCCATAAACATTCATTTTATTCAGTACCTCGATTTCCATCAACACGAGACTTTAAAAAAAGAAAATTGAATGTCACAGAAACAAAACACCGTCAATATAAAATTTAAACTACACAGTCCTCACCTAAAAAAAAAATGATCCCTCTGAAATTTGTTTCTTTATGCTGTGGCAAAAAATAAAAAAAAATAAAGAAGACACTGTTTCGTCATTGTCAGTGCCTCGAAGTAAGTTATTAACTTTTATACGTAGTGTCAGAGAAAGTGACAATGAAAACAAATTGCCTATTACGACTGACTTTATTATTCAGTCCAGTAATGTCTTTTTCCTTCATACATTTCATTTTTTGGGAAGTTCTGGGTTTTTTTTTTTATAAGTGAGTTACTGTTAGGTAAAGGCCAGCGGGAAGACGCTTATGATTTTTTGTTGGAACGAGTTATAAAGTTAACTACGTCGATCCGTTGATAAAAGAAGTGGCTGTTTTTGCCAATACTAATTTTGAAAAGGTGCATAGTTCAATGGTATTTAAAAAAATAATTTATCTCGTTAAATATATGTATATATCTTGATTTGATTTAATGAACCAGCCACGTCCTTGTCTTTTATTTTGTTAGTCTGTGCAACCACCCCTGTTGGGCAAAGGCCTTCTTCAAATCTCCGCAAATTTATATCATCACCACACTGTTCTCATAACGATGATAGTGAACATCAGAAAAAAATTATTATCATTAGATTTAATATATCCAAGTTCAACAAGTAATTAACATTTTTTAAATAATTAAAAAGCATAATATGCAACATATCAAGTATGCATTAGTAACAGAGATAAAAGAACCTATTGAAGTACAAATTTAATATCAATGTACCTACTTAATTTCACTTTTACAAAAATTTGGATTTCCAACAACAACACAGCCACAGTCAATAAACCTACCTAATACTTTGTGAAGCCAGAAGGTACTGACAATTTCAATTTTGTTCCCAGGTACGGTGAACTCACTCAAATCTCTTCAGATCCACGTGCCTAAAGCGGTGCTAACGGGCCAAGACGCGGATCTACTGTGCTCCTATGAACTAGAAGGGGCACAGTTATACTCCATCAGATGGTATAGAAATATGATAGAATTCTATCGGTATGTGCCGAAAGAATCTCCTGCAACGAAGGTCTTCCCTGTAGCTGAAATAAAAGTTGATGTGAGTAGAATATCAGATAACTTTATTATAGAATTACTTATGTTGTAGTAAATTTATAAAAAACTAAACAAAATTTAAGTTTAGTCCATCTTATTCTTTCTATTTCATTAAGAAAAGGATAGAAGATAAATAATAATTTAATCCTGTGACGTCTGACGTAAGCTGACTTATTTTTAGTAGCCAAGTTTTTAATAACTCTAAACTGTTCAAGGAGTATATTAATTCGGGCTTGCGGGCGGCGAGCTATGGGCAGCTCGCGCCGCGGTAAGGACGGCCCGGTTTTAGGGCACGCTGTGTTTCACGCGCACCTTAAAAAGATGTCAGCACATCATGACCGGGTTCACGAAGACCGATGCCTCCTGGGTTAGGGTTGCGGGTTGTTTAATAAAGAAACCGTAGCCCTGGTGCAAAGGCAAGTGAAGAAATACGGGTGAGTTTTAGTCAGTAAAAGTCTGACACGCCCTTCCGCTCCGCCCAGAGCAGGGAGGTCATTTGATAATCTCCCACCCAGAAGAAAAAAAAAAGGTTTGCGGTTAAAAAGTTAAAAAGAAACCGTGTCCCTGGCGCACAGGCAAAGGAAGGAACACGGATAGGATTTAGTCAGTAAAACTCTGACACGTCCTTTTATTCGCCCAGAGCGGGAGAAGTCATTTGATGATTTCCAATCCACATCAAAAAAAGGAGTATCTTTATTTGACAGGATATATAACTTCTGTGTTTTCCATAATGAAATTGAAAGAAAAAGATTTCAAAGAACATTGTTAGTTTAGTTTGTGAGCAAGAGAATCAGCATCTTTTTCTGAAACTGCTTTTTAAAGATACATTTCCGCAAATGTATCACTTCAATGATTTCTTATGAAGCTTTATCAAAAATGGATGAATCACAATGGATGGATCTTTAGCACTTTCACTACCAGACAGCCTCTCTTATTGCACGCCATTCAAAACAATTTTAAGCGATTCGTCGTGTTCCGGGGTGGTGTTTGGTGATGCCGTACGGAGGACGGGTCTGAGCAGTTGTATTGCGATGTGTGCCGGGTACGATGCGCCAAATGTTTTTGTATTGGTAGTTTGGTCGTGAAGGGTCTCCAGATCAATCTCCCTCTGGCGCAGCATCGTTGGTCGTGTTATTGGGTTTAACATTGCATCACCTCGCTCAACCGCCATCTTCCTTCCCATCCACTAAGTTTTTGAGTGAATAGGCTCTCAATAAACTAACGCGCTTACCATCAGGTGAGATTGCGGTCAAAAGGTTTTCATAAATTCTCATCCAGCAGCTACTGCATCAGAATACTGCAGAACACTCACAATGGTCATGGCTATTACACTAAATGGTTTAAAGTCCGTACCTACGAAAAAGTTTAATACTGTTATATTGCTCATAAAGAATCATCCGTCTTGTCACACAGGTAGCAGCATCAGATCAAAACCGGGTGGTGTTAACGGAAGTGGACCGGACTTTGACTGGAGAGTACCAGTGCGAAGTGTCAGCTGATGCCCCATTGTTCCATACGGACATCAAGGCGGCCATGATGGTAGTAGTCGGTGAGTTTCTTAACCTTAATTATATTAAGTACGAAATTGTAATGTAATTAAAAAACAACCTGCAATGGCTTATATTTACCTGTTTATTTCTATAACTGTCTGTGTCGCATCGTTGATATTCTGATAGAATCTGCTAAGATTCTATCAGAATATCAACGATGCGACACTTGTTTTTTTTACACATCACGTTGAGATAGGAGCTTTTCGGTCTCGGTATTTTTTTTTATAGATTATGTTCAGGGCGCGAGTCCGACTCGTACTTGTCCGATTTTTTTTTTTATAATTGTATATGTACTTTCTAAGTATATCTTGGACACCATTGACTGAAGGTGAAGGAAAACATCTTGAGGAAACCTGGACTTTATAAGTCTGAAATCGCCAACCCGCATTGAGCAAGCGTGGTGATTACGCTCAATCCTTCTCTGTATGAGAGGAGACCTGTGCCCAGCAGTGGGACGATGGAAAGGTTGATAATGATGATTGTATTTAGTCTAACTTGCGAACTTTCTATGCGAGCCATAGATACTTCATTTTCTGTCGTTCTTTGTAATAATTTGTGCTAACGTATGCATGTAAACTTTATTCATAAAAGTTTCTTAAAATTACACGCCGTTTAAACGTCAAAATGCATGGTTAAAAAGTCGCAAATCTATAAACAAATTTTATGAATGAAATTTTTTTTTCACTTAGTTAAGGGTAGAGAAATAATGGTCCTATTGGTGGCACTGTACGTTTCTATGAGTTACGTTTTAAAGGTATGATGTTCATCTTATTTGAAAAATATTAAGTAAGCTCTGCACTCGTAGTTGTTGACGAGTATATCCTTGGGACAAACAGTCCAACTTGGAGAAAGAGATGTCTCGTCGAATCCAGCTCGGCTGGGAGCGTTCGAGAAACCCAAGATACCACAGTGTCTCAAGACTAAAGTCTTTGACCAGTGTGTGTTGATAGTGATGACTTACGGAACTGAAACGTGGTCGCTCACAATGGGCCTCATACGAAAGCTCAGAGTCACACAAAGGGCGATGGAAAGAGCTATGCTTGGAGTTTCTCTGCGCGATCGAATCAGAAATGAGGAAATAGCTCCGATATAGCTCTTCGATTCACTAAAATTAAGTGGCAGTGGGTGGAGCACGTTGCTCGTAGAAACGATGGCCGATGGGGCAGTAAGTTTCTGGAGTGGCGGCCACGTACTGGGAGACGCAGCATAGGGAGGTCCCAATAAGGTGGACCGATGACCTGGTGAAGGTCGCGGGAAGGCGATGGATGAGGGCAGCACAAGACCGGTCATCATGGAAAGCCTTGGGGAGGCCTTTGTTCAGCAGTGAACATAGGCTGAAGAAGAAGCTTTTTTACATAGTTATAAATTATTGTTTGAACGTAATCCCGCCTGATGGTAAGCAGTGATGCAAATGTTGATGATAACGCGCACTAATGTTAATACATTAGTGCGCACTAATGTTAATACATTAGTGCGCTTTACCATCAACATTTATATAATCACGTAAGCTTATGCAAGGCACTTGCATTATAATCTGACGTGAAGACCGCTGCAGGCAAATTAACCTTCCAAGGACGTGGTATATAAAAGACAAGACGAAACGCTTATTCTGCAAGATGAGGCAAAGCTTTTATTATAATCATCACTTCAATAATTTATTGTAAGGCGACCACTGCTAGACCTTTTATAAAGGCCACCCCAATAACCGCTACATCGATCGGTTTTGTTACCCGCATCCAACGAATTCTTGCCACCCTCAGCGGGCCATCGGTCCTAAACTAGCTTTGCCATATACCCGGAAAATTCCATCGATTCAAAATTAAAACGGCCCTCTTCGCACCTCCTCATTTTCTATAATCCGCAGATTTGGCTTAGTCTAAAGACAACAAACAACATTATTCAAGCCTACACCTAATCCCAGCAGCTGTTCACAAAAATCTCCAAATTTTAATTCATTCCGTTGGAAGTTTCGAGGAAAAATATGCAAAAATCCTGTAACCAGCATTTACATAAATAAATTGCAGTGTTTTCTTACCAACGAAGAGGGTTAATGTCTTGTGAAACAAATTTTCTTTTAAATTCCTCCCTAGTTTCTTTGAATAATTTGCCAGCTTTTTGGAGAGTAATAAAAGGTGGCGGTTATTAATTTAATAATGTTCATTTCGCTTTATTTTGTTTAATTAGGTCTGTTGCTAATCTGGCAGTGGCAGGGGCAAACTAATTCACGACTTATGGACGGACTACTGTCCTGTGTAAAGTTTAAGGACCGAGCTTTTTCATTTAACATTATAAGTCTGGCTCAGTGTCATTGCACCTTTTTCCACGGGGAAGTTGACATGGATACTTTTACATCAGGAAATAAAATATTACATCGAACTGTTACCGACTGAACTCAACTGTTCCGCCCAACTACTACTATAAATCGAGGGCCCGAGACATGAGCCCGCCACAAAAGCGACGGTAAGTCCTCTCTTTGAGCAGTAGTTAGAGAGGCACCACGGCGCCCTCACCTTCCGCCTGATGTAGGTCCTCAGCGGACACGGTTGTTTTGGGAAGGTTCCGGCGGCGGCGATCTCTGACGTCCAGGTCATGGTTCTTAGCGAGAGTGCAGAGCAAAGCAGTGATGCTAGCAATAGAGGAGGCAAAGTGCGTGAGATAGAGGAAATCCCAGCGTCCTCACGCCACTAGCCGCCGCAGGACACGCCCTGGTCAGGAGACAATATCGAACTTCCGGCCAGCGTAGGCGCGGGCTGATGATTTTTTTTTTTTAATAATTATAAACTAGCACTTGACCACAATCCCGCCTGATGGTAAGCAGTGATGCGATCGTTGATGGTAAAGCGCGCTAGTTTATTAAGAGCCTATTCACTCAGAAAAACTGAGCGAATAGGAAGGAAGACGGCAGTTGAGCGAGGTGATGCAATGTTAAACCCAACAACACGACCAACGATGCTACGCCAAAGGGAGATTGATCTGAAGACCCTCCACGACCAAACCCCCAACACAACAACATTTGGCGGATCGTACCCGGCACGCATCGCAACACAACTGCTCAGACCCGTCCTCCGTACGGCTTCACCAGACATCATGCCGGAAGACGACAAATCGCTTGGCGGTAAGACTTTGTCTGGTGGGTGGTAACTTCTGCCGGCGGTCGATGTTATGGCCTACCACCGAGAAATTTCCCATTCCAAACAAAAAAAAGAGCCCAAGACATACAAGTATGTACATTCTTCGTACCCCCGACTGGTATCAGTCCGCTTGCAACTTGCAAAGGGTATCGAGGACTGTAATTGTCTCTACCGACGTACGCACGCATACATAGCGGGCCATGTCACAAAGTCTGACCACTCCCATGTCCGCACGTTCTCCTATAAACATGACAATAAAATTATTGGAACATTTTTCAATATTTTTTCAGATTCGATTAAACATTGTTGTGGGAGTAAACGCAAATTTGACTAGTTCGTGTATGAGTACAGTAGCATAAAAAAGTAGAATTTACTATTTTTTTATTTATTATTATTTATAATTATTATCCAACTAATATTATAAATGTAAAAGTTTATATAGATGATTTGCTACTCTTTCACGAAAAAAAGAAATACCGAATGGATTTGGATGAATTTTGGCTCACATGTAGTTTATAAGCAAGATTAATATGTAGGATAGTTTTTATCTGGATATTTCGACGAGATCAAAACTTATGCGGGTGACAAGCTACCTAACCAGTTTATCGCCCGCCATTAATTTTGCTTTCATCTACGTTTTCACGTTATTTCATATTTCCATTTTTGTTTATAGACGCAAAAAAGATGCATTCGAGCGATGTTAAAAATAAAACCCACTGGTAGTTGTAAACCATACTTTAAAAAAATATTAGATATTGACGTTATGCTGTCTGTATATACTAGAAGTAGCTGTGTTTGTGAAGGCAAATCCGTGTCGTTTTAGATGTATAGCTGACGTTTTCCCCGCAATAGACGCGACAGTACCTTGCTATGTCAGGAACCAGCTAAGACAGCTGTTATGCGCAAAAGTGTCTACTGCATGGCTCCAGTTATTTATAATAAGTTACCAAAGAGCTGGAAAGAGCCTCCTTTAAAATGATTAAAAAAAAGACTTCGAAGCCTTTTAGTCGTGAAAACGTACTATAATATAAATGAGTACCTTACTGAAAAAGATTTTTTTTTTAAATTTAGAATAATGTAGTTTTGAACTATTTTCCTAAACTGTATTTTTTCTAGTTTTAAGTTGCATGCCTAAATGGTAAAACATGGCCGAACCTGTCATTATATTATATACATTTATTTTTTGTCATCTTTTTACCCTTGTTTGCCAAATAAAAATTATCTTTATCTTCATTTATAGTGAGTGTGAAGACTATGTCGGTAGTCTGTTTTGACTATAACAGTTAGTTTTAATGATAATCTGGCAGTTACACAACTTTTTGCTTCCCACCAAGAGTCATTTTTTGGTATTGCTCGTTATATTATTAAGCTATGAGTCAAGCTCCAAAAAATGACAAATACTTACACTAAATATGTCCACTCAATCTATATGGTCACATATATGGTCTTCACAAAATCAGACCAAAACTATGACTAGACTTCAAAAGAGAGTTATCTCTAAGAAAGGAGGTCGGACCTCTTCTAGAAGTGTTTGTACATGCCTTCTTACAATAATGAAAACATTTACGATTATTCTTAGTTATTTGTTACAACATAATCCAACAATCAATCACAACTCATAAACAAATCCGCAGAATCATTCACATCGAACTTCACTTCCCAAATTATATAGTTTCAAACAAAAGCGTCCAGTTATCAGTGAGAAAGGCCGCTCACCATCTGCCACCAGTACCCTTTCGCTAAATCTTTTATGAGCTTCCCTGAAATATTGCATATTCACAGTACAGCTGGCTTTTTGTCGGTAAAAATAACCGATCGGTTCGATTTCAATGAGAGCACGGGGCTTTCAGTTTAAAGCAATCAGTAAACGCAGATGGGGGCTTTTTTCGTCTATAACTGTTTTATAAGGTTGCAAAATTCCTCCTATATAAGGATCGAACCATTTTGACGAACTTTTTGTAGCAGTGGTCAGGGTATATTGCTCACAGAATAGACGGTCAATGGGACTGAAAGATTCTGGAGTGGCTATTGCGTAAGGGAAAATCAAGCGTTGAAAGGCCTCAACAAGCTGGACTGTTGACTTCCGCTGGAAGCGAGACCAAGAAATTTGCTGGAGGCAAGCATATAACTGGTTGAAGTGATGGTGCATAGGAAAAGCCTATGTCGAATAATGGATGTTGTTTGAGGAAATAATAATTGATGTTACGAGCTACACCGGACTCTGCCGGGCTCGCGGGATGTTTGAAACAGATACCGTGGCCCTTACACACAGGCAAGTGAAGAAACACTGGTTGCTTGTAATCAGTAAAACGTGCTTTTCCGCTCCCACTAGAATAGGAGAAGTTACTTAAAGATTACCCATTCACCCACTGTAGGCGCGGGCTTGCGCGCGGTGAGCAGTGGGCAGCTCGCCGCACTCGCAGCACCCGGTAGGGACCAGGCCCGAGTCGACGGCGTGTTGTGTTTCACGCGCGCATCAAAGAAATGTCAGCAAATCGTGACGGGGTCCACGAAGACCGATGCCTCCTGGGTCAGGTTTGCGGGTTGGCTAGAAAAGAAACCGTGGCCCTGGCCGACGCACAGGGAAATGAAAAAACACTGTAGGGTTTTATTTAGTAAAAGTTTGACACGCCCTTCCACTCCGCCCAGAGCGGGAGAACCCATTTTATGAATTCCCATCCCAACAAAAAAAAGAGGATTACACATTCAAAAAACAAAAGCAGATAGCGGGCTTTTTTTACCATAATGCAATACGTGTAGCATATCGCAGTTGTAATATGTGTGCAGTTGTAGTTGTAATGTGTGTGTATACTAAGCATTTTATACAACAACGACCGATTTTTGATCTATGAGAATCATCCGATTTTACGCTGACTCAATGCTGCCGGCCTTGTATAAGCTTATTACCATTTTCACAAAAAGTTCAATGAAATATCCTTATCCTTCAGTAATGTCGCAATTTCTATGCGAACATTCTCAGTTAGGTACATTCAAGAAACTTAGGCGACTAGATAAGCAAATTGACTAAGATCTAGTCAAATTCATGTTTCCATTGTATGTTATTTTATGTAAGTTACTCTAAAATTAAATTAATTTTCACTACGATACAGCTCCAATTTAGTTCTGGCGGTTTGTCTCTTCTTATATAGGACAGTGCTGTAGCAGGCATGTTTTGTCCGGTAATATTGTCGTAGGTGTTGTGTGGTAACTTTCCTCCTTAAACACTATGGGGTTTAAGAGGTTTATTCATAAACTATAATTAAAGTTAAGTGACGTGCAAACGTCAAAAATGTAAGGTTAAACAGTCGCTAATCATTCGTTAAATTTTAGCAAGGTTTATGAATAGAGGGGACTAAATCTATGCATTTTAAATAGACTAAAAATATATTCAAAACTGTACTAAATTGTATTCTTATCCTCCCGCACAGAACCACCTCTGACAAGTCCTAATGTGACAACAGACCGCATCTCCTACATCGGTGGTGACCACATAAGGGCGAACTGTTCATCACCACCTTCACTTCCAGCTGCCAATATCACGTGGTACGTCAACGAGCAAATGGTGAGTTATGACTTCGACTAATCAGCGTGGGACCACAGAGTATCTAGTAGACAGAGACTAAATATATATATTTTTTTTTTTTTTGGAAAACAAATCCATCAACATTATTGTAACAGTAATAATGAAATTATTACATAATATTATTGTCCAAAATAAGTTTATATGAATCAAATTAAATTGTATTACCTATATGAATTCAAATCAAGTTTCAGGGTTATGTTTATGCATTGATGCCTGAAATAAAGGGATAATATTAGCTGTGCAAGTAGAAACTCGGCTTGTACCAAGTTGTTCGTAGTTCTTAGTTGCTCTTAGTAACCAACTTATGGTTACATGAATCAAAACACTTGGACGCATCGAATTCGTCCGCCATTTTGGATATGTGTATTCTGGCCATAGCAGTAGTATAGTATAGTAGCATATCAGACATTTTCAAATAGTTATTTCTTGTGTATCTAAAGGGGTCTCGGTAAGGGTGCACTTTTAAATTTTAAAATAAAAATAATTACTTTATTACAGAGTTTTGATATTTTTATTGTATTGTAAAGAAGACATGTTTCAATTTAGTATGGAATAAAATATCAGGCAAGTGACCCCCACGGCTCCGAAGATAGGCCATTACTCTTTTCATGAAGTTTTACATGACTTTTGCACAGAAATGTGGCTTTATCACACCGATGACACGTTGGATTTCCAATTTGAGCTCAGGAATAGTTTTGGGTTTATTCTCATAAACCCGAGATTTCACAAAACCCAAAAAAAAAAACAAATCACACTGTGTTGAATCGCACGATCTTGGTGGCCAGTTGACATCAGAATTTCGTGAGATAATGTGTTCTGGACATCTCTGCTTCAATTAGTCGATTGTTTTATGCGCGGTGCAGAAGATTCATGCCGTCCAGTTGCGGCCACAAGAAGTTCGCGTAAGTGGTTCCTGCGTAACTTTCCCCATTTCTGTAATTTCTTCTTCTGTAAAATCTTTCAAAAAGCACTCCATTTTACCATTTTAATAAAAAACAGAGATGACTGATGTTAAATTTCAGAGCTGCCAGTTCCATGAAAAATAAAATCCAATTTTAAAAATTGCGTTCTTATTGAGACACCCCTTATTTTATTAAATAAATTTCTAGAAGCAATAAAAATGCTATTCAAGCTATGGAATTGATTAATTCGACACTGGGTGAACATTCTGTGAGCCATTTAACAGTGAAAAAAATGGTTGGAAAGATTTCGTGATGAGAATGTTGGTCTTGATGTCGATCCACATTAAGGGGCAATCAAAAAATTTGAGGATGAAGAACTTCAAATTTTATTCCATGAAAATCCATGTCAAACTCAAGAAGAACTTGCATAAGAGTTAGGACTTACTTGCCAAGCAATTTCACTTGAACTGAAAGAAAAGAAAGAAATTTCCTCATAAACACAGAACAAAACACAAGACAGAAGAAAACAAAAAACAAAGAGTTGCTATTTGCATGAATTTGTTTAAAAAAATTATGCAAAGTTTAAAAAGAAAATAATTTTATGCATAAAATCATTATGAATGATGACGAATGGATTTTTCTCCGACCATTTGGTAATTTGCTTAATACCAAAGAGATTTAAGATAAATAGAGTGGGCAATGTGTCAAAATCGCATAGAAAAACTGTGATCCCATGGCCCAGTTCCGCCATCTAGTACAATATAGCAAAATTAGATCGACCATTGGAGACATCAAATAGTAAAACTGAAATAAGTTTACATAAAATATATTCAGCTATTGCGCGGTAGGTGGCCAGTGTGGTCTATGTTGCCAGATCCGATTTAATACCCTAGTATAGTTCAAATCGGGTAAATAAATATGGAAAAGTAAACAAATTAAGTGAAACTTGTCTTGTACAGAGATCAAAAACTGTTTTAGAATTTTATTAGCTACTATTCATTTTCCGTGACACCGTCTATTGGCATTTTAGATGTGTTATGCTTACGAATTATTTTAATACTCAGTTTATTGCGATTTTTGACTATAATAGACTTTTTAGGCCATAAAGCGCATTTTGTTTTGAAATTTTTGTTTGCATTTCGTTTTTACCAAAATGTTTCTTTTCTACACGTTTGTTTGCAAATATTTTTAAATGGCAATGCAAAAAACTGTGGTAGGGCTTGTATCATTTCGATATAAAATTATCGATAATATTCAAAGAAGTTACTACGACGATGTTTATTCGTATTATGATAGCTTGAAACAAAAAATTACGTAGCAGAAAAATTATAGATATGTTCAATGTTTACAAGTTTCTATTTATATAAATCTTTTAATATAACGGGCGTTAAAGTTTAAATTTACCGATTAATACTGAAAATCTAAATAATTGTTTTTTTTTTTCATTTTTAATTAACACATTTAATCAATATAGTTACCAGTATTATGTATACATTGCTGCCTTCTAATAGGAAAGTCGTTTATACCTTTGCGATAGAATTCTGAGGATCTAGACTGCACAAACTGTGTGAAAGCAGAACTGTCTAATGTGTGAATTAATTGTCCAAATCACGACGAAAATGGTAGTCTGCTGGAGCAAGATCTGGCGAACTAGTTCCGTACCATTCATAATTATCTTTTAAAATGGGAGCCTTCAATTTTTATTTTATTTTTAATTTGAATATATAACCAAATATTCTGTGAACCTTTTAAGCGTCTATCTGTTTCTGTTATTAATATGGAGCAAAAAATCATGTTTGTTGTATGGGAAAATATTTTATTTAAAATAAATAATATTTTTATTTTTAGCGCTTGTCATAGCGGCAACAGAAAAACTAACATAATTTCTAGAAATTTCAACCGTCTAGCTATTACGGTTCATGAGATACAGCCTGGTGACAGAGGGACAGACGAATAGTGAAGTCTCATGAATAGGGTTCGTTTTACCTTTTAGGTACGGAATCTTAAAAATCACAAAGTAGCTTGCAATCATTGTAAGAATGTATCAGTGTAAAATATGTACGTACCTACATATTTTATAAATATATTTCATTATAAATAAATTATCTAATTTATGTACTTATCCACTTAACCATAAATATTATCCCAATTTTTACGATTAACACTAGAAGCGCCGCCGTTCCATTTTTGTCCCACCCGCAAGTGGCATTGGCTATAACTTTTTATTTCTTCCACTGAAGACCGTGAAACTTTTTGACTTTTCATAATTTATTGTCATTTTTAATAAAACATGTTTTTTATTCAATAAAAATAAAAGTTAATAAAAATAATTACCGATTTACCTAGAAGTGCCGCCGGGTCAGTTTTGTCCCGCCAAAATACTAAGTGTTAATTTGAGGTAAGGTCATTTCTCTGGCTAACTGCGCGGGTGGAGGGGCGACTAAATCAGTTGAGCGTCGTTTCTATTCAGTCAATCGCTCGTCACCTTGCGTAAAGAGAAGTTTTGTTGTTACTAGCGCGTACCTCACGTATTATAATTATGTCTAATAGTCAACGTCGCAGAATATTGAAGCCGCAAGAAATTTTGTCCAGTTTGAATGATATTTTAGAGGACGAATCAGATGGCGAGCCTTTGGAATATTCGGACGACAACTATGAATTAGGAAACAGTTCCGATTCTTCTTCTGACGAATCTTGTGACACTGTGGAGAGAGAAATAACTGAAGGTAAACATTGTTTATTTTACTCTATATGAATACAGCGTTTTGTTTTTTTTTATTTAGGTATGTAGGTAGGTAGGTATTTATGTAGGTATTTGTATTGTATTTTGTGTGGTATTTGTAGGTGTATGTTGTGTTTAGCTGTTGTTTTATTCATTTTTATATTTCAGACGCAACAAGTTTGTTGAGCGTTGTGAATGAAGTCCAAGATCAAGTACCAACTGAAAGACGAGGACGAGGACGAGGTCGAGGTGTTCGAGGCCGCCGCGGTCGGCCGTCTGGAGGTAGTACATTGCCAAACACTCGTTTTGACACGATACCAGGCTCAACACTTGTTTCTCCAGATGGTACTGCCTGGACAGTAATTGAAGCTGGTAGAACACCTGGTAGGTACGGATGCCAAAATGTTTTTAGAGATCGCGTTGGGCCAACTCCACACGCAAAGCGTAACGTGGATGAAACTTGTAAAAGTGCTTGGCAACTAATGGTTTCTAAAAAAATTATGCAGCATATCTTAGAGTATACTATGGAAGAGGCGCGACGCGAATTACAAGATGAAGACTGGTACATGACGATGGATGAATTGGAGGCATTTATTGCTGTACTTTACATACGTGGTGCGATTGGTGCACATAACTTAGATCTAGATTCATTATGGTCGATAAAATGGGGTAATCCTATTATAAAGGCAATAATGTCTCGAAACCGTTTTCGTGAGATAATGAAGTACTTGCGATTCGATCATAAATCCAGTAGACGCCAAAGACTAGTTGAAGATAAGTTTGCTATGATTTCTGAAGTTTGGTATGAATTTATCGCGAATGCACAAGCTTCTTACATACCCGGGCCGTACATAACGATTGATGAACAGCTTTTTCCATCTAAATGCCGATGCCGATTTACCCAGTTCATGAGCTCAAAGCCAGATAAATATGGTCAAAAGTTTTGGGTGGCAGTTGACAAAGATGAAAATTATATAATAAATGCGTTTCCTTACCTCGGAAAAGATGATCACAGACCGAATGAGCGTTTAGGTGACTGGGTGGTAAAGAAATTGATGGAACCTTACATCAGCAAAGGCAGGAATGTTACTTGTGACAACTTTTTTACTTCCGTTTTACTAGCAGGATATTTGAAGTCTAAAAACACTAGTATCGTAGGCACTGTCAATAGAGTTCGAAGAGAAATACCTATTTCTGTAAAAATGGCTAAAGAAGAATTATACAAGACGACTGTCCTAAAAACTGGTGACACAACTTTGACTGTTTATCAAACTAAGCCAAATAAAAATGTTTTATTGCTTAGCACTATGCATCAAGATATAACCATAAGTTCTAATTCAAAGAAAAAGCCGGAAACAGTGCTATTCTACAACAGCACGAAGTATGGAGTAGATGTTGTAGATTCGATGAGCAGGAAATATACAGTAAAGGCGGCTTCTAGACGTTGGCCAGTTCATACATTTTATAATTTATTAGATTTGGCGGCTATAAACGCATGGGTATTGTATAAAATTATCAACAACAGCAAAATTAAACGTAGAGACTTTTTATTGCAATTGGGAGAAGAATTGGGATCGCAGTACATGAATAATAGAAACAAAGTCATTCCTGTAGATATTCCAGAAAACCTACCAGAAAGACAGGAAAAACGTACAAGGTGTCAGGTCAAGTCAGAATGTACAAATAATAAGTCATCAGTAAAGTGCCACAATTGTAAAAAAACTGTCTGTAATAAATGCACTGGTAAAGAATATTATTTGTGTAATATTTGCTATTCTGCTAATAAATAATTAGATTTTTAAGATTTATTACATTTAAAATTACTTTTTTAGTTGATTATCAAAAATGGAAAGAGAAATTGATACACATTTGTTGTAAAATGATTAATAATTTGATTAAAAATAAATAAATACAATTTTAAGAAACTCACATATTGTTTTATTTAAAATTTCATGATTTATGCTAATGGATGTTGTGAAAGGACAAAATTGTCCCGGCGGCGGTTTAAGGGGGGTCATGAGTTTCGGCACTTCTAGTGTTAAGTGGAAAAGTTCTGAAATTAAAAACTTACTAATTTTTTTTTTTTAATTTGATCGACAAATCTTCTTTCTTTAAAAAGTAGATATCTTCACTTTTAAAATGCTTTGAGCATAATTTCGACGAAGTAGACGGAAGCCAATTTTCTTCTCTACGGTCTATCTGGACAAATCGTATACACTTTTCCCGTACAACATAATTTTTATTCGAAAAACTAAAATAACATAAAACCTATTCAATTTTGTTCATTAATATGACAAGATTATGTTCAAATAGAGTTACTAATAAATAAACTTGAAATATAGTAATATTTTAAGTTTATTTAGCTATATTTTAAATGTCAATAAAATATAGCTATATGTTTTCAACTTAATAAGTATTATCGATAACTAAATCGATAAACAACATTACTACATCTCTACATGAAAATAGTAAAACTATTCACCAATAGAGGGCGCTTATTACAATAATAAAAAAGTTTCTAGAACTATTTAAGATTTTTTTTTAAATTTTAATTACAGACTAAATATAAATAATTCATACAAAAACATTCCGAAGTTAGGTCCAGTCATTTTACCATAACGAGATGTACAGTAACGCAAAGCGCAACAGGGCATATTTCCTTAGAAAATGTTTATTCTTGGTGGACACATGTTACGTCTTGACGCGGACACTAGACTGAGCGACTTTTAACCAAGTCGACAAAAGTATTGGCTTACAATTTTGTTCGTGATGTCCTGTCTATTGTAAATATAATTTTAATGTCTTTGCTTAATACATATCCATAAGTCATATCCCAATAGTACTCATTCCTGCCAAGTCGTGTTACAATGACCATTTCCACACGGGTAAACCGTGGTACAATCAAACTTTTTAATTTTTTTTATAGCTACGGCATCAAAAAATCAACATATGATTATGCCAAAAAGCGAGCGTATTTGCGTCACGACTAAACATCGCATGTTATGAGGCTGTATGGACTAATTGCCTTTGCATTTCATTTTGTGGGATTATAAACATTGACAGTTTTTATATATTTCAAGGCCGTAGAAAAAGTTTTGTATGCCACTGTCGCAAACAGGTATTGTAATACTCGTGCTGATCTATTGTGCCACTCAGCTTCGCTTCGTGCCACATACTATCACTCATATTACAATAGCTACCATTACTTGACGGTGGCATAAATAACTATTGTGTGACAATGCTAGAGTCTGGCTAACGAAAGATGGCCCCAGAATATTGGTGGCAAATTTAAAAAATACATCCATGGCAACACTAAAATTATACTATGAAAATTGTAATAACCTACTTTGATATTTGGTAATTTATTATTAAAAATATCATATATATAGGCAGTATAAGAAGATTATGTTAGGGAAATAAAGAAATAGAATTTATTTATTTTTATAAATTTATGATATATATCAGGTTTGTAACGGGATTTTACGGATTTATTGATCTGGTATAGGTGTTGGTATATGTGGTAAATATGAGCGGAATCCGAAAATAAATAGAGAAATAAAATACGATAATATTTCATACATAATAACTTAGTTTTATTCATCATAATCAAAATCAGATTCTTACACTTCAATGCCAAAAGATTCATCACTGTCACTAGTATCGCTGTCTCTAACATCATCATCATCATCATCATCAGCCTCTACTCGTCCACTGCTGGACATAGGCCCCCTCCATGGCACGCCAACAAGCTCGATCCTGAGCAGTTCTCCGCCAGCCACTACCAGCCACAATTTTGATGTCGTCGCTCCATCTCGCCCAAGGGCGTCCTACACTACGTTTGCCGACAATCGGTCTCCACTCGAAGACTCGTTTACCCCAACGGTTGTCGGTCTTGCGGCATATGTGACCAGCCCATTGCCACTTCAGCTTGCTAATCCTTAGAACTATGTCGGTGACTCTGGTCCTCTGTCGGATCACCTCATTTCTGATGCGGTTCTTCAGAGAGACGCCCAACATAGCCCGCTCCATAGCTCGCTGAGCGGCTTTAAACTTGTGGACTAGTCTGACCGTTAGTGCCCACATCTCGGCTCCGTAAGTCATGACGGGTAGGACGCACTAGTTGGTTTTAGCCTTCAAACATTGGGGTATGGGCGACGAAAATACTCGGCAAAGTTTACCAAATTCTGCCCGTCCCAGCTGGATCCTTCTATTTGCCTCCTTCTCTAACATCACTCCATTTTTTTTTGAATAATATAAAACAAAGTCACTTTTACTTTCCCTATGTCGCTTTGTACTATTCAATCTTTAAAACTACGCAACGAATTTTGATAGGTTTTTTTTAATAGATAGAGTTATTCAAGAGAAAGGTTTTTATGTATAGTAACATTCATTAAATAGTGCGGAAAATAAATCCATTTTTGAGCTTAAATTGCAAACGCTGACTGAACCCTATGAGACAGATCAAAATAAGGTACTACAGTATTGTAGACCTTAAAAATGCCTACAAAAAAGTCTGCCACACCATATGTCTACCTACTATAGTTGTTTCATTATGACTACTTTTTGAATTATTGGAATTGGTTGTTTCATTCAGGAGACATTACGATTCATTCAAAACTAATCACCAGAAATCAATAATTCTTCTCTGTATAAGAGGAGACCTGTGCCCAGCAGTGGGACGACAAAAAGGTTGATGATGATGAAACACCAGAAAAAATCCGCGTGCCGCTCGCGCCCATGCCGGCCGCCTGCTACTTGAGTGGGCCGGAGCGGGGGACCATTATTTAGAACAAACTTGTTACCTGGCTTTCATTCTGTTTGAAGATGATCGAACAGGCTATCCATGGACAATAAGGTCGATGTGTCTTGCAGAGTCAGATGTTTGTGACATTATTTTTATTGAAGGGCCACCGTTTCTTGAGTAAGGCTTAGGTACCTATATCATTTGTCCACGTGCGAAGTCAGGGCGGGTCGCCAGTTTATAATAAAACTTTCTAAATTTTCTTCTGTTATTTTATCATGTTCTTTATATTTATTTTCAACGTGTATGACATGATCAGTCATTTTCTTCCAATCCAGATGAATCTCTAATTATTTCTTCTAATGCAGCTGTAGTAACTGCAATATTTTTGCTAGCCACTTTACGTTTTGCCAAACTCCACATAAAATGGTAGGGTGGAAGTCTCAACACCTATGACCACATTAATTTAAAATTTCATCAGCTTCATATATTGGATCAGGCGTATTTCGTTTTACAATACACAACACCTCTGATTTCGTGTGGTAGTCTTCATATTGAATTCCATTATCACGAAGCCACTCTCTTATATTACTTTTATTTGTTTGTGTGTTAGAAACCTTATTTATAATTACCGAATGGTAACTAGCATTATGCATTATGATTACACTTGGTTCTTCCAAATTTGGTATAAGTTTTTCTTTAAGCCATTTATTAAAATTTTTAGCATTCATGTCATGGTGATGATCAGCATTTTTTTAAATCAAAAAATACTTTGTTAGTACTAAACACTAACAAAGAGTTTGGTACGGGGCTTTTCTCTGCATGAACTATAAAGTACCTGTTCCCGGTCGAAACATTTTCAATTGCACCACTAATTGAAGGACCTTGCCATGACTTCTTAGGCTTGTAGTTTCTTTGGACATAAGTCTCATCTAAATAAATGATTGGCTTGCCTTCTGCACGATTTCCTGCTACAGTTCTTAAAAATCTATGTCTCCAAGCAGATACGTCATAGCGTTCTAATAATACAAAACGCTCATTTCTATTCTTTTTAAATTCATAGCCATTGGTGCAGAGATTCTCTGCATCCGTTAAAATCAATACTATCTTTTGACTCCACCAAAAGTGTCCTCAGTGTAGGAACTTGTTTTTTAACAATATAAAATTCGTTTATCTTTGACATAGCATCTATGTCAAAGTTCTAGGTTAGAAACAGTAGGTTTCCATGGGCATTTCTTCCCCGGGATACTCCAGACACCTTCATTTATTGCACCTTCCCTTTTTACTCTCTTTAGTGTTCTGACACTCATTTCTGCAAAGAAAAGATACAAAATATGTAATTAATTCTTGGTATTAGTACGTAAAAATGCAAAGGTTTTTTTCAGCATCATTTAAAACATACAGAGTGTACAGTGTATAGTAAAAGCTTACCAGTCATTAAAGCTATTTCTTCTACGTACTGATTCGGGGTTATTATCTTATCTTTTTGCTTTAATTCAGTGAGATTTTCAATAGTTCTTACTATTTCATCAACTCCTTCGACATCTTGCAGATTCTCTGTTAAAGAAAGTTAATGGTTTTAAAATTACCAACAAAAATACAACATAAATTAATTATGAGTGTACGTAAAACATAGGTGTACGAATGAATATAATTAGTTTTATTCAATACGATGAAATTTTATTATGACGACTGTATAGGTAGGTGTTCAAAGTATCAAAATAATGATACTATATATACTAACCTATCAAATTCAACACCACACGTAGACAATCTTGTTTTTGTTTAAACGTGGCATCACTCTGTTGTTGTTTTTCGTCGAACTTGTCAATCTTGCAAAACAACATCTTTCGTACACCACTTTTGATGGATTTGTTAATTTTAAACCGTAATTAGAGTAAAAATTTATACAAACGCATACAATTTGTCACCAGAGATACCGAACGGCAACCCTGTCAAGTTGACGTTGACATTCATACAGAAATGCTATATAAAAAGTTGGTAAATAATTCCAGGGCCTACTTTCGTTAGCCAGACTCTAAACGTTAAAAGCATGAAGTGTTCCAGGCCAGCCACCCACAGCCGAATAATAAAGCAAAAAAAAAGTTTTACTCTGTGTCTGGTGGGATTGGAAAGGGAATAATTTATTACGAGCTTCTTGAACCTGGTCAAACTGTTACAACTGAGCATAACTAGGCCCAGCTGATCAAATTAAGTGATGCTCTGAAGAAAAAAAGATCATTTACGCCGAATTTCTATGGTGACGGCATTTATTTGCTACCCAATAAATGGCAAAGGACTATAGATAGTATTGGCTAATATTTTAGATCAATAATTGTTGTAAGAAGTATTTATTAGTATACAATACAGTTGAAATTAACAAAAAACTGAGTATCTAATTGCACACCTAATAAAACTAAATAAAGTAACCTTAATTCTAAAAAACTAATTCAACGTCAAAAATAACATGTTAATCCAAAGCATATCTTTCGAGTGACTTGGTTCGGGTCTGATACTTATTTTTTTAATTCAGGCATCACCATAGAAAGTGTTTTAAATTAATGAAAATACCTAACAACACTCACCTTTCAGGTTCCCGGCTTCACTGCCAACCACGTGCTCAACTTTAGCAATGGGTACGCGTCCAGTCTAGCAACGCTAGAGTTGGAGGCAGCCGTGCATTCGCCAGTGCCTACACTCATGATACGGTAAGCTATTCTAGCAATACCTTAGCATCGTAAACTATCTAGTCACTTTGTTATCTTCACTTTGTTAGGATTAGCAGGATAATCGTGTAACACACTATAAGAAGCAATGTGGTTCATTTTGACAGTTCAATAATATTCATTGCGTTAATGAAGTTGTTGGGCAGACACATTTTCGAACACATGGAGCAATAGAAGTACGTAACATGCTTCAAAATTATTGAAATTGATCTAATAATTATTAGGGTGCAGCTTTCACTCTAACCGGTAGTACTTGAATACTGGTATTTTACAGTTTTTGAACTGACCTCCACAACACATGTAGTGGGTAATAAAAAAATCCTTGGTAATATTTGACATATTTTCGAACATCTGACAAGATAAGGCTTTTCAAGACTTGAATTTAAGGATCTGTTGTTATTTACCTAAAATCCACTCCTTTTATTCAAGTAAACTACGACTACCTTATTGCATAAATTACATAAAAGAATAAAAAAGACTTTCTATAGAAGAGGCTTTCTTATTAGTTGCTACAAATTCTTTAATCAAATAAATTTTATCGTAAAATTCCTTGATGGTTCTTATCATATGAACATAATGATTTTCAAACTTTATAAAGATTGATTGTTCAAATAAAACGTTTATTGAACACCTTTTGTTTATGAACTCTTTATCAATTATTCTATCTTCTATCTATCTCACGGTGGAGGTGAAATGTGCAAATACCATCACTCAGAGGATCTCTAATAAAAATTACTACGAAGCAAGCCCAGAAAGATACGATTGGCCTGCGAAAGCATTACACTGGGAAAACTGAAAAGAGAGAAGCAAGGCCAGTGGGGCAATACAGATATTGCAACATAGTAAGGAATTGTACTGGTGATCACATTTCTTCTACTTAAACTTCGTACTTATTATTTCCTTGTTGCAGATGCGAAGCATCGATTTTCGACGTTTGGAGATCGACAAGTCACACGATAGTGTTACGGGAGCGAAATGCTAATCCTGCTTCTGCTTTGGGCAGAAGTTTAACAGGTAAATTTATACATTAAGATATAACTTTATTCTTTTTCAAGTCAAACTTCCGTGAAATACAGGGACGGGTAGTTAGTACTATTATGATGGCTATGACATAAGGAAAACATATTTTATACGTTTTTCGGGTTTCTTAACGAGACTTTTGAGTGTGTTGTATTGAATGTCTTTATTATTATTATTTCCTTCAAATTATTGTGATTTACTTCGTTTATTTGAACATTTTATTTTAACCCAAAAGAGTCGATTTCTATAGATACATTATTACACATCTTTTTTTTTTTTTTTTTTATAAATTATAAACCAGCGCTTGACCGCAATCCCGCCTGATGGTAAGCAGTGACGCGATCGTTGATGGTAAAGCGCGCTAGTTTATTAAGAGCCTATTCACTCTAGCCTTGAAGACACTCAAATCGTAATGTGACGGAAACACCGACGCCGGCAAATTGTTCCAATCCCTCGATGTACGCGGTATAAAGGAGGAAGCAAAACGCTTCGTCCGGATCGCAGTGGTGTCAACAACGTAAGGGTGGAAACTCGCCGTACGACGGGTCGTCCGATGATGGAACGGAGATGGGGGAATTAAATCATGCAATTCCCTTGCACACTCACCAGAATGAATCCTATAGAAGACCGATAGGCTGGCTACTCTACGCCTGTGCTCCAGGCTTTGGAGACCGTTTCGAGTTAAGTCTGGGTCGCCAATCAGCCTCTTCGCACGCCTCTCCACCGAATCCAAAGCGGCAAGGTGACACTTCGCAGCACCAGCCCAAATGTGGCTGCAGTACTCCACACACGAGCGGACTTGTGCTTTGTATAAAATTAGAAGCTGCCCTGGTGTGAAGTACCGCCGGACTTTCGCGATGACGCCTAGTTTTCTGGCAGCCACCCCGGCCTTGGACTCAATGAACCGCCCAAAGTTAAGGCTCGAGGAAATCTCAACTCCCAAAAGGAATAAACAGAATAATAAGGCGCGCGTAAAACACTACGCGCTGTCGACCCGGGCCTGGTCCTTACTGGGTGGCGAGCTGCCCACTGCTCACCGCCCGCGCCCGCGCCTACGGTAGCCGGGAGTTCAATGTAGTCTCGCTGCTAGTGGCGTGATTACGCTGGGATTCTCGCTGCCTCAAGCGCTCCGCCTCCTCCTTTGCTAGCATTACTGCTTCGCAGAAGAAGGTGACGGCCTGCCATACACTCTCGCTCCGGACCATGGTCTGGACCAGGGTCGGATGTGTGTGAGAGATCGCCGCAGTTCGCCGACACGATCGCCACCACGGCAGTGCTCTACCCAAGCAGGGCAAACCTTCACCGTATGCTCCACCGTTTCCTCAGGGCGATCCACACAGTGGTGACACCTTGGCGTTTCCTCCTGCGTTATATGGAACAGGAACCTCCCGAAACCACCGTATCCGGTGAGGACCTGCGTCAGGCGGAAGGTGTGGGCGACGTGGCGCCTCTCTAGCCAATTCTCAAAGAGGGGACTGTGTCGTGCCGCGCCCTGGGTTGCGACAATCGCTCTCTCCATGTCGCCATGAGATCTCGCCGGAGCTCTGCCCGCTGTACCGCGATTTCTCGCGGCAGCCGAGTTATACCCCGGCGTTTTGCCTCCTCTCGCCACTCCCACGTGTGGGCGAGAGCATTGGCCTCCAGATACCGTGGCGGCAATCGGTAAGGAGGCTCGTCGCCTCAGCGGAGACCGTGCGGTATCCCCAGACCAGCTGAACGCCCATGACCCTCTGGGACGCGGTCAGGTATCGGGCTGGTCGCTTCCTTAGCGCATAAAGGGCCATGGGCCGCAAGGGGGGCCTTTTACCCCCTTATGGAATGATATTCGAAAAAATATTTTCATTTGATTTTTTTTGATATTTCATTTGAATACTTTAAAAAACGGTCAAATTTCACAGTAACTTTTCAACCCCGTTTTACCCCCTTATGCGGTTAATTTTTATAAACTCTCTTAATGCTCCCTTACGTTATAAAAAGAAACCTTATGCAGCATTATGCAATATATAACTACCATGATTTTGTATATAGAATAAGAGAAAATTGTAATTCTTGGAGTGTTCAATAAACTATTATTATTATTATTTCAAGGTTCTAATCCTTATACTTTAGGCTCTGCGTTGTTTCTACGTCAACCAGTTTCTCCTTTATATACCGGGTAATTTTTTTATCCTTTTATTATATCCTATATCGGTAATACTCGGTGGTAGGCCATAACATCAGCCGCCGGCAGAAGTTACCACCCACCAGACAAAGTCTTGCCGCCAAGCGATTTGTCGTGTTCCGGCATGATGTCTGGTGAAGCCGTACGGAGGACGGGTCTGAGCAGTTGTGTTGCGATGTGTGCCGAGTACGATGCGCCTAATGTTGTTGTGTTGGGAGTTTGGTCGTGGAGGGTCTTCACATCAATCTCCCTTTGGCGCAGCATCGTTGGTCGTGTTGTTGGGTTTAACATTGCATCACCTCGCTCAACAGCCGTCTTCCTTCGTATTCGCTCGGTTTTTCTGAGTGAATAGGCTCTTAATAAACTAGCACGCTTTACCATCAACGATCGCATCACTGCTTACCATCAGGCGGGATTTCGGTCAAGCGCTAGTTTATAATTATTAAAAAAAAAAAAAAACTATTATCTTATAAGATAGTAATAGAAATTAAGAACAATTTCATTCACAATTAAATACTATTAATTTATTTGGATAAGGATTAATATTGATTTTTTCTTATATGCTCTGCTCTTTTTGGTCACAGCGTGATGTTATATAATGAATAGGTGTAGACGTATTTAAAATAATTATAAAATTTGCGTATTTTCTTAGCTAAGGTCAGAAAGCCAACTTCCGTATTTTAAAACATTTAAATTTTTATATAACGATGTCAAAAACGTATAAAATTAAAAGTATTTTTAACAGGGGGCTAGTGCTACTAATTTTTAGAAAGTTTACAGTCTGATCTCAATATCAATCTGTCAAAAAATACTTCTAATTTCCCCACGTTTTAACAAGTTTTTGACATTTCTTTGTCGCCGAGGTGATACTGCGACTAGATTTTGAACATTTCGAATTCCGAGAAAAAGCCCTCTGGTCAAGTGAGATTCAGATAAAGAACGAACTAGTATTTTATTTGTTTATTGAGGAAATAAATAATCAACAATATTTTCTTCACAGGTGCCGCAACAGAAACCTGCCTGCCAACCATAATGGTGTTGCTTCTCCAATTCTTCCTACAACTTCTTCTCCAAAGATATAGCGGGACTTCAATAAGATAGCTGTAACGCTTACATGTTTTAGAATAAATAATTTGTACGTAAAATATGGAATTAGAAATGTCAGGGTTTGAAACAATTCGATGGGAAAGAAATGTTAAATGTATAGCTTTTTTAGTTTTAGATATTTTTGTGCGCCTATGATTATTAATCGAAAAAGAATTTAAAAAATATTTCAGTTATTCTCAATTCCACACTGTGCAAGATAAAGTCTCACAACACAAATCTTGAACTTAAACTGTGTAAAATTATATCTCACTCAAAAACTTATGCTACATATGAAACATAAAATCTTCTTAGTTGAAAATGGACAGAGATTGGTAAGCCAATGGAATGGCCATTCGCTTACCAATCTGTGTGCCAAGCGTTTAGCATCACTAACTACGTAAGGTAATTGACGTACTGCACCGGCCCAAATAAATTGGGATAAGGAGCATGATGAAGCGGGTAAGTTGATTGGTCAATCCCAGTAGCCTACCAATTCTTAGTGTGTCTCGTTAGTACTGCTATTTCACAATACAACCCGAAACTGGAATGGAATTGAATTAGAATTTGAAGTACGTGCCACTTTATTATTTTTGTAATTTCAGCCGGTTATTATTCCGAGTTAAGGAATTGAAAGTAAAAATTATGAATAACTGTTCCGATGTTTATACTTATTGTCTAACTAATTAATAGTTATATTTAAGCGCGCATTTTTAAAACAATATCTTTTTGTATTAAAAAAATGGTTCCCATAAGTTCAGTAGAAGGAAATAATAATTTTTAAAAATGAGCGCTTAATATATTACTAAATCACGTTTAGGAAATATACTGTTAACATAGACTGATTACATAGAATAATTCATGTAAATAATTATTATAGTAATTGTTGGTAAGCATTTACAAACTAAGTTATATATAATGTTCATTTTTAATAAGAATAATGTTAATATTTCTTATAATTAAGTGTTAGTCCAAATAATTATTGTATGCGAGACGAATGAAAATTTAAGTATACTGTTTTATTAAATAATAACGAAGTTTTATAAAAATAAATAAATAATTTGTATTTTAAAATGTTTCAGTTTTGCTTTAAGCGACCAGTTTTAAATTATCAGAAAACATTCCTAAGTAAACATTATACATGTCGAAAAAATAATTTATTATTTACTTATTAAAATTATTTAAATTAATTATGTAAAACAGGTAAAACTATTTTTAAATTTACGTTTATATAAATTAAAAAGTAGCTACGAGGCTGTGTTTATAATAAAAATAAAAACGAGCTATAAAAATGTTATTAGTTAGTTTTATTTGCTATACTTTGAAATTGATGGTGCATTAAATTATTAATACTATAATAAAAATGTTAAATTTTACGAACAATATTACTTATTGTATATAATTATTAAATTGGTTAAGAACTATGTTTGCAAGGAAAGGAATTTGTGCACGATGTTATTTTTTATAAGTCTTAAACTGTGTAATCCTAAAACATAAATCTATCTGATCTATATTATCCCTATTAGGAATAGTAAAGAAAGTATTTAAAAGACAAGCTACAGAGTACCGTTTATTATAAAATCAGATGGATGTACATAACATTACCTTGAAGTAACATTCATGTTTTATTTAAAATTAATATTAATCGATGTTTATGTAGAAAACAAAATGCATACACAGTATAAATGAAAAATAATTATCTAAATCTTATTAATCTGTTAAAACATATGTGTGACCGTACATAGCAAAACAAATAAGTGTTAACTTGAGAACGTTTTCTTTTTTCAACGATTGATAAGTAAATCTCAATAGTTTGTCTTCTACATACGTCATGGCAGGCCCACGTTGCAAAGTTAGCAAAGATACACTACGATTTTCTGGTCCTTTGGTTTCTTCCTGTATTATTTGTTATTTAACCCTGCATATTCCACTGTAGAGGATTTTTCTCATGAAATATGATTTATGTGAAAAAAATTTAAAATTATTTTAAAAATAAAATTGACAAAAATTTACAGTCTTGATTAGTTATTCTTCTGCATACTATCTACTCTGTATTCATTTCATTTTAAAATAAAATTATAAATGTTTTCTCTAGTTTAAAATTACTATTTGCCTCTATTATGTTATATAATAGGGACACTTCGTTCCAAATTAGTTTTATTTTTAACTTAAAAACATGTCCTGCATTCTTATCTACAATATATTCACCTAATTGTGCATTAAATTGATCATAATTCTAGCTGATAATGTATTGATAAAATAAACAGGAAATAAAGAAAGTAATCATTGTAAACGTGTTATTTTATTCAGAAAATCCTTAAACACCGAGTAAGTAATTTACACTTAGTATAGGAGGTTAAGCTTAAGGGTCTATAAGACTACCATTAGACCTGTTCTTCTCTATGGCAGTGAGGCGTGGCCTGTGCTTGAGCGACACAAGTAGGAGCTTCATGTCACGGAGATGAATATGCTGCGGTGGATGTGCCGAGTTACGCAGAAAGACTACATCAGGAACTTCCGTATCCATGGCGGTCTTCGTGTCCGTAACATAGCAGACAAACTGCAGAACAAGGAGCAGGACTCTCCTACGGTGGTACGGCCACGTCTTACGCAAACGATAACGTTACGTAGGTAAGCCAAGGTCTTGCCATGGCGCCTCCGCCAGGCCGGAACAAGCGAGGTAGACCAAAGAGATGCTGGCTTGACTTTGTAAGAGATGACATGCGTGCCAAAAATCTCTTACCACAGGATGCTAAAGATCGTGCGAAATGGAGGAGAATGTGCAGGAAAGCAGACCATGGGCTCAAATGCGAAAGCCGGGATAAACGCTAAGATGATGATGATGATGGTTATTTAGTATAGGATCGAAGCATCCGTGGCCTAGTGGTATCGCCCGCGACTTACAACTTGAAACTCACATCAGACGCTTTACGTTGTGCAATAATCGCTGCTCTCAAAATGGTGAAGGAAACCATCGTGAAGAAACCAGCATGATCTACAGCCAAGTCCGAAGACATGGGACATCTACCAAGCCGCAATCAGCCCGGTATATTTCGGCCTACTTCCTCTCATTGATAGGGGGCATGTGACCCACTAATAGGAACAGTATCGGCTGACTATGTATTTATTTATTTTATTATCTTATGAGAATTTCTTCCAGCAGACCTGCAAAAGGAGAAGTAAAACAGAAATTTAGACAATAGTGTGTAAGGATAACGAGGAAATAAAATATGAACATGATAAGTATAAAAGTTATAATATTAAATATACCTACACATATAATCCAGAAATAATTATACATGTACACTTGAATAAATACATAATACTAAAGTAATAATAATAAAGTAATAATAAACAAATTCTCGCAGTATAGAAGAAAGGTAAAGCTCTTTTAATCGACGTTTTTTAGAAATTGTGTTTAAATCACGAATGTTAGGCGGGAGTGAGTTCCACAATAGAAATAGTAACTCGTTTTATGAACATGACATTTAAGGAGGGATCTTAGGTGTGATCTACACGGTGCGCTGCTAGAGCGCGCGTTTCACAATTTCACACTTTTATAGAAAGATCTAATAAATCGTCAGAATTTTGCTCAACATCAATTAACTCAACGCAGTTCTCTACTGGATATAGGCCTTTCCAAGACTGCATCGCAACAACCTCCGTGGAAGCGCCGTCGACTGCAGTAACTTCAACCAGGGGTACGCGTCGGCGGCAGACGTCAACACCTGCCGTCTACAACATGTTGCTCGTTTATTTGTGAACGGTGCTCAAATACACGAACGGCATATTCTCACTAATAGCCGCCAACGATGACTGCAGCTACCTCTGTCGTCGACTTGAATTGTACGCCACACACTCACTCAGTGAGGCCTTGTTTACATTATTCGTCTCATTCACTTGTAGCGGTGTCTACAAACGCCACATGCGAGCAACGCATCATACTGACGTCACATGAAGCTACATCTCGCAAGAAGAGGTTACCGTGCCACTAGCATATATACAAATTCCCAACATTAATCGTTGGGCATGTGTTTGCCAGATATAACAGCCGTCTGGTCGGAGGATCGTCCCTTTTCTATGTAAGATGAGTGAACTTTACTCCCTGTTTCTCATGCCTCCTCACACTTATGTAATTAGGGACTGTTTTGAGATTATTTAGAATATTATTGAATTTCCCTCGCCTGCATACCCAGGCCGCCGCCGCAGGCAGCCGGTTTTTTTTAATACATTATAAACTAGCGCTTGACCGCAATCCCGCCTGATGGTAAGCAGTGATGCAATCATTGATGGTGAAAAGAGTAACGCTCGGCGCTATGGTGACCTAGCACACTCTTCTACTGGTAATAGGATATGGTAAAAGTTAAAGTCTTGGATTATAAACGAAATAGCTATATTGAATCACTATATTACTTAGTAACAAGAAATGGTAATAAATATGTAAACTTAGACACAATTATTGGTAAAATATGGTAAAATGGTAATGGTAATGAGAGCGCGGTGTCTCTGGCGAGATCTTAACGCGAACTGGTCACATTTTGGTAAAACGAGCGAATGTGCATATTTGCCTTCCATGCAATTATGCATTTTCGCTGAGTGTTCGATTAAAACTCGAACATATTCCCGAGAGCGAGAAGAAACGCGGGATGAAAAATATATCTAATGACGTTATGACTATGATATTTGTGAAAGATTAAGCTACTTAAACAAAAGACATTCGCTTTAACGAACTTATCTAGTAAATATAAAAACATTGGTATCCCAAGCATAAAAAAACATTAAAAGTGAATTAGTACGTTACTTAAATAATTAACATTACACTATCGTTACAAGAATTTACACTATCGTGTCTTCAATAGTAAAAGCAATATTTTGATTGCCTGTGTCTGTATTTCTGTCCCGTTTAATCACACCATGGTTCGCACTAGGCCAGCGTTTGGCAAAACTGTTTAAATGATGTTGCCTGACCTCACTTTCATCCTTAAGGTCTTTAACACTAAGCACTCCACTGTATGGTTCATTTTTTCGTTTTGGTTCCGATACCAGCGGAGCAGCTACCAGCTGCTTCTGGCAGCAACCCTCGCTGCGGCGTCGAGGTCTCGGAAGCTGCGGAGTTACCGTAGTCTGCTGCCGGGATCCCTCTCCACGGCACCCAGAGGTGGCCCTTTTGCACAGGCGACATGGTCTTGTCCGCCACAGCCAGGCCGCTGCTACGCATAGAGCGATTGACATCAGTGCGTAGCAAATTACGTATTGGTGTATATCATGGGATGACAGATCGTCTATTCCTGAATCACTGTCCTTCAGCCTTTTTATCGCCTCCTCCAGATTATTCATGGGCGTGGTTAAATTTCCTTGTTTTGACAATGCTTCGTGAAGTAGCGTATTGTGCTTAGCTAAACATTTCCGGCATTTCTTGTTCGACTGACACGGTTTACTATTATGACTGCATAGGCAGTTTTCGCAGTAATTTAATTGCACAATTTGATTTAATCTTTGCTCATGAGTCATTTTTAAGAATTCAGGGCAACGCCACAACCCGTGTTCAGAATCGCATAATGCGCAATTTATCGAACGCGACACCTGTAATGCATTCGATTTATTAGGGTTATCCTTACTTCCTGATTGATGATTATTTCGATGAAATGCTTTTCTTTGGTTTTGGTTATTATATTTGAATGGTTGGTGCAGCGCAGTTTTTAAGTTGGTTGGTTCTTGTTTGCGACGAGATGCCTCTAGCGCTGTGAATTTTGTCTCTAAAAATTCCAAGAACTCCTGTAGTTCGGGTAGCTCTCTAGGATTCTTTACCGACTCTATGTATTCAGTGAACGTCTCGTTATCCAGCTTTTGCGCTAGCAGGTGCACTAAAAGTGGATCCCAAGTTGTTATATCCACCCCCAGATTTTGTACGGCGTGTAACGTCTCCTTGGTTATGTCATGCAGCTTCTTAATAGCAGCCAGTGATTGTTGTTGTATGCTAGGAAGTCCTAGAAGGATGTTGATATGGGATGTGAAAATCAATTTCTTATTACCATACCTATGGTTCAAAATTTCCCAACATATCTTATAATTGTCAGAGCTAATCTGTAAATGGTGAATCAGACGCTCTGCTTCTCCAGCCACCTTACTCTTCAAAAACTGCATCTTCTGCGCATTAGACATCGACGGGTTTTTGTCGATCGCTTCGCTGAACAAGTCTTTAAAGGGAACCCACTGATTGTAATTTCCATTGAACACAGGGATATCCATCTTGGGCGCCGACTTCTCACGGTGCTTCACTGCCCACATCTTCTGGTTGATATCGTTAGTCAACTCACCGTACTTCTCCTCATGTCTGCAGAATTCCATTTGGTACTTAGCGTCGTCGGCACCATCTTCACTCTCTATTTCCCAATGAAGTTTGTCAATTTCACCCCATCGGCTTTCCAGTGATTTTAGCGCGTTCTCGAATTGCCATTGATTTTCGAACTTATCCACTTGTATGTTACTTACGGTTCTCATGAAAGCCTTGAAATTAATATTCTGCTTCTTCAGTAATCCGTTCAACTTGCTTGACATTTCCTCTGCGCACATAAACCCTTCTCGTTGCTTAAATGCCTCACCAAGAGAAGACGTACCTGGTTGTGACTGCGTCGTGTCATCTTCTGGTCGTTGATGGCTAACAGCGCTTAGCTGTGACCTAGTTCGGATACCTGGTGATGGTTGCACCTCCTCCTTCTTTGGTCTACGTGGACTTTCTTCGAGATGCTGCGCTTGGCGTAATTGTTGCATAGTTCTTTCAATAACCTCCCTTATCTTAAAATAAACTTCTTGGGCTGTATCAAAACAACCCTTCTTAAAATAAATATGTTCAGAAGCTCCCAACTGACAAATTTTCCTATGGTTATCTTGGTAGTCCTGCCAGTAAGCTTCTAACATCTCCGCCTTACGCTTGTAATTATCGATGGTCTTCCTTTCGGATCCATCTTTCTTTATATTAACTAAAAACTTGCATAGGATTTCGTAGAGCTCAGTTTGGTTGATGAACAGAGTATCAGACTCCATATTTAAAGATGGTTCGTAGAAAATTTGGTAATGGTTAGTATAAATAAATGGTTCAATCTGACCTTATATGATGCAACCAACCGTCTCTGCACTCTGGAGCTCTCCAAATCGCAGCAATCTTCTGGTTCGCGTGGCACTGTTTCACTTAGTATTCGCTGGTAATTTAATGCTCGAAGGACCATGAAAAGAGTAATGCTCGACGCTATGGTGACCTAGCACACTCTTCTACTGGTAATAGGATATGGTAAAAGTTAAAGTCTTGGATTATAAACGAAATAGCTATATTGAATCACTATATTACTTAGTAACAAGAAATGGTAATAAATATGTAAACTTAGACACAATTATTGGTAAAATATGGTAAAATGGTAATGGTAATGAGAGCGCGGTGTCTCTGGCGAGATCTTAACGCGAACTGGTCACATTTTGGTAAAACGAGCGAATGTGCATATTTGCCTTCCATGCAATTATGCATTTTCGCTGAGTGTTCGATTAAAACTCGAACAGATGGTAAAGCGCACGAGTTTATTAAGAGCTTATTCACTCTAGTCTTCAAGACACTTGAATTGTAGTCCGACGAAAACACCGCCGCTGGCATATTGTTCCAGTCCCGCGGGCAAAGCTTTGGAGAAAAAGAATACGCTCAAATAAAAATTGTTTGTAGTCATTAAACGAAATTCATAACATAATAATCAATCACAAAAATCCTTAAGCGGATAAGCGGAAATTTATGTCCGAGAATTCACCTTAGTCCAATAGGGATGTATCCAACGTATGAAAATCCAAAAAATAATTAGTCCGTCTTATAGATAATAAAAAAAAAATTAAGACACGTATTTTTTATTTTGTCGAAATTACCAAAAATTACAGAGATATAGCGTATTAAAGTTACGGAGTGAGGGGTAATTACGTCGCGCCGTGGTATATTTTGTGCCACGGCTTGACGTCATGCGACATTTCAAATCAATATATCTAAGTATTTGAATGAAACAAAAAATAAAAAATGCGTGTTCAATATTTTCTACAAATCTATCTGATGGACATTAAACAATTTTTTAGGATACAACCCAATTCTGTCTAACGTGGATTTTTTGGGGAGGATAAACGGAACAATTCAAAATATTTATCCGCTCACACTGATGCGGCGCAGTTTCGTCTGATGAGATGAATTTAAAACTATTGCCTAATATCTCCTACTCATCAACTTAGCATTAATCCCAATCGCATCCGAAGCTTTTTGAGCTTTGGAGTTTGAGGACCGCTTTATCAGTCTAACTGCTGATTTTGGCTAAACTGCCTAATATCTCTTACTAATATTATAAAAGTGAAAGATTGTCAATCTTTCGTGCAAAACTAGGTACTGAACGGATCCAGATATTTGGCACATAGTTTATAATCAGAATTGACACATGGGAGGCTGCTTTTTCTAGGACTTCGAAAGTTATGCGAGTGAAATCGCGTGGCGCAGCTTGTATGAAATAATGCCCCTAGCAGTATGAAATATATTATCATCTTTTAATCTTTTAACCGCAGTCTGTGGGTATATGCGTTATGGGTACTCAAAACTGTATTGCAACTGTGTAAAAAAAGTACTGCAAGCAATCCCTCATAAACTGAAAGTGTTATTCTTTACCAGAAGTTCTGTACAGACCACAAACAAATCCTGAAATTCCACCAATAAATCTACTGTAGTATCGCCCGTCCAGTTCGTTACCAAGCCTTTGCCATCCACAAAAAAAAATTAAAAAGTACGCGTTCTAAATTCGTAAAAGCCGCGCAATTTTTTCTGAAGGAACAAAACCCGGGTACAAATCACGAACGGTAGGTGCCTTTTGAATAATTCATATTTTTCACCACAACAATAATAGCACAGGTGAACATTATTTTTCTTTTTTATATTGCATGTGTGTCAGTGAATAGAAGCCTGCGAGCGAGTGATAATAACTCATCGATTGTTTACTACTAACTGGGTGGTCGAATGGGCGTTCTTTTTTTAAATGATGAATCGCGCTTTAATAGTGGTTTTCTGAGGATACAATACTGTTTTGTGATGTGCCTGCATCAATTTGTTGCAATTTTTGCAAAGCGGTGTCATTTCAGTTTTGAATCAACTCCGAGCATAGCGCAAAATTCTGTTTAATTCAGCTTGTATAAAATCTAAAAACACTAATTTGGCAAAAATAAATATTGCAAAATGAAAATATTACATCCCATATCATGCGAAAACTTCACACTGATTCCAAATAGTTGTGTGGGAAAAAGGAAATATTTTTATAACATGTCTATCTGTGCGGCCGTCACTTGGTAGCACATCCGAATGTAATTCATACAAAAAGCCTCGTATATATCGTTAAAAACACGAGGAATTCCCGGCTTTGTTTCAGATTGCTAGCGGTTGTAACAAGCGTTGGGGAAAACCGAGATGTTTTTTTATTGAAATTATCGAGTTTTAACGGTTTTATGTCACAAAAAACACTCAGAAATGTTCCATGAGCAGCACCCTAATTGCGTAACATATTATTACTATCAATTATAATAATTTATAAGCATAATGCTAATCCGTTACTCCGTATGTTCGAAAAATGTATCTGCTCATTAAAGTAAATACTAGAGATGTAACGGATAGCAGTTTGGCTGGATGCCGGATACCGGATATCCGGCCGACACTTAGCCGTTTGCGCAGGCGGCGATGACCTGTGAGCTGGATTTTTATCTCAAGTCAGTGCGAATTGATCGCAAATGCGACCCTTATTCTTGATGGGCAACTAACGACAAACAATACTCAGATTTAACAAAGTTTGCTAAAATCTACCGTTCTGCACCTTGCAGCAGTATGTATAGCGAATGATTTTTTCTGGAGCTGGCCTTATTTATGAAGAGAAACGCAACCGCCTGCTACCTCCCAATGCAGAGAAATTAGTATTAATTCACCATAATTTGCCCTTAGTGCAGTATGAGTACTAATTCATTCATTTTAATTGTATTACATAAATTTACTATTATGAGATTACAAATATAAAACTTAAACTAATTATATTAAAGTGATACTAACTAAATAAAGCATATAATTTATTCAAAAATATATTAATTTTATCCAGTTTTGTCTATTTATTCGTCCGGATGTCTATCCGGCTGAATATTAGCCATCCGGTATTCGGCCGGATAGTATTAGAACGGCCGGATAGGCCGGATACCGGATAGTTACCGGATATCCGTTGCATCTCTAGTAAATACTGCAATGATTGTTATTGTACCATCAAAATGAAACCCTGTTGCTGAATTGCTACTAATAGAGTATTACGCAGTTATCCTACAAGGCGGTCCACAAATGGAATTGCAAGTTGTTTTTCTTCGAAAATTTGAATTTAATGGAAAAGCGATTGTTATTAAAGGCTGTTTAATTATGCCAAACAATGATTAATATCATTTGTTGACTGATTGCGATTCTGGTCTCAATATTTTACAAAATATGATTAATTTTATTTTAACTGTCACGACCAAGGGCCGGATTGCATACATTTTCCGTCCCATCAGACAATTGGAATCAAGTAATTTAATTGCAAAAAACAAGAAATCGATATTAACAACCTCATTTCTGATGAGTTGAATATATTAAGTCGTGGTGGCCTAATGGTTAAAACACCAGCCTCTCAAGTATAAGTGTGCGGGCTCGATTCCAGGTCAGGCAAGTACCAATGTAACTTTTCTAAGTTATATCTATTTTCTAAATAAATCTTGGAAATCAATAACTGATTAAAATATTAAAGAAAACATCTTAAGGAAAGCTGGATTTTAAGTCTGAAATTGCCAACCCGCATTGAGCAAGCGTGGTGATTACGCTCAAGCCTTATCTGTATGAGAGGAGATCTGTGCCCTGTGATGATTGATGATTATGGATATATTTTGCTGCGCTTTGGGTCATTTCATTAGAACACACCCATATTATTTGTTATGATATAGACTGTGTAACTATCTAAATGTTATGTGTGCTTCAATATGGCATAAGGTTAAGCCTGTAAGGATATTTGTATTTTTAGAGTAAACAAATAAATAACTATAATAACATAAACTCTACTCATTGTGGTAGACAGAAGCTATATAACACCAGCTGCTACGATATGTTTATTTGCTTACATATTTCATACATTTTATAATAATCGACTAAAAATAGAATCAACATTACTAAAGCGCATCCCTAGTTGTGACATAGTGCTTCGGGACGTTTATACTGAGATAGTAGTTCCGGTATAGTGCGTCGCAAATTTATGACTGTTTGCTACCCCCGTCAAGTGGAAACGCCAGCCATTTAACAATTTTGATCAGTGATAGTAAGTTGTATGATTAGACTATGGGTTGCAATGTTCCGGCTTATGGATTGTATCGATTTCTCTTAAATGTGAATTATATTTAGTGCCTGTGGCAATGGGGTCGTATTTTGTATAAATAAGAGTAGATAATATTTGATGTTGTTTACTCATGAAAGAAAAATAGATTTGTATGTCACTATAGAGACAGACGACAGCAGATCAACTTACCTGAAACTCTCAAATATTCCCATTCAACCTTCAGGATTAATGATTTTGCAATAAAATTAATATTCTAAAAAAAAAAAAAAGAATGTAGTAACTTGATGAGCTGTCGTCTATACATTGGTTATTCGACTCTTTATAATTAGAATTCTTCTCAGTCTATAGAAGTCCACTGCGGAACATAGACCTCCCCTAAGGCTTTCATTCCATTGGGGGGGTTTGCCATAATGCCCACGCTTGGCAGGCGGGATCGCAGTTGTTTGATCTCCCACAGAGAAACTGTATTCTTTTAAACTTGTTCCTTCGCCTTTGTGTCAATGTTCTACATCGAACTGTGAATTTGAACAGTCCGCACATCACATCTTGTGGGAGTGTATTCTTTGGCAGAATGAACGCAACGAATATTATGTTGGATACTGTACAAGTTACATCCGGAGTCGTTTATTATACGGACCTTGTAGAAACTAGAACCAATTTCCGTGCGATCAGGCGCTTTTGCCATACCTATTTGGAATCAATTGTAACAGCACATACCTACTTAGGACCCATTAACTTAATCAAATTTTATTCCGTGGTGCTTGGCAATCTGGGCTTCTCCCAATTGCAATAATGTCCCTTTGTGCCGATTGGCCTAGTTCTGTTCTGTCTCCTGCTTGTTATGGAGGGAAGTGGAAAAAATATATTTTTTCTTACTCCTCCGATATTCTTTTCTGATTAATTTCGTTACGGGACCCAAGACAGTTGAATCGTTTCTCCGGGACTCGTCGAGCTTCATTGCTCGGCGTTTTTCTGGCGGTCTCCACTGTTGATTCTGGCTTTCAGGAGTTGCAGTGGGTAGGAAAATGTGTGGGGGGTTTTGCTTCAAGTTAAAAAAAATACCCACAGGGGAAGCGCTGCTGCCCGCTTCCCGTGATAGTTCCCTTAGTCGGCTCTTAGGACACCCACGGGAGGATATGGCATGGTACTATTCTACGCCCGGAACCACACGGGTTGTATATTGTGTTTTGTCCATAAGGGTGTTTACAGTCGTTTTGATTGTGTATTTGGCAACACTGCGCTATATAGCCCACTATAAATAGCCTATTATAAAATAACTAGCTAAAACTGGGTAAAGTTTACATCTCTACCTTGCGTTTCGGGAAATATTTAATTTCATATAAACAAACGAATATACGAAAGGTGGATTATTCAGCAAAATTACTCAGCGAGGGATGAGGAGCGTTAAAGATAAACTATGGTTGAAATATCTCTGAAGAACAAAATCTAGAACGAAGTTACCAAACAGTGACATTTTTTTTAATTTAGGTACATTTATTATCTCAATTTCGACATTCGTCGTGGTGGCCTAGTGGTTAAAATACCAGCCCCTCAAGTATGAATGTGCGAGTTCGATTCCAGGTCAGGCAAGTATCAATGTAACTTTTCTAAAGTTATATGTAGGAAGTATATCTTGGACATTAATAACTGATTACAAGGTGAAGGAAAACATTTTGAGAAAACCTGGACTTTAAGTCTGAAATCGCCAACTCGCATTGAGTAAGCGTGGTGATTATGCTCAATCCTTCTCTGTAATGAGAGGTGACCTGTGCCCAACAGTGGGACGATAAAAAGGTTGATGATGATTATTTCAATGCGTTTGTCAGTCCCATCGTACCTTAAATTCACATTTCCCATATTTGGGCCATGAACCAAGTCTTCGCTTCAGAAAAATTGTTGACGCTGAAATGACACTGGACTGGCAATACCTACCTATTAGCCGTAAACTAGATGACCGTTGGTGTAGACTAGTTTTTGTATGTAAGGTAGGGCCCCCTCTGGCAGATGGAGTAACGATATTCGAAGAACGGCTTATAGCTGCTGGATGGTGTAGACTAGTTCTTTTATGAAGTGTGGAACGTAAGGTAGACCGCCCTCTGGCAGATGGAGCAACAATATTCAAAGAATAGTTGGTAGCATCTGGATAAGAGTTACCGTTTACCAAGCTGAAAGGCGTGCAAATGGAGAGAAGTGCCAAGAGTCCATTGCTGTAGTCTGACAAAAATGAAATATTTTTTGAAATAACATATTTTATTTATGAGCACTGGTGTCCTACACAATAAATCAAAGACTACAATATATTGGTATACTAAATACGAGTACATGCATAATAATGTAAACTAACATACATTTAATGTATTCACAGTAGCCATTAAAAGCTCTGTTGTTATTGTATTATTAATAGATTCAGTCCCAACAGCTGTGTACGCAAATTAAGATATATTTGCTGATAATTGCATATTCTGCCATTGTATTTTCAGAATGATAGGCAAAATCGTGACATAAACTGGATTAATGCTTTGAAAATTAGGTTTTCGGTCCTAATGAAGCTACTTTTTTCCTATCAGCAGACTGTGCATTAGAATGTTATTTGGGTGCATTGGATTCCGAAATGAAATGAAATCGTTTATTAAGAAAGTAGTATCACCGATCACTTTTACACGTTATGTTTTTTTTTTTAAACTAGATGAAGCCGGCATTTCCTAATTGACTACCTCTGAGAAGAAATAACCGAAACAAACTCAGGGATCGTCGTCTTTTTTCAAGTCCAAACATTAAAAATGAAAATGTTTACAATAATTTACCTTATAATTACGCATATTGCTTAATAACAACGCTTAACAGAGCGAGCAGCTCAGTCCCAAGTATTTATGTCTTCTAAATAATCTGTGATTTTATAATACCCCTTTTTGCAAAGTTTGGCCTTTATATAGTTTTTAAATCGTTTAATGGGTAAGTTTCGAATGTCCGATTTGGTTCGATTCGATTGGGGAAAGTGCTATACGTTTTCCTATTAAATCAGACTGATGGCATAGAATAGAATAGAATACTCTTTATTATGGATACCATATAGATTACAAAAACATAAATATAAAGATTTTACAAAGGGTGACACAATGGGCGGTCTTATCGCTAAGAACGATCTTTTACAGACAACCTTTGGTTGGAATAGTAAGGGGAAGAAGAGAGAAATAATGTAGGTAGTCTACAGTGTACTATTTACATAGTTTATATAATAAATATACTAGTCTAAACACACATCACATCTAATTAATAAACATCATACAAGAGCAATAAAAAAGAAATGACAGGTTTAAAGAGACAGGAAATGCTTTTTACAATGGTTTTAAAAGTGGACAGTGTTTGAGCACGCCTTACAGACCTGGGCAAGTCATTCCATAGCCGAACTGCTTGTAAAACTAGTTCAATGCAGTAATCGGTGACCACAACTCTTCAGTATTCAGTGTTTTTTCTCTCTGTGATTTCTCTATAGTAGTCAGGCCTACCAATCTGGCTATCAGGCGTACCTCCTAAGCATGGTATGAGTTAAAAGGCCTACATAATCATGCTATAATTTTTTCCCACTCCTGGGACACAGACCTCCTCTCCGTGAGAAGGAGTCGGCCGTGATCTACCACGCTGGCCTAGTACGGGTTGGTAATTGTCACATGTCTTCAAAGTTTTGGCTCTAGAACATGCCGTTTTCTTTACGATGTTTCCCTTCACCGTTTCTGAGAGCAGTGGTGATAAAATAATTTACACAAAGTAAAGCGGCTGATAGGGTTCGAACCTACGAGCTACAAATTGTAAGTCGCGGCTGCTACCGCTATACCACCACTGCTCCGTCTAAAACGCCTAACAAGTTGGATATAAGAAAATATCAAGACATCATGATTATTTTTTGAGTAGGATAAATTGCTTAAGTGACGGGGTCCACGAAGATCGATGCCTCCTGGGTCAGGGTTGTGGGTTGGTTAAAAAAGAAGAAGTGAAGAAACACGGGTGGGTTTTAGTCAGTAAAAGTCTGACACGCCCTTCCGCTCCACCCAGAACGGGAGAGGTCATTTGATAATTGCCCATCCAGAACAAAAAACAAAGCCAAGCAATTGACGAGCACATATGCAACCTTGCAGTTTTGAGGAGTACGCGGTATTCAATCAGTCAGTTTAGCCTTTTCCCATCAAAGTTTGAGTCAGCTACCCGTGAAACAGAATACTATTATTTTACAATCTGCGGCTTCGATCTGACCTCCACAACCTAGTTACCAGCTAATACCCGAGTTTTATTAATTTTTGAGATTTATTTACCTTAGCATAGCATGTTTGATCATCAAAAATGTATGCTAAGGTAAATAAATCTCAAAATATATATAATAATATTTATATTCTGAAGCAGATATTTGTGTACATTTTATAAACTTGTCAAAGTGTGTGTTAGTTTGTCGGCAGGATGAGCTTTCGTATTAATACATTTAGTTTACACATCACAATCTATTTATGTAGGCATCTACACTAATATATAAAGCTGAAGAGTTTGTTTGTTTGAACGCGCTAATCTCAGAAACTACCGGACCGATTTGAAAAATTCCGTCCGAATTTGCGTTGGATAACCCATTAATCCAGGAAGGCTTTAGTCTATATAACATCACGGTGCTACCAATAGGAATAGAGCATAACTAACTCCACGCGAACGAAGTCCCTGGCGGCCGCTAGTAAATAATAAAATTAAATTACCATACCAAACCCAAGAAGAAAATTTATTTAACCAGAAGCTGGTAGAATCCGACTGGCTCTCTTATCACCATAAGCCAGTTACGGAATACCTCGAATGCTCTTGATTATATCAGGTTGCTCCACATCTAAAGTAACAAGCTCAATAAGTTTCTGGTAATATTATTGTACCAGGGTGTGTCAATTTTAATTTAATTTACAGCAAAATTGAAATCATGCTTGCGATGTTTATTATCGCCATTTGAAACATCAGTTTGCCAAAACAAATAGTGGAACTAAATGTTTGGCGTTCACTGAGTTTAGATACAAATTGAGTGTGGTGCAAGTCATAGAAACATAGTTTTTTTTTTAATAATTATAAACTAGCGCTTGACCGCAATCCCGCCTGATGGTAAGCAGTGATGCGATCGTTGATGGTAAATTGCGCTAATTAATCAAGAGTGAATAGGTCACTCAGAAAAACTGAGCGAATAGGAAGGACGACGGCAGTTGAGCGAGGTGATGCAATGTTAAACCCAACAACACGACCAACGATGCTGCGCCAAAGGGAGATTGATCTGAAGACCCTCCACGACCAAACTCCCAACACAACAACATTAGGTGCATCGTACCCGGCACATATCTTAACACAACTGCTCAGACCCGTCCTCCGTACGGCTTCACCAGACATCATGCCGGAACACGACAAATCGCTTGACGGCAAGACTTTGTCTGGTGGGTGGTAACTTCTGCCGGCGGCCGATGTTATGGTCTACCACCGAGAATTTTTTTTTTTTGTTTGGGATGGAAAATCATCAAATGACTCCTCCCGCTCTGGGCGGAGCTGAATGGTATGTCAGACATTTACGGACTAAAACCCACCCGTATTTCTTCACTTGTCTATGCGCCAGGGCCACGATTTATTTTTCAACTAAGCCGCAATCCTGACCCGGAGGCATCGGTCTTCGTGGACTCCGTCACGATGTGCTGACATCTCTTTGAGGGGCACGTGAAACACAACGCGCCGTCGACTCGGGCCTGGTTCTTACCGGGCAGCGAGCTGCCCACTGATAGAAATATAGCTAACGAGTGGCCTGTGTCCGCTGTCACACTAGGCGTTTCGTGAAGCAACTTTTTTAAAAACTTGAATTCATGAAACTACGGGAGGCAGTTCTGTGAATTTTGATAACTGTTTTGTCAAGGTTGGCTGCGCATAAGGGAAGAAAAAGAGATCTATGCAACACAAATAATATACAACGTAATTGTTGTTTATGCGAAGCCCAAAACACGTGTCCAGTATTGTTAAGTAAAGAATTTATGTATAAAATTTCAAAAATATATCATGAAAAACCACAAAGTTGTAAGCGTGTTATCTTACCTGGTTGTACTAACAAAAATATGGTCAACGCACCGCTCGGTGCGGGGCTTTCACGCGCCTAAGACTATGATCTTACGTCAGCTGAGAGCGCTCGGTAACCACAATGCAACAATTTCTAAACGTATTTGGGAAAAATATAAATGGTGTAAAAATGATTGGAATGGATTCAGTTGCTAAAAAGAAAGAATAACTAATAGGAATGTGTATGATATGTGTTCAATTTAAAATAATAGAGCTTTTAAAATGATAAATAAATTTATTCCTGTTTCAGTTGGTTTTCAGTTTGCACAAACACTATTACACCTACAAATTACATAAGTTTGGCGTTTTTTATGTAACTACTCTGAGAAAACAGGCCGAAAGAAACCCAGACGTCACTTTTATTCAGAGATAATATTGGTCAGATAATTGGAGACATAAAATTTGCCTGCAGCAGTCTTCTCATTCGATTACAATTTAAGTGTCTTTAAAGCTAGAGTGAATAGACCCTATAATAATAATACCGCAGTGTCTCAAGACAAAAGCCTTCGACCAGTGTGTGTTGCCAGTGATGACTTATGGAATTGAGACGTAGTCGCTAACAATGGGCCTTATAAGAAGGCTCAAAGTCACTCAAAGGCAATGGAGAGGGCTATGCTTGGGGTTTCACTGCGCGATCGAATCAGGAATGAGGGGATCCGCAGAAGAACGAGAGTAACCGACGTAGCCCGAAGAATTGCCACACTAAAGTGGCAGTGGGCTGGGCACATTGCCCGTAGGACCGATGCCCGATGGGGCCGATGGGTTCTCGAGTGGCGACCACGCACCGGAAGACATAGCGTGGGTAGGCCCCCGACTAGGTGAACCGACGACCTGGTGAAGGTCGCGGGAAACCGCTGGATGCGAGAGGCGCAGGACCGGTCGTCGTGGAGAACCTTGGGGGAGGCCTATGTGCAGCAGTGGACGTCTTTCGGCTGAAATGATGATGATGATGAATAGGCCCTTAATAAACTAGTGCGTCTTACCATCATATTATTGACTCACTACTTACCATCAAGCGAGATCGCGGTCAAGCACTAGTTAACATTTAAAAAAATCGTTTTTTGAGGAAAGTATTTCCCAGATCGAGTAGACCTGTTGAATCAGTGCACACATTAGTCAATGATCGTGCAGTCAACTGAACGTTAATATCGACAATGTTGGTTGGTTAACCTCGATTCGAACGTACGTACTGCAATCACAACACAACACCTGCATGAGCGATAATTTGCTGCCTTAATAGGTATGTTCACACGGACCACATTTTGATGTCAAAACCAACACAGAGGGCGATACCTACCACATCAAGACCATCTGGGTAATTGCGTAACACATTACCAGTAGCAATGTGTTTCATTTTGAAAGTTCAACAGCATTCATTGCGTTATTTACGTTATTCAGCAGATACATTTTCGAACATAGGAAGCAATGCAATAGCAATAAGCTTGAAAATGATTCCAAGTGACAGTAATGAAGTGTAACAATTAGGGTGCAGGTTGCAAAAATATAACGCACATCGCAAACACGACGAATCTGAAAGCCATTTTCGTAAATTAAAACGTTCATAATCTAGTCACAGTGTCATCTCAGTAACAAACAAATGTCAAGATCAGATTTTGAACTTTCTTTAAATTACTAGAATTGCCCCGCTGGCTGTCTGCATCACTATACATAACGTAACCACATCGCAACTACCTACAACAACGGAATCACATCGAAATTTTGTAGTCACCACAGCATAATCTGCAAGAAGCTACAGCGACACTTCTTCTTCATCTCAGCGTTGATCCCAGTCGCATCTAAAACTTTTTTTCAGCTTGAGTCTGGGGTCCGCTTTACCAGTCTAACTGCTGATTTTGGCCAAACTTCGATATTTTCTTATAACTCCCCAGCAGCACAGCTGTCTGTTCATTTAAAAATAACACTTGACTTTACACAATAATACGTATAGTGATGAACACGATAAAATATAACGACTGCCATTAGATGTTCGTATGGCAACCGGGACCAACGGCTTAACGTGCTTTCCGAGGCACGCCCAGATCAATGCAAATATTCATATTCATTCATACAAATATTTGCACTGCGCGGGGATCGAACCCGCGCCTCCTTGCGCAGCGGCCGCGTTCGCTACCGCTACGCCACGGAGGCTGTCTAAGCTACAGCGACACTATTCTCACATAACCGCTGCTTGCCCACATTTTCATGATGCCTTGCCCTGGTTTAGATACTTTGAGCTCTTAAAACTGCGCAGGCTTAACTTAGGAAGACACCATATGAATAAACCCCGCCACTTCATGAGACCTCTTTTTATAAGACGGTTATTTACTACCAATCAGAATTGCTAAATCACCGTGAAAAAACCGGCACTATAGACATAATATTTTGACTTCATTTCAAGGTTGCCTGCCATCATAACTACTTATGATAGTTTCTTCGTGTTCACGTGTGGGTCAATTGAGTATCTATTAGCTTAATTACTTACTTTTTGTGTCTATGAGTATTCCAATATACATATGACTGCGTGTTGCACTTCTTCTTCCTTCGTCTCAATCTGTGATGGTCTTGCCGTTCTGTATCAACTAGACTCATAATTTCTGATCCTGTGGGAGTATTGGAACACCCTATTTACTAATCCAGATTATATCCTACCCGTGTACAAAATGTATTCTAAATATTTTTTTTTAAATAATTATAAACTAGCGCTTGACCACAATCCCGCCTGATGGTAAGCAGTGATGCGATCGTTGATAGTAAAGCGCGCTAGTTAATTAAGAACCTATTCACTCAGAAAAACTGGGCGAATAGGAAGTAAGACGGCAGTTGAGCGAGGTGATGCAATGTTAAACCAAACAACACGACCAACGATGCTGCGCCAAAACCAAACTCCCAACACAACAACATTAGGCGCATTATACCCGGCACACATCGCAACACAACTGCTCAGACCCGTCCTCCGTACGGCTTCACCAGACATCATGCCGGAACACGACAAATCGCTTGGCGGCAAGACTTTGTCTGGTGGCTGGTAACTTCTGCCGGCGGCCGATGTTATGTTAAAAAAATTAATTATTTACGACATCACATTAGAAACCTAAAAAATAATAGTATTTCTCCAAACAAAGGGACATAGGGAAAGAGGAAGTCACTTTGTTTTATTATTACATAAAACAAAGTCACTATATATTTGTAGTCATGGACGTACCTAGGGGGGCAGCTGCTCGCCCCACTGGAAGTCTCGCATGACATGTATGAACTCCCCTGATTACTAAAAAAAAAAAGAAAAAAAAAAAACCAAAAAACACCTTTATTAGGCATACACTTTGTTGAAATTACAAGAATTAATAGCATACAGTTACAACAGCAGAACAGCAGAAAAGTATAAATGAGGACTTATTTCTAACTTTCAAATAAACTCGTAAACAGTAGACACTAACAAATTGTACGGTGTAAACGCAAAAATCCCTGTCCTTCTATAGAATTTCCGTAATATTTTCATCAACTCAACAAAAACTTTTTTTAGAAACATCCATTAATTTACAAATTAGGCAACGGCCATTTAGTCCAATAAGTAATAACTATATAAAATAAACAATAGACGATCTCAAAACAATTAATTTATTATATGGACTTCATATGAAAACTTTTTATAGAATTGATAGCTTATTTGGCATGGAGTTGGCAATCTGTACCGATACGTTTATTGTTCTTCAGGTCTATTTCGTTGATTAATGTCGAAACTACGCCGAATATTTCCCAGTAACCTAATAAAACAGGTATAACCTAAATTGCTTAATAATGGTGCAGTTTGTTTATTTTTTTTAACGCACCCATTCTCCTGCTCTGGGCGGAGCGGAAGGGCGTGTCAGACTTATACTGACTAAAACCACCCGTGTTCCTTCACGTGCCTGTGCATCAGGGCCACTTTTCACAGGCCACAGGGTTTCTTTTTTAACCAACCCGCAACCCCGACCCGGAGGCATCGGTCTTCGTGGACACCGTCACGATGTGCTGACATCTCTTTGAGGCGCACGTGAAACACATCGCGCCGTCGATCTGGGCCGACGGCCTAGCCTTACCGGGTGGCGAGCTGCCCACAAACCCAAACCAGCAAGTCCACAAGGAAAAAACTGAGAAAGAATAAAGTTTTTTTTTGTATTGTTTAGCATTTATTTTTGTACAAGTTATTCATAATCTTTAGAAATAAATGCATTCAAACAAAAATATCACTTTAAGTAGCTAAAATAAGAGTGGATGTTTTATAATCTAGTTGAGGGACCGCATCCACAGCATCGTCGGAAGTAGACCAGAGGTCACTAAGATTGCATTTGTACAAGAAAGTTAGTTTTACGTTACATACTAGTTATCATAAAGATCATTACTTACTAACCGCCAAACTTCACCTGTTGGTATACTTCAAGATCCTTTATTCAAGAATTTCACGTTATAAGACACTGAGGGAAACTTGCACCGATTTTCAGTCGAACGGCTACAGTTCCAAACGACTTCTGTTTGTAAAGAACTATACTTACTAGACGACAGGGATGGCAAACCTGCGGCATTACAGCATTAGACAGAATATAAAGGAAACAGAAGTCTCATATTTAATATTTTTCAAGACTTTTCCAATTTAATTTTAATGGTACTCATGTCACTCATTTATAAACGATCGTTAAAGTAAAATGACGTTTATATGTAATACGGTAAGAGGTATTTCTATATTAATGCACCTGTATATCACAGTACTATTGAAATTAATGGATGAAGGATGTAAAAAATCTTCATATGTTATTTAAGATTATATTACATATTAGCCTAGTAATTAAAGCGGTCCCCTGGTACTAAAATATAAAAAAGAATAGATACAAATCTACATGGGGTCACAATTTCAATGTCTAATAAGAACCTATTTATTTTGAAACCGCTCCTACCACAATCCACGTGATTCTGAGTAAAACCCCTCTTTCTCACCCCGCCCATGAAGCTTCTTGAACATTCTAGAAGTTACTTGAAAACATACGATGCACAAATATTTGTATTGCCTACAGGTTACTGGTTTTGCTGTTCGTGTTAGTGAGTTTAAATGTTTGTAAACGCACCCACGCACCGAGGGCCATCATGGCGAAGGGATGTCAGCAAGGAGGCGTTTTGTCGCCGTTACTATGGAACCTGGTTGTTGACAGCCTAATAAAAACACTAAATGACAAAGGCTACTATACCGTGAGTTATGCCGACAACATAACAATAATAATAAACGGTATGCATGAAAACACCCTGTGCAATCTAATGCACCAGGTCCTGAAAATCGTATAAAATTGGTGTGATACACACCAACTATCTGTGAACCCAACTAAAACCGAGCTGATCCTCTTCACAAAAAAGAGAAAGCTGACACCGCTAAATCTGCCAAGATTCTTTGGCACCACTCTGAGCCTATCCGCTGAAACAAAATACCTAGGCATATACCTGGACAAACAGCTGAATTATGCGAAACATACCAACTACATCACAACCAAAGTCAGCATATCAATGTGGCAATGCAAGCGGATGCTTCGCAAAAACTGGGGGATTAGCCCCAAGGTCACTCACTGGCTTTATACCACAATCATCCGGCCAATTATTACATACAGCTCACTAGTCTGGTGGCCAAGAACTAGTCTGAGCACAGCCCAAAAATACCTCGAGAAACTACAACGGTTGGCTTGTGTGGCAATCACCAGTTGCATGAGAACCACGCCCACAGCCGCCCTGCAGGCGATGTTGGGACTGCCCCCCCTTCACCTTGTTATGAGGGAGGAAGCGACACTGGCTGCCTTCAGACTCTATCTATCAGGAACCCTGAGCAAAGACTCCAGGGTCAAACATACGCGCCTAATGCTAGATGCAATTAAAAGGCAACCAATGATAAAAGCACCCAATGACAGAGTACCAAAGCAGTACTGCTTTCAAAAGCACTATCAGATAGTACTTGAAGAAGAGCAGTGCGACTACTCAGGTCCGGAGGAGTTGAGAGTATACACCGACGGATCAAAAACCGACCAAGGAACGGGCGTCGGAGTGTTGTCACAAGACCTCAACATAAATATATCCAGATCGCTAGGGATGCTCAACACGGTCTATCAAGCAGAATGTGTGGGCATAACTCTGGCAGCCCTAGCCATAAAAGCCAGGAGAGTTGCAGACACGCGCGTCCGCATACTCACTGACAGTGCTTCCGTCCTCCAATCCTCAAAGCAGGGATGTATCACTACAAGTCTAATACTTGAGTGCCACGACGCATTGGAACGGATAACCGCACCAGACCGCACCAGACCGCAACACCGTGACACTACCATGGATAAAGGGTCACAGCGGTTCACTGGGTAATGACGCAGCTGACGAGCTGGCTAGAAGGGCATCCAGCGCGTTGGTCAGCGGACCGGAGCCCATTGTGCCTATCCCCTTCATTCAAATACGCAGATGGCTACAAAGGTATACCTACGAACAAGCGGAGATTTGGTGGTCCTCGTCACCAGGCTGCAGGCAGTCCAAGGAGGCTATGCCATCCTTGGATGGCAAGCTAACCAAAAGGCTGTTGCGCCTGGATAGGAAAACCCTACGATTGATGACGGGGATCATTACGGGCCACTGCTTGCTGAATAAGCATCTCCACACAATGGGCATAACGGAAAGCCTGCATAGAGGCTGACGAGACAGTTGTGCGTGTACTCTTCGAGTGTACAGGCGTTACCCAAATTAGAAACAAAACCATAGGAGCACCAAGATCTTACACAGATTTTCTCAACAGGCTAGGAGACCTGGAGGGAGGTGGGCTGGCTGGAATAACAGGCTCAATGGTCCACTGAAGGGACTGAGTGCGGAAACCAAACCAGTAACAGTAATAGTAACAGTAAGGCACCCACGGAACAAGAATATGTGGCAAATTTCAAAAAAAAAAAATCGGTTGCGCACCTGAAGTGTATTTTATTTTACTGACCTCTATATCGATACCCATTTTTGTGGGCCTCCCTACGCTACGTCTTCCGGTACGTGGCCGCCACTCCAGAACCTTACTGCCCCATCGGCCATCGGTTCTACGAGTAATGTGCTCCGCCCCCAGCCACTTCATTTTAGCGACTCGAAGAGCTACATATGTCGGTGACTTTGGTTCTTCTGCGGATCTTCTCATTTCTGATTCCCCCAACAAGGTGGACCGATGACCTGGTAAAGGTCACGGAAAGCCCATGGGTGCGGGCAGCACAAGACCGGTCATTGTGGAAAGCCTTGGTTGAAGCCTTTGTCTAGCAGTGGACATCTATAGGCTGAAGAAAAAGAAGATAGAAAAGAACCTATATGTTCTTTATTTACGTTTATACATTTTTGGCCTTTTGCATATATTTTTTGCTAATTTTTTAAACTTACTAAAAAATGGAAATTTTTACGTCCATACTATTTTTTATGTAAGTGTCAGCCATGTTTGAAATCAATGTTCAGCATCCCTGCTATAGGCAGGTTCAGAGTACACTAGCCTAGTTGTTAAATTTCGTGGAAGAATTTAAGAAAAATTTATGAAGTAGCGCGGCATTCTGCGAATTTATTTCATTTGCGGAGTTATTAAATTTTCCGTTTCCGGTTGTAGGTACAATATTTGTATCCATAGCAATAATTTGTTTCGCGAGATTTTTTTAGTTGACAAGAAAGGAGTTATTGTGTTGTACCTACAGAGATATATAATTTTATTATGATCATGAGTCATAAGGAAATAGACAATGGTATTTTGTTTTAAAACATTATCATTTTAATGATTATTTTCAGAGGAAATAGGAACATTCCACTTGATTTCTAGTTTAGTTTATACGCCGTGAATTTTTTGTCATCTTACAAAGTCTTTATCTATTCAATGACTCTTGAACATTAGTGAAAGTAAGATACTATTTTTGCAACTATTTTTTTAAAATTAATAATTATTATAACACAAACCTTTTTGGAATCGTTCCAAAGTGGCCGAGTCGAAACTTCTAGATTCTATAAGCTTCCTTTTAAAATATTTGACACGCGCACCTTTTGTTTAAGAGGAGAGTCGTCTGACAATACTCGATAATGTACTTCATTTTTTCAAACTTAAAAATTTTAATAATTTCAGTAGGGATGTCGCTGCTCCATTCCACATATTTATCGAATGAAAGATTTGGAATGCGCTTGCAAATAGGGTGTTTTGAACTATGCCTCGTAATAATGCATGATGTTTTCATTATTTTAATTATTAATAATAATAATAATAAAGCCAGAACAGCGGAGAAGAAGACATGCAGCAATCGTTGAAGGAACCCTTGTTTGGCCGCCTGAAAAAAGTACTTAATAGTCTTCTATCAGGCGGAAACAAGGTGGGCGCTTTCAACGGTTGGGTCATGCCGGTATTGATGTACTCTTTCGGCATACTCAAATGGACTCAAACCGAACTTAACGCCCTGGATCAGAGGGTCCGTACGCTGCTGACTGCAAATCGATTGCATCACCCACGGTCATCGGTTATGCGGCTGTATATTTCGCGAAAATGTGGAGGTCGTAGCTTTTTAAACGCTAAGACCCTCCACAATCGCGAGATATGCAGTCTCAGGGAATATTTTCTAGAAACCGACGTGGGGATGCATCGAGATGTGGTCGCGGTTGACAAGGGCCTCACTCCGTTCTCCTTAGCTAAAGAGAACTGGCGCAAACCATTAGTGCTTGAAGTTATGATGACGAACAATTACCGGAGATTTATTGTGAAAGACGGCACAGTTGACATCTGTTGGGCATGTCACCGGCGGGGGGAATCAATAAGGCATATTATCTCTGGGTGTTCTCGTCTGGCTAACGGAGAATACCTGCATAGACACAACCTTGTAGGCAGGATAATTCATCAACAAATTGCTCTCAAATACAACCTTGTGGAATTGGAGGTGCCGTACTACAGGTATGTGCCCAACCCAGTTCTCGAAAATGGCCATAGCACATTGTACTGGGATCAATCCATCATCACTGACAGGATTATTGTTTCCAATAAGCCTGATATAGTGATGGTGGATCGATCAGAGCAGCGTGCAATGATTGTTGACATAACTATCCCGCATGATGAGACCCTCGTGAAGGCCGGGAAAGATAAACAAATCAAGTATCTTGACTTGGCTCACGAGGTTGTCGACATGTGGAAGGTGGATTCAGCAATCATTGTACCGATAGTCGTGACAGCCAATGGCTTAATAGCCAAGAGCCTCGACCAACACCTCAGGAGGCTCTCGTTAGGCAGCTGGATCAAAGGCTTGATTCAGAAAGCTGTACTTCTGGACACGGCTCGTATTGTCAGGAAGTTCCTCTCTCTGGAGCACTGACCGCCAGTAGCTTGGACCCTGTTCCCGTTACCAGTGGGCTACTATTTTTTATATTTTTAAATGTTTTTTTATGTAGAAATATTTAAAAATGTAATTTATATGTATATAAAATAAAATAAAATAATAATTATTATTATTATTACTTATTTCACATTCTTCATCCATATAAATTGTTATAACATAAAAATTTGTATTAAGTAGTAAATTAAATAAAATAAAATTAAGGTGTTATTATATCCAATGACTTAAAATTTTTTCGGAGGAATAATTATGAATTTTTTAAGTCGTCTCTTTTTTTCTGTTAGTAAATATTATCCGTCGATTGAAAAATGTGCTCTTAGTGTAGCTTTTTTAAGTATCAAATAGTATTACATAGGTACACCATGTTTACTTTGCTAATATCCTTATTTTAAGAAACCCTCGTACTTTGCTCTATTCTTACCTTACTTATTTCAAACACACACACACACACACATTGCTATCAGAATGACGTACTTTTCCAGCTTACCTACTGCTCTTTACCTATAAAACTAGCTGCAAGAGCTCCTTGAAAAAGATATTGAAACATCGATACCTACTCAAAATATCTTTCGGTATCTTAATGTTTGTTGGAACGTAGTTAGTAAACTAGCATGGTTAGGAAGCTAGTAACTGCCACACGACACGACATAATAGAATAAATTACTCTTTTATCGTATACGTGTATAATAGTGAAATAGGAAAATTAACAAAGGATGACACAATGGGCGATCTTAGCGGCACTTTATAATCATAAGAACGTAATATTAGCCCAGAGGTAAGACTGAAGTGAAGCTATTCCAAGTATATGTGTAATAGAAAAAAAAAGATGCTCTGTACTTAAACTTAGTTTAGCTGTATAGTTACCCCCTTATTCATAAAAGCTGCTTAAAGTTAACTAATGATTAGCGATTCTTTAAACATACATTTTTGGCCTTTTTACGTTATTTAACTTTAATCATCGCTTATGGATAAACCCTTTAAACACTATGGTGTTTATTCATAAAGGATGATTTAAGTTAAGTGACGTTAAAAGGTCAAAAATGTATGGTGAAAGAATCGCTAATCACTAGTTAACTTTAAGCAGCGTTTATGAATAGGGCGGTTAGTGTATAAGGGATTCGGCGCTACCCTCAACAAATATAAAACTATTTTTTAATAATCATGCATGAGTGTGCATGTATTAGTGTTATTAGTAGATTAGTGTAAGCAATTATCCGTAGACCTGGTAAATAAAAAAAAAATCTTCATTAGAGGAAACGGCCGAACATTCGGCCGGTACGATAAATTTGTAATTTCAGAATAGACCCTCTGTTTTGTTCACTGTGGAACTGAAAGTTAACATATTCATAATATGTTTCATAGACTTGACTTATCTACGGTACTCTCTCGCCTACTGTCCTAGCGTCCAACAATTTCAAACGCAACATATCTGCCCAAACTTGCATAACTATAACTTTTCGAAAGTTTATGTTAATTATCTTAGCAACTTGTACCATTGTTACACTTAAATTAATCTAAACGGAACTTCTATTATGTTTTTTATTTAATAAGTTAGCTCATTAACTCTGTAGTGTTTATTTTGTTTTGGAGTTTTGCTGAATCGCTTTTTTCTGAAGTTGTTCTTCCAAGTGGAGATAGTTAAGAGCTTATTGATAAAGAAGTGTTACTGCACTACAATAGTAAATGAATGTAAGATGATCTCACCCATCTACGGATCAACCGCAGAAACAGTAGCTTAAGGTAATCGATCGATCAGTGAAGTTGTTGATATTTAGACACTTATTATATATATACCCCTCCAAGCTCATCATCATTATCAATCTTTCTATCGTCCCACTACTGGGCACAGATCTCTCAATGCGGGTTGGCGATTTCAGACATAAAGTACAGGTTTCCTCAAAATGTTTTCCTTCACCTTTTAAGCAGTCATTGGTGTCCAAGATATACTTAAAAATACCTACATTTCATAGTTGTAGTGGCCTAGTGGTTAAAAGAGCAGCCTCTCAAGTATGAGTGCGTGGGTTCGATTCCAGGTCATGAACATGCCTGCCTGCGACGTGGAGGCCCCGGGTTCGATCCCCGGCCAGGTCATGATGGAAAACGAACTTTTCCTGATTGGCCTGGGTCTTGGATGTTTATCTATATATGTATCTAATATAAATATAGTATCGTTGAGTCAGTATCCCATAACACAAGTCTCGTCAAGTATCACTTACTTTGGGGCTAGCTCAATCTGTTTGATTTGTCCGCATATATTTATTTATTTATCTTGGACACCTGGATGACTGAAGGTGAAGGAAAACATCTTGAGGAAACCTGGATTTTTAAGTCTGAAATCGCCAACCCGCATTGAGCAAGCGTGGTGATTACGCTCAATCCTTCTCTGTATGAGAGGAGACCTGTGCCCAGCAGTGGGACGATTAAAAGGTCGATGATGATGATGACCTACATTTAACTTAGAAAAGTTACATTGGTACTTGCCTAACCTGGAATCGTGTTTTAACCATATTTACTCATATATTCCTATTGATTGATATTATGAATACGAATTGTATATGAATATGTGAATATAGAGGGTCGTCTCTTCTATCCCTCTACAATATGACCCTCACCTCTCTCCCTCCCACCCTCAATGACTTCAAAGAAGGTAGGTCCATCCACTATAACTTAATCAGTTAAAACATAACATTCCTGTGCGGGTGACTGCGTGAATTATTCAGGCGCTGTGGCCGCTTACTGACCTGAGGCTCACAAATAGAATCGTATAGTAGTTTGGTCCTTTCAAGTGTAAATTCTGTAGGTATTTTGTTGGGTAGTAGTGAAATATTTGCCATTGTTTTTGATATTGCTACACTGATCTCTGTACTAGAAAAAATTATCTTGCTATTAATACGTAAACTCAGTTCTTTTTCTCAGAAATGGGCAGAAACTAAAAAAAAAATAGTTCCTGAAATTCTTATGCAACGTTATTTTTGTGTAAAGAATCTATGTACAAAATTTCAAAAAGATTATCATGAAAAACCATAAAGTTATGAGCTTGTTATCTTACCTGATTTTCCAAACAAAAATATGGTCAACACACCGCTCGCACGCCCGAGCGGAGCGTTGACCATATTTTTGTAGCATCAGCTGTTTTGCGAGCATGCGTACGCGCCAGGTACTATGATCTACCGTAAACTGAACTTGTGCGCTCGGTAACCATACTGCAACAATTTCTAAATGTATTTGGGAAACAATATATCATGGTGTAAAAATGATTGATACCTAGAATTGCAAGTAGGCATGAAGTACGAGCAACCCGCTTGTTCTACACAGAGCAATGTAGAACAAATGCTGGCGAGAGGGCTCCTCTTCGCCGATTATTAGAAATTTACAATTCCTATTTTGCAAATCTGGATATTTTCGCTCTTAACCAGAGAGAGTTCAGAAAAATGGCTATTAATTTATTTTCTGGTATCCCTTAACTCTTACTGTTTCTTGCTGATGTTTGGTGTGACGTGATTATGCCCATGGACCAATTATCTGGACGGGGCACGCTGTCTTGAATTGGTTTGTGTGAATTTTAGTTTTATTATTCGTTACTTTCTAACTGTCCCCTTCTGTGTACGTCCGTTTCCTTATGTCTTGTACAATCAATATGATTCCGTGGATATTGGTGTGGGTTATATGTTTGTTTACTGTGTATTATACCTTAGCTAGACTGTTAATATTTTAACATGTAACTATTTTTTTTCCCAAATAAACAAAAAACAAAAACAAATATTATTCTGAACAAACTATATTCAGCTTTCGCATAATCAAAAAATAACATTATATATTCTAAATACCTATATTAAATTGAAAATAAGACAACGCAACTAATATAATAGTAAACACATCTGAGTAGAGTGGTAAATGATAAATAAAATCTATTCTTTAAAAATTCACCGCGAAAAGAAGTAACCCCTTCACTTCTTACTTCACAAAATTCAGCATTAGTTGAAATGACAGCTCCTCAATTCACTTTACCTAAGTTTCCACGGTGAGACAGATAGAAGTACAAGGAGAGTAAACCTTTACCCTGCAATGAGACTTCACGGGCTTTTAATAATAATAATAAAATATAATTTAAATATAGAACAGCGATGGCCCTATGGTAAGTTGTAGTTTGTAGGTTCGAACCCCATCAGGCGCCTTACTTTATGTAAATTATTTAATCACCACTGCTCTCAAAACGATGAACGAAAACATCGTGAGGAAACAGGTATTTCCTAAAGCCAAAAACTTCGAAGACATGTGACATCTTTCAAGCTGCACTGGGCCGCGTGGTAGATTACGGCCCACTCCCTCTCTACCGAGAGGAGGCCTATGTCCCAACAGTGGGAATATTATAGGATGATTATGTATGTATGTATAATTTACATGTACATACATATGTTGAAATAAACAATGTAATAATAAGCACATTAGACTTCCGATGTATTCATCGACATGCTACTGATATATAGAAAGACAAAAACTGTATCCTTACTAAGTTCCTTATAACCTAATATTTATTTATCATTCAGATTATAGAAAAATATTGGATGCGTATAGTTTATTTTATCACATCAATAAAAATTGACAAATATAAAAGGCATCAAAGATCAGGAGTGGTGACTGGGGACGTCACTGCTCGCTAAAAAGTGTACAGTGCAGTGACGTCTCAAGTATTTTTAACGTTCGCACAGTTCAGAGCAATAAAGACCTTTATACACCATTAGAGTTTTGAGCGTTTACTATTCCTGTGTATTTTGCCCATCCATCCATAATAGTATGGCTCCCATTCGGGTCATACGCTTGATGAAACAATTTTTGTAAAATAAAAACAAAAATAATATAAAAGTTACAATTTTTCCAGACACATTATCTTCAACATCACTGCACGGTATCTCCATATCTTCGAAACTCAGAAAATAGTCTTTAGGAAACACATATTTCACGGTTGCGCCCCCAAAAACAAATTTAATTTTATGGCAAAAGTTACCCGTCATCTTTTACCCGATGCACCTTCTTTGATGCACTCAAGGACAGCCACGCATGAATGCTCGCAAAATTTTTGGCAAAACAACTGGGACTGTGTGACATAAATACTATGTTCAACGTATAACTTTTGAAGAATTCGTTCGAGTTTGTTATATAAATCATTTTCAGAATTTTAATATCGTAAATTCGAACATACTTGTCATGTATTTTTTGATTTAGTTTGGGAAAAACGGTGAAAACAGTACCTTTTGAAGAAAATTCCAAGTTCATCGCTTCATAATTTTGAAGCATAAGTCTGTAATTCGACGTAAATAACACAATGGACGTAGCTGAACTTTCAAAATGAAAGCCATTAACTAAAAATCTTGTACTTATGTAGTAGAGATAGTATTTTTTTACGATTCTGGTGCCACTAAATCTCGAGGCAACTTCTGAACTTTTCCGGCGAAAGGTACAACGATAAATAAACAGAAAATTCAATTATTGGCGAAATCACCAATCGGGACCTAAGATATATTGTAATTACCCAAGTTTTGGCTTGATATTTATCAACATAAAACATTATAACTACGCATGCTGGGTGAAGTTCGCCAAATATTCCAATAACACAGATAAAACTCTTAACTTCTCATCTTAATCCTTTCTCCAGCGGGATGGATAATTTCGCCCCCAAGTGGCGAGTTTTCGGCTTCGTTCCCATGTTTGGGTAAATTCACAAGTTTACGTCATAAATTAATTTGAATAAGATGCGAGCAGCGATGGCTCAGTGGTAATGGTTCCGTATTGTGTATCAACAACTGTATGTCGTTGGTTCTATTCTGGGCAGGCGCTTTCATTTGTGTAGGTAACTTATGTTATCAGCAATGCTTTCAAATAAACGATGGAATGTTTACCACATTGTGAGGAAACTGGCAAAACTCGAAGGCATGTGACGTTTACCAACCCCCCACTGGGCCCGCGTAGTAAATTCTTATTCTTCTTCAGCCTATAGACGTCCACTTCTGGACAAAGGCCTCCCCAAGCCTTTCCACGATGACTGGTCTTGTGCTGCTCGTATCCATCGACATCACCGAGGCATCGGTCCAATTTGTTAGGTTACGCTGCGTCTTTCGGTACGTGGTCGCCACTCCAGAATCTTACGAAGTAAATTACAATCAACTTATTCTCAAAGAGTAGAGTGGAAGAGTGGAGACTTTTGTCCTGTGTGTGGTGAATCATTGTTAACAGTATATTTTTTATGCTGACTATACTGCACTCTGCCATTTCTGCACATGGTTAAATAATAGCAGCCATTCAGGTGGATGGGTGACCATCGATTACTTACCAAGACCCCTCTGTAGATGGGAAGCACATTAAGTGTTTGGAATTGGCTATCATTTGTAAATATTTGACAGTCCCGGATAGTCAGTCAGATAATAATGACTTTGAATAACTTGACATCTATCTGCTTATAACTGCAACTAACTGTTTATTTGTTTCATAAGTAAAGCTATAAGCTATATGCTACAAGAGACGCGTTATATGACAGTTTTAACCTAACATAGTTAAACGAAATGAACCCAAAGGCGAGATTAAGTGACATTCTTTTAGCAAAAAATACTGATGAAATAGTAAAAAATGTATGAGAGTGACTTCTGCAAAGCTACCGCAAAGATTATGCCAATCTGTTGAAATTCGTACAAAAACGAAAGCTTTGGATTCGATTGTCACTTGCTTAGAGCTCCATTGTGTCAGTTACATCACCTACGCCACACTTCACCACACTACCGTAGTCTGGTCTACGGTTACACTAGTGTCCATTTGAACACCCTTAATTATGAGCCTATACTATAAAATAGTAGGCATAAGTATAGGCTCAGTTCTTTTAAATAAAGATATATGTTGTCACTAATCACCTTCAATCAAGAAGGTCGAGACAGAAAATCATTCTAGACCTATCGGCGCTCGACCCGAAACGAAAGTGAACGAGGCATTCAAAGGAAAATGGTTATACGCGCATTGTTGTGCACATTTACCTAATGAGAACTCACGCTAGTGATATTCGTAATATTTAGTAAAATTTGCTGATGGGTTTCCAAAAGTGTCGACGTCTATCTGGTAGTCATACTATCTATAGTGAATCTCGAGTATCAGTCTCCTGGCCCCTGTCCCCTATGTTAGCACTATTGAGTTTCCATTGCAAAAGCCGTCAAATTTGTAAATGAGAAATATCAATATTATGTTAAACTGAAAGGTACTGCTGAAGTTAATTCACTTGATTATTGCATGCTTCCCTAACGTCTCGACATTCGAGTAAATCTCCGAATAATTGCTTTTCGATTCGCTCACGGCAATTTTCGGGAAGTCTCTTGGCTCTTTAATTGACATGAACAAAAACATTCCTGAATTTCTATTATTATCATTTTAATTTGCACAGATGGAGAAAATACAATACATTTATCTTCAAGTGGTCCGCCTTCCTAAATAGCTGGAACTGTTTCAAAGCAATGTGTCTAAAAAGTTTTTCAATAAGAACACTCGAGAGGTAAATAGAAAGGTTGGCATTTAAACAAGCCCCCCTTTAAGGGGAAGGATGGAGTAGCATGTAATTATTTCTGTAAATGTGGAAACTTGGCTGCGTTGAGAGTTAACCCTTAACGATTAGCAGTTAAGGAGAAGTTTGCGAGATAATTGCCGATTCTCTCAGGCCTTCTTTATCGCTTCACGAAATTTCGATGTTTGTTTTTTGTAGGATGCTTTAGGGAGAAAGGTGTTTTTTACCTTTATAAATTTAATTAATGTTTAATTAATGGAACCATTTCTCAATTGTTACGAGCTTGTTTTCGAAGAATTGTACTTAATAGTACTTTTAGATGAGCCAAAGGTATGCACTCATAATAGCTACTATTGCATCTTTGATTAATGAAGATATTGTTGGGTGTTTTTTGAAATTTCACATTTCTTTTCAGTGGACAAGAAAGATGAGACTACAGAAAATACACAAGAATATATTCTTTATTTACTTCAATTATTTATACTGATTTATTTACTTTCTTTCTTTTTTAATGATGCCATTGATGTTTTCAAATTTTTGACAATAAACTGTTAATATTAAAGATCATATAAATTACCGAAACTTAGGTGAGCTAAATCATCACTATCTTTTGGGCATATATTTATAAAATAATAACAATTTATTTGGAGTCGGCAAAACACCTCTTTGTCTTCCATAATTCTTTATTAGTTGTCATCCGTAACCACCCAGGTACACCCACAGGCACCTTCTAATGTTGTACAAAGCTCAGGTCCGTTGGTGTGTGGAGTACTGCAGTTACATTTGGACTGGGGCTACTTTGGATTCAGTGGAGAGGCATACGAAGAGGCTGATTGGCGACCCAGTTTTAACTCAAAACGGTCTCTTACAGGCGTAGAGTAGCCAGCCTCTCGGTGTTCTATAGGATGCATTTTGATGAACGAGCGATGCCACTTTTACAGCATCCCATGACTCTGGGGATGGTATGGGGTTGTTCTAAATCCACTTTTTAATTGCCGTCCCTGGTCGCTTGTTCTGCATACCAGAGGGCCAAAACGACAACCCATACTTCGTCAAAAAAGTTTCGCTACTCCCTCCGCTTGTCCCTTAACCTTGCGGGGCTGGGGCCCCTCCATCGCCGCCATCTGTGCTGCCGGTACCTATCCTCTGTCAAGGACTTTCTTCTAGGCGTTGCAGCTGTACGTTCTTCTCTGGCCTCATTACGTAGTGCACTTCCAGCGCCAGCGTATTCTCGTGGTATCTCCATTGCCACTTCCGGCGACCACGTGCTCTGTTGCCACGTGCCATTATATAACATCTCCCGCTCTTAATTTTCCTGACTCTGCCTCCATTAACGGGAGGTTCAAGAGCCTTTCTGTTTTACCTGCTTCTCGTTGTAAGGTATGTAATGCAGGGAGTCGCTTTCGGACACCGGGTTCAAAGTACAATTGTTACTGCGTCACCACCTGTTCGCTAATTTTCATATTCACGTCGAGTGTCACCACTTTAGGGGTGGGTGACTCTCGTTATAAATGAAACTCAACTTGTACTGATTCTATGATTTACTTTAACTTTACCCTAATACAAATATCAGAAGGATTACATATGTACGACCATACTGGGTGTCCGGAACCGACTGGCGTGGCTCGCCGCTGTTCGGCTCCAAGCGGCGGGGTTAGCTTACGCTGCAAATACATAGCCGCTACAGAATTGTATGATTTAATTCCTCCATCTCCACTCCACCATCAGATGACTCGTCGTACGGCGAGTTTCTACCTTTACGTTGTTAACACCACTACGATGAAGCTTTTCGCCTCCGCTTTTATACCGCGTATATGAAGGGACTGGAACAATTTGCCAGCGGCGGTGTTTCCGTCGGATTACAATTTGAGTGTCTTCAAGTTGAGAGTGAGAGTGTGCCGGGTACGATGCGCCTAATGTTGTTGTGTTGGGAGTTTGGTCGTGGAGGGTCTTCAGATCAATTTCCCTTTGGCGCAGCATCGTTGGTCGTGTTGTTGGGTTTAACATTGCATCACCTCGCTCAACTGCCGTCTTCCTTCCTATTCGCTCAGTTTTTCTAAGTGACTAGGCTCTTTATAAACTAGTGCGCTTTACCATCAAAGATTGCATCACTGCTTACCATCCTGCGGGATTGCCGTCAAGCACTAGTTTATAATTTATACAAAAAAAAACCTTTCATACCATTCCACACAGTCCATTTCTTTGGTCATACTGAAAGGATTTTTTTAAGCATTTTTCTCAATCTTCCATAATACATGACCTGACGTCGATTTCCACACAACTTTCAGTTACCGGTGCCACTTTCATACTTCCTCATATGTACTCATTTCTTATTCTATCAGTTCGTATGTTACCAGACGAATTGATAGAATAAGAAATGAGTACATAGGAATATCATACACCCTTGTTAACTTTCTCATTTCATCCCTTACTTAATTCTGTATCACAAAACTAATGGTGTTTTATTGTACGTAACTTTTAGATTTATTTATTTTTATTTTATTTCTCAGCTTTCTACAAATTTTTTTATAGTATTTTTCTTAATTCTAAACAGCACTGATCTATAATTGTTCAAGGATCGTCAAATGTCAAGGATCGGAATGGATGTGGCGCATGTTGTTGGGTCATTTGGTTCCCTTCATGCTCGTGAACGGGGGCCGTCAGTGGAGACTGGTCATCTCTTAGATGCCAGTGGGCCTAATTCATTTTCTATCTTTTAATTAATTTTTATATTTATACATTGTGCTCACATAATAGAAGCAACAGAAATATGTAACGAAGAAATGTAACCCATACTATGATTTTAAAAGAGTGTCCATGGAGTTTCTTGCACGTTCTTCTCCATAGAGATCTATGCTTTGGAACGTGCAATTTAGCTTCACTTTTCATGGACAGACCGACTTAATTTTAATTGGTTAATTTGAAATAAACAATTTTGATTTTGATTGATTTGATTTTGATTTTGTGACGAAAACTCTACTTAATTTTATTGAAATCAAGATAGTGTCAGATCACTAATTACTCTTCTATTATACAAAAGAGCAAGCATATTTTTAGTAACCCATTAGCAAGCGTACGCGTAAAATAACATGAGATATTAAATAAAACACACCATTCATCCGTAATGTGTCGTTCACGTGATACCGAGCGATTTATTTGCGAAAACCCATAATGATTACGTGAACGAGTGGTAAGAACTGTGGTTCTAGAGGTAGCGGAAAATGTATAGAGGGTGATTAGATAACACAAATATAGAGTGTGATTCTTTTTATTCTTCAGACTATAGAGGGTCACTGGACAAAGGCCTCTCTCAAGGCATTCAATGATGACCGGTCTTGTGCTGCCTGCATCCATTGATTTCTTGCGACCTTCACCAGGCCATCGGTCCACTTTGTTGGGGGCCTCCCTACGCGGAGTCTTCCGGTACGTAGCCGACACTCCAGAACCTAAGATACTTATGGCAACCAGTCGTGTGCATCTCACACGAGTGTAGTAACATTTGATAAATGTGAAACCTTACGACGCTGACTTTGCCCGATTAAGCTGAACCAATCTGAGTACGATGGTTTAGTTTCATTCACAGTTCAGAAAGATCATAAAATGTACCTATGTTTTCCTCATTTAAAGTTCACAATTCATAAATTCACAAAAGTAAATACTCTTACTTTAGTTTATGTAAGTAGAAGTAATGAACTGATGACTGGTTCGGTAACATATTAAGAGCTAATGGTGGTTTTCAAAAAGGTCAGCTGTGTAGTACCCGCAACCACTGACGTATACGTATGACCAGAGAGACGGTCCCTCTTGTAATTTTAAGAACAGGCACTATCTGATTTAAAATATAAAAAAATAAATTTACAAAAAATATAAAAAAAAAACAACAATAAAAGAATCCATAATAAAATATTATAAATGCGAAAGCAACTCTGTCCGTCTGTCCGTCTGTTACGCTTTCCCGCTTAAACCTCTCGACAAATGTTACTGAAATTTGGCACAGACAATCTTTAGACCCAGAGAAAGAACATAAGCTATCTTTTATTGAAAAAAAAAAATGTTATTCCCGAGGGAAATCTAAAAAGCGCGATATAACCGATTTCCACACGGGCCAAGCCGAGCTAGTCAATAAATAAATAATAAAAAAAAAATCTAAAATCTCGGCTCCAACGCTAAAGCCACGGATACAACCGGGACTAAATGCGGATATGATGATGATGACTCCCTGATCTAAAATATCTCTAATCTCCTTATACTCTTGACCAGTTTCCTCTTCTTTCTTCTGACGTTGCTTGTCGCTGAGATGAGATTGCCAATAGATTTTTAACGTTTTTAGGGTAAGAAACTAGGAACCTTTATAGTTTCGCCAAGTCTCTGTCTGTCTGTCCATCTAACTGCGGTTAATCTCAGTGATCTTTAACACTAAAAAGCTGAAATGCAATCATTTTTTATCTTAGTTTACATATTTTACTATTCTGAACGTACCTACTTAGAGAATCAATTCACGCAATCCAAAATTATCATCGAAAATCGAACATATGTAGCCCGTCTAGTTTGAGAGATGGCGCTGTAGTTCGGGCTACGTCGCGCTGTTAAGATTTTTCCTGAGTTGATGAAGTTAGGACGGATATGAACTACATTAATTATCACTTTCCTTCGTGGGCCCGTTTTTAGGATTTCGTACTTACGAGAGTATGTCAACTCAATGTAATTTGGCTATTTTTAACACTTATTAAGATGGACGGTAAACTAAGGAACATTGTGCCTGGCCCGAAACACTCTTGAGGCGGGTTTTTATTTACGGGAATTGGCATTCAGATATATGATCATAAACGAAGAGGAAGGAATATGAAGGGTTTGGCGTAGGTCTGCACCTTTACTGCATCTCTGCCAGATTCCGCCAGTTATATAGGCTCGAACCTGAACGGCTCACAAATAAATTGAACGTAACAACATTTACTTGTCATGAATCGCTGTCCCTCAAACCACACCCAAATCGCACGCCTACGGAACTTAAGTTGGATATTAAACTATTACTACATATTTGTATTATGAAAATGATTAATACAGATAATTGCTTATAGGTTGTTACTTACATTCAGGGCTGCCTGCTGCCTTACCAACTTAAGAAGTTGGTAAGCCGGTTTCACTTAGGCCCTAAGTAGAGTCAATATATGATGTTCAACATTATGGGGTTGGCTATAGATTTTACTAGTTGCGTTTTAATAATAAATCTATTTATTGCAAAATATTTACATGTCCATACTGGTTACACACACACACACACACACACACACACACACACACACAAGCACGCACGCACGCACACACGCTCGCACGCACGCACGCAAGCACGCACGCACGCACGCACACATACACACACACACACAGTACGCAATGACCATACGAGGGCCACATAAGTTCTAATTAAAAATTAGTCTTTCGTAGATTGAATTGGTTGTAGTGGTTTTTTTTTTAATTTTTAAATTGTAATTATATACTAGTGCTTGACCGCAATCCCGTCTGATCGTAAGCAGTGATGCAGACGTTGATGATAAAGCGCGCTAGTTTACTAAGACCCTATTCGCTCATCAAAACTAAATGAATAGGAAGGAAGACGGCAGCTGAGCGAGGTGATGCAATGTTTAACCCAACAGCACTACCATCGTTGATGCACCAGACGGAGATTGATATGGAGACCGTCCACGACCAAACTTCCGACATAACAACATTTGGCGCATCGTACTCGGCACACATCGCACAACACAACTGCTCAGACCCGTCCTCCGTACGGCTTCACCAGACATCATACCGGAACACAACGAATTGACGCTTGGCGGCAAGACTATGTCTGATGGGTGGTAACTCTTGCCGGCAGCCGATGTTATGGCTACCACCGAGAAACTGATCTAATTTTATTGAATACAATATATCTCTAGACCATATTATCTAGGGGTGGTCTTTTTTTTTATTAAAGTTTATGGCTATCCTCACGTTAGTCCTTAGGGCAGTCCTTGGCTAACTAATAACGGCTGCACTTGTCGATAAAAAATTAAAGTACACTTGATGAAGTCGTTCCGCGGATGGAAGACCAATCATTACCCAATGAGATCGAACTTACGACCTACCACTTGAAAGTGGGGCCGATACCACTAGACCACCGTCGGTTGCTCTGCTACTCACATTTTCGAATGTGTGATAATTAACTAAATTATAGCCTTAAAACACCACCATAAAATGTTAATCGTCGGCCAATAAACAACTTAAAAATTTCAAACGCAAGCCAACTCCATTAACAAATAACACCACAGACCTAATCATGCAAACACCCCTTTAATTAAACAATTCACACCAAACCACATATTTCGGCAACAACGTGTTGAAACAAACACCCAGCAATAATAATAATACAAGTGGTATTATTAATAGTACCCTCTATTAATAATACCACATGTTACCTGAGTATTGAGTTCCGGAATCGCAGATACCTTTGTTTGCGTTGAACGAATTTGAATTCATTCTATTTTGGAACGGTGATTTTATTTGAACGTTTAGACAGATGATAATAGCGGCTTTCCTGATACGGGTATTTTCAGGTACACGGACAATTAATTCTATTAAGAACAGTTAATCGAATTCCCGTCGAGGTTACGTCTGGCGTGGATTAAAAACATTTTATTTGTAAATAATTTACGTTTATCTATTTTAATGAGTGCCTAGAATAAAGGCGTACAGTATCCAGCCTCTCGGTATCCTATAGGATGTATTTTCGAGAGTGTGCGCGAGAAATGCTTGATTTAATTCGTCCATCTCGGTTCCACCATCGGACGACCCGTCGTAGTGCAAGTATCCACCCATACGTTGTGGATACCACTACGATCGGGATGAAGCAAATTGTACCAGTCCATCGATGTACAAAAGACGGGGCGGTCTTTTATGCCATGAACATCAAAGAACTGGAACAATTTACCTGCGGTGGTATTTCCGTCTGACTGCAATTTAAGTGTCTTAAAGGCGAATAGGCTCTTAAAAAACTAGCGCGTTTTACAATCAACGATAGCATCACTGCTAACTATCAGGCGGAATCGAGTTCAAACACTAGTCTATAGTGTTAAAAAAATCATTATTTGTTCATGACATCACAACCTTATCAGAATACCAGCACTGTATTTATAGAACCGAAGCCACGCTTAAGACTGCTATACGAAAATTTTGTGATTCAAGCGTTTTTTTTTTTTTCACCGGAAAATTTCCTCTTGATTCAGTCACTCAAAAGCTTTAAACTGCCATTGTAGTACAGGAGTACTTTACTCTATCCTCAACAATAATTGGATAGACTCTTCGAAGGTTTACCCGAACACTCGTTATGTTTGTCTGTTATTTCAGTAACGAGATTTCGGGGAATCACCGATGCTGTCAGTTAATATAAAATAACTGAAAATATTCAAAATAAATACTAGCATTTTCCAACGCCATCGAAAATGTTTCTTACTGGAACATAGTACCAGGATAAAAGTATTGTATCCTATCCCGGATCATTGTCTATCCGTGTGCCACATTTTATCTAAATCCGTTTAGTTGTTTTATTGACAAGTTAACAGAGGAAAAAATTTCGTAATTTTAGGAAAGATCACAGTCTGATCTCAATTTGAATCATTCAAAAATACCTCTATAGATGTAAAAGCAACAAGGTATAGTATCCATTCATCCTCCATAGAAAAAGGGGGAATTCTCCGATAAGTCTGGTGGTGAGTGTAGTGGGCAACTGCCCGATGATTCACGTCGGGCCTTTGTATATGCTAGTTACGTGGTAAACTTTGCCTGAGTATGGCACGTAGTTTGCATTTATATTTGACGACGTCAGCGACGGCAGAGCGATAGGGTCGAAAGCATCTTGGTGTGGTGGTACGGTTTCCACATTGTAGGTGGCGTTTGAATTAAAGCACAGACTGTAAATATACTCTCCAATCTTGACAATTACAATTTAAATAGACAAACCGACAGTTTCGGCCCGGAGAAGTGCTCTGGTCCACGTCTCAAAGCGAAGTTACCGTTCGACAGTGTCCACTTTCCAAAACAACTCTGTCCACGTGCCGCTATCACAAAATAACGTCACAGCGTTTGCCCCACTACTACTTAAATCAAATGAGCTACTTTAATTCAAATGAAATCGACGATCTACGACATATTAATATATCGCAATCTTTACCAAAAATTGGACAAATTTAGTCGTGTAGACTGCTAGACTTCTAATAGTGTAATTGGCATCTACACTTGTTGATTACGCTTAATCCTTCTCTGTATGAGAGGAGACCTGTGCCCATCAGTGGGACGATGAAAAGGTTGATGATGATGATGATTAGACCTGCACCCTAATTGCGTAGCACACTATTATTGTCGATTGGAATCTTTTTGAAGCATATTGCTAATCCAATGGTCCATATGTTCGAATAGTGTGTCTGCTCAACAACGTAATATAACGCAATGAATGTTGTTGAACTGTTAAAATGAAACCCATTGCTACTGATAGTTCGTTACGCAATTACCCTACTGAATATGTATTAGAGGTCAGCGTACGTCCTATGAGAAGAGAATGCGACTAGAATGTGAACATTTTCAATTACTAAACTTTTTTTTTTTAACATTGGCTGCCGGCCGAAGTTACCATCCACCAGACAAAGTCTTGCCGCCAGCCGATTCGTCGTATTCTAGCATGATGTCTGGTGAAGCCGTATGGAGGACGGGTCGGAGTAGTTGTGTTGCGATGTGTGCCGGGTACGATGCGCCAAATGTTGTTGTGTCGGAAGTTTGATCGTGATGGGTTTCCAGATAAATCTCCCTCTAGCGTAGCATCGTCGGTGGTGTTGTTGGGTTTAATATTGCATCACCTCGCCTCAACTGCCGTCTTCCTCTTCCTCCTTTTCTTAATTAATATAGAGCGTATTGGTAAGGTTTTTATTGAAGGTTATTATATATTTTGTGTAGTTAATAATAGTTATACGTTTATATCTACCTAGATGTTTATTATTTTTGTATTCTGATATTCCCAGAAGGAGTGAATTAGGAGATGGCAACATGAACTGGCACGGAGTTAGGCCTCCGGGCTGATACCGTGTCACTCTCAACGCAGGGCTCGAGTGGAACCGAATGGTTTTAGTGGGTATTCCCGGCTCCGGCTGGGCGAGCCCCACACACGCGGCGGGTATGGTGCGTAATGCATTTCCACTGGTAAAAAAAATATATATTATATATTTTGTGTGTGAATCAATGTTTCTTGTGTTTGTTTTTTTGGGTGGAAATTTTTTATTGAATTCTCCCGCTCTCAGACTGTATTGGAAGGGCGTGTCAGATGTCAGACTATTACTGACTAAAACCTACCCATGTTCCTGTGCGCCACAGGCCATGGTATCTCTCTTATTAATAGCCTTCGGTCCTCATGGACATCTCTTAAAGACACGCGTGGAACACAACGTATCGTCGACCCGAGCCTGTTCATCCACGCCCGCGCATGCGGTGGCCGGGAGAAGCATACTGATGACCAAGGCGTCTCCTGGGACGACAAGGGGCGTGAGGGCGCAGATATTACCTCTCTCTCACGCGCTTCTCCTCCTTACATCGACACCTTGGTATAGGTATTGAAATATACTTAATATGATTAACAAGCGATAACAGATTTTATAGAATCATCTCTCTTTTAACTTTAATTTAAAAAAAATAACAAAGAAAAATGAAAACATTAAAATATCACTTCATTGTCCCTCTGTTTGTCCGTTTGAAAGTACCGTTGTTCTCAAGAACGTGTAGGATTATTAGAATTGATATTAAATACTTAAAGCTGCAATCCACTGATGCATTGAAAAAATCAAACTTCTAAGTCAACGCCGTCAAAAATAGGGGCATTTGTGTTCCGCTTATGTCGCATATTTTGCACTCGCAAGGAATCAAAATCTGTATGATACTTCCCATTGACCTAGAATCATGTCATTTGGCAAGAAGCAACCTCATATGGCAAAAGTAAAGGAATAAATCACATATCTGCAGATTTGTACGCAATCCTTGTGCGAGTCCAATTTGCACTTTGCCCGGTTTTATTTTGCTATGATATCCATTTCCACAAGGGGGTGTATATCAGCCTTACGAGTCGATAGATCAGGTAAAGCTACGCTTGCCACAGCTGATCCGTGGATAGGTTACTATAGTTATGTACCAACGTCCTTCTTGCCTCGGAAAGCACGTTAAGATATTAGTCAACAGTCTTATTGACAGGTTATCATATTAGCCAGTAACTGGATTGTAGAAGATGGGCAGTCGCTCCATGAAAAATACTGGCATTCTACTGCATCTGGTTAGACTAAAAGCTGACCCTAACAAAGTTATAAAAACACTAGGCAGATCGTTGCCCACCACATCTGCAGAGTTTCAGCATCAAATTTAATTAAATCCTCTATATACTCGTAAAAGGTTATTTTTGTTAATGCGAAATCCGAAACATGTGTCCAATATTTTTGAGTAGGGAATCTATGTATAAAATTTCAAAAAGATATCATGAAAAACCACAAAGTTATGAGCTTGTTATTTTACCTGGTTGTCCCAACAAAAATATGGTCATCGCACCGCTCTCTCGACAGCCCCTGCAGCGGCGCGGCGCGGAGAGTCCCTGTTTGACGATTCTAGCACTATTATCTAACGTCAACTGAGTTATGCACTTGGTAACTACACTGCATTAATTCCTAAATGTATTTTGGAAAAATATAACATGGTGTAGAAATGATTGGAATCGATTCAGTTGCTTATTCTGAACATACTATATTCAAGTTTCGTACTAAGAAAATATAACGTTGTGTAGTATTAGTTAGTTATAACTTAATGGGTTCATGCATAAGACGCCACGAAAAATAGTCCTAAGCAAAGCCATATTGATATGTTTCCATTCATTTTAGGTACGTAAGGAAATATCAATTCCTTTGTTGGATTCACTCCAACAGTATTGTCTGCCATTGATGAGATAAAGGCTAGCTGAAACAATGAGGGGCTTCGCGACTGAGCAAAAATCAAACGTTGAATTCATGTCTTTGATGTTGGATAAATTATTGTTATGAGAATATATATTATATTGATGTACAATATTATCACCGATTGTTCATATTAGTAGAAATGCAAATGTTTGGATGTTCTCAATTACGCACGGATAACCGGATTTGAATGAAATTTGGCTTAAAGTAGATAGCTAAGTAAGATAACTATTTAACTATCCGATACGCTTTTAAGTTGAAGTTTAAAAATTATAATTTTCCCTGGGTTAAACAGTAAAGACCTGACTACATTTTTTGTGATAAAAAAATTGAAATAACACTAATATTACATAGAAGTCTCACTCTTTCTCGACAATCACGAGCTAAATCATAATTATCGGCAAAATATCTGTCACATTCGAAATATCGAACGTATATACCTGATATCAGCGCTATCATGGAGTGTCAAAGTAAACAGAGGAAGACGATGTCGTCAAAGAGTTCCACATCGCTAGTGGATTCTAAATAGACGCCAATGCGATTGCAAATCAAAAATGGATAAGGTTATCGATTCTCATCAGATATGTTTTCTCTCTATCGAACGTAATACATGACTTTCTAAGGGCTGATCCATCTATTTCAGCGTCAGAAAACTTTTGAGACAAATTAACAATTTTTGACAGTTGACAGATTTTTTGTAAGTATCGAAATTTCAAAATGCATTTAAACAGTTATACATAAAAAAGTCGTGGTGGCCTAGTGTTTAAAAAACCAGCCTCTCAAGTATGAGTGCGCGGGTTCGATTCCAGGTCAGGCAAGTACCAATGTAACTTTTCTAAAGTTATATGTACTTTCTAAGTATATCTTGGACACCAATGACTGAAGGTGAAGGAAAACATCTTGAGGAAACCTGGACTTTAAGTCTGAAATCGCCAACCCGCATTGAGCAAGCGTGGTGATTACGCTCAATCCTTCTCTGTATGAGAGGAGACCTGTGCCCAGCAGTGGGACGATAAAAGGTTGATAATGAAAAAAATGATCATACAAAAAAATTTAAACGGAAATTTTATTCCTCGAATGTTAGTTATTTGATGCTGGTCAACAGCTTTAAGATAAATTAAATTATTTATTGGGTTAATAGGATTTTTTTTGTTTTATTCATAAATATGATGTCAACTTAGGTAGGGGACAGGGTATTATAAATAAAAATAATATAAATGAGGTTAAAGTTTTATATCTGACTACTCTAAGAAGAAAGCCCGAAACAAATTCAAAGATCTATTTTAAAGTTCACTCATATTATTGGGCAGATCAGATTATTTAAACGATTGATATCTGAAATGACATTTTAAGGAAAAACGTGTAAGCAGTAATCACAGACCACATCTGAGATCTTGAGAAGGCCAGCAACAGTAAGGTGGTAAATAAAAGTACTGACGGGTATTGTGGGCCTTGACGGTGGATAAGTTGGTTTAAGCGTATCTGTCGGCAAGCTTTCGCATCATTACTATAGCTAAATCAATATCACTTTTTTTTTTTTTTGTTGTCGCTGGGGAAAATGTCAATTACGCATCCCCACCCGTCGGGGGACGAGAGGGGTACGTGGGACTCCCCGGGAGAGAGCCTCCCGGTATACCCACTAAAAACCCCAGCGCTATTCCGGCATCGTCATAGTGGCGGGGGAGTGGGAAACTAGCAGAGCCTGAGCTACCTCTCCCCCGCCGGCGAAACCCGCCTAGTTCGGCGGGCCCTCATTTGCCCTCATTGGCCCTCATTTGGTGAAATCAATATCACTTGGTCTAGGTGCTCTATCCAATTTTCTTGAATCACTAACATTGAAAAATCTTTTGCTAAAAAACTTAAAACCATAACGTCCATGCTATTGCCCACAGGACAATGCCATCATATTACAAAGTATCTGATGTCGCTATTCGCCTCGCCGCCTCTTTTGTTCCTTGCTTTATCAATCTAAATGGGATGTTACTCGCTTGGCCGGCGCCCAGTAAAGAAATCCTGCTTTTATTTTAGACGCGTCTGATTTTGTCATAGTGATACGTGCTTTCGTTACAAGCGTATATTGGATAAGTTTTTTGGGTGTCTGACGTTTTATTTTGCGTTCTGTAAAGTTTAGATTCCCAACTAGGAAAAAAATCGGGCATTTTTATTCACAATGTATTCGTTGTCGACTTTAGTTTGCAGTTTTATTATATACAGCTAAATAACAGTGTTCTATATAACGCGATTGCTTATCTAACCCATCAACCAAGTAACTGGGTACATGGATAATCTTCGGTAATCTTATTTAATATTACCCTGTTTATATAACGTTATTTAGTGTTTATGTGAAACCTGAAACACTTGTCCAGTATTTTTAAGTAAAGAATCTATGTACAAAATTTCGAAAAGATATCATGGAAAACCACAAAGTTATGAGCTTGTTATTTTACCTGGTTGTCCCAACAAAAATATGGTCAACGCACCTGTCTGACGCTTCTAGTACTATGATCTAACGTCAGCTGAGTTGTGTACTCGGTAACCACGCTGCACCAATTCCTTAATGTAAGACTGGTTGTCAGACTTTTGAGCTCCTGACTATCCATAATTATCCAACAAAGTCGGTATGTAGGATATAGCGGATATTATAGGAGAATATAGAATTGTTTTTGATGTACTGATATCGTCAATTAGTTTATGAAAACAAGATTACACTGAATACATTTGAGTTATAAAATTTCTAGGAAAAATTGCGTAAATAAAGATATTAAATGGCGCTTAAATAAATAAAATTACCGTTAAAATGTCGCTGTTTGAATTACAAAAAAAAATTACACATCTTATACACTACTAGCACTTTTATGTTAAGTTATGTTATAGGTATTTTGGACCGAACTTTTTGTCTTTTGGTCCATGTTTCTCACATAAACTAAACCTAAATTTTATAACTGGAAATATTGTAGCATATTAAAAATAACAAAAATATAAGAACCTATGGCATTTCCTTGTAAATTATCATATTGTTTTGGGTTGGCAGGTGATGGATTACTGGCGAAAATCAAACCAGATAAAAAATTCATAAAAGAGAGGGGTTGTGTCCTGATTCCAAATTCAAACTCAGCTTATACAGTAGAATGCAAAATATTATAGGTATGAAGCTTTTGATTCATATTATTTTATATAATACTAGCTTTCCGACCGCGGCTTCGCCCGCATGAAATTCGGTATTTTTGTTTTCCCCAGGGAATATCAATTTTTTCCGGGATAAAAAGTACCCTATTATTTAATCCGGACTTCTAACTGAAAAATTTCAAAGCAATCGGTTCAGTAGTTAAGGCGTGAAAGCGGAACAAACAAACAAACTCACTTTCCGATTTATAATATTAGTAAGGATAAACAAATATATTTAAATGTTTTTTTTATCTCAGATTTTTACTGACAAAAATTATGTAAGAACATAATTGTATGCATAATTTGTATGCACATAATTATATTATTGTAGGTACACTTAGTAGAAATCTGAGAACATACAAGATTACCAAAGCCAAGAGCAGGAGATAGTGCTAAATAATAATAATAATTATTTCATTTATTTTACATATTTTTAGTTAAATAGACTAATCCGTCTCATTTTTATAATCCGCTGCGGTTAGCCGCCGATCTTTATATCTTTGTGTAACTCCATTTAGTTTACGAAATCTTAGATCCGAAAATTCTAAGATATATATTATATCATATATGTATCGAAGTCGTGGTGGCCTAGTGGTTAAAACACCAGCCTCTCAAGTATGAGTGCGCGGGTTCGATTCCAGGTCAGGCAAGTACCAATGTAACTTTTCTAAAGTTATATGTACTTTCTAAGTATATCTTGGACACCAATGACTGAAGGTGAAGGAAAACATCTTGAGGAAACCTGGACTTTAAGTCTGAAATCGCCAACCCGCATTGAGCAAGCGTGGTGATTACGCTCAAACCTTCTCTGATGAGAGGAGACCTGTGCCCAGCAGTGGGACGATAAAAGGTTGATAATGATGATATATGTATCCATCTATGCTTAACTGGTAGATTATGGCCCACTGAGTTTTTTATATATAAATTATAAACTAGTGCATTACCGCAATCCCGTCTGATGGTAAGCGATGATGCAATCGTTGATGGTAAAGGGCACTAGTTTATTAACAGCCTTCACTTTAGCCTTGAAAACACTCAAATTGTAGTCCGACGGGAACACCGCCGTTGGCAAATTGTACCAGTCCCTCGATGTACGCGGTATAAAAGACGAGGCCAAATGCTTCGTCCGGATCGTTATGGTGTCAACAACGTAATGGTGGAAACTAGCCGTATGACGGGTCGTTCGATGATGGAACGGAGATGGGGGAATTAAATCATGCAATTCCCTCACATACACTCCAAAATGCATCCTATAGAACACCGACAGGCTACTCTTTGCCTGTGCTCCACGCATTGGAGACCATTTTAAACTAAATCTGGATCGCCAGTTAGCTGTTTAGTACGCCTCTCCACTGAATCCAAAGTAGCCAAGTCCCTCAAGGTCCCTCACTGAAGGGATTATTATTAATCTGACTATTTTTATACAGTAAATTCTTATTTTATCCAATTATGGTAATAAATTGACGTCTTCTGTGGCGCAGCGGTCAACACGCCTGCCTTCGATGTGGAGGCCCCGGGTTCGATCCCGGTCAGGCCAGGTGATGGAAAACAATATTTTTTTGATTAGCCTGGGTCTTGGATGATAATCTATATATGTATCTATTATAAATATAGTATCGTCGGTTAGTATCCCATAACACAAGTCTCGGTTACGATTCGTAGAAAAAAAATAGAACCAATACTTTTCTGAACAACATATATATGTACTAAGAATCTAGACCAAGCTTCTTTAAACTGAATGTCGCTATTATTGTTGAGTGCCGGGTGCACACTTAGCCGTAGGAACCGCTTCGAGTTGCGCCCCGCTGTAAAAACCAATTGAGGTTTCTGTGTTAGTAAGTACTTGTGTAGTCAATACTTTTAGTTTGTGTTGATTTAGTAGTTTCTTTAATTTAATACTTTAACGCTTCTTCGATAAAATACTTTAATAACACCATGGCATGGTCATCTTATTTATTGACCTTATAACCCCAATACAGGGACACAATTTATTTAAAGTCAAAAGGATAACTATTTACACTAGATAATAAAGTAATATTTCGCCTGTCTTCTGGAAGAAATTTCTCAAGAAATAAAATTGATTTTTTACTAAAATTATAATTATGTCATAATTCTATTTAACTGTATGTATACAATTAATAAAATATTTTTTATAAATAATACATAAACTAAAGGATACTTAGGTGGCCGCATCGTTGTTATATAACTTCAAGAATACATTGAATTCCCACATACATGTCCGAACAATAAAGACTGAAATAAATCTCCGCTCAACGAATTGCTTATTTTCTGCTACGGCGTAGCTCTCGTAGCGGCTACGTCAGCTACGCCGAAGCAACCGCGTAGCTATTCATTGTTTAGAAAATGTTTGTAGCGTTTTGCTTTGTTCGTTCCGTTTATGCGGATTATAAGATTAATTTAAAGGCGAAATTAGACCACTCAGCTAAAGACTAGCTGATGCCTGGACTTCTCAGGACTGCCAACATCCGAAGCTTTTTCAGCTTTGGAGTCTGGGGTCCGTTTTTGATATTGGCTAAACTTCGATATTTACAGTTACAACTCGAAGGCGATATCGAAGCATTGCAGTTAGACCAATTGTTGGACTATTGAGGGCTCCAATAACCCGTAACGACTGCCACTAGATGTTCGTATAGCAACCGAGGCCAACAGCTTAACGTGCTTTCCAAGGCACGACCAGACCGGTGGAAATATTCATATCATGCATACAAATATTTGCACTGTGCGGGGATTGAACCCGCGCCTCGCTCGCTACCGCTATGTCACGGAGACTGTCAATGCCTGGACTTATATTATATTCTAACAAAAATAAAATAACCACATGGCCTAATCAGCCAGTCTTCAATTTGTCAGGATATAAGCTACTTATGTTTCACGGTTCATAACGATCTATATAGAGATCTATGTGAAAATTGTTTACACTGCTACCGATCACGCTAAAAGACACGAAATGCGAGTTTCAGTTATAATATAGATTAGTATGAGTTCTCTTGCGTGCTTACATAAAAGCATGAACGCAAGTCATAATGGGCAAATCTCACAAAATATGGTATCATGTCAAAAGCACAGAGCACATAGTTACCCAAATACTAACTCTATCCACATCAGATTGTATTAATTTTTATTATGTTATAAACCAGCCAAGTCGTGGTGGCCTACTGGTTAAAACACCAGCCTCTCAAGTACATATGAGTGCGCGGGTTCGATTCCAGATCATGCACCTACCAATGTAGCTTTTTCAAGTTATATGTACTTTCTAAGTATATCTTGGACTCCAATGAATGATTAAAAGCTGAAGAAAAACATGTTGAGGAAACCTGGACTTTTAAGTCTGAAATCGCCAATCCGCAATGAGCAAGCGTGGTGATTATACTCAATCTTTCTCTGTAGGAGAGGAGACCTGTGCCCAACAGTGGGACGATAAAAAGGTTGAAAATGAAACCTGTTATTGATTGCAACCCCAACTAAAGGTAAGCTGTGTTGCAATTGATGATGGTAAATAAAGTACAGTCGTTTTTTTTCTTACTCCTCCGCTATTCTTTTCTGATTAATTTCGTTGCAGGACCCAAGACAGTTGAATCGTTTCTCCAAGACTCGTCGAGCTTCATTGCTCGGCGTTTTTCTGGCGGTCTCTTCTGTTGATTCTAGCTTTCAGGAGTTGCAGTGGGTGGAAAAATGTGTGGCAGGTTTTGTCACAATTAAACAAAAAATACAGTCGTTGATTAAGAGCCTATTCACTCTAGTCTTGAGGACACTTAAATTATAATCTAAAGCGAAGATTTCTGCCGGCAAATTGTTCATTACTCCCCTAATTTCTTAGTGCACTCCCCAAAATATGTTTGCCCCAATGATGCACATATCAAGAAAAAATTCTACCATGTAGGAAATGAGGCGCTTAAAAATAAAGCTCAAGGCAGACAAATGATTTACCTAAGCGCTGCTAGATCAAAATGGACACGGTTGCTCTTCTCCCAGAGTCCATTACACTTATTGCGAACCTCTAAACCTGGGTGCTCATAGTACATGCTTTTTTTGCATTAAAAATCCGTGGTTTATTTATGGACTGTAGTTATTTATAGATGTTTTAGTGTTGTGTTATGTATTTGTACAATATGTAAAGAAAACCCTCTTCGACCCATAATGATACTAAAAGATATGTAAACACATGGACAAATAAAATATGAAATTTTACATAATCATCATAGTAACAAAACTAATCAATTTTAAAATAATCTTTGTTTTCCGCGAATTAATTCCCACTTCCCCAAAATTTGCAAGTTACAGCACTATTTTTGACGGTACTATTATTATAAATGAATAGTGATGCCACCGCGTGCCGCGTGCCTTGACCCTCTTCGCCCGCGCATGTATTGCCTAACGCACATATATTAAGTTGCCTCTTTTTGCAAAATAATATTCATTTTTTAAAGGGTTTTTTTTTTATTTGGCCCGTGCCTTTTAGGCATTAGTAGAATCAGTTATCGATACCTAACAATACCTTTACAGGGTTTTCTTTAGATATTGTATAGGGTTGCAGGAGCATCGCCATGCAAACCATCCATGATTCATTTTTTTTTTTTTTTTCAGTCCATTCTTCTTCAGAATACGTTTTTTTGGTATCAGGGTGGCCACCAGTAGATTTGCATTTAAGCGGAAATCGTAGATTTCTTGTCGAAATAAATAGCGTAGAATCAACTTAGGTGTCACGACACATCTGCGGAATGTACGGGGCCAAAAGTTCGGCTAAATACGCTCGCAGTGTATTTCAAGTACTCTATGACACATCAGCCGCAATTACGCCGCGTTCAGCGTAGGGCCTAACCTTCCTTCAGGCCGTTTTTTCAGCTAAAACGTATTTAATATACTTTGCATAGCAAGCGAAACATCACGCGATGCGTTGTGGGACCCAAAGTTCGGCGGACGTAGCTGAACGTTCGGCGTGTGTTGTGCATTTCGCGCGTGGCGGCACCGAAGAGCGGCAACGTCTTCTAAGCCCTCTATAATAGCTAATATTCTAATTAAATCCATTTTTTTGGGCAGTTCAGGCACGTCACAAAACCACACACTATAAAGTGTGGACATAGACAAACTGACGATGACGCCACGTAACTTTCCGTCGCATAGCGCGCTGTACAAGACGCTGCGTTTTGTCCGTTTGGTTTGTCATAACAACTGAATATTGCGACTGACACTTTAGCCGCTGAGCTTTCAGCGCCGTACGTTCCGCAGATGTGTCACTACACTAACAGCTCTCTACTAGTACTGCTTCATACATTTTGAGCGCGTAAATTGTTTTATAACCGCTGGGTTGCTCCTAGCAACGATCGTTTCCAAATAAAAAATCCGAACTTTGCTAGTGGTAACAATTGTTGCCAAGTCTTCATTTTTGTTAAACGACTTAAAACTCTATTAATGTTACCTTAGAGACCTTTCGGAACCTCTTAAAATCGTAGAATAGTAACACATTTGCCGAATGAGCGCAAAATCAAAACATCCATAGACTAAATTTTATTTAATATTTTGAAGTGAAGTTGAAGTTACCACTTTGTAACTTTCTGTAATCAAATTTAGTGAGTGCTCCAAGAAAAAATTACATTAGCATCCAAATTTATTGTTTATTATTTAATTTAAGGTACCAAAATATTATAGAAGATATATTCTCTGATATTTTAAACTTTCATTTATACATATTTTACGTGAAATATGATAAAATCCAAAGAATCGAACGGGCCTTTTTTGTTATTTGTTTACAATATTTTAAAGTGATAATTTATAGTGAAATTACTTAAAACTCCCGAGAATTATGTATAAAATTGTAAACGTAAGACTCAATTTTAATCATAATTACTATAATATCATTGAAATATCTTGTAAAACAACAGGATTGCGTTAGTTTAGGCGCCAAGTACATACGTGACCTAGTGGTTAAAACACAAGCCTCTCAAGTATGAGTGCGCGGGTTCGATTCCAGGTCAGGCAAGTACCAATGTAACTTTTCTAAAGTTATATGTACTTTCTAAGTATATCTTGGACACCAATGACTGAAGGTGAAGGAAAACATCTTGAGGAAACCTGGACTTTAAGTCTGAAATCGCCAACCCGCATTGAGCAAGCGTGGTGATACGCTCAATCCTTCTCTGTATGAGAGGAGACCTGTGCCCAGCAGAGGGACGATTAAAAAAAAGGTTGATGATGATGATGACATACGTACTTACGAATCCAGTCCCAGAGCGGGAGATGTCATTTGATGATTTCTCATCCCAACAAAAAAAAAGGTAAATAAGGTAATAAAACTTAAAGAAATTAAATAAATTAGGTCCTGCTAGGACTGCGGGTTGTTATAAAGAGATGCCGTGGCCCTGGTACATAGACAAGTGAAGGAACATGGGTGGGTTTTAGTCAGTAAAAGTCTGACACGGCCTTATGCTCAGCCCGGAGCGGCAGAGGTCATTTGACGATTTCCCATCTGCAAAAAAATTGGTAAATAAGGTTGGTACCCCAAGAAAGTAAAGTATTTTCCCAGTAGAATAAACAAGACAGGGAATTGTCTACTGGTTTAGTCTAGTGTAACTGTTAGTTTAAACTGCGACTGCTTACAATCAGTTACAGATACATAAATGTACATTTAAAGTAAATACATAGCTACTACAAAACAAACATTTTCTCTTTCCCTATGTCCCTTTGCATGACTAAATCTTTAAAACTCCGCAACGGATTTAATGCGTTTTTTTTTAATGGATAGAGTGATCAAAGAGAAAGGTTTATATGTATAATAACATCCATCCACTAAATTGTAATCTGATGTCGTAAATATTTTTTTTCCGCGTTTGCAGTGAAACACAGGGTTAACCCTACGAGATTTATCAAAATAATCTCTTATGGATATCCAATTATAATTTTCTTTTTTGTCGTTTACTTTTAACGTCATATACCGGCTATTTTTTGATGCGATTTTAACCAATACAGCATTAACCCTTATCTAATTTAAATACATTGTCGATTTAAATCGTTTATTAAAATAATAAATGATTTCATGTGATTTAAATGAATATTTTAGAAAATATTACAGATATTGCGTTTGCGGCGGTACATGGCGCGGCGTTCGAGGCATTTTTTTTTTTGACAACGTTGACACTTTTCCTGTCGTATATTTAGTATCAGCATTGCACCCATGGGAAGCCGGAGCGCGAGTATATTATTAAAAAAGATTATTTATTAAGATCGAAACCGATTAATTAAACAAAGTGCGCTCCAACAAATATAACATTTATTTGACCAGACCACAAACGACTTCTTCAATATAAAATACAAACATTAGACTCACAACACAAACACTGAACTCAAAGATTTGATCAACAATTTTAATAGTTTCTGATCTCGTAAAAGCTAGCTCAATTAAGTTGAGTGTATACTTACCTTACTCTAACGTAGGGACTTGTTCAGATGTACCAATTTCAAAGCATTTTTTTTTATATCAAGGTAAAGGTAATTGTCCGTGATAAACGCCGTTAAAAGTTAATTTAGGAACGTTTGTGCACCGAAGCTGACAGTCGAGCTAGTCCATAAATTCAAAGTCGCTTAGCGCGTTATGGAGCGAACTATACTTGGAGTTTCTTTCATGGATAAAATCAGGAATAAAGTTATTGAGGACAGCAACGAATAAACTGAAAAATGCTTACCGAGTAAATAATCTGAAGTGTTAGCGGGCTGGTCATGCAACGTTCGATGTCGGAAAACGTTCTCGAAGAAATCATACTAACTTATTTTCGGAAATAACGACGTCACTAATCAATCACCTGTAAATGGCGGACTCTATGTGGCAGACTGGCGGCCGTTAATTTTCTAGAAAACTGTAGGTTCAACACAGAAAATGTTATTTTTAACCACAATACATTTGATATTGTGGTTTAACACAAAAAAAAAAAAATACAAAGAGTAAATTTCGACTCTTGAGCAAAATATCGTATACACAACGTGGTTTATAGTGGCTCATCTGTTCTGAGCCTTACTAGTAGCGGCATGTGCGAAATCTGTTTTACAGTTTCAATTTCGTGAAGTGAAAGAGTTTCAAGTTATTCGTACATTGCATAACTGTCGGAAATCTTTTATGTGCATACGTTAAATCTCAAAGTGACTTTTTGGAATAAAAAGGTAGAAGAAACATTTACGAAAATGGTACATGAATGAAAGTGAAGGGAGGAAATGATATTTTCGCTGAAGTGATTATTCCCAGAATCAGAAATTATTTATTCGTAAGAATGTAGTTTTATGTCCATTCAGGATTCAGGATACAAAATTATATCATATACATATATTTGGCCTTTTTTCTACTATGTTGCGTTCCCATTGCTCTTTAACAAAATGCAATTGAATTCCAGCTACAACTCATCTACAAACTACATCTACAAACTGTTTATATATAACGGTGTCAGCGACGGCAGAGCGGTAGGGTCGTCCGTATCTTGGTGTGGTGGTACTCGTAAGGGGTCCATTTTGTAGGCGAGTTTTGAATTAAAGCACGACGTGTAAATATACACTCCAATCTTGACAATAACAATTTGGATAGGCATACCGACAGTTTTGCCGCGGAGAAGTGCCTTGGTTCGCGTCTCAATCCGAAATGATCGTTCGTCAATATCCACTATCCAAAATGACTCTTTCCATGTGCCATCACAAAATAACGTCACAAGCGTTTGTCCCACTACTACGCAAATTAAATCAGCAACCTCCATTAAAATTATACAGACGATCTCCGATATGATCTCACAAAATGATGAAGAGGAAAGCGGCAGAAATAAGATCTAACAATTCTAAGACATGTGATACCGATCAGTACTGGTCGATCATAGCCCTCACAAAGAGGAGGCCAGTGGGCAAGAGTGCCCGCCAAATAATAGCAGTCTACTCAGAGGAGCCTCCTTCTTTATGGAGGATGAGTGGACTATATACCCAGTGCCTCGTGCCTCTAAACCATGAAGTAAGTAATAAAATTAATTTCGTTGTGTGACATTACTTTGAGTTGATATTTCCAATAAAATCCTTAAGCAAAACTGCTAGAATTTTTTATATCGCTTCCTTTTTGGCGAAATACAAAAAAAAAAAGACTGTCCTAAATGCTAATACTCTCTGACTCCCTGAATATTCAATACGCGATCCACACGCCTACCGTCACAGTTGGGCTGACAACGTCCAGCATTTAGCATCAGCATGGCAAAATTTCAAGTCACGTTCATATCGTTTTGCGGCGAGTAAAATATTATAATAATTGTTTAATTTAATGTTTGTGGTTTTGTTAACACGACCGAACAAGGACGGGCGTTCATTAATTACTTATCATATGGAACTTCAAACTATGGGATTTATTCATAAACGATGATTAAAGTTAAGTGATGTTTAAACGTCAAAAATGTATGGAAAAACAGTCGCTAATCTTTAGCTAACTCTAAGCAACATTTATGAATAAATGCGTTTATGTTTTGTTTAGACAAGTCAGCCTATTGCTATCCATTGTTAACTTTAGGCTTCTCTATGGATCCAGATCCATTCTGCCCCAGCCACATATTGAGCAAAAAAAATGATTCGAACGTAGACGGCAATGGATTTGCAATATGATTCAAATCGATAGTAGTACATATGCCACATAGTTAGGATTTTGCTTAAGGTCGTCTGTCCATCTTCCTAGAAGGCGTCCCACTCAACGCTTACCGATACGTAATCTCCATTCTAGGACTCAGTTACTCCTTTGTAATGTATTATCCGAGCATAACCCACTCCAAAATGCGCTAAAAGACTCTCAGCCACATTTCGGGATCGTGACGGGCAGGAAGCACTGCTTGGAGACCTTAGTCTTCAAACATTGCAGGATTTGACGAAAGAATCGAGATATATGGTATATTCCAAATGGAATTTAATAACGTTACCATTATTCCTCTAATTAGAAGAGCCTCTAGTAATTTACCTAGAACTTTTCAAACTACATAAGGTTCCGCTTCAAGTCTAAGTGCCCAGGCTTTTCCTGACTATGTTTAGAAAAGCCTCGTGTTTCAGATTTCAATCTAACCGAATGTTTTTTCACATCCATCAATTGCCCATCTGCCCTCTACATCAAGTTATTAGTTAAAATATACAACCCTTTGGCAAGCTTGGGATTGAGCTGCTCGCTCTGCTTAGCAATGTCATTAAGCAATATGCGTAATTATGCTACAATTATGACATTTTAATCACTGTTTTTGTCTGGATTTGAAAGATTTGAAAGACGATGGTACCTGAGTTTGTTTTCTCTTTTTTTCTCAGAGGTTTCCAGTTAAGAAATGGCGGATCCAGCTAGTTTAAAAAAAATACGTTGTGGAAAAGTCATTAGTGATCCTGCTTGCATAATAAACGATTTCATTTCAAGACTATTTGTCAGAATTTCGGGCATCTGACTACCCGCAACGATTGTCAAAGAATTATGATATATAAATGGGACCAACGGTGCACTGTCTATTATAATTCAAACAGGCCTTCTTTCCTTGCCTCCTCAGTGACATAACCTTACACCATTTTAACAGAATGTCGCTTAATAGTTGTGGGCTGGTCGACCTAACTAATGGTTCCTGCGGTTTTCTTTTAGCATTTTGTTAAAGCAAGGCATTTTAAAAACATAGCCACATTTTACGGTTTCTGAGGTCAGGAAATTGTTCTGATTTCGATGTTTTGACGCATCATCATCATCATCAACCTTTTTACCGTCCCACTGCAGGTCACAGGTCTCCCATCCTTTTTTTTTTTTTTTTTTTAATAATTTTAAACTAGCGCAATACTATGCAATCAGTGACGGTAAAGAGCGCTGGTTTATTAAGGCTAAAAAAACCTAGTGCATAGGAAGGAAGACGGCAGTTGAGCGAGGTGATACAATATTGAGTGTGGAAGAATTTAGATTCCCGCCGCCCCACGCGCGCTCGTGATAGAAGAGACACCGGGTGCTTTTAGTCAGTAAAAATCTGACAGACCCCGTCGCCCACCCCAGGGCGGCGGACATCCTATGAGGATTTCTACCCCGGAAAAAAAAAGTGATGCAATATTAACCCAACAGCACAACCAACGCTGCTGTGCCAGAGGGAGATTGATCTGGGATTGATACACGACCAAACTTCGACACAACAACATTGGTGTACATCGTACCCGGCACACATCGCAAGACAACTGCTCAGACCCGTCCTCCGTACGGCTTCACCAGACATCATGCTGGAACACGACGAATCGCTTGGCGGCAAGACTTTGTCTGATGGGTGGTAACTTTTGCCGGCAGCCAATATTATGGCCTACCACCGAAAAAAAAAAGTAAAAAATGACTGTATGATATATGTACTGATATGTTTTGACTCAAGATGTGGTTATTGGTGTTATTCATAGTTGGGATCCGTACCCAAAGCGTAAAAATGTGACGTTATTCTGTTATCAGGCGTATTTTTTATTCTTGACAATGTTTTTTTGTACCAACAACGATTATATCACTGGTCACCATCAAGTGGGAGATCGCGATCCACCACAAGTGTATAATATTAACAAAAAGATCCATGTGATACTAGACTATTTAAGCTGCGAGGCCATATTCTTTAATTGAAATCATGGCTTTATTGTTGTTATTAGTATTAACTATGGGATGAGGCCCATAGTTAAAATTAATAGCAAGTGGCCCTAAGAAAGCTTAAAGTCATACAGAGAGCTATGCTAGGTGTTTCTCTACGTGATCGAATCAGGAATGAGGAGATTCGTAAAAAAACTAAAATGCCGTCATAGCTCATCGGATTAGCTCTTTGAAGTAGCAGTGGGCGGGGTTCATAGCTCGTAGAACCGATTGCCGATGGGGCAAAAGGTTCTTGAATGGCGACCACATACCGGCAAGCGCAGCACCGGACACCCACCGACTAGGTGGTCGGATGAGCTGACCAAAATCACTGGGAAGCGCTGGATGCAGGCCACGTCTAACCGTTCTTTTTGTAAATCCTTGGGGGAGGCCTATGTCCAGCAGTGGACTGCATGTGGCTGAGATGATAATGATGATTAATGTTAACATGTTCATTTATTTTACTTTCATAGTCCTAGTTTTTCTTTTGTGACATACATATAAAATATCAGGACCAAACACACACAAACAAGCAATCAAAGAAAGAAAAACAAACAAACAAATTTCCGAACTGAACAGGCAGCTGTGCTGGTGAGGAGTTTGTTGCGCTACTTCTTTGCAGAGAAAGCACTAGGGAGTGGTGAAGTTCCGACGTTTTGGGGGCTGTCTTTGCAGTTTTGATGTTGGACAAGTGCTAATTCATAGCCTTAGTAATAGATGACTCTTGATTTAAAATCAAGAGTCATCTATTCAAATTAGGCTTAGGCTTTCAAATATAAATACTTAGGACAGCATTTAAAAACTATTCGTAAAACCTAATCAATCATAAAATATTTACAACAATAATACCTTAATTTATATATAGGATAGCATTAACGGGAGTCGGAGAATGTAAGTTAGGATTTAGAGACGATCTTCGTAGGATGTTGTTGCAGATAGATAATTGATCCCAAAAACCGAATGACGTGCAATAGGACAGGCATCAATAACGCGGAACATGGCGCTGACTTCTTAAAATTTAAATAAATGTTATGTACAGTGAAGTGAAAAAAATTAATCAATTTATATTCTAAATAAGTTTATGTAAATCTATTTGTATTTTTCTTTATTTATCTCAAATGAAAAGAACTAGTTATCGTATGTCACACCTGAAAACATACTGGGAGCTTTTGACCCTTAAAATCTTTCAAAACTCTCTCACTCACTCACTCTTTATATTTTAAAACACATATATTTCTCACACGTTCTTTATAACTTAATATAATAATAGAACTTAGTTGAATCTTTGTTCGCCTCACAATGCGTTCAATTGCATTAGGAGTCTGGCAACAGATAAATTGTATCACTCGATCCTTCGACCTCGATTTATCTCTTTCTTTAAGAACCAAGCAATTCAGTCTTGAATTGAAAATCGTTTAAAGTTTTATTATACTTTTGATTCCATTTTGGTCGAATTTTATTGGTATTCGTCAGTTAGTATCGGTTTTTGGAAGGGAATTTTGTGATTGGTATTTCTACTTCGAGTTTATTTCTCGTTCGAGTCTTATTTTAAATAGCATTCAAAATTAAAGTTAATATAATATTTCTCTAGTAAGTAATGAAGCAGCCCTCTGAGAGATACAATTTTAATATATTTTGTTATGAATTGATGCCCCCAAGAAGGTGGACAGATAATCTGGCGAAGGTCACGAGAACCACTAGATGCGGGAAGCGCAAGATCGGTCGTCGTGGAGATTCTTGGGGGAAGCCTATGTCCAGCAATGGACGTCTTTCGGTTGAAATTAATTATAATTTCAACCGAAAATATTTATCATAAAAAGTACAGAGAACAACATTAAGTTATGTATTGAAATAAATGCGATATTTGTATCATACATTCATTCATTCATTTTACAAACTGACCTACTTTAATTTCCGTTTAATTTTTTTTTGGTGGTATTATGGTCACAATAACCACTGCGGTGCTTAAGAACCTGCATCCTAATCGCGTAACACACTAATACTCACTTTGCAGCATATTGCTAATACATTGCTCCATATGTGCGAAAAATGTGTTTACTCAACATCGCAAGCAACGCAATGAATGTAGTTGAACTGTCAAATTGAAACCTATTGCTACCGATGTATATGTACGCAATTAACCTGCGGAATTCGATTAACGGGTCGAAGTTTTATAGGATTTTTCTATCAGTAATTTCTCAGTAGCAGCCCAGACTGTGAATTTGCCTTCTGTGAATATACACCCACGTTTCACCAATGATGCAAGTCCAGTGTAATAATGACGAGAGAGCCCATCATTATTACATTGAAGTTACATAATTGGTGAAACGTGGGTGTACTTGTTGCTGGCGCTAAAATGTATATCGGAACACCGTAAGTACTATTTCTGCATGCAACATTTATTATTAGTCGTCCTAAGTAGAATCTTCATTTGTTTTACTTACGGACACACCTGTGGTCTTCATGTGCATGGAGAGGCTTTGGCAATAGTTTTCTTCTTCCTTAACATTCTGGTATCACAAAAATAGGAAGAAAATACCGTACGTATAAAAAAGTTTATATCCTAATCTCAATCCCATTTCTGTTTGTCTTTGTTATTAATTCTTGCTGAGATCTGATTGTGAGTCTGTTTTGAACATTTCAATGACTGGAATCGTCCTTCTGACGTTATATTTTATATTAAATACGATTTGCTACTACCCAAAACTTTATTAGGCTGTCTCCACACATGTTTATCGGCCGTAAACTTGAAAGACGGCCATAAGACGCCGAATCGAAAGTTGTGAGTGAATAATTTAGAGTGAGTGAGCTATTCCGTTCACGTGTACTGTATGCGTGCTGTTTACTGCTAAACCACACTGCCCGTATCATTTATAAGGATGTAAGGGTCTGTTACATAGGCTATTGATTCGAAAGATAGCTTCGTTCTTATGGTTGTAGAAACTTGCTGTAGCTAACTAAAAACTTAATATTTTTTTGTCGATGCTGTCCGCCTTTGTTTGTTGTTTTATTATTGTAGTTATTATTTTTTAATACTTCCATAACATCTATAGCAACGTGATTCTACCACCACACTCACCATTCTATATCCCTCTGCGTTGACTTTTTTTTATGATATAGCAGATTTTGTTTTTAATATTGACCAAATATTCTTTGAACTTTCTTTGTGTGTGTCTTCTACATCGAAACGGTAAAGAACAAGTCCAAATCATAACGCCAGCGTTTCTTAGGCCTGCTACAGTTACAACGTTCATCTTTAGGCACCCACAGCTGTATGAAGACTTTGGCCCATTTGTCTGGATGCATCCTACAAGTGTGAACCGCTCAGTCCAATATAGGCTTAACACATCCTTTAAAGGGTTTAAGACTTATCGAGTTCATGGTTTAAGTTTATGCGTCAATGTCACTGCCACCCCTTACACCAAAGACTTAGATACAAATGATTGTATCTAATGTACTTATATAAGATTAATTTACATATACTATTAATATTCTCGGTGGTAGGCCATAACATCGGCGGCCGGCAGAAGTTACCACCCACCAGACAAAGCCTTGCCGCCAAGCGATTTGTCGTGTTCCGGCATGATGTCTGGTGAAGCCGTACGGAGGACGGGTCTGAGCAGTTGTGTTGCGATGTGTGCCGGGTACGATGCGCCTAATGTTGTTATGTTGGGAGTTTGGTCGTGGAGGGTCTTCAGATCAATCTCCCTTTGGCGCAGCATCATTGGTCGTGTTGTTGGGTTTAACATTGCATCACCTCGCTCAACTGCCGTCTTCCTTTCTATTCGCTCAGTTTTTCTTAGTGTTTTAATAAACTAGGAAGAAGAACAGGCAAAAAAAACCACGTCACCGTGCGCGATTTATCCCAGTGTATACGAGCTTTACACTGCTCATACAATTTTTATTACATGTGTGTGCTATAAACATCTGTAGGGCCGGCTCTAAGTTGTTTATGAGAATTTATGTACTAACTGTCCAATTTTATGGTGCTTTTAATAACATTATGTTCAGTATTTTGACTTTAAATTGGATTATTATCTTCCTGTAAATTTTCCACTGGTTTCTGGAAAGGTAAAACTTTTATGTGACATCGTGAAGATCCTTGGGGGAGGCATATGTCTAGCAGTGGACGTCTTGCAGCTGAAATGATTATGATGACTTGCTTTTTTTTTGGAAGTCAGTTGTTTTTTTTTAATATATTTTTAGAATTTTTAGTTGCAAAAAGTACTGTTCAGCTGCATCCGGTCAGACTGGACGCTGCCGCCAACATAGTTGGGAATAGGCTAGCAAGTAAACGACGTATTTTGTTTACTTCAATTTCTACCCGTAATTATGGTTTAAATACCAAACTACTTGGTTACTTGGGGGAGCCCTATATCCAGCAGTGGGCATCTTTCATAATGCCTAGAAAGCCGGACTAAACTTAAAATAAATCCCTCTATAAAAATAAATATTATTTCTAAAAAGCGAGGTAACTTAATACATGTGTGTACAACTTAACACGGTAGGCATAAATGCGCGGGCAAAGGGGAGCAGGGCACTCGGCACGTGGTCTTATCACTCATAATACTGTGCAAAATGGTGTCACTTTTTTAAAAAATACCACGTTTTAGGGAAGTTAGAATTAATTCGCGGAAAAAAGATTATTTCAAAATTCATTAGTATTGTTACTATGATGATTATTTAAAATTTCATATTTTATTTGGTCATGTGTATACCTAACCTTTATTATCCTTTTGGGTCGGACGGGGTTTTCTTTACATATTGTATAATATAAATATATAAATAAAATATAAATATATACGGACAAATCACACAGATTGAGCTAGCCCGAAAGTAAGTTCGAGACTTGTGTTATGGGATACTAACTCAACGATACTATATTTATAATAGATAATATATAGATAAACATCCAAGACCCAGACCAATCAGGAAAAGATCATTTTCCATCATGACCTGGCCGGGGATCGAACCCGGGGCCAATATAAATTTCAAATTAACTACAGCTTTTATTTTGGCCACGATTTTATATTCAATGCTCATCAGAAAGCGACCTAGACCAATGTCAGTGGCTAAGTAAACTGTTAACTCCAAATCTTAATAAAGTTATTTCGGCAATTATTCATTTTTTTAAAGCATTTCTTTACACACACAGCAGAGCTCGACATATAATAATATTTTAGCTGTCAAATTTCAATATATTCATTAAAATTGAGAGTGTGTAATTACGCTCTGGAATTTTGGATTTTCACGACGACCGGTTCTGCACCTCCCGCATGCGGCGTCTTCCGGTGCGTGGTCGCCACTGGAGAAACCGTCGGCCCCATCGGGCATCGGTCATACGGGCAATGTGCCCGGCCCACTGCCACTTTAGTGTTGCAATTCTTCGGGCTATGTCGGGTGTTAGTACGATAATAAGCAATTAGCTCATCTACTTATCACACTGATTGATGACATCGCTAGAAAATAGAATATTCTATTGTATTACTAAGCAATGGAACTGATTCCCTTATCTTCCAACTATAGTAAATTTAAGTTAAGCGCACCTTTTTCTTCTATTAATTTAAGAAAAGTCAGAAGATAAATGTTAGTTAAATTAAAAATCTCCATAGACAAATTAGACAAGATTAAAAACTCGGCTACTAAAAATACATAAGCGCTAACTAATTTGACAGAACTAAATTAATAATTATAATACCAGACCGTAATTACTCACTCCCAATGTTAATAGATTGTAATTCGATAGCTAAAATAATATTATCTATCGATCTCCGCTGTGTAAATGGGCAAAGTTTATTAACATTTTGTTTTGCTATGGAATGTATACATCTTCTATCCTCTTCTTGAAGAAATAGAAAGAAAAAGACGCATGGACTAAAATTTGGTTTAGTTTATAAACAAGAGAATTGTCGAATCCATTATGTTATATTTGGGCTAAATACCTCTAATTATGTCGTGGTGCTAAGGCCGGTCGTGGTGGTGTAAAGACTGGTTCAATTTCAATTATGAATGTGCGGGTTCGATCCCAAGTCAGGCAAGTACCATTGTAACTTTTCTTAGTTATACATACTATCTAAGTATATCTTGGACACCAATGACTAATTAAAAGGTGAAGGAAAAGATCTTGAGGAAACCTGGACTTTAAGTCTGAAATCGCCAACCCGCATTGAGCAAGCGTGGTGATTACGCTCAATCCTTCTCTGTATGAGAGGAGACCTGTGCCCGGTAGTGGGATGATAAAAGGTTGATGAAGATGATGATGATGACCTATAATTTATTTATTACTAGCGGCCCGATACGTGCTTCATTTCATTTCATCAAAATTTACTCAAACATAGATTTTTTTTTTAATTGCTAGCAATTTTAAAACTTAATCCAAAACATTTAGATAAATAATATTCTTTATTTTCCATTTCTAGCATGGCAACTTAAAATTGGTCATGTGAAAAATATGATTCCTCCAAATTCACACCACAAACGTGAAATGTTTGCCCTTGGCTTTGTTGATAGACATAGCAAATGATAACGCACAGGATATTGTAATCATTTGAACTCAAATGGCATAATTATCAGTTAGGATCATAGGCATACGCGGTATCAAACAAACTTCTACTTTTGATTTACCAGTTAAGATCGTAGCTTCAATTAAATTTGACAATGAGTTTTTCACTACTAATCTGGTGCTATTGCACAGTTTTAGTAGACTATAAAATTGACAGCCTCCGTAGTGTAGTGGTAGCGAACGCGGCCGCTGCGCACGGAGGCGCGGGTTCAATCCCCGCACAGTGCAAATATTTGTATGTCATGCATGCAAATATTTGTATGCATGAATATGAATATTTGCACTGGTCTGGTCGTGCCTCGGAAAGCACGTTAAGCCGTTGGTCCCACTTGCCATACGAACATCTAGTGGCAGTCGTTACGGGTTGTTGGAGCCTTAAAAAGTCTAACAATTAACTGCAATGCATAGATATCGCCTTCGGGTTGTGGAGGTCAGACGGCAGTCGCTTCACGGACAATATCGAAATTTAGCCAAAATCAGCAGTCAGACTGGTAAAGCGGACCTCAGACTCCCAAAGCTGAAAAGCTACGGATGCGACTGGGATTAACGCTGAGATGATGATGAGTGGATTATAAAATTATAAAAAAGTGGCATTAATTTTATATATACAGAAGTTATGTATAGTGATGATGATCCACCGTTCATTGAATTCATTTGATACAAAAAATGTGATAAATGAAGAACCGCTTGACCGATGTTGTTCTTTACATAAACCATCTACTAATTAGCCACAACAAAGCCTAAACATTTGGTTTGGATAGGTGAGCCCATTCATGAGTTATGAAATTACAAAAAGAGTGGCATTGATTTGTGTATATCTAGATTAAATATCTTCTTACTGGAAAGTTTTACAGCAAATTTCCTGACGGAGAAAAATAGTACGTGCTGCCTTCCATCCATCCTGTGCGTGGAGGATATCGAATGGGCGGCGATAGAACTGACACATTCAAACAACATCAACTTCCTAATATAACTTTATATGATGACAAGTATTATAGCTACTAAAACCCTAATCAAAATCGCAACGACGTCTTTATCTCGAACAAAAAACAAGGACCCGAAAACCTATTGTGGCTAACGTTTAAAAGTAAACACATAATTTGGAGATCCCTTCCCCCCTCTTCCCCTACGTTATATAACTTCGTTTTACGGTTGGAGTATTTCGGTAATGATCTGGCCTCCACAAACTTGGGTCGGATTTTTTTCTCGTTCAGTGTCTTGATGTTCTTGTCAAGGTCTTGCAGTTTTATTAAGCATGTTTATCTAATTTAAATAAGATTGGATTTGCGGGAGTTTGTTTATATTTTTTAATGGAGGATGCTTATGGGGAAAGTAATGTTTCGCTTCTACAGGTACTCAGACCTAGCCAGAAATCTCATTTTATTCGGCAATCAATTTATGGCATTAAATAATTTATTTATTATAGTTATGTATTTGTTTCTAGAATTTTCTATATAGACTTGCCTGGTAGATGGATCAATCAATTGGGACTACCATTTTGTCTACCAATAATGATAATTATTATGTTTTAATGTTCACTGCACGGTTAAGCTGTTGACTGCTGAGTGTCGCAGGTTCCATTCCTGCGTAGTTGTTCCGGGGTTAGTTGTTCGTATATGTGAGTTTATATGTTTGTAAACGCACCCACGATACAGGAAAAACTCCTAGTGGGAGTAAAGTTAAAACAAAAACAGATGTGGCTACATCACACACGATATATATCAGTGCCTCAAAACGCACGATCAGCCGTTCGACTTTGAGAGTATAATGGGCCATTAGAAGACTGAAAATCTAACAACCAGTATAGACTACCAGACTATCAAGTGAGTATAGAATTACTCAGTAACTAGTTTGTGGAGGTCAGGTAGGTAGTCGTTCCATATAAATTACTGGTCAACAGCTGGATTCGATTAAACTGGAAACCGATCCCAATATAGTAAGTCAAAGGCTTGGCAGATGATTGCTAACTTAATAAGATATGTAAATAAATAGAAACCAAAAAGCCGGGATTATGTCTTGTTTACAGAAAGCAGATACATATGTATGTGTACGAGCCTCAAGTAGCCAGAATATGTCAGAATGTCAGGAGAGAGTAGCTAGGGAGAGTGTTTGTCAATAATATACGTCCGTACGAGCTTAATGCCTTTAATGCACTATCACACATGCACTAATACATATAACAATTAGGTCCGTTTTGCAATCCAACTTGACAATGACACAAAAATGTAATATTATTATTTTAATATTAAATCAATAATTAAATCTTAATATTAAATCATTTAAACAATGGCTTGCACAGTATGTGTAAATATAATGCCATAATTGTTTACATATATTATTAGTAGGTACATATGTATGAACCTACTGTATATGGCAACATTTCTTCTTCTTCTTCTGGTCAGCCTATAGATGTCCACTGCTGGACAAAGACCTCCCCCAAGGCTTTCATTCCATTGGGGGGCATTGCCGTAATCCCCACGCTTCGCGGGCGGGTTGGGGATCGCACTAATTTGTTATTCCACAGGAGAAGTGCTGCTACCCGCTTCCCTGGTGAGAGTTCAGTTAGTCGCCTCTTACGACACCCACGGGAGGAAATGGGTTGGTACCATTCTAAGATCAATATCACACGGGACATACGGAGGATATAGGTTAGTACTATTCTAAGCCCGATACCACACGGGCATCATTTGTACGTACATAAATATATTTATAATGAGAACAGTTTTGGACAACTCGTTTGGCATAGTACGGGTAGCTAACATGAGGTTTGATAGGTCGCACACAATATATGTGCCGGTTGTGGGAACAAATATTTGTTTGGCCTACAGATATTTGCTTTATGCTTTCGTAACGATATTGAATCATTGTATTTAAATACAGTAAAAGTCATAATTTCGTGAGAATTACGACAATACGACAACAAATTAAACATCGTGTACCTCAACACATTCTCAATCTACACATAAAAAATCATATAAATGTATCCTTTAGTTTGGCCACAGGAGATTATTTATAATTTTTCACATTTTCTACATGATGTATACGTTGATAAGGAAGAGCTTACAGGTTGATGACCGCTGTATCCAGCGGTACTAATCTTTAATAATAATGGCGTCAAAAAAGCAAGTCGATACAGGACCGCGCTGTCGCCCGCTGATTAGAGGTCAGTGAACCAGTATTTTAAAGGATGTTTTATTCCGTTTGCAATTTTCTCGGTGGTAGGCCATAAGATCGGCTGCCGGCAGAAGTTACCACCCACCAGACAAAGTCTTGCCGCCAAGCGATTCGTCGTGTTCCGGCGTGATGTCTGGTGAAGCCGTACGGAGGACGGGTCTGAGCAATTGTGTTGTGAAGCTTGCCGGGTACGATGCGCTAAATGATGTTGTGTCGGGAGTTTGATCATGGTCCATCCAGATCAATTTCCCTCTGGCGTAGCATCATTGGTCGTGTTGTTGGGTTTATAAATTTGCATTACCTCGCTCAACTGCCGTCTTTCTTCCTATTCACTAAGTTTTTTAAGTGAATGGGATTAATAAACTAGCGCGCTTTACCATCAACGATTGCACACTGCTTACCATCAGCCAGGATTGCAGTCAAGCGCTAGTTTATAATTATTAAAAAAAAAAAAAAAAAATATGTGATTTAGTGTATTTGAAATTCTCATTTATTTTATTTATGATGCTAGGTTTTTAAGCTATTGCATAGCTTCTATCGCGGGCCTTGAGCGCGGGGACCGAATCCAGAAATTCCGTAACGAAAAAACCTCACGCTCCCCATCGTCTAACGTCGTTTCAGTTCGGCAGTCTTCGGCACGGTATGTTTGTGTGCGTGCGACTACATCTTTTGAAAACAATTTATAGATTTTCAAAAAGAGCATGCATATTGCAGGGCGCGAACTCAGTTCTACACACTTGCCATGTTACTGATAGTCGCGATGTGCTAAACTTGCGATTAATTTTCTCTCTGAAATAGGTCTTCTATAGAGATATGTCATAGACGTCATCGACGTTGTCATGGCTACCTTAAAAACTTTTCATATAATTAATTATTAAGTACTTTTATTCAAATTAATTTAGTAGTGTTTTTAAAAAATAGCTTTTTTTTTAACGGAAAAGCTAAGATGAATGTCACGCTAATTTTTCATTGGACTTTTAAATTATTTATAGTGTTGTTTACTAAATAAAAGCGCGTGATTTTATAGAGTAAAAAGTGCTCACGCGGCCGTTTTTTCAATTGTTGCAAGAATTCAAAAGACTGTCTTTAAATAGTGTTCAGACGATTGCTCAAAGTGTATTAGATTTCATTAGTAATAGAAATGGCATTTCAATAATGACTTTCAAGTGCCAAAGTCTAAATAGTCATAAATACGATTTACAAGATTCAGTTACGAGACAAACAAATGTGTTACTTCTTACCGAAACTTGCATGACGCATGATAATCCAATAGAAATACCTAATTTTAATTGTATTGTTCAGTTCAAACGAGATACTGTTTCAAAAGGTGGGGTAGCTATTTACCAAAATAAAAATGATATTACTAATATTATGACTCCGAATATTGAAATAAATATTGCACACGTTAGCGATGTTAATGTTAGGCGCTCAGTTGTTGGAGATATTTGTGCGTGCTTATGCAAACTTAGAAATGGCCTACAAATAGTTATGGTAGCAATTTACATTTCTCCGAATCCAAAATTGGACGAGGTAGAGCATTTTATTCATCGCACTTTACTGGAGTACACTGAAGAAGGCTCGAAAATACTTGGTACAAATGGTAATAAATTTCCACTTATCTTGGCTGGCGATTTCAACATTAACTTCGCCGATAAAAAATCAAAGCGGTTGACAACTTTTCTATCAAAACATTGAATTTGAAAATGAATAATGATCCACAAGAGTCCACAACAAAATATGGGACCACCATTGACGCGGTATTTTCTAGATATTTAGAGGATATTAAGTCGCAAACTTATGTTTCTTATTTCAGTTATCATAAACCTTCTTAATTCCTGAATAACCAACAGCTACTATAAGGTAATAAAACCCACATGTATTGTAAAATAATAAAAATATTTTAAATAATATTAACTTTTTATTTATTTAATAAAAGAAAAATTTGTTTTCTTATCGGTCACCACGCTCAAAAAGTGCAACTTGAATTAATATCAAAGAAAAAGAAACACTGCATAAATAAAATAAAAAAATAATTATAATTGCATAAATTGATACAAAATGCTATGCAATAGCTTTACCGCGGCAGTCCCCGAGTGCCACACGTCTTTTTTTTTTTTATCTATGGTTTAGAATTATTCCTATGAACCAGCATAGTCCCTGTTTTCATTTATTGTCGTGTTATCGGCACCACTCTGTATTTTGTGTTTGATTTTTTTGAGTTAGTATTTCAATAGCAGTAAGTAAAGTCATAATTAAAACGACTTTTTGTCAGTTTGTCAGATACACATTAGGAGGCAATTTTGACTGTCAAATGACTGACAATTTTGACAATTTTGACTGTCTCCATAGTAACTTTGGCTCAATATGAATTTGTTGTGTGCAGTGAATATTCTTACGTTTTTTTGTGTGGTTTAATGTCAAAAGTATGTTTGTGATTTCCATTTTTAAATTGAACTTGTAAGAAAGAAGTTATTCAGACATTTTAAATTGGAGGTTATGCATTTCTACGCAGAGAAAATTAAAGAACAAATAAACTGATGAATAGTTTTATTCTTTTTTACCATAATTATTCATTATCATCATCATCAATTTCATTATCAAATTCGATTAACAATTCATCAAGAAACTGTGCAGGGGGTTCAATATTGTTTTGGTGTCGAGCCCACCCTAAATACCATAAAATGGTCATAATGTGGGAACAGCATCCCACAGTTCATTTGCCTACCTTACAATTGCAACAATATTGACTTATTGCCTCTCTCCCATTTAAATTATTATCAATCAAAACGTACACAAAATATTCTTTTCTTCTTATATGGCGACTTTGAATTTTTGCTCTTAAAAGCCAAGAGCTAGAGCAAGAGCTTTAAGAGAGAGACAATTGTTCTCTTAGATTACCGATTGAGCCTCCCTACACACTTCTATCTTATATTGGCCACTAAAACGGATGTGCTCACCATAGTAAGATCGAGCTTGACGGAGTTGGTAGGTACCACAAGCTATTAAAATCAAATCATGAAAATCTAGCTGGGGAAACTCAGTGACATTGCTGTTATCAACATTTATATTTGAGAACTGTGCCCTTCTTCTATTATAATTATTTTGTATAATAAACTCACTTAAAGTATTTGTTTGGAACATTTTTTGTTGGATGATTTCTAATATCTGGGCAGCATCAAACCTGTCTGTGAGCGGTGGTCGAAATCTATTAATTAGGGCAGCAGCTATAGAAAAGTCAATCATGACATGTGATGAAGCTCTGTTGTTGAACTCGTGTCGGAATATTTTAAACTGTTGCTTAAAAATCCCATTCACAACTTCAATCATCCATCTGCAGATATTAACAGCCCTAGTGTAGTTTGCTGGCATTGATACAACAGAGGCTGTAGAAGATTGATAAATGCTTGATGATATGGGGTGTTTAAGTTCCGTTGAACAGAACGGTAACTTCTTTGCCAACATGGGTGACAGATCTTATCTGTTGATCTAAGCTGTAACAAAAACAAAAATATCTTATTGCAATCAGAATAAAACATCAACCAGCAGCAACACATAAAATCATTGAAGGATATTGCTTACCTGTAGTGATTCGATCTGTGGCTATATCACGCATCTGATAGCGTATTCTCTTTCTGAACGAGACCACACAATGAATGACCGCAACCAATATAAAGATTTCAATGCACAATATATTCATTTGGGGAATTGCTGCTTGTTGAATTACACTGTTATTTGGAATCTAAAACAAACAAAATACAGTTATGTTACAATTCAACATTTTAGATCAGCTAAAATAGTTGACATTCTATTAATATGAATCGTACTTTACCTCAGAAAGTGAAGTCCATTGCCGTAATAATGCTCGTACATCATCAGATTCAACACAATAAGTCTGTTACTTACGCAAACGCAGAGGAATACGAAAAGAAAACAGCGAAAGAAAACCAAACCGTTCAGAGTTCTTAGAAAACAATACGAGATTTTGACAGATATGCAATTAACAGGGTTGCCATTACAAGACGATTATGTTATCGATCACAGATGGAAAATCGATTTTTTTAATTTCGTTTTTTAATAATAATCTATGAAACTATTAACTGTAAAGTAGGACGAACGTATTAATTAAGAAAATATAAATAAGAAAAAAGAATATTGAGGCGGTAAATATAAGTAAAGAGTATATTTTTTATTTAAAACTATTTAAACAATAAAAAAATATTTTTACAATACAATTATCGATTACAGTAGCAAGATTTTATTTATTTAGAGTTATCGATTACAGATTGGCAACATTTTTGGTATTCAAATCTTGAATTCAAGAACTTAAATTAATTACTTATTAAAATGATTTTTTATTGGACACGTTTCCGTAAAGTACTAAATATGTTTTTTTAAGTTTGTAGTTTATATTTAAATTGTTGGGAGTAAGAACTTAGTGAAAACGTGAGTTTAATTATAAAAGTTGTGTAGGCCGAAAGTTGGCATTCTCCTTTACAATAAAATAGAATTAATTCCAGGCGTCCCTTCCAAAAGATAGTTTTTATTTGAACAAAAAAATACCGCTTATATGTTGCACAGGTTTTATTATAACATCAATTAGCTTATCTTTAAAAATTGGCGCCAACAGAGAATCTACTATGGCCGCCATCGGCTGTCAAATATATCGGAAATTAATGGAAACATCAAAAAGGTCCAAAACGTAAGGAGTGACGCTGGCTGGTAAGAACCATTTCGTCATCGTTCGTATTAATGTACGTGTGGCGGTCTTCTTCGGACAGATGTTTTGGGCTGCTATTGTACCATGTCCATGACGAACAGTTTTAATCTGGCACAATCCCGAAAATATTGAAACTGCCTAATAAGAATAATACTTCTGGTTAAGGCTGCCCTGAGACCAGCGTAGTAATTTAACATAAAACATATTTTATTTCGTATTTTTTTTTCCGTAGCAATGCAATGTGTGTCCAACTTATGTTTATAAAATTTCGCGATTACTTTTCCTTTTAAAGTAGTATTTTATGCTTTTACAATATATTAATATGTTTTAAGTACATACATAGAATATTAATTAAAGCTGAAATAGTTGAATTTTCCTCACCGTGGCGGAGTTTAAATTTGTATTTTAAAACGTCTACAGTCACAGCACCAACCCAATAGCAAGCTTATTGTCAAAGTTAATAAGGACCACTGTGATTTTACAATCATACGACACCCGTGGAGAAAATAACTCTTAATGGACTGTATATTGGACTGATATTAGTGTTTAACAAGTTATGGTGTAATACCCATGGTATCCTAGTAGTTAGGTTTTCGGCCTTATGGCGACCGTAACCAAATGACAGCCGGGATACTTAACGTGCTTCTCGACCCTCGGAGGAATCATACCAAAACTCCGCGGTACGGAAAATTCATCCGCAGACCCAACTCGGTAAGCGTAACTAAATCAAAATTAATTGACACGTGCGGATGTAATCAAACTCAAAAGCATTTATTTCAAATATACCATTTACTTTCCATATCTTCATCATCAACCTTTTTATCGTCCCACTGCTGAGCACAGGTTTCCTCTCATACAGAGGGTTGAGCGTAATAACCATGCTTGCTCAATGCGGGTTGGTGATTTCAGACTTAAAGTACAGGTTTCCTCAAGATGTTTTCCTTCACCTTGTAATTATTCATTCATTAATTTACTTACAGGCACTTTTAAATTATGAAGGGGTCAGTCAGTTACAAGTATAAAGCTCGTTGTTTTTAGGATTACGTACGTAAAAGGTAAAACGGAATCCTATTCGACTTCGCTATCCGTCTGTACGTCTGTCTGTCCATCCGTCAGTCACCAAGCTGTATCTCATGAATTATAATAGCTAGATATCTAGTTAAAATTTTCAGAGATTATGTATTTCTGTTGCCGTTATAACAACAAATACTATAAATAAAAAATATATATATTTAAGGGGGCTCCCATACAACAAACGTGATTTTTTGCTCCATATTAATAACGGCAATAGATAAACGCTTGAAATGTTCACAGAAAATTTGGCTATTCATTAAAATTCAAAATAAATAATTAAATTAAAGTAAAATAAATATTGAAGAGGGCTCCCATACAACAAACGTGATTTTTATGTCGTTTTTAAAGATAATGGTCCACCAACAATTGTTTACACTGGGTGTTGTACATAAGGTGACATCTGATTTAAAAAGGTGTATTTTCTCGGTGGTAGGCCATAACATCGGTTGCCGGCAGAAGTTACCACCCACCAGACAAAGTCTTGCCGCCAAGCGATTCGTTGTGTTCCTGCATGATATCTGGTGAAGTAAGGCTTCACGGCAGGACGGGTTTGAGTAGTTGTGTTGCGATATGTGCCGGGTACGATGCGCCGAATGTTGTTGTGTCGGGAGTTTGAAGGGTCTTTAGCTCAAACTCCCTCTGGCGCAGTGTCGTTAATTGTATTGTTGCGTGTAACATTGCATCACTTCACTCAACTGCCGTCTTCTTTCATATTCACTCAGTTTTTTTTAAGGGAATAGGCTCTTAATAAACTAGCGCGCTTTACCATTAATGATTGCACCACTGCTTACCATCAGGCAGGATTGCGGTCAAGTACTGAAAACTAGAAAACTTCTTCCTTATAACTTTACTGTACTGTGCTTAACGACTTTTTTTAAAATGCATATAGTGAGGGGTTCGGCTCTGATAACCGAAACGCAGGCTTTTACCTAGTTTAGCAAACCTATGTGTATAGAATGTTATTAATAATTCTTTATACGAAACCTGAATATAGTTTGTTCAGAATAAGCAACTGAATCGATTCCGATCATTCTTACACCTTGTTATATTTTTTCCCAAATACATTTAGAAATTGTTCCAATGTGGTTACCAAGCGAGCTACGCAGCTTATTGTAGATCATAGTATGTACTTGCGCGCGCCCAACAGTTGACGCCAGAGGTCAACGCACCGCGCTCGCCCGCCCGAGCGGAGCTTTGACCATATTTTAGTTGGGACAACCAATTTAGATAACCCGCTCATAACTTTGTGGTTTTTCAGGATACCTTTTTAAATTTTTGTACATAGATTTTTTTACTTAAAAATACTGGACATTGGTTTCGAGTTTCGCGTACAAAATTTTTTTTAAAAAAGTATATGATAGAGTAGATAGTGTAACAATCATTTGTATGTGACCTCCGCATGCATATAAAAATGAACCTGTGACCGCAAGTCCCCCTTTTATTCTCTTCTCTTTTCACCACTCAAAATTACTGACCAAAAATATTTTATCGTCTCCCCACCGTACGATAAACTCCCAAAGGAAGCTGCAATATTAAATCTATCTGGCAGCCTTCAAAGCGTTTGAGGTCGTTAAAATCCCGTCAGTTTTACGACAGTACATCGAATCCATATTTTGAAAGATCATAACTCGCACAGATATGAAATCGCTTTGACGTTAACTTTATTACTGAGTTAAATGTAGATCTATGTTTAAGAAGTGATATGCCTGCAATGGAATTACTCTATCTAATTTTAGCTTTTTATAGGTACCTACTCAGTTTTAAAGCCAATTTCAGTAATGAAATTATATACATACGATCAGTAGCGGGGTGTTTAATTTTGACATTTCAAATGCCTTCGACATGGCAAATAGGAGCAGAGCATAACTAAATCCACGCGAACGAAGTGGCTGGTGGCCGCTAGTAAACAATATATGTTTGCTATGCCAGGATTAGGTAAAATAACATAGAAAATTTCAATATGAATCACCAACAATTTCAAAGAATTGATAAGTGCGTCTTTTTTCATAATACCGGACACATTTCTCCAACTCATGCTGTACATCCTTGATTTTACCACACGCCCGAGATACTAACAATATAAGTGTAGTGACACATCTGCGGAATGTCCGACGCCGAAAGCTCAGCGGCTGAAATGTCAGTCGCAATATTCAGTTGTTATGACAAACCAAACGGTCTAAACGCGGCGTCTTGTTCAGCGCGCTACGCGACGGAAAGTTACGTGGCGTCACGTCAGTCTGTCTGTATCGACACTTTATGATATGCGGTTTTTGTGACGTATCTGAATTACCCAGAAAAATGGATTTTATTAGAATATTATAACAGCTATTAGAGAGGGCTTAGAAGACGTTGCCCCTCTTCGTTACCGCCACATGCGCGATGCACAACACACGCCGAACGTTCAGCTACGCCCGCCGAACTTTCGGTCGCGCAACGCATCGCGTGATGTGTCGCTTGCTATGCAAAATACATTCAATGCGTTTTAGCTGAAAAACCGCCCGAAGGAGGGTAAGGCCCTATGCCGAACGCGGCGTAATTACGACTGATGTGTCATAGAGTACTTGAAATACACTGCGAGCGTATTTAGCCGAACTTTCGGCGCTGAACGTTCCGCAGATGGGTCGCAACACTTATTGCAACATTTTATGAGTTTTACCATAATTTGTTTTTGTGACGCGTCAAAGAAGTTTTTCTGTTTGTGCATGTTACTTAAACAGCTAAGTCTTACGTATTCCCTTTTATGTAATTTGATCGCTCCATTAATCTGTATTCAATTCTTGTACACTATTTGTTGTGGTTAAAAGGATATCAGTTGATTCCGAAAATATGTCGTATTATGTCTGTATTTACTTTCTTTTTCTAGAACATTGGATAATTCTGAATTGACGCCGTTTTGGCGAGTCAGTCTGAATATAAAAAGATCGAATAAATTTCACATGAATTCATCCATATGAAACGTATTCGCCCTTACTAAATACTAGCTGAACATTATAAGGCAGCTAGTTCATTACTATTTGTGGTTGCACATCAAAGAACTTTACTTAGAACCTCTGCTAGAAACATTTCTGACTGAACTGGATGATACAGTAAGGCAAATTCAGTGCAGGATCAATTGTGCAATACTTTGTCTGCGCTATGCCGAGTCAGTAATGCATGCACCGAAAATTGTTATCCCCACACTCATATGTCCCTCATATTATCATAAAATAACACTGGTCAACAATGGTTTTGTTGCCCTTGAATTTATATAACTATAAATGATATTGGAATGTCGCCTCTGGATTTTTTTAAATCCCTTTTTTTTATTACGCTACAAAACATTGAACAAGAAGATAAGTGTATTCATAAATATCATTTATTTATGACAAAGTCTTGCTTATTGTTTTGATGTCATTTTTTATTAATGTAATTAATGTAAAAACAAACAAAAAGAGAGAAAAATCTATAAAACGTATTTTCTACTTCGAAGAAACACGTTTTATAAGCTTTACTTCTATAGCCCATTAGGGGACAATCTCTTTTTAAGGGCCAGCAGTAATCTGCCATCATATTGTGTCGATACCATTTACCCTCATACTTTCCTTCATCACTTCCAGATCTTGGTGAAAGCGCTCTCCTTATTCCTCATTGTAATTTGCCAGATTATCAGGAAATCTTGTATTTGAATGCTTATATTTGATCAAAACTTTATGTTGAAGCTTTCCAACCTCTGTTGCACGATTTCTATATAATTTAGCGCTTTATATTTATCTAAAAATGTTTTCACTACCAATACTACAACTGTTTTGCTGGTATTTTGGCGTGGCTAGCTGGCAAATGGAAAATAGTTTCATTGTTGTTGTATTTTCTTGTGTTGATTACTATACATAGTATTGTATAAAGTTTTTCTTTTCTTTAGAGTGAATACTACTTCAACTCTTCAATGGCCCCTGTGGTTTAGATACCACAATTTTGCCAATAACACGTGTAACAAATTATAGAAATTGTTTAAAAAAATTATTTCACAATAATGGCCGATATCGTCGATAACATTTTTATTCTAAAAATCTTGTAAAAAGACAAGTTTTTTTTTTTTAATGAACAGACAGCTGTGATATTCTGTAGTTTGTTCCGCCACTTCTTCCGAGCGAAAGCACTAGAAAGTGTCGATGGGTGGGCGTATTGGGGGACTGTCTTGCGTAATATTGACATTCAAAAAGTGCTGATTCTCAGCCTAATTTGAATAAATGACTTTTGATTTTTATTTTTGAACACAAATTCTCTCCATGCTTTACGTTCAGAATTACTCATAACTTTTGTGAAATTTTAGTTTCTTATCAATGTTTATAATATGAGGACCGTCGAATATCCAGCTTTTAACTTTGCCATACTCAACTTAGGATATGTTTAACAACTATATTTAAAACATTCTCCTTCCTTGTCTAACGCCTCGAAGAACTGTTTCATAATACCTTACTTGATATGTAGTGGCGGTAGTTATTTTATCTACTTAAGAGAGTTTCATTTATTACATGGATTTAATAAAACAACAGTTAAGATTTATTTCAAAGGCTGCATTTTGTTCACAGTGATTTTCTTTACTCTGTCTGTCTCATAAACAAATAAAGTAAGGGACCAGGGGTATCCAGGGTAGAGGTATCCACTTTACTGACCAAGTAAAAAGTTCGCCATCTTCAAATCAACATAAAAGTGTTCCGACAGAGTAATTAAACTAATTTAATATTCTGATAAACCAAATAAAAAAAAGAAAAACTAGTCTACTACTACCAATTAAATATTTTTCATGAATATATTCGCAAACTGTGTACTTTAAATATGTAAATCTGCAGAGATAACCTGGGCGACAAAAAAAAAATGTTGAGCTGTATAATCAGCTTATAATGGTCCTACTCCTGGGACACAGACCTCCTTTCATGAAAGGGAGTCTGCCGTTGTTAAAGCATGCAACCATTCTTACATCAAGCACATTCAAATTTCCCGATTCCTTCCCATGCACTTCCTAATTCCATAGATCTGGCTTAAAGGCCTAGAGACTAAGGCAGAAAACTTACAAAAAAACAACAGCCAATTTCTCTCAGGTTCAAAAACACTTCACCATCACAAACAAGCAACAAGAAGAACGGGCGGCAGGCCGGCGGTTCTGACCATCCTTTTAATCAATCATTACCCCTTGGATTCAACAACCAAAGATACCGTTGAACAATTATGGAGGCAACGATCACAACCCGGAGAGTGCAGCGCTGTATAATTATTCCAGTGAGTCCTTTCCTTTTTTTTTCCATTTTTGTTTTTGCTTGAATGTAATCTCGTAGAAAACGCGCCTTATAAATGCAGTCCAGCTATCGAAGATATATTTCAAACAATATCAAACAGCCGTAATACTGGGCCCGGGTAGTACTTACTACACGGGCCCAGTGCGGTTTGATAGATGTCACATATCTTCAAAATTTTGGCTCTAGAACTTTCCGGTTTGCTGTCGAAGTCATTCTTCGCCGTTTTTAGAGCAGTGCGGCTGATGAGGTTCCAACCATGGCCGATACCACTAGGCTACTGCTGCTCTGTACCTTAGAACAATTATTAAGTAACAGGACTAATTATTTTTTATCCATAAAATTATATTCAATTTCCCCTATTAAATCTTTCAAAACAAAACGGGATTTTTTTTTATTTTTTTTATTATTATTTTATAAACCAACGCTTGACCGCAATCCCGCCTGATGGTAAGCAGTGACGCAATCGTTGATGGTAAAGCGCACCAGTTTATTAAGAGCCTATTCACTCTAGCCTTGAAGACACTCAAATTGTAGTCCGACGGAAACACCGCCGCCGACAAATTGTTCCAGTCCCTCGATGTACGTGGTATAAAGAAGGAGGTAAAACGCTTCGTCCGGATCGTAGAGGTGTTAACAACATAAGGGTGGAAACTCGCCGTACGACGGGTCGTCCGATGGTGGAACGGAGATGGGGGAATTAAATCGTGCAATTCCCTCGCACACTCCCCAAAATGTATCCTATAGAACACCGAAAGGCTGGCTACTCTACGCCTGTGCTTTAGGCTTTGGAGACCAACTCGAGTTAAATCAGGGTCACCAATCAGCCTCTTCGCACGCCTCTCCACTGAATCCAAAGTGGCCAGGTGACACTTAGCAGCACCAGCCCAAATGTGGCTGCAGTACTCCACACACGAACGGACCTGTGCTTTGTGCAACATTAGAATCTGCCCTGGTGTGAAGTACTGCCGGACCTTTGCGATAACGCCAAGTTTTCTGGCAGCCACCTTGGCCTTGGACTCAATGAACCGCCCAAAGTTTAGGTTCGAGGAAATCTCAACACCCAAAAGCTGATGGCGGTCGGTACACTCCAAGGATACATTCCGAAAAGTAGGAGCCAAGGTGAACGGGCTCCTTTTGGCGGTGAAAAGACACGCCTGCGTTTTGGCGGCATTGAATGCTACAAGATTGGCATTGCCCCATTCGGAGACTGCCTGAAGTGCAACACTCGTTCGCTCTACCATGGCCTCTCTTTCGGACCGGATTGATTCCCTACTAGCCCGAGCATCCGGCAGGTATCTCTCCACAACTGTGCTGTCATCTGCATACCCATAGATACCGGGCATCAGCAGATCGTTAATATGCAGCAGAAACAGAGTTGCAGAGAGAACAGACCCCTGAGGAACCCCGGCATTAGTCGACATGGGCTCAGATGAGCATCCGTCGACAACAACTCGGAGGGACCGTTCAGTCAGGAAGTCTTTTACCGAGCCAGTCAGGCTAGGGGAAATGCCGTACGCTGGAAGCTTACTCAAAAGGCCAGCGTGCCATACCCGGTCGAAGGCCTTCGAGACATCAAGGGAGACAGCAATCGCTTCCCCATTTCTCTCGAGGGCCTCGCCCCACAAGTGAGTGGCATACACTAGTAGGTCCCCAGTTGACCGATTGCGGTGAAACCCGTACTGTCGGTCACTGAGGAGATCGTTACCTTCCAGGTATGCCAAGAGGCGCGAGTTCAATACACGCTCCATAATTTTGCAAAGTATGGAGGTGATCGAAATCGGCCGATAGTTGGTAGGATCGGCACGACTACCCTTTTTGGGCACGGGCTGCACGTTGGCAAGCTACCAGGACTTGGGCACTATACCAGTCCCTAATGAGAGGCGATACAAGCGTGTCAATACAGGAGACAACTCGGGCGCACATGCTTTAAGAACAATCGCTGGTATACCATCCGGACCACTAGCCTTATTCACGTCCAGACGACACAGTGCTCTCAGAACCTCCTTGTTCCGAATTACCGCAGTGGGGTAAAATAGCTTTGAGCTTAGATCCGGAGCTCTGCGGTCACGAGCGTCAACCCAGGTGAGAAATGCCGTGTGCTTACGCTGTTCGGCTTGGGCACAATCGGCATTGAACCATGGGCGAGCTGAGCCACCGACGGGTACGTCATTATAGGGGATAAAATACTCCATAGCTTGACGCACCATATCGGTTATAACATTGCATCATTTCGCTCAACTGCCGTCTTTCTTCTTACTCACTAAGTTTATTTTAGTAAATAGGCACAGCTCGACCGATTTATAGAAGAGAAGTAGAAACAACAGTGTCCGTCTAAGCCCGATTCCACCATAGAATATAGAATTCCATTCGTAACCGGCAGCAGTGATCACCGGTATAAATGATAGCCATTACGTTGGTGCGGGCGACGTGTTTGAGAAATAACCCTTTAGATGCAGCTGCAGAAGTGGCGAGGGAAATGTTACCTACTTTTGGACACACGGACGGTAGTGTTCTGGTTAGGTTTTTGTTACAGTTGGGTTTTGTGAGCGCAGTATATTGTTGTAAGATGCTAGAAATAGTGTAAAGTATTTAGTTTCTATTTTGTTACTGTGCTAATAGAAATACTTTGTAATTTGTGTGAATTCTTTTTCTCAAAACTATGAACTTAAAATTCAGCGAGAAAACCAGAGTCGAAGTCGAAGTCTACTGCACTGTGCCTCGGAAAGAACCCTAACGCGTTGATCCTGGGTATCATTAGGTCAATTTTTGACAGACGTTATGGTTATACAAGAACCGTATCGGATTACCAAGTAACAAGATTTTGGAAGCCAGATAGGCAGTTACTCAATGTGAAATACCGCATTCCGATAGTCTGACAACTAATCTTACTAAACCGTATCGCATTAACAAGTAGTATTAACAGCTTCATCTCAAATACATCTGTATTCGCTTAGACTTTAAATCGATTTCAACATAGGGAAGAGGGGAGGCTTATGAGGAGACTTCCAGGTTTCAGAACCTTAAAAGTCTCTACTGTCCCGAGCTCACATATAACTTTGCCGATATCATCAACCTTACCTGATTTCAGTGGCCTAACTTTTGTCATCATTTGGTTACAGCTTTGCTTGATTAGCCATCTAACACAAAAAATATAAAGTAAATCCAGCAAAACTAAAGAACCACACGGCTGTTTTAAAGAAAGAACCTCTTTGAACAATTATGGCCGGATTACGTTACAGACGTTTTCAAACTTTCGCAATAATACTAATAACCTATTCAGTAAAACGGCGAGTATTACATAAAAAAAAAAACATAATCCCAAAACTGAAAACGAGGTTAGGTCCATTTATGAACTCCAACAAAAATTTCGAGTTCAGAACACACCTGTTAAATTCCCGGGAATTATTAGAAAACTGAAAGTGGTTTTCTTAAAGTCTCTGAAGAATAAACTTAATAATTCGGGCCTAGATTATTTCGGGTCCAAATGAAAGAATGGCAATGGACTCTCATTGCAAAAATTGTGGCTCCCTAGCGGACAATCTGGAGTTTACGTTTCGCGTAATCAACTTGGAACATTTTAAATCTTAGGGACTTTTTGTTTTTTTTTATTTAAAGCTAGAAAAAAATACAGAATGTAAAAGATTCTTTTATGTAGCCTACGCATATGGAGTACAGTTCAAACTACTCGAAACTGTACTGACCGATTGCTTGGTGTCACTGGCGTCTGTGCATAATAAAAAGTTTTCTATCAATCTCGCTACCTTTCACACTTAAAAAAAAAAGAAAACGTTGCCTCACACTAGGAGTTACTCCTATATCGTGGGTGCGTTTACAAATATTTAATCTTACATACACAAACACCCAGATCCGGAACAACTACCTGTGGCCATACAAATCCGTGCGGGGATCGAACCCGCGACATGCAGAGCAGTAGTCGATCACTCAACCATTGCACCAACCATGTCAAACTTATTTAAACTCTGACAGCAGAAACCTAATAGCAACTTTATTGTAACAAGAATAACGCTCACAGTGGTTTTGACAAACTTGTCAATGGCAAATACACAACCGCAACCTTAGTAGAATGAAAATAAATATCACAGTTATTTGGACAGCAATGTAAAATTAGAGGTATAATAACTTTGAATAGACTGTATCTACTGGGCGATTTAAAAGAAATCTATACTAATATATAAAGCTGAAGAGTTTGTTTGTTTGAACGCGCTAATCTCAGGAACTACTGGTCCGATTTGAAAAATTCTTTTTGCGTTGGTTAGCCCATTAATCCAGGAAGGCTTTCGGCTATATGACATCATGCTGGGACCAATAGGAGCGGAGCATAACTAACTCCACGCGAACGAAGTTGCTGGCGGCCGCTAGTAAAAAATAAGACTTCAGATAGAAGACAGAGTCGCTGAGTTGAATGCGTACAATAGAAGAGCCCTATGTCTAGCAGTGAAAAGCTGAAGATGTTTATAGAAGAGATTAAGTCTACTCTATGCATAATTGAAAAAGATGTGGTATGTTACGCGTCATCATAATCATTTTATCCAATAGAAGAAGTTTTAGCATTGAATAAGCCTTCCCCAAAATCCTCTACGATCGGTTTTGTGTTTTTCGCAGACAGTGAGTTCCTGTGGGATTCACAAGAAGTTATTTCTTAAGAATTGTGTCGCAAGAGTTCTTCACATATCAGCTTTGAACGAAATATGTAATCCACACTGAAAAAAACCGGCCAAGTGCGTGTCGGCCTCACGCACAAAGGGTTCCGTACCATTAATTTATGGAATTAAAGGATCTAAGTTATTTGTATGAAAGATTTCGCAGTAATAAGCGTTTTACGATTTACAAGGTATTAAAAAAACTACTTACTACTACTAGTAAGAGGGGGGGGGGGGGGGACGACGACACTTTGAAAGCGTCTGTCACGCAAACTATTCGGTTTAGAAAAAAAATATTTTAGAAACCTCGATATCATTTGAATCTATAAAAACTAGTAACGAAAATTGTTTTGAACGGGATCTAGTAAGTAGTTTTTTTTAATACGTCGTAAATCGTAAACCGCTTATTATCGCGTAATCTTTCATACAAATAACTAAAATCCTTTAATTTCATAAATCAGTGGTACGGAACCCTTTATGCGTGAGTCCGACACACACTTGGCCGGTTTCTAATCTTCCAATCGACTGCTACGCAGTCGGTTGAGTTACCTGCACTTTATATATTGAGTGTAATAAACAAATCAGTCTACTACACAAAAATAGCAAAAACATTATAGATAAGAGACAAAAATCCAAAAAAAAAGGACAATTATACAAAAAAACTTCATTTTATTTAAAAAATAATCAAAATCTAATATCTCTACATATATGGGTTAGGTTTAGGGTGAAATGTTTCACGGTCAAATAAGCTAGGAATGATGAAAACTAAATCCTCTTAAAGGATCTAGGTCGACTTTACCTATAACCCTATATAAGAATAAAGTAAATACATTGGTCAAAGTTAAATAATTTATTATAATAATCTTATTCAAGTTATTCGCCAGTGTGTCTCGCTAAGCTATTAAGGCGCCCTGTAGCGCGGTGTTTAGAATTCTTGCTAAAGTAATGTAAAAATGCATTTGCTTTTTGTTTCTTATAGCGAAACATTGTGGATTTGTGACACTGTTTCGGGTATTATTTGGATAGCTTGATTTTCTGTAAGCAGTGTCTTGCAATGGATAATAGCCATAAAGGTCTCTCGATCAGGTTAAGCTATGCTTGCCGCGTTTGGTCTGTGATGGGTGACCATCTTTAGATACCCTGCCGTGCCTCGGAAAACACGTTAAGCCGTTGATCATCATCATCATTCCAGCGTTAATCCCAGTCGCATCCGTAGCTTTTGGAGTCTGGGGTTCGCTTTACCAGTCTAACTGCTGATTTTGGCTAAACTGCCAAAATCAGCAGTTAGACTGCCGTCTGACCTCCACAACCCGAAGGGGATATCTAAGCATTGCAGTTAGACCAATTGTTAGATTTTTGAGAGCTCCAACAACTCGTAACGACTGCCACTAAATGTTCGTATGGCAACCGGGACCGACGGCTTAACGTGCTTTCCAAGGCACGGCCAAACCAGTGCAAATATTCATATTCATGCATACAAATATTTGCACTGTGCGGGGATCGAACCCGCGCCTCCTTGCACAACGGCCGCTTTCGCTACCGCTACGCCACGGAGGCTGTCCACGTTAAGCCGTTGATCCTGGTTCTTATTTGCAGATCTATGTCAGGCGTTACTGGTCGTCAGACACCCGAAAGTCTGACCTCCGGTCATACCAAGGGGTATCGCATTACCTAGAAACTGGGTTGTGGAGGTCAGATAGGCAGTATATCCATAATGCTATAGTGCATAGTGTATAGTGCTTCAATGTACTACTCCGCGAGGGGGGAGGCCATGGACACTAATTTTGTTACACAACGCGACTTTAATAAAATCTCTAGATTATTTAAACCTCAGACTGAAGTCTGGGAGGACCTCTTATCCGAATGGCAAAGTAGGTGGGATAATTCCATCAAGGGTCGGCACCTCCATCTATTCTTTCCATCCGTTGGCGATCGGCTGGCTAAGACATGGCTGGAGGTTGACCACTGCGTTGCCCAATTTCTCACAGGTCATGGCAACTTTAAAAGTAAACTGTATTCTTTTAAACTTGTTCCTTCCCCTTTGTGTCAGTGTTCTACATCGAACTGTGAATTTGAACAGTCCGCACATCACATCTTGTGGGAGTGTGTTCTTTGGCAGAATGAACGCAATATTATGTTGGATAGTGTACAAGTTACATCCGGAGTCGTTTATTATACGGACCTTGTAGAAACTAGAACCAATTTCCGTGCGTTCAGGCGCTTTTGCCATACCTATTATTGGAATCAATTGTAACAGCTAATACCTACTTAGCAGTGGCGAAGAGTCCATACAAGCCGATTCCCACCGGGTTACCTTTCAAAAATCAGTTCCATATTCATACAAAAGTATTTACATTCTATTTCATTAACAAAGTATTATTAATCAAATGCCGGCGCGATTTACAATAGCAATCGCAATTTTTAGCAATACCCTAAGTATCACATTTCATTTTATAGTCGTAAATTAATCAGCGCTTCAATTTTTCGTAATTCTTTTCGTAGTTCTCTTGAAGGAAGCCGTCGAATTTCAGCTTACCTATGTCAACGTTTTACTATGCTGCGAAAAGAGAGAGCGTGTCAGACCATCTCTTTCTAATTCTCGCTAACCGTCGGTAAAACTTGATAAATATAAGGCTACTCGCGGGCGGCTTGTATTTCTCTCCTCTCCTCTATTAGAAAGAGACAGAAACCACGCCACTACGAGAAAGCGTTCTATACCTATGGTGCGTGAGTTTTTCGTTTGTTTTTAATATTTGTGTTATTTAAACTGTGACGGATTCTGTAAGGTAATTTAATCGCAGATTTGGTTAAATACTGTGGATTTTGTTTGTTATTATGGCTTTAATTCATATAGAGTGCTGTTACTGTTAATTCGTCTTTGAAAGACGCATTTTCTCAAGTTTCGACTCTTTGCAGTTTAATTCTGACCCTCCCCATTTCAGTAGCTTCAGCTGAGCGGTCATTTTCTGCTTTAAAACGCATTCACACGTATGTGCGAAACTGCCAAAAAGAGCAGAGATTGTCCGATTTGGCTATCATGTCAATAGAAAAAAATTTGCTTAATAAAATGAAAAGTAATCCGAATTTTTATAACAACATTTTAGCTCATTTTGTTAAAAAAAAACAGACGCATTGCATTAGAATATAAATAACGTTGTGATTGTGTATAATTTGCTTTATTTTTGCTTAATATTTTTGTTGGTTTTGGATCGGTGTTTGTGTGGTTCGGTTTTTAACACTTTATTATTTTTGTAATTTTTTATTTTATTTTTTCTTGACTCTTATTCCCTAACAATAGTTACTTAACTTAGTACTTACTAACAAGCATGCATGTGTGGTATAGAGATGCACGTCGAAAAAGGCTTTTCACAAAGCCGCTTTTATCATAATTGAAAGACATTGTTATCAAATCATCAGTCCTTTTTTGTATGGTGAAGGTGGGGCTTTTCATATTATTCTTATCTGAAGACCTCCTCCAAGATATCCTGCAGTAGGTAAGTGTTTAAGTGTTTATTTTTTTGGACCGGCTTCCCTTTGTCAAAATTTCACCCTTCGCCACTGCTACTTAGGACCCATTAACTTAATCAAATTTTATTCCGTGGTGTTTGGCAATCTGGGCTTCTCCCAGTTGCAATAATGTCCCTTTGTGCCGATTGGCCTAGTTCTGTTCTGTCTCCTGCTTGTTATGGAGGGAAGTGGAAAAAAATATCTTTTTTCTTACTCCTCCGCTATTCTTTTCTGATTAATTTCGTTGCGGGACCCAAGACAGTTGAATCGTTTCTCCGGGACTCGTCGAGCTTCATTGCTCGGCGTTTTTCTGGCGGTCGCCACTGTTGATTCTGGCTTTCAGGAGTTGCAGTGGTTGGGAAAAGTGTGGCGGGTTTTGTCCCATTTAAAAAAAAAGTATATCCATGTAAAATACTGGTACCCAGCTAAACCCAGTTAGACTGGAAGCTGATCAACATAGTTGGGAAAAGACTAGGCAGGTGATAGTGTTTTGCAATGGAATTTATGGATTCACGAAAAATTTTACAGGACTTGCAATTAGGACATGTTAGAGTTTACTTGAAGGATCATCCCAATACTTATATTATACACTAGCCGCCGCCAGCGACTTCGTTCGCGTGGAGTTAGTTATTTGAACATTTAATTTTAACCTCAATATATACAGCATACATTTTAAATTTTTATTATGCTCCCCTTCTATTGGTCACAGCGTGATGTTATATAGCCTAAAGCCTTCCTGGATCAATGGGCTATCTAATGCAAAAAGAATTTTTCAAATTGGACTGGATTGAATTTCAGTAGTTCCTGAGATTAGCGTGTTCAAACAAACAAACTCTTCAGCTTAATATATTAGTATAGATACTAATTATTTCAAACGAAAATCCTTGCTCAGTTATTTTGTAACACAATAACAATCCTTCATGCCTCGCAAAGCACGAGGATATTATTTATTATAATACACATTATAATAATAATAATTTGATACCTACACTGTTGATCCCAGTTGCCATTCGTCAATATTTGACGGTCGCTAGGGGTAGTTAGAAACGCAAAGATCTGACAACCAGACATATGTACCAAAGGGTACGGTCGGGAAAACGTGGTCATTTGTGAAACTTCAAGAGCAGCACGGGGCAGACAGGAGCATGTTTTTATTTGTCGACGAAGAGAAAGCAAGAAACTCCATAGTAATCTTATTTTTTTTTTATTATTTATGTAAACAAGAAAAAAATACATATATGGATATGACGAAATTAAAATCACACACTAAAAATACATAGGGATATGACAATATTCACATCTGAGTGCAAAGATGTTGTTTTTTTTAAGAAATTTCTTCCAGCAGACTTGCGAAAGGAGGAAAGGAAAACGAGAAAAATATAAATGTGTTAAGTTTAAAAATATTAAATATATCTACCTAAACATATAATACAAAAACAATTACGTAAGTATACTTAATATGTATAATTATAATAAACATTGACCATCGATACATTGAGGTGATAAAGTGTTTGTACTAAAACTCCACCATATCAGTCCGTCTCCAGGACCAGGACTCGAAACCGATCCAACTCCAGCGTGGAGTGAGACAAGGAGATGTCATATCTACTAAATTGTTCACTGCTGCGTTGGAAGATGTCTTTAAGCTCCTGGACTGGAAAGGACTTGCCATTAACATCAACGGCGAGTACATCACTAATCTCCGTTTTGCAGATGATATCGTGGTCATGGCTGAGACCCTGGAAGACTAGGGCAAAATGCTCAATGACCTCAGCAGAGCAGAGATGAACATGGATAAGACGAAGATCATGTCGAACTCTCATGTCGCACCCACTCCAATTCTAGTTAGTTGCTCTGCACTCGAAGTTGTTGACGAGTATATATATCTGGGACAAACAGTCCAACTAGATAGGGCCAACTTCGAGAAAGAGGTGTCTCGTCGAATCCAGCTCGGCTGGGCAGCGTTCGGGAAGCTACGATACATCTTCTCGTCGTCCAAGATACCACAGTGTCCCAAGCCTAAAGTCTTTGACCAGTGTGTGTTGCCAGTGATGACTTACGGGACTGAAACGTGGTCGCTCACAATGGGCCTCATACGAAGGCTCAGAATCACACAAAGGGCAATTGAAAGAGCTATGCTCGGAGTATCTCTGCGTGATCGAATCAGAAATGAGGAGATCCGCAGAAGAACCAAAGTCACCGACATAGCTCTGCCAGTCGCTAAACTTAAGTGGCAGTGGGCAGGGCACATTGCTCGTAGAACCGATGGCCGATGGGGCAGTAAGGTTCTGGAGTGGCGGCCACGTACTGGAAGACGCAGCGTAGGGAGGCCCCTAACAAGGTGGACCGATGACCTAGTGAAGGTCGCGGGAAGCCGATGGATGCGGGCAGCACAGGACCGGTTAGTGTGGAAAGCCTCGGGGGAGGCCTTTGTCCAGTAGTGGACATCCATACGCTGAAGAATAAGAAGAAAAAGATAATAAACAAATTCTCACAGTATGGAAGAAAGGTAATGCTCTTTTAATCGACGTTTAAAATTAGAAATATTTAAACGTCGATTAAAAGAGCATTACAATATTTCTATATTGTATAAATCACGAATGTTAGGTGGGATTGAGTTCCACAATCTTACAGCATGGACAGAGAAGAAATAGGAATAGTAACTCGTTTTATGAGGATGAGATTTAAGGAAGAATCTTAGGTGTGATCTACAGGGTGCGGCGCTAGAGCGCGTGTAAAAATGCTCAGGCTCAGTAGGACGTTAAAACGGATATAACTATGTATATACATACTTATGTGTTGATCTAATCACCTGTGACATCACTCCAGGCCCTATCAGAATACCAGCGCTGTGACATTTACTTTTTAAAATGTCGAAGAATTATGTGGAAATAGGAGCCCTTAGGCCTCTTATTTGTTTCTATATTTAATTGGGTTTAATTCAGTTTCGTTTTATGATCTTTCTGCACGATTAATATTTTTCTCTCTGGCAAACATTCTTACAATTATGTTTTTTTTTTTTATAAATAATTATAAATATATACGGACAAATCACACAGATTGAGCTGGCCCCAAAGTAAGTTCGAGACTAGTGTTATGGGATACTAACTCAACGATACTATATTTATAATAGATACATATATAGATAAATACCCTAGACCCAGGCCAAACAAGAAAAGATCGTTTTCCATTATGACATGGCCGGGGACCGAGCCCGGGGCCTCCGCGTCGCAGGCAGGCGTGTTGACCACTGCGCCACCGACACCTAAAGAAAACATAAAAATATTTTATCTTCACTAAACTAATGATAAATAACGTACCTATGTATATACATAACTTCTATCTAAGAAATCACAATGTAGGTTTATTATCATACGAGGTAAAAGAAAACATTCATATATTTTCCTTATATCATTTATATTTTTAGTTTGTCACAGAGACAACATGTTCCTTCCAATTTAACGACCTTATTATCCTCAAAGATATTAGGGTTCGTTACAACAACGTACAAATATGTTAAGTAATAACAATTTTTTTTTTAAACGTTGCCCCACACTAAGAATTTTTCCTGTATTGTAATATTGGTCTAAATATCTATCTGACAAATAAATGTGGAAAAGTTACGCTCTGAATTGTAAACCTCTCACCTAGTAAGATATTGGCACATCTGCAAAAAATGTGAAATTAAGTTTATTATACATCCTTAATGTTTATAAGTATCTATACTAATTCCTCGAACCCGTTGTATACTGCGTTAAGTTAATAGTAAATGATTCTTTAAAAAATCATAAAATTAACTTATATAATGGTGGCGGTGGAATAAAAGCAAAGATGATGACAGATAGGTTTAAAAAAAAAAAAGAAAAAAAGGATTTATTTACTTTAATTCAAGCACTTGACAGATTTAGCAAACAAAGTTAGACTGAGGCGAAACCTACATATTTGTGGTTGGTGATGGAATACGGGGCTATACTATCCCTGTACTAGAAACCCTGACCCTGATTCATGAATGCCATAAATTACAACTAATTAGTCAGAAAAAATATATTTTGTGGCTTGACAATGCGAATCAATGTCTATCTATTACAGGTACAACGTAATTTTTTGTTTATGCGAAACCCGAAATACGTGTCCAGTTTTTTTAAGTAAAGAATCCACGTACAAAATTTCAATAAGAAAACCTGGTTATTATATTATCTTACCTGGTTGTCCCAACAAAAATATGGTCAACGCACGATCGCCCACCAGCGCTTCTACTGTGCTCCTAGTACTATGATCTACCGTGAGCTGTGTGCGTCCGTTAACCACACTGCAACAATTTCTAAATGTATTTAGGAAAAAATATAACATGGTGTAAAATGATTGAAATCGATTCAGTTGCATATTTTGAATAGGTATAAATATTCAGGTTTCGCATAAACCAACAATAACGTTATATATTTCTTTCCATGTGTCATATTACTGCCAAAGTTTTAGTTGCTACTTGCTGTTTGAATTTATTTGGATATGCTAAGTAGTAATCATCACTAAGTTCTATCATCAACATCATTCTCTCGCCTGTGTCTTAATTTATTTAAAGTCGGCAAAACTAGTATATTTCTTCCATACTTATCTATTAGTCGCCATTTCGATAGTCACTTCTTTTCTAACCATAATTCTCACAGTCCATTCATCGTTTCTTTGATCTTCTCCTACTCTTACTATTATCATCATCATCATCAACCTTTTTATCATCCCACTGCTGGGCACAGGTCTCGTCTCATACAGAGAAGGATTGAGCGTAATCACCACACTTGCTCAATGCGGGTTGGCGACTTCAGACTTAAAGTCCAGGTTTCCTCAAAATGTTTTCGTTCACCTTGTAATCAGTCATTGGTGTCCAACATATACTTAGAAAGAACATGTAACTTTAGAAAAGTTACATTGGTACTTTCCTGACCTGAAATCTAACCCGCACATTCATACTTCAGAGTTCAGTTTTAACCAATAGGCCACCACGACTCGTCCGACCGACACACCCACTCTTATGGCTATCGATATTCATCAACAAAAATTTCTTCATGACGTAATACTTATTTTTTTATAATTATAAACTAGTGCGTGACGCAATCCAGTCTGATGGTAAGCAGTGATGTAATCATTTATGGTAAAGCGCGCTAGTTTATTAAGGGCCTATTCACTCTAGCCTTGAAGACGCTCAAATTGTAATCCGATGGAAACACCGCCGCTGGCACATTGTTCCAGTCCCTCGATGTACGTGGTATAAAGGAGGAGACGAAACGCTTCGTTTGGATCGTAGTGGTGGTAACAATTTAAGGTTGGAAACTCTCCGTACAACGGATCGTCCGATGATGGAACGGAAGAACGTCAAACTTATATCAGTACATATTATAAGACAAAGGCACTTTCTCTTTCCCTATGTAAGGGACATATGTATGATTAAATCTTTAAAACTGCAACGGATTTTGATGCGGTTTTTTTAATAGATAGAATGATTAAAGAGGAAGGTTTATATGTAACATCCATTAAATTGTAGAAAAATACTTTTATTGTTGAGGTGTCTAATGTGATGTCATAAATAATTAAATTTTTTCCGCGTTTGCAGCGAAACGCAGGTCATCCTACGAGATTTATAAAAATAATGTACTAAATATTGTACACATTGAAAAGGTCTATAAAATGTCCATGATGGTATATGTCTATCTCTTATGGATATCCTACAATAACATTTTTTGTCATATTTTTTTACGACAAATACCGGCTATTTTTCGAAGCGATTTTAACCAATACAGAATTAATTCTTATCCAATTTTATACCTTCTCTATATCGCATTTTACAGCATATGATTTAAATAGATATTTTCAAAGATATTACAGATTTAAAAATTGCGGGGTGTCGCGTTTGCGGCGGTACACGGCGCGGCGTTCACGGTGGTTTTTTATACAACGTTTACAGTTTTTCTGTAGTATATTAACTATTAGCATTGCATTCGTGCAACTTAATCCGGGACGGGTAGCTAGAGATTAATATATTTTTCACAGGATTCTGCATGAATGCTCCATTCCGATTTTACAAAATACAACCCGTATTTTGTGGGTTCAGACCATCACTCTTCGAGGCTTAGTATATCCTGTAACGTAAGTAGTGGAATCAAGTCGCTGGATTGAATTACAGATAATTGGATTACTGGAAGAGGGATCAATAAGTGATGTATTGGCTGGTAATTTCATTATATTGGGTTTTAGATAGGAAACGAAACAAAGTTCAACTACCTCAAAAGATCAGGTGACCTTAATTCTGTGTTGTACTTCTTGACTAATCCTATTACGATCTAAAATAGTGAGATAGATAAATAAGACAAAAGTAGGCAAGTGCAATCCAGAATAACATACGAAGGGATCCGTTGCTGGTGAGCAGGGGGCAGCTCGCTGCCCGGTAAGGACCAGGCCCGAGTCGACGGCGCGTTGTGTTTCACGCGCGCCTCAAAGAGATGTCAGCACATCGTGACAGGGTCCACGATGACCCTGACCCAGGAGGCATCTCCTGGGTCAGGGTTGCGGGTTTCTTAAAAAAAGAAACCGTAGCCCTGGCGCATAGGTAAATAAAGAAGCACGAGTGAGTTTAAGTCAGTAAAAGTGTAGCAGTGTGCAGCCCCTTCCGCTCCGCCCAGCGCGAGAGGTCATTTGAGGATTTCCCATCCCAAACAAAAAAAAAGGCATTCGTTGCTCAAGGTGTGAATCTCGTTGCCAAATAAACTTACGGGCTACCAGCACCCTAATTGCGTAATACGCCATTACTATCAATTGAAATAATTTTAAAGCTTATTGCTATTCCATTGCTCCCTATGATACAAAATTTATCTGCTCAACAACGTAAATAACGCAATGAATGCTGTTGAGCTGTCAAAATGAAACCCATTGCTACTGATATTGCTACTGATAAAGGATTCCGTGCCTTACTCATAAAATTTTGGTGGAATATATTTTTACTAGCTTACCGAAAGCGTCTTCGCCCGCGTGGAATTCGGTTATACCGCGCTTTTTAGATTTTCCTCGGGAATATCATTTTTTTCCGGGATAAAAGTACCCTATTATTTAATCCAGACTTCTAACTTTACGCCTGCAAATTTCAAAGCAATCGGTTCAGTAGTTACGGCGTGAAAGCGGCACAAACAAACTCACTTTATAATATTAGTAAGGATGATACCAAAAAAGCTCTCTGTGCAAATATTCTATTCTATTTTACTCATAAACACATTTCAACAATGTATTATCCTAATCTACTAACAAAATATCGATAGTACATTCTATAAAACCTAAATGGTGATTTCCATTTCCATTACAGGATAAGCTAGTAGCGTCGACAATATCGATAAAACGCATTCGGGATAAACCACGAACGAGTTCACATCGTATGTTTGGATTGGTGTATTTGAGATCAATATTGATAGATGCGTTTTTTCGTGTCATAACAGTCTGTGGTAAAAAATAACTGTGTTCAACACTAAATTAATAAACTAAGTTTTGCGTGCTACTGCGTTTATAAAACGTTATTTTTCTTTATACGAAACCTGAATATAGTTTGTAATAATGAATAATCGATTACAATAATTTTTACACCATGTTATATTTATTCTCAAATATATTTAGAAATTGTTGCAGCGTGGTTACCAAGCGCGCCACGCAGCTTACGGTAGATTATAGTACTGTGCACGCCCGTGCAACAGTTACGCCACATATTTTTGTTGGGACAGCCAATTAGGATAACAAGCTCAAAACTTTGTGGTTTTTCATTGAGATCTTTTTTTAAAATTTGTACACAGGTTCTTTACTTAAAAATACTAGTCACGTGTTTCGGGTTTTGCATAAACAAAAAATTATGTTGTATAGAAGGTATGAGATATACTAACGATACCTACTTACAGAACAGGTACATTTATCTAAACCTTCCTCGGTCCTCGACCCCTAGCTCGCCGCCCGTTAAGGACCAGTCCCGGATCGACGACGCATTGTATGGCAAAGAGGTGTCAGCATAACGTGACAGGGTCCACGGGGACCGTTGCCTGCCAGGGTCGCGGATTGTTTGACAAAGATACCGTGGCTCCTAGCGCACGCAAATGGAAGAACACGGATGGGACCCCCGGCCCGGCCTGTCCACCGTATAAAATCCCTTCACCCGCCCGCATCATAATTTCGTTTTTATTTTATCGTCTGAACGGATTTTAAATAGCTTTTCATGCCCATCTGTCTCTTCTAAGCTACGCAACAAATTATATCATAGTTGTCATGAGTAATTCCTCCGTGACGCTTGGGTCAACACGCCTGCCTGCGACGTGGAGGCCCAGGGTTCGATCCCCGGCTATTTCATGAATGAAAACGATATTTTCCTGATTGGCCTGAGTCTTGGATGTTTATCTATATATATGTATCTATTATAAATATAGTATCGTTGAGTTAGTATCCCATAACACTAGTCTCGAACTTACTTTGGGGCTAGCTCAATCTGTGTAATTTGTCCGTGTATATTTGTTTATTTATATATTATTAATTAAAAATAAAATCCAAAAAATTCATGAGCATAATACGTTAACAATAAACTTACATAAAAGAAATCTCGATGTTTTTTCACCTCGTAAAAGGCGCGTGAAGCAGAGGCGGGTCGCTTGTGCTGTAAACAAGAACCCTCCTTCCTCTTTCTAACCGAAAAGAAAACGATGATTCAGGAAAAAGGTTCTGAAAATCTTTGTCATCAAAACAAACCCTTTTTCCCCACTTTCCCTTTAACGTCACACCCAATTAAAGGCAATTCTCCCCTGAAAATGGAACAGAAAAAACACGAAATAATAAGACGATTAAATATCCCAAGTCCTAAATAAATATACGACTGTTCGTCGAGATTTCTGCTTAGGCAATGTCTAGGGACAATCGTCGCTAATTTAATTTCGTTTACTGTAGAGATTTTTCTTAAAAAAAAGATTGGAATGCAAAGGACTGTGGAAATGTGGTTTATTTTGTGTTAAGATCTTTTTTGTTACTAGATTGTGTGTGTGTAATGAGTTTCCTATTGTTGTAATTGGTTTTAAGGGCATTACGTAAACAAGGTAAAAGGGAAATGGATGGATCGGACCAGGCTGTGTATAGTTTCTGCGAACCCCCTTGGAAAGGAGGTTTATGTATCTACTTTCATCATGATCTCAGCGTTTGTCCCGGTTGCTTCCGCTTTCCCGCACATTCTCCTCCATTACGCGCGATCTTTGGCATCCTGTAGTGAGAAATTATTGGCACGCATGTCATCTCTTACAACGTCAAGCCAACACTTCTTTGGTCTACCCCGCTTCTTCCGACCCGGCGAAGGCGCCATGGTAAGACTTTTGTTACCCACGTAACGTACCGATTTTCGTAAGACGTGGCCGTACCAGCGTAGGCGACCCTCCTGCATTTTATCTGCTATGTCACGGACACGAAGTCTGCCCCGGATGCGGGAGTTCCTGATGAGGTCGTTTCGCGTAACTCCGCACATCCACCGCAGCATATTCATCTCCGTGACATGCTGCTCTTGCTTGTGTCGTCGCTCAAGCACAGGCCACGCCTCACTGCGATACAGAAGAACAGGTCTACTGATGGTCTTATAAACCTGTCCCTTAAGCTTAACCGGCATTTTACTTTAATTTATTTAATATTCTTGGAACTAAAACACAATGATATATAATTGTGGTAACACATTAACTGAGGCAATGGCTTTCATTTTAACAAGTCAACACGATCCACGCAATCATGTTATTCGAACGTGAGTTACGTATGTAATTACGGTACAGGTTTTCATGAAATCCAATATAAAAGTGTGTTTACATGATAAATTAAAATAACGATTACATTGCTACATCCTATTATTTTAATGCCCCGGATACGAGAAACCGTGGCTATGCCCCCAAGATACATTTTAATAAGTGTTATCCGCAGGGTAATTGCGTAACACATTATCAGTAGTAAAGGATTTCATTTTGACAGTTCAATAACGTTCATTACGTTTTTATAATCTTTAGCAGAGATATTTTTCGAACATCAACAGAAATGGATTAGTAATAGGCTTTAAAATGATTCCAATTGATAGTAATACTATGCGATTAGGTTGCGGATCTGAGACAAAAAAAAAATAGTGTAATATATCGCACCCAACCAATGACCTCCATTGCTGTAACCTGTATTCGGCCATTTTTATAGAAAATACGCATACGCTAATGCAAGCCACACCTTTGGCGGCAGTAATTATAACTGCGAGAGAATTGTTGACTTTTCATTTGGCCGTTTCAGGGACCAGATATTTGAGGTTAATGTGACGCTTCCAAGTTTTAAATTTTTGTTTCCAACACTTTAATAAATATTATATTGAACTGTAATTTCAGTTGTTTACTATACGATTAAATATTACATGAAATAATAAATAAACGAGAATTAATTTTATTTACGAGTGAATGTTAGTATTTAGTACGAGTCAGCTATCGTACATGACACGCGCACATTACATATGTTACGAATGTACCTTATGTCGATGGCATAAGGTTCAATATCGCGTGACATGCAGTACGAAATCTTTAAAGCCCTATAACTCGAGATCTAGCCTTTGTATAGGTGCAATATGAAAACGATTTGTTAGACCTAGGGTGGCCTATCGAATGGTACAGGTTTCATCAATTTTGTCAACGAAGTGACAACATCGAAATTTCTAGAAACTCGTTTCCGGGAAATACCTGTAGGTACCTACTGAATATACTCGAAGTTATACGCTATTATTATTACGTCTAGACGAATCTGGAATGTTCGATCAGCTGACCTATGTAAAGCGCCGTGACGCCAGTAGGCAGTCAGTCTGCATTAGACTAGCGATACGAGAACAAGCGACAGTTAAGAAGCGATCTTTGAGAATATCTACTGCGACAACTGTAACGAGAACTTTGAGTACTAAGTGAAGTAACATCTGTAGTATTATTGTGTGTATACGACACGGACTTTGTGGACGTAAGTGAAGACTTCGGTGCGAAATCAGCTACGTTCTACTTGTCATTGCCTACGATCGACTGTACCTTCGTTGCCAATAAACTTCGCAACCCTTAACCTGCGTTTTAGTACCCCTAGCCCGTAACACATAGATCAGAACTTTACCGTCGCCTTGCACAAATTATAGTGTAAGATGACAGTACACGATTAGTGTTTATAGACTGTACTCATTTACACACCAATCATACCTATATCATTTGTTACAAGTTAGTTAAATATATTCAATAAAACATTATCTTTGGTTATCCGTGACTATCATTTAAGCTATCAACCAAGGTGTTTGCGAACTATTCAGCAGCGCATACAATAGCATAATAAGGTTATTATATTTCCACTACTAGAGAAGACCTGTGTCCCATAGGACTCCTCTGTATGATAGAGAGTGAGCTGTATTTATTTTAATACGCCGTTCCAGTGTCGTTAACGGATGTCAAATGTTTTCTAATTATTGGTTCTTAGACATTTCCCGACATTGGCCGGTTCCCTCACTATCTTGAGAGCAGTTGACCACCCACCAGACAAAGTCTTGCCGCCAAGCGATTTGTCATGTTCCGGCATGATGTCTGGTGAAGCCGTACGGGGGACGGGTCTGAGCAGTTGTGTTGCGATGTGTGCCGGGTACGATGCGCCTAATGTTGTTGTGTTGGGAGTTTGGTCGTGGAGGGTCTTCAGATCAATCTCCCTTTGGCGCAGCATCGTTGGTCGTGCTGTTGGGTTTAATATTGCATCACCTCGCTCAACCGCTGTCTTCCTTCCTATTCGCTCAGTTTTTATGAAAAAAAAGTAACTTACCTACACCAAGTAAAGTGCCTGCTGGGATTAAACCCACGTCCTACAAATAAAATCGCAGCCGTAATCCCCGGGCCACAAAGAAAATAAATGAACTTTTACGCGTCGAAGTGTCTTTTGTACCGCTTACATCGTAGTACCGACCAAAGGTCCTTCTGTCTACAATTTAAATGTCTTCAAGGCTAGAGTGAACAGGCTCTTAAAAAACTAGCGCGCTTTATCATCAACGATTGCCTTACTGCTTACCATCAGGCGGGATTGCGGTCAAACACCAGTTTATAAGTATTTCAACAACTAAAAAAAAAGTAATTTAACGAGTTTTTGATATATGTATGTTTGACGTTGAGATGAGACTAGTACTAGGTTTAAGTGTCATGAAGGCTAGAGTGAATAGGCTCTTAATAAACTATTCGTTTTACCATCGACGATTGCATTACTGCTTTCTATCAGGTGGGATAGAGGTCAAGCACTAGTTCATAAAGTTTAAAAAAATATTTTTCATTATCAAGCTTTTTTATCGAACCACTGCAATCTGGGCACAGGTCTCCTCTCATACAGAGAAGGATTGAGCGTAATCACCACGCTTGCTCAATGCGGATTGGCGATTTCAGACTTAAATTCCAGTTTTCCTCAAGATGTTTTCCTTCACCTTGTAATCAGTCATTGGTATCCAAGATATAGTTGGAAAGTACGTATAACTTAGAAAAGTTACATTGGTACTTACCTGACTTGGAATAGAACAAAATTTAACCACTAGGCCACCACCACTGCTGATGTAGACAAAATCTTGTTGTTTCCAGCCAGTGCGGTCAAATATAGATCATCACATGATCTCACTAAAGTAATGTCTGCCGAGTCGTTCCGTAACACTCTCGTAATCCACCTAGCTTTTTTCCAACTATGCTAGGCACTGGCATCAGCTTCCAGTTTAATTGGATTCAGCTCATCATCATCATCATCTCAGCGTTAATCCCAGTCGCATCCGAGTCTGGGGTCCGCTTTACCAGTCTTAACTGCTGGTTTTTGGCTAAACTTCGATATTTTCCGTGAAGCGTCAGCCGTCTGGTCTGACTTCCACAACCCGAAGGCGATATCGAAGCATTGCAATTAGACCAATTGTTGAAGTTTTGAGGGCTCCAACAACCTGTATCGCCATTAGATGTTGGCATGGCAACCGGGACCAACGACTTAACGTGCTTTCCGAGGCACGACCAGACCAGTGCAAATATTCATATTCATGCACACAAATATGTGCACTGCGCGGGTATCGAACCCGAGCTTTATTAAAGGCCTATTCCCTCAAATAACTGAATGAATACATAGGTAGAAAGACGGCAATTGAACAGGGTGATGCATTGTAAAGCCCAACGATATGATTAATCTCGTAATCCACCTAGCTTTTTTCCAACTATGCTAGGGACTGGGATCAGCTTCCAGTTTAACTGCATTCAGCTGAACACCATTATTTAAGAGGGAACTCTAGTGGTGTTTTCTCTATACAAACGTATTCTGCTGCTTTCTTCGTGGATAATGCTTTCAGAGCAATTATTTTTTTTCTGCAATTTTACACCGTGTTTATACGTGCCCCTATAAAAAAACCCATTTTTACCGTGATGTTCAGATGACTATTAGACAAACGTGACAAGTTTTTGACAAAAATAATAGAAGCATAGGTATACTTTTCCTTTCAATTTTTATATAAAAATAATTGTCATTTTTCGTGTTTTGAAAAAGAAAACAGCGAAATACGAAACGTCTACTGGACAACGTTTTTGTAGGTAAAATCAGCCTGAGCTGCAACTGTCCTTTTTGCAGTTTACCGGGAGAGGTTGAAAGCAGCACGACGGCAATAGTTTCTTCAAATACCTATTTTCCAAATTCTTCGGCACTAGAGTTCTCTCTTCACAACTCAGTTACTGGTGAATACGATTCTTCTTGGTGACAGATTTTCTAACTAACGCTTGAATGCTCCCTAATGACCGCCGCCGCACCGGGACCAATGGCTTACCGTGCTTTCCGAAGTACGCAGACACCTCGTGATGTAAAAACCGGCCAAGTGCGAGTCGAGCTCGCGTACGAAGGGTTCAGTACCATTATCATTAAAAACGCCAAAAAAAATAAATCACGTTTTTTGTATGGGAAACAACAAACCCTTAAACATTTTATTTTTTTTATTTTTAGTATTTGTTGTTATAGCGGCAACAAAAATATATAATATCTGAAAATTTCAAGTGTCTATTACGGTTCATTAGATTACAGCCTGGTGACAGACGGACAGACAGCGAAGTGTTTTGAATAGGGTTCCGTTTTACCTTTTAGGTACGGAAGCCTAAAATAGCCATCCATCCACCAAGCTAGACAGACTGATATTGATATGGTCTCTTACTAGAATGCTTCGGATTTTAGACTCTTTTGACGTAGCCCACAAGTTGATTGATGTAAACTGCGTTGCAAGCAGACGAAAGATTTTAAAGCGTGTTCTAAATTGTTTAGCCACGGTCAAATAAAGGACATGACGCAAACAAAGACGCTAGCGTACAAAATATAAACGAAAACTTGGAAACATCCTTTATCCAAATGAAACAGCTAAATGGCGTATTATTCAAGCTTCAACTGCAAAGCAGATACTTCACCGTATCATTTCGTTTTAAAAAGAATTTAATACCTTCTGAGACTGTTAGCGAATTTGAATAATGTTTTTCTTGAAAATAATCACGAGTTAGCAGTTTCAGCCATTTGTGGTGCTGAACAAAAGCGCTTTATACCGAGACGGGTTTAAAACAGTTTCTAGTTTCGTTGTTTTTTTTTTCTTTTGCTTATAAATTTAAAATGCAATCCTTAATTTAAGTTATATTCTTTAGAGAAGTTTTATGCAAATGACATTGTATATGATAGGTGGACGGGTTTTGGAGACATATAATACCTGAATTTTCAAGGGGTGGAGAAGATTCTTAGATTTAAGTTAAAGCTAATTTACAAAATATTATTTTAAGCTGCTGATGTGGCATTTAATGAAAATTTAAAAAGGAACATCTTTAAAAAACATTGAAATAAGTGTTTTAAAAATAATAAAATAAGTATGTGTTTTATTATTTTATTTTACAATAAAAGCATTTTATTATTTTATAATAAAATAAAAGTATTTTATTATTCTTTATTCAAGTATACAACGTGTAACATAAAGAGTATATACATACCAAGGGCATGGCATCTTTACATGATATCAATCGATATTGGAAGGGTTTTTTAATCTTATCTCTTTATGTTAGGAAGTTACGAGAAAAAGCACCGCCTGTGATAGGCTACTACCATACTAGACGCACAGAATTTTTGAAGACATTTATCGTGATTTTGCAAAGTAATGTGACGTGTAACGAGTAGTTATTAACGTATGTAGTGTGGTGCACGTTAGTTATGATTTGAATTTAAGAAACACACGGTACCAAAATTTTTTTATAAATTTTTTGATTATTTTATTTTGAGTTGAAAACCTTCCGATATCATTTGATATCACATAAAGATGCCATGCCCTTGGTATGTATATACCCTTTATGTTACACGTTGTGTACTGTACCTACTTACAAAAGAATTTTTTTTTTTTTCATTTATCCAGTTTGTCTTGTTTCTGCTAACCTTCGAAATGATTAGACCGAATTTAACAGGACTTTCACTGGCAGAAGTGGTTGTCAGAGCGAACAATTTATTTATATCATAAAAATAACTCAAATTTCCAATACCTAGGTAGGCGAAACCGCTGGTCGAAGTTAGTATGGAATAAAATAAATTCTCAATAATGGGCTGCCGCATTTCAAAACCTACTAAAGACCTAAAACGAAATTTTACAGAAGAGCGCATAAACGTAATACAGGTCAGCTTTTGAAAACTACTCATGCTTTATTTTGTTGTCCAAGTTCAGAGACTTTCTAGGTTTTAAACTAGTTACGACGGAGTGAATAGTACACTTTCTGTGTATCGATGCTTAAATATATCTGCTTTTAGTATTAGTTTCTATTCAGCGGAGTGTCAAGGTAGCAAGAATATTTAAAAAAACGATTAATGTAAATATTGTCCCTTACTCAGTTTTTAAATGGCACAATCGTAATACAAGTTTTGTATCATAACATAAATTTCGACCTAATGCTCTAAGGTCGAGAAATATACCTACCTAATCTATACTAATATATAAAGCTGAAGAGTTTGTTTGTTTGTTTGAACGCGCTAATTTCAGGAAATACTAGTCCGATTTGTAAAACTCTTTTTGCGTTGGATAACCAAATAATCCAGGAAGGCTTTAGGCTTATAACATCACGCTGCGATCAATAAGAGCGGAGCGTAACTAACTCCACGCGAACGAAGTCGCTGGCGGCTGCTAGTATTAAATGTTTTAGTCCGTTTACTTTACAAGAAGCTCTCAATCTTCTCCCACAAGTCCCTATGTCTTACTTTGTAATGCTGAAACATACAAATAACTAGAATCCTCTGTCTTCGCGGGTCCCAAGCCAAATTAATGAGCACCTCCTAAATTTGGACCCACAGGTTTATTTTAGTGACACTAAAATTTAACCCAAATGCCTCACAAATCTTTGTAGACTTCCAAATTGTGCCTTTTAGACATTTTGCTGATATAAACTGTTAATTTCAATTAAAGTTATGTTACCCAGCAATGAAACGACTATTTTAATTACATAAGAAGATCTTGTCAGGCACAATTATATAAAATATTGACATTTGCTGCTCAGGATGTCAATATTCTAAAACTAGATAGGATTATGTCAGCGTTCTGCCTTAAATGCCGAAACAAACTCGGAGGTCTCTAATTTAAAGACCAAATATATGATGTCTGGTGAAGCCGTACGGAGGATCTGAGCAGTTGTGTTGCGATGTGTGCCGGGTACGATGCGCCAAATGTTGTTGTGTTGGGAGTTTGGTCGTGGAGGTTCTTCAGGTCAATCTCCCTTTGGCGCAGCAACGTTGGTAGTGTTGTTGGTTTTAACATTGCATCAACTCGCTCAACTGCCGTATTCCTTCCTATTCGCTCAGTTTTTCTGAGTGAATAGGCTCTTAATAAACTAGCGCGCTATACCATCCACGATCGCATCACTGCTTACCATCAGGTGGGGTTGCGGTCAAGTGCTGGTTTATAATTATTAAAAAAAATATAGATTATTCAAAAATTAATATAATTATGACGAGGTAACAATGGTAGGACGAGAAATTACAGATAGTTTGCCAAGAGAACATTTAGCACGGGAATCAAATAAAAATAGTACGACTCACCGGATTGTTGCTATTACCCGTAAACACCACTCGGCAGTTGTCAACCGTTGCACACCAGTCACGTGGATCAGAATCTGGGTGCTCTGGGTTGATTTATGGCAGAGCTATCTTGGATAATGAAGCTGGTGTTCTGATAGCCTCGATAAACTGCGTCATATCGATGATTCCGCTGCTGGATCTCGATCATTGTGCGGCAGTGAGATTTAGATCCCACTTCTGATATCAAGGTCAGCGACGGCGGAGCGTTAGGATCGCAGGTGTAGTTCGTGGGTGTAGTTTTAACCAATAAAATAGTTGTAAACAATCTTGACAATAACAATTTGAATAGGCAAAATGACAGTTTCGCCCCGGAGAATTGCCCTGGTCCGCGTCTCAATCCGAAGTGAGGTTTGACGATCCCTACTTTCCAAAACGACTCTCTCTACGTGCCGTCATTACAAAATAACGTCCCAGCATTCGCCCCACTACTCTGTAAATCAAATGAGCAACATTAATTGAAATGATATCGACGATCCATGACGTGTACATTGTACATAATATATTATTGTATGATATAAGAATTGTTAGGATTCTCAGAGAGATATAATGCAGAGCTATAACAGGAAAGGCTGTTTTGAAAAAAGATTTATTTCAACTTTTAATTTACCTGCCCCATGAGATGGCATAACGTAAATGTATACTATACTAGCTGCGCGCCGGGGTTTCACTCGCCTAGGTTTCGATATTTTTTTTATATGCTCCACTTCTTTTGGGGGCAGCGTGATGTAATATACTCGTAGCATAAAGCCTTCCTGAATTAATGGGCTATCCAACGTAAAAAGATTTTTTTTAAATCGGAGCAGTAGTTTCTGAGATTAGCGCGTTCAAACAAACAAACAATCGAATCAACTTTATATATTATTATTAACTGTCCCGGGGGCTAATCATCATCATCATTCATCGTTTCAGCCGAAAGATGTCCACTGCTGGACATAGGCCTCCCCCAAAGTTATCCACCGTTGTGGATAACTTCCGGTCCTGTGCCTCCCGCATCCAGCGGTTTCCCGCGACCTTGCCGGGCCTACCCATGCTACGTCTTCCGGTGCGTGGTCGCCACTTTAGAACCCGTCGGCCCCATCGGGCATCGGTCCTACGGGCAATGTGTACAGCCCACTGCCACTTTAGTGTTGTAATTCTTCGGGCTATGTCGGTTACTCTCGTTCTTCTGCGGATCTCCTCATTCCTGATTCGATCGCGCAGTGAAACCCCAAGCATAGCCCTCTCCATTGCCCTTTGAGTGACTTTGAGCCTTCTTATAAGGCCCATTGTTAGCGACCATGTCTCAATTCCATAAGTCATCACTGGCAACACACACTGATCGAAGACTTTTGTCTTGAGACACTGCGGTATTTCGGACGAGAAGATTCTACGTAGCTTCCCGAAAGCAGCCCAGCCGAGTTGGATTCGACGATTGACCTCTTTCTCGTAGTTGGACCTTCCTAACTGGATAGTTTGTCCCAGGTACACGTAACTGTCAACAACTTCGAGGATAGAGTCTCCAATCTTTATAGGAGTCGGTACAACATGGGCATTAGACATGACTTTCGTCTTGTTGATGACTGACATGAATGACTACGATATCATCAGCAAACCGAAGGTGTGTCATGTACTCGCCATTGATGTTGATGCCCAGTCATTTCCAGTCCAGAACTTTGAAGACATCCTCCATTGTAGCGGTGAACAGTTTCGGGGAGATAACATCTCCCTGTCTGACACCACGCTGCAGAGGTATTGGTTTCGAGTTCTGGTCCTGTATTCGGACTGACATGGTGACGTTTTCGTATAAACCCTTCAGCGCTTCAATATAGCGATAGTCTACTTGGCACCGCTGGAGAGACTGCAGTACAACCCAGGTCCCGATCAAATCAAAGGCTTTTTTGTAGTCCCCAAATGCCAAGCAAAAGGGTAGGTTATACTCCTCGGCCTTCTGTATAACCTGCCGTAGCGTATGTATGTGGTCTACTGTGCTGAAGCCCTTTCGGAAACCATCTTGTTCGGGCGGCTGGAAGTCGTCAAACCTGCAGGCGAGACGATTCGTGAGGACTCTCGAAAACAACTTATAGACATGACTCAGAAGTAGATGAGTCTGTAGTTTTTCAAAAGGGTGTTGCCACCCTTTTTGAAAAAGAGTACCACCATACTTCTGTGCCATGCCTGTGGCGTTTTTCCCTTGAATATGACGGAATTAAATAACTTCTGAAGGGCCCTAAGGATCGGTTCACCACGCCTTCAGTAGCTCTGGCGTTATTCCGGCATGTCTACTGAAACCTTTCCAATCTGGTTTTCGTCCTAGTCACAGTACCAATACAGCCTTAGTTAATGTCACTAATAACATACGCTTGGGTATAGAGTAGGGAAATCTGACGGTTCTTTGCTTACTGGACTTTAGTAATGCATTCAACACAGTCGATTTTGAAATCCTGCTTGCCATGCTTCGCTCGCTTAACATATTTTCAATAGCGATTGACTGGTTTCGTAGTTACCTGTATGGCCGTCGGTAACGAGTATTCACTCGCCTGTCGAGGATAATGAAGAGTTATCTAAGTGAGTACTCATTGTAAGGCTTTGGTTTGTACCTCTTCTATCGCTTTTAATGATAAGACTGCCCAATTTGTCAGTCTTTGTAAATTTCTATTGTTTAAGAGTAAGTCTCCCGATGATTATTTTCAGGTATGAATAATGAATTATATACGCATTCTAGAGAGTAATTGCTCCACGTCGATGCTCACTTTCAGCTCATTGCTGGCAAACTAGTTTAAAGTTGTTAGCTCTACTGGCGAAGTTACAATGAGGTTTTAATAATAATATATGTCTAATTCTAGTTTGAACGCTTGATTAGTTGAGCTATTTCCCTACTTACATCTTCCCTTTTATCATTTTCTAAGAGACTGTAAACCTTTGCTTAATCTGAACTCGCTTTTTCAACGTTTTTCAATTACTTAGAGCTTAAATTAAACATATTTTATGTGATACACCCTGCAAAATGAAAGCTAAAATTCTGCGAAATACATTCAAGTTTTACCTCCTAAAAGTATTTGCTTATTAAATTAGGTGAGGAATTTCTTCGGATTACCTAGTAAATCCTAGTGTGCCATGCATTTCACTTAAAGTCTGCGCTTTCAATTTATTTTTCATAATATAAAATTAAAATTGCAAGTCGGTTCTGAATACTATATTTTTATTTTCGTAAATGTAACGTTGTTGGTACTGTTCATACAGGATGTTAGGTGGAGGTTGGGGAAAAATAAAGGGAGTTTTTAGTTCGAAGAATTTGGTTTAGATTGAGTGAAATGTTTCTGAACGCACCCACGATACAGATGTAATTTTTAGTTTGGGTGACTTTTAAAAAACACAACCGACTTCCAAAAACCACTACTAAGTGAAAAATAACTAATTCCGGAAGTCAGTATCTTTGGTTTTTGTATGTTCGTTTTTGACACCGACATCCGAAGTAGTTTTCTTTTTTTGTTTTTTATAATATTTTTACTTTACACTTTTTAGTTGTGAAAAGTACTGTTCAGCTGCATCTGCTCAAACTGGACGCTGATGTTAATATAGTTTGGAAAAGGCATATATATATAATTCTGTTTCCTTTAATGATTTTTACCAGTAATTTTGGTTTAAAAACCAAACTACTGAACCGATTTCTATAAAAGTCCTATGGGACCAAAATAAAAGTATGAGCTTTGCTAGAGATGGCGCGATTACGCAATTTAAATTCAGTCTATTGATTGTTGCATAAGCATGACGAGTAGGTAGTGGTTTTAATATGTTAAATTTCAATGCTATAAATTTTTGAGGAATTCCCTAGACTGGCTTCATCATCAGATTTACTGCAGACCTTTATTTTAACCCATATAGGTGCAAAGTTCTCATCAATATAAATGAATTAAGTCAAAACATAAAGTAGTTACTGTAAACCGTTGAGAAGTTCCTGTAACTGGCATTCGTCTTCATCATATGTAAGATCCCTAATGACAATCACAATACATCTAGGTATAAAGTTACATACATACAAATTAATCCAGCACGAATACAAGGTAGCTTTGGTCCAAAGTAGACACAGTCAAATTCCGATCATTGCATCGATAAACAGGACCTTTCCACGTGTCATTTATCCTTATTATTTTTACAGCAGCATTATGTCCGACGTGTAATGGGCCAACTTCTTGACCCAGTGGATCCCGCTTATGCTCGGTAAAAAACAAAAAAGAATCGTTTTGCTTACCAATGGTCGCATTTTTATTGCCAAACTTGGTATATAAATAGGCTCGTAAGCTAATTTTACCTCTGATAACTTCCTTACGGGGTAGTCTACTATACAAAAATCTTAATTTTAACCAATAATGGTCTGAAAATAGTGGGAATCGTCTCATTTTACTGACGACACTATTGGTACTACCAGTTCTAAAATTAAAAATACTATATAAGAAATATTTTTACCACAGAACACTATTGAAAAAATGGATTACATGATTTTAAAAATCGAGTCAGTATATGGACTGAATCATCGTGCACCGTCAAAAAAATAAAATGATTTGACAGCTTTAAAGGTGGAGTAATAACATTTAAGAATAAAAAAAGAAAAAAGGTTCATTTGCAGTAAACATGACGCAAGAGTTTACAAAAACACAAAAAATAAGAAATATTTGAGGGAAACGTCACATCCACGCAGAACGGCTGCCGCTTAGCAATATGCTGCGTCTCTATGCAAAAACAGAGCCCAGCGCTGGTTTTAGTAAAGAAGTCACCCGATGCAACAAATAATTAAAAGTGGCACCGAACCAGTAGTACAGTAAAAAAAAAACGTAATAATAAAAACATTCAAAAAGTAAATCTTAACAAACATAAACAGGAATATTAAAATGAAAAACAGGATATATAAAAACTACGAGAATATCATCCTCAAAAATGACATACGTTTCATATAGTGGCAATATTAAGAAGCGTCTGGTTCCGGTCTGACAGTATTTTCTAACATAGTCTGTGGTTTGTCACACGCGCATCCAACATGCATCAATGTTTACATTGTTGGAGTTTTGACGGAAAAGCTAAGATGAGTGTCACGCGCTTTTTCATTGGACTTTTAAAATTATTTATAGTGTCGTTTACTAAATAAAAGCGCGTGATTTATGTAGTAAAAAGTGCATTCAGTAAATAATTCATAAATAAAATTGAAATATCGCAGCATAGTGGCCACATCATGACTTTGCATCAAACCTTCCTCATAGACGGTTCACGCGGCCGTCTTTTTCAACCGCCGATATCCGCCATTATTGTAAAATTGTGGTATATGTTCCACAGAGGCCATTGATCAAGAGTTGAGGTTGAATCTCACCTTGAAAGTAGAAGAAGAAGTTTATGCACATTGTTTGATACCATTAATTTATTACTATTACCATTTATAAATAATTTATATTAATATTAATTATTACCACACAATTTCAAGTATTCTTTCCTACAACAGTTTTACCTAACTTACCTAGGAAAACAAACAGACATTTTTGTCGACTCCACGACTACTCCAGAAGAATTACAAAATTAAATAAATCATGCTTTCTTTTCTCAGAAACTTGACGTACAAAAGTGGAACCTAGTACCGTTAGTATTATTTTAACTGCATAGCAGTGAGAAAACTTGAAACATTCACAGAATTACGGTAGTTTTTATTTACCATTTCCTTAAAGCTTTAGGAAGTCTTAAGCGCTGTATTTTGTGGCTCTGGACACAATTTACTGAGAATTATTGTTAGCTACGGCATGTGGGGTGTGAATGGGAGATAATTTTGTGATTATGGTAACATTACGTGTAAGTTATGTACTTTTTAGAGGCCGAAATAGGTACGGCATAGAGGTAAAACTGGACTATACCACTGACCGTTCACAGTCCTTTGTAACTGTTTAGTACCTATGTATGTACCTACTAACTAACCAGATATATTTATGAAGCATGAATTCTGTTTATTGTTGTAATGTTCTGAACCCAATTACCGTTTAAACACTACATTCACAAAGCTGCGAAAAGTTGTGTGGCGTAAGGATACGCGGGTAGCTTGAAAAAGATATCGTGGCCCTTAGCACACAGGTAAGTGAAGGGTGGTTTTTAGTCAGTAAAAGTGTGCTCCGCCCAGAGAAGGGGACATCATTTGATGATTTTTTTGCGTGGATGTGAGGCATCTTTCTCTCAACTATTTCTTATTTTTATGTTTTTGTAAACTCTTGCGTCATGTTTATTGCAAATAAACGTTTTTCTTTCTTACTTTCTTTCCATTAGTTTAGTTCGTGATGTACACAGTAGTAAGTTAATTGCGTAACATATTATTAGAAGAAATGGGTTTTATTTTGACAATTCAACAAAATTCATTGAATTATTTACGTTGTTGAGCAGACAGATTTTACGAACATATGGAACAATAGATTAGCAATATGCTTCAAAATTATTCCAATTGATCCCCCTTTTCATAAACGCTGCTTAAAGTTAACTAGTGATTAGCGATTCTTTAACCATACATTTTTGACCTTTTAACGTCACATAACTTTAATCTTCGTTTATGAATAAACCCCTTATGGTGTTTATTCAGGCGGAGGGTGGCCGTGGCGTTCCTGCAGGAGTCTCGGTGGAAAGGCAGTAGATCCCGGCGTTTTGGGAATGGCTACAAGCTGAACTACACGGGTGCACCTAGTAGTAGAAATGGGATGGCCGTGGTGTTGTCTGATGAGCTCCAGAATGACGTCTCTTGAGGTGAATCGCATCAGTGATCGGTTGATGTCGGTGCGGGTGCTTGTCAATGGGGTTATAACCCACTTGATAAGTGCATACGCTCCGCAGGCCGGGTGCGGTGACGTCAAAAAGACGTTGTTCTGGAGACAGTTCGAAGGACTGCTTCGCGGGATCCCGTTATCCCAGGGAATCATTCTGGGTGATGATTTGAACGGTCATGTGGGTACGAAGTGTGATGGGTTTGAGCGTGTTCACGGTGGCTTTGGATACGGTAGCCGCAATGCGGAAGGGGACAACATTCTCCGAACGTGTGCTGTCGCTGACCTGGCAATTGTGAACACCTATTTCAAAAAGTAACCGGAGCACCTTGTTACCTGCCAGGGTGGGCGAAGCGCTACCCAGATTGACTAACTAACTAGGAGACACCACATCGGCAAAATAGCCAACTGCAAAGTCATACCCGGTGAGAGCCTCACTGCACAACAGTGTCTCCTTGTCATGGCTCTCTGCGTAAAAGCCCAACATAGACGTGTAGAGAAATGCCGGCGCCAGATCCGGTGGTGGCTGCTTGACGAAAATAAGTCCCAGGGGTTCGCGTCGGTTATCGGCGACAAATGCGCTGGCACCGATGGCGAAACTCTCCAAGTCCACTAGGTCAGGATCCAGGCAGCTATTGCTGGGGCGGCGCGGGTGGTTCTAGGCATCTCTAAGGGCGGTCGCAAAAGTCACAAGGAGACCTGGTGGTGGGACGATACAATCCAGAGGGAGACTAGGGTGAAGAAAGCCCTCTTCAAAACGTAGCTGCGACCGGATCTCCTGAAGAACGCGATGCATATAAGGTCCCCAAATGTGCCACTAAAAGAGCTGTAGCCAGAGCCAGACAAGACCAGTGGCAATCTCTCTGCGAGAAGTTGGAATCGCCTGTGGGGCAAAAGCTCATTTACAAGTTGACACGTTCCAGGGTGAAAGCGGCACAGGATATATCCAAGTGCCGTTGTGTAAAAGACCCTAATGGCAACCTGCTATGCGAGGACCTCGCGGTGAAGGAGAGATGGCGCTCGTACTTTCGCTAGCTGCTGAACATGCAGCATCAAGAGTTACACCGGAACTTCCTCCGAACCTTGGACTAGTGCCCTGATAACGCCTGAGGAAGTCCAAACGGCTTTTCGTTGTATGGGAAATCGGAAAGCTGTTGGAGCTGACGGAGTCCCCATTGAGACCTGGAAGGCGATGGGTCCTCGCGGTATGGGCATGTTAACTAACTTCCTGAATGGCGTGCTCCTGAACGGCAAAATCCTGAGCCAATGAAAGCTGAGTATTGTTAATCCAGTCTTCAAAGGCAAGGGCTCGGTATAAGAGTGTGGCTACTATTGCGGTATTAAGGTCCCACACCATGAAGCTCTTTGAAAGGATTTTAGACTCCCGGAACCGGCAGGAGTGTGCTGTCTCAGAGTGTTAATATGGGTTTCACCCAGGGCACGGAACCATAGACCCTATCTTCGCCCTAAGGATCACTATAGAGAGATTCAGATCGAAGAACACGCCTCTGCATATGCTCTTTCTAGATATGCAGAAGACCTTCGACTATGTCCCTCGCGGGATGATCTGATGGGCGCTGAGGTCCAAAGGGGTACCAGAAGCCTATGTTGACATAATTCGAGACATGTACCTCAATTCCGATTCCGTTGTTAGGACCGCTGTTGGCGACACTAAACCCATCACCATCGGAATCCACCAGGGATCCGTCCTTAGTCCGTTTCTGTTCAGCGTGATATTAGACGTCTTGTCGAACAGCATCAAGGATGCACATGAGCAACGTCCCTGGCTACTCATGTATGCTGACGATATCGCGCTGGCGGATGCGGACAGGGAACGGCTGGTACGGCGTGTGAATGCGTGGAAGGACTCGCTTGAGAACGGAGGTCTGAAACTCAACATGGCAACCTTGTACTTGGCCAGCAACATGACAGACCCCATTTCTGTGCGCATAGGCGGAGACATGATCACACGATGACATGATGACAGTTTAAATACTTGGGGTCTGTGCTACTCGCGTCCGGCGACACTGATTGCGACGTCCGCGCGTCGTCGTGCGCGTATTTCCGCAGCTTGGGCAAAATGGAGTGAGGTATCATTTGTGACCCCAATATTAGTTAGTTAAGCTTAAGGGGCAGGTCTATAAAATCACCATCAGACCTGTTCTCCTGTATTTCAGTGAGGCGTGGCCTGTGCTTGAGCGACACAAACAGGAGCTTCGTGTCACGGAGATGAATATGCTGCGGTGGATGTGTGGAGTTACGCGGAAAGACCGCATCAGGAACTCCCGCATCCGTGGCAGGTTTCGTGTCCATGACATTGCAGACAAACTCCAGGATGGTTGCCTACGCTGCAAACCGGCATGTTACGTAGGTAACAAATGTCTTGCTATGACGCCTCCGCCGGGCCGGAACAAGCGAGGTAGATCAAAGAAATGCTGGCTTGACGTTGTAAGAGATGACATGCGTGCCAACAAGCTCTTACCACAGGATGCTAAAGATCGCGGGAAATGGAGGAGAATTTGCAGGAAAGCGATCCCTGGGCACCAACGCGAAAGCCGCGGATGCAACTGGCATAAACGCTGAGATGATGATGATGTTATAAATAACTTACTTGGCGCGCGGACTTGAAGTCCTAAAATACAGGGCTGCCCTAGTGTAGGTTGCAGTTCACTCTATTTATTTTTATTTTGTACAAAAAAATTAAAATATGTTAGTGAACTGTAAAAATCATCTTCTATCTACGATTTTCTTAGCTATATTCTAGTCGAATTTGAACTCAAGCAGACCGCATGTTCCTTGTAAATCATTAAAACATTTTCAGTTTTTGCTAAATACTCGTTCTTAATTTCATTTTTCTGTCCTGTGCTGTACCTGTTATTGTCTCTTGTGCAAACCTAATATTGTCCGTGGAAACTTTTAATTGGCCTTCTTTCACTAATTATCTGTTACCTGTTTTTATGCTAGCTGTAAGTTTCCTTAAAATGTGAAAACAAATAAATGTTATTATTATCGCCAATTAAAGGCTTTGATAAAAAAACTTTTTTTTGTTGTATACAACGTACGTAGTATGTAATGAAATTTAAACAAGATAAGACGTAAACAGTTGTTCTCAACTCATACTCCAAGTAACAGCACTAAAGGCGGCCTTTAATCAGCAAAAAAAAAAAATATTTTTATTTAATAGTGGTTAAATATCACGCCAGAGTTTATCTTGCCAATTTATATCAATACTAATATTATAAATAGGAAAGTGTGAGTGTCTGTTGGCTTGTCCGTCTTTCACGGTAAAACGGAGCGACGAATCGACGCTATAGCTGAAGGGATGAAAAGTGTCATAGGCTACTTTTGTCACTTTATAACCTCCCACTTCCCTAAAATGAAGGGTAGAAGTTTATATGGAGTATTTCGCAATTTCCAGAGTATAAAACTAAAATGTTTTATGTGTATTTTTTTATTTGGAAATCGCCCCTAACTCCTTAGTTCCTATTATTATTCCTTAATAACTTCGTCTACAGTAGCATGTTAAAATGATATTTAACTAGTTCCGAATTCTCTTATGTGTTCTAAATTAGGAAAAGGGCACCGTGTCACCCCGAATTTAACGTGAGCGAAGCCGCTGGCAAAAGCTGGTAACCATAAATTATGGTTAGTCTCTTGTAAGTCGTTTAATATCCTACAGAAGATACGTCGTAAATAATATTTAGTTCCGAATTCTCTCCTGTGTTCTAAATTAGAAAAAGGGAACCGTGTCACCCCGAATTTAACGTGGCGAAGCCGCGGGCAAAAGCTGCTAACCATATAATTCCTCTCTCGTAAGTCGTTTTACATCCTACAGAAGATAGGTTGTATAATATATCGCGCAATAGAACTCAACCAGGTTCTTCAGAGGTTCCTAAAGCATGCACAACACGTCCGGAGTATGACTTGAAATGGTGCCAAAAAATCTCGTGGTCAGCATTTAGAATTTTATTCAACCGTGAAGTACTTACGTATGTTGTTGGTACCTCATTTCTGTTGTGCTGTGGCCTAAATTGAATTTGCCTTATGTGTTGTAAGCTTCCTTATGTGTTCAGAATTAACTTATATATGTTCATAATTAACTAAACTGTCCAATTAATTGCAACACTTAGTTTGTGTGATTAACAACTACGTCCAATTACGTCCACTGCCATTGTTTAACAACAGTGGCAGTGGACCGGGCACATTGCCCGTGGGACTGATATCCGAAGGAGCTGACGGGTTCTCGAGAGACCCCTAGCAAGGTGGATCGACAACCTGGTGAAGGTCGCGGGAAACCGCTGGATGCGGGGAGTGCAGGACTGTTCGTCGTGGAGATCCCTAGAGAAGGTCTATATGATGAAATTGTGTCCATTACAAGTCCCAGTTCCAAGTGAATACTTCTTTAGGGACCTTGAGCACTTTTGTTGGATGAGAGAAAAGCATTGAATTCGCGTGAGCGTGACCGACCCGACAACGTGATAGTTTTTTACTTTTTGTATATTCCGTATTTTTAAGCTATTGCATAGCTTCTATCGCGGGCCTTGAGCGCGGGGACCGAATCCAGAAATTCCGTAACGAAAAAACCTCACGCTCCCCACTCCGACGGGCACGGAGGTGTGGCTTGAAGGCCGTACATCGTCTAACGTCGTTTCAGTTCGGCAGTCTTCGGCACGGTATGTTTGTGTGACTACATCTTTTGAAAACAATTTATAGATTTTCAAAAAGAGCATGCATATTGCAGGGCGCGAACTCAGTTCTACACACTTGCCATGTTACTGATAGTCGCGATGTGCTAAACTTGCGATTAATTTTCTCTCTGAAATAGGTCTTCTATAGAGATATGTCATAGACGTCATCGACGTTGTCATGGCTACCTTGAAAACTTTTCATATAATTAATTATTATTAAGTACTTTTGTTGAAATTAATTTAGTAGTGTTTTTATAAAATAGCTTTTTTTTAACGGAAAAGCTAAGATGAATGTCACGCTAATTTTTCATTGGACTTTTAAATTATTTATAGTGTTGTTTACTAAATAAAAGCGCGTGATTTTATAGAGTAAAAAGTGCTCACGCGGCCGTTTTTTCAACTGTTATTGGCGATATCCGCCATTATTGTGAAATATTTTTTTAAAGAATTTCTATAATTTGTTACACGTGTTATTGGCAAAATTGTGGTATCTATCCACAGGGACCAGATCAAGAGTTGAAGTTGAAGTTTTTATTAAATAAAATATTACAGAAAGATGTCGGTGAACAATGTTAATACTGTTATAATATTGTAATATTCTTATCTCCGAAACGAAACAACGAAAGTTTAATAAAAATATGCTCGTCGGCTTTTTCTGAGGAAGACATTGATGAGGCAAAAAAGTTATTGTTTGTTTCTACGAAGACAAGACAAAAACATGTATCGAGGCGTAAGAACAAAAAGCAGAAAGACCTAAAATATACGATTACGGTGTTTAAAATCACGGATCCCGAATAATCCCAGTTTTTGTGGCATATGACCTTCACAAATTGCCACCAGTTTGCATTGACTACGTAGAACGTACGTAAAGAAGTTGATGAAGGATTTATTAATTCTACGGTCAGATGTTAACGCAATCAGAAGTGATTATGTTACTAAAGATCAGCTCGAAAATATTAAATTGATAACAAATAATTCGACACCGACGCCGTTCATCATCAACAACCTTTTTATCGTCCCACTGCTGGGCACAGATCTCCTCTCATACAGAGAAGGATTGAGCGTAATCACCACGCTTGCTCAATGCGGGTTGGCGATTTCAGACTTATAAAGCCCAGGTTTCCTCAAGATGTTTTCCTTCGCCTTCAGTCATTGGTGTCCAAGATATACTTAGAAAGTACATATAACTTTAGAAAAATTACATTGGTACTTGCCTGACCTGGAATCGAACCCGCGCACTCATACTTGAGAGGCTGGTGTTTTAACCACTAGGCCACCACGACAAAACAGTGGGGTATATTGAAAAAGAACCTCGGAGTCTTTGAGTATATTTCGTGGTGCTCCCTGTGCGCCGTTTCCGAGTCAACGAAATACCAGTTGGTGGAGTCATAAGGATACTATAGCTGTCTTGCCTGCCCCTCAGTGCCCGGCCGGTCTTGCGATTGCACCGAAACAGCACACAATGACAGAGATTATAAGTAATAGCATAGACAGACCTTACGGAGGAATTGCCCTATTGTAGAGGAAGTCCGCTTTCTCAAAGGTATCAGTGTTGTTGTGTAATAGTGATCGTTTAGTTCTCACACGGATCGTTCTATGTTAGTTTTCTCATTTTACATGCTTACTGACTCGAGTGATAATATAATAGATTTCATGGGTTTTTTCTTTATTTCTTTATTTTTTGGCTTCGCACGGTTTGTGCATTTAGCCAATGCCACGTAATTATGAATTATTCATGTCGAAAAAGACGGCCGCGTGACCCGTCTTACGAGTGAGGTTTGGGACAAAGTCATGATGTGGCCACTATGCAGCGATATTTCACTGTTCTTTATGAACTATTTACTAAATGCACTTTTTACTACATAAATCACGCACTTTTATTTAGTAAACAACACTATAAATAATTTTAAAAGTCCAATGAAAAACGAGCGTGACACTCAGCTTGACTTTCCCGCCAAAACTCAGGGTGCTGATCACGAAAATGATTTCATTTTTGAAATTTAAGATGGCCGAAATCATATTTCATGACATTCTGACATGGGTGTGATAACGAACATGACGTCATTTTTAAGCTATTGCTTAGCTTCTTTCTATCTCTTTATCAAAGTCGAACAGAAAACAACAATATAGTTTAGTCGCTTAATCGTCACCATTTTTCGCACTCTTTTGATGACGTTGCTGGTAAAAAATAAATAAATTACAAAACAGAAAGAAAACTTGAATTGATATCAAAAAAAAAAAAACAAATGAAAAATTACTGTATAAATAAAATAAATAAATAATTATAATTGCAAGTTATAGTTGATAAAAAAAGGCTATGCAATAGCTTTACCGCGGCAGTCTCTGAGTGCCACACGCCTTTTTATTGATTTTAGTTTTCACTTCTGTCAGTGAGTCTCATGACTGTTAATTATTTTGATAGCAGTTATCATTGTCATCATCATCAAAATTTTTACCGTCCCACTGCTGGGCACAGGTCTCCTCTCATACAGAAAAGGATTGAGCGTAATCACCACGCTTGCTCAATGCGGATTGGCGATTTCAGACTTGAAAGACTTCCAGGTTTCCTCAAGTTTTTTTTTATATAATTATAAACTAGCGCTTGATCGCAATCCCGCCTGATGGTAAGCAGTGATGCGATCATTGATGGTAAAGCGCGCTAGTTTATTAAGAGCCTATTCACTCAGAACAACTGAGCGAATAGGAAGGAAGACGGCAGTTGAGCGAGCTGATGCAATGTTAAACCCAACAACACGACCAACGATGCTGCGCCAAAGGGAGATTGATCTGAAGACCCTCCACGACCAAACTCCCAACACAACAACATTTCGCGCATCGTACCCGGCACACATCGCAACACAACTGCTCAGACCCGTCCTCCGTACGGCTTCACCAGACATCATGCCGGAACAAAGATGTTTTCCTTTACATTTTAATAAGTCATTGATGTCCAAGATATACTTAGAAAGTACATATAATATGATTATGTAACTTAGAAAAGTTACATTGCTATTTGCCTGATCTGTAATCGAGCCCGCACACTCATACTTGAGAGGCTGGTGTTTTAACCACTAGGCCCACACGACTATCATACATACTATTGGTATAGCTGTTATACAAACCATCATAACATAATAAGCCTATAATGTTCCCGAGTTTTGGCGGGAAAGTCCAGCTGAGTGTCACGCTCGTTTTTCATTGGACTTTTAAAATTATTTATAGTGTTGTTTACTAAATAAAAGTGCATGATTTATGTAGTAAAAAGTGCATTTAGTAAATAGTTCATAAAGAACAGTGAAATATCGCTGCATAGTGGGCACATCATGACTTTGCCCCAAACCTCACTCGTAAGACGGGTCACGCGGCTGTCTTTTTCTTTCTTTCGATTTTTTCGATTCTTTCATCTTTTTCGACATGGGGAATTCATAATTACGTGACATTGGCTAAATGCACAAACCGTGCGAAGCCAAAAAATAAATAAATAATAATAATAATATAATGTTCCCACTGTTGGGACACAGAGCTCCTCACGGTGAGAGGGAGTGGGCCGTATTCTACCACGTTGGCCCAATGCGGATTGTTTATGCAAATAGACGACACGATACAAGACAAATACGACTGCACGGTTAGCGCAGTGGATATGCTATTGACTGTACTGATTTGTATGACCTACAAGTAGTTGTTCCGGGTCTGGATGTTTGTGTATGTGAATTTATATGTTTGTAAACGCACCAACGACACAGGAGAAATTCCTAGTGTGGAGCAACGTTTAAAAAAAAAAAAAAGAAAAAATTATAAATGGCTACTTACATAATATCAAAATACCATACGTATTGTCTTATTAAAATCTTATGTCTTTAATCACTAGTATGATCTATCAAACAAGGGTTTAGCTAATGGAAGGGGTGTAGCTAGACGTAGCGGCAATCTAATTGGGTAGCACACTATAAATCATAATCTAAATCATTTTGAAGGATATTGCTTACCCATTGGCCTAAATGTTCGGACTATTTGCTTGCTCAACAACGTAATTAATGTGATGAATGTTGACGTAGACCTATTAGTGAGGGGGAGTGGACCGCTATCTACCACGCGGCCCAGTTTGGGTTTGTAGATGACATGTCTTGGAGTCATTGGTTTTCTTACATGGCGGTTTCCTTACGACGTTTTTCTTTGCCGTTTCATGGCGATTACATTATTTACACAAAGAATACTTGTTCTGAGAGGCGATAGCGTAACACACTAGGTATCAGTAGCAATGTGTTTCATTTAGACAGTTCAACAACATTCACTGCGGTATTTATGCTGTTATGCAGAAACATTTTTCGAATATAAAGAAAAATGGATTAGCAAATTGAAATATGATTCGAATTGAGAGTACTAATGTTTTGCACGATTAAAATGTGGGCCTGAACCTACTTTACAATTTATAAGTTGGCAAACTTACCACTGGGCCAGCAATGTTATAGAACTGTGCTCACCCAGTGGTACAGCTTATACTGTACAAGTGGATCAAAAACCATGGCACTATCCTTAAAGTATAAAGATAACAGCTGGTAATGAACAGGAGTATCATGCTCATTTTGTGGAGTCTCGTGGCCGTTTATCTCCACATAGACCTACGCTTTGGATTGGACGACTAGCTTCATCATATTGACTGATCGACCCTTTGGCTCTCCCGCTTTGGGCGGAGCATGGTGTCCAGGTGTGTCAGACTTTTACTGACTAAAACTCCGTGTTCCTTCACTTGTCCATGCACCAGGGGCCACGGAATCTTTTTCGAACAACCCGCGGTCTGTTTTTTTTTTTATAATTATAAACTAGTGCTTGACTGCAATCCCGCGTGATGGTAAGCAGTGATGAAATAGTTGATGGTAAAGCGCGTTAGTTTATTAGCCTATTCACTCAAAAAAACTGAATGAATAGGAGGGAAGACTGCAGTTAAGCGAGGTCATGCAGTGGTAAATCCAAAAACACGACCAACCATGCTGCGCCAGAGGGAGATTTATCTGGAGACCCTCCACGATCAAACTCCCGGCACAACAACATTTCGTGCATCGTATCCGTCACACGTCGCAACACAACTGCTCAGACTCGTCCTCCGTACGGCTTGATCAAACATCATGCAGCAAGAAAAGGACGAATCGCTTGGCGGCAAGACTTTGTCTGGTGGATGGTAACTTCTGCCAGCAGCCGATGTTATGGCCAGTGCTTGTTAAAAGTGCTGTCTATCGTGTCAATATTTTTAAGATGCTGTTGGTATTTCCGCGCAACCAGTCCATTATAGACACCACCATCATTAGCGAACATTTTGTAAATCAATATTCTCGATTGAAGACAGTTATACGAGTTATTTCCTCTTCACAAAACAAAGATGTAGTACTGATACACAATATTGCCCTACTGAAGACATCAACGCCGTGCCCAATCCAGCTTGGAGGATGTAGATAAATATGAATAATAAATTATTCAGGACTGGTATGTATATCAATAATCTGTACAACGATACATCACAGTGTAGGCAGACTGATGACGCAGTAGCGCGGTTTTTTGAAACTTAAGGGTCTATATTACGGAAGAAAACGAAGCGACGCTTAACTACGGAATACCGTATCTAAATGTTTGTGGTATTACTTTAGGCCAGTAATATGGGCAGTCAAACCTCCCGGCAATCATCGCCAGTACTTATAGGAGCTGCCCCGGACTCTGCGCATTCAGGATGCTGGTTGCGCATGGTGGTTTAAAAACAAACAATAGGCGAGTGCTTCGAAACATCGCTTTCAAACATGCCCGAGGCACTGCAAAAGCGGGAGATGGAAAGTACTGTAAGCTGATTATGATTAAGAAAACAGACTGTACGTATATAAAAAGAGTTCAAAAAGCATGATAATAAGCAGATATCAACAGCCTATAAGACCAAGAAGTCGTTTGTAGTTGACTTTGGTGTTAATAGGTTGTTGTTGTTAATATCCAAAAAAATATATAACAACTTGTCAGTTATTTGTGTTTTTGGCTGGCACTACAATATTGGCAGCTCCTGTTTAAGATTTCGATTTCTAAGGTAATTTTATCATTCAATACCTGAATGGTAAAATTACTATGAATTGTACAATGAATATTTTGAAGAACAGAACCATTGAAATGTGCCAAATTTAGTGAGACAACTAAGTGTGATTCCTAATGTTGTTGTGTTGGGAGTTTGGTCGTGGAGGGTCTTCAGATCAATCTCCCTTTGGCGCAGCATCGTTGGTCGTGTTATTGAGTTTAACATTGCATCACCTTGCTCAACAGCCGTCTTAAACCGCGTACATCGAGGGATTGGAACAATTTGCCAGCGTCGGTGTTTCCGTCACAATACAATTTGAGTGTCTTCAAGGCTAAAGTGAATAGGCTCTTAATAAACTAGCACGCTTTACCATTAACGATCGCATCACTGTTTACCATCAGGCGGGATTGCGATCAAGCGTTAGTTTATAATTACTATAAAAAAAGCAGTAATAATGGATTTTAATTTTGACAGTTCAGCAACATACATGGCGTTATTGATGTTGTTGAGCAGACACACTTTCCTAACATATGGAGCAATGGTTTAGCAATTGACGTCAGAATGATTCCAATTGATAGTAATAGAGTGTTCCGCAAGTAGGGTGCGTCTAACCAGATGCAGCTGAATATAGTTCCATTATAATATATTTCCCTTCTAATCAAGTGTTTGGATGAGTACATCGTACTGATACGATCAGTCTCAAATAACACCACGTTCCCGCTCAAATTTTCCTCCCCTATATAAAGCCCACACTTGATCCAGATATCTCTAATCGCCGACGGCCATCAATGTAACTAATTGACCATATAATTTATACCGTGGTCACTTTGACTAATGACAACGGTTTACGCAAGCCGTATGCTTGAAGCCAATGCTGAAATCAGCAGATTATAGGATGTATTGGCGAAATGAGCGGGCTTTGAGTTGTCAATAATTAGTGGATATTTTGTTGGCGCATTACTTGTGGAAGTAGCATCTTTTTGTATGATGATTGATGAGAGAATTACATGATTTAATTGCCCCTTCTCCATTCCATCATCGGAAGACCCACATCGTTGACACCGCTACGATCCGGACATCAGTAGGTATTGATTTTTGATGTGCCAAAAATAGATTCTTCTTCCAAACAAATAAATTTGTTAAAAAATATACAGTATGTTAAGAAAACCCTGTCCGACCCGTGAATGTGTTGTTAGGTATCGATAACTGATTCTACTAATGGATACAAAACCGGGCTAAACATAAAAAAAACCTTAAAAAATTTAATATTATTTCGCAAAAAAAGTTAACTTAATAAATGTGCGTCAAGCACCCTTACGCGGGAGGCGGGCGGCAGAGCACGTGGCACGTGGTCGCATCGCTATTCGATCATAATAATACCGGTGTTGTCACTTTTTTAAAAATTACCAAATTTCGGGGAAGTTGGAATTAATTCGCGGGAAAAAAAGATTATTTCAAAATTCATTTGTATTGACACTATGATGATTACGTAAAATTTTATATTATATTTGGTCATGTGTTTACCTAACCTTTATTATCCTTATGGGTCGGACAGAGTTTTCTTAACATATTGTATATCCACAGTGTGTTTATTATTTAGAATTTTGAACTTGTGTGGTGTGCCGTGTATTGTGTGGATGTGTGATGAATGAATGGGTGGGATGAAGATAAGCCGAAACTCCATATAAAATACCTGTAGTATAAATATGGTCCTTATAAAATATTACTATTCTTTAACAACAACAGAACTCTAAATTCACAAGAACAGAAACCGAACCTCATTTCAAAAGCACCTAATTGAAAATAAGCTTCATATAAATACAAGTGCTACCAACATAAGTGTAAAGAGTATAAAAGGATTGTCGGTTTAATACAGACACAGCTTTGAAATACTGAGAATTTTCAATCTACTACAGATATTAACAAAGAAACTTTCATACGGTTAAGAGATATTTTGTGATGGCGGCACGAAGACATAGTCGTTTCGGAAAGTAGGGACTGTCGAACGGTCACTTCAGATTGAGATGCGGACCAAGGCATATCTCCGAGGCGAAACTGTCAGTTTGCTTATTCAAACAGTTGTTGTCAAGATTAGAGGGTACATTTACATGTCGTGCTATAATTCAAAACTATACTTACGAAATGGAGCCCATACCAGCACACCAAGATGCTGTCGACCCAACCGCTCCGCCATCCCTGACGTCGACATGTATAATAATAATAATTAAAGTAAAATAATAATTTACAGAAAAAGAGCCAGAGGGAGATTGATCTGGAGGATCTCCAGATCAATCTCCCTCTGGCACAGCATCGTCAATCATCTTGTAGGGCTTAACAATGCATCACCGTGTTCAATTGCTGCCTTTCTACCTATGTATTCATTCAGTTTTTTGAGTGAATAGGCCTTTAATAAAGCAACGCGATTTACCATCAACGATTACATAACTGCTGGACAGCCTCCGTGGCGTAGTGGTAGCGAACACGGATGCTGCGTAAGGAGGCGCGGGTTCGATCCCCGCGCAGTGCAAATATTTGTCTGTATGGATATGAATATTTGCACTGGTCTGGTCGTGCCTCGGAAAGCACGTTAAGCCGCTGGCCCCGGTTGCCATACGAACATCTAATGGCAGTCGTTACGGGTTGTTGGAGTCCACAAAAGTCCAACAATTGGTCTAACTGCACTGCTTCGATATCGCCTTCGGGTTGTGGAGGTCAGACGGCAGTCGCTTCATGGAAAATATCTAAGTTTAGCCAAAATCAGCAGCTAGACTGGTTAAAGCCGACCCCAGACTCCAAAGCTGAAAAAGCTTCGGATGCGACTAAGATGATGATGATGAATAATTTGTAAACAAAAATTGTGTAACATGACAAAGCCTTTTGCAACTCTCTTAAAAACCCATAAAAACCATCATTTAACTCCATAAAGCAGAACTTCGAACGACAAAACAAAAGAACGCGATCTAAATGAGTAATTGCTTACTTAAGTCGCCGCGGTAAGGAGTACCGGAGTTGTACTTTCAACAACAAACAGTAATGTATCTTGTTTAGTAACTTTAGAAATTTTCCATCGTACGCGAAGCCACCAGACTTCTTTAAGTTATTGACTTATTGACTTTTAAAACTAGTGCCGCGGTAGCGAGAAGTCAATGGTTTAGATACGGAAGGATTTATTTTAGAGGACGAAATGGCTTTGTTGGCGAAATGCGGGTTTCAAAGTATTGTATTGCACATGGGACGTGTTTTTAAGGAATAGCTAGACGTAGGCTTTCGAATGCGGTATTCTGAAATTTAAATGTTTGTCAAACTACATAAAATAACATTTCGCCAGTAATTCCTGCACTATTGAGCAGAAGTATAACTATAGTAAGTTACATCTATACTTTTTTATGTTCAAATCTTGTTGGACTTTGTGAACAGAATCTCATTATACATATGTTTATGATGAAAGTATCAAGATGGCTGATTGTCTCTATTAACTATAATGTCATAACCTACTGTAATAATGTGTCTGGACAATATATTTTTAGTACATCTAATGTGTATTAATTCTACACCTAAATAACAACACCATAAATAGTGGACGAGCCTTTCTCCCCTAATAACACTTGGCCCGGCTTGGGAATTGCTAGATGAATCAATTGTTTACACCTCTAAAATAGTTTCATCAACATTCGGATAAGGGTTGAATGAATAACCTTGGTATAAATATTTCTAATAATTACTAGTTTAAACATTTGTCCAAGAAACTATAGTCGATGGAGCAGTCGAATACTAGGATGGTGACCGTGTTTTAATCAGCGGTCAACCGCTATAGGCTAAGATCAATACTCTACGTGATCAAAGTCAATAAAATCCCAACCGACCCATAATGATAATAGAGATAAGGTAAACATATGAAAAAAAAATTTTACTAATCATCATAGTAACAATACTAAGAATTTTGATTATTATGAGCGAATAGCGATGTGATCGCGTGCCTCTTTTTGCAAAATATTATATATTTTATAAGTTTAGCCCGGCTTTGTAGGCATAAGTAGAATCAGTTATCGATACCTAACAATACCTTCACGGATCGGACAGTGTTTTCTTTACGTATTGTATGTAGACTGCAGCCGGCTGCTTAAACTAGCTGAACACGATCAAGGATCGACTTGGGAGAGGATGGCAATTAAAATACGGAATCACTTTGCATGTAAATTAAATTCATTGCTCACAAATTGCGAATTCACTTGTAACGAAACCGAAGCGCGATCTAACTCGACGCCAACGCCATCTATCGAGGATGAGGTCAATCAACAAAAATTAAGCTTATTAATTTAAACAAATCTTCGTTCTTGTTCGCACTATGATTCCGTTACCCAAACACTAGCCGAATAAACAACCGTACGGCCTTTTGAAGTTATCCATGCCTCGTTGTCACTCTCGGCTCGCACGCAGTTGAAAACAGTTCTAACCTAACCCTTTTGAACGATGTCCCGGCTTAGTTACTGCGATAAATTCTGCTCGCACGGTTTTCGTTCGAAACTAAACTTAAACTTATTAAAGGTGTTTTAGTAAACGGCAGCCGTTTAGTTATAAGGCCTAGCAGTGAACTAAATGGTTAATTAAAGCATTTGGTTAAGAAATATACAGCTAAGTCTTCGATAAAAACATATCTTAAATTTAAAGCTACTGAAACCACACGATTAAACACAAAATTAACCTCGAACGAGATCACTAAGAACAACATAAATACAAGTTGAAACAGCACTAAACCAAAGTTTGAGCTCTTGCATCAAAGTTACAACTCTAACTACTTTAGAAGCATGTGATAGGAATCTATAAATCTGTCAAATGTTGGGCCAAGATTGGTAGTTTGGTAGGGACTTTGTATCGACTAGTCTGGTAAATATCTTTGTTTTATTAGCTAAGTAAATATACTGAGGAACTAAAGAAGAAACAGGGATGACTCAGTGGTAACGGCGGCCCCGATTTATGAGTTCGAATCTAGGCAGTTGTTTTATGTTATAAAATGTTATTTTTTGTTTATGCGAAACCTGAATATAGTTTGTTCAGAATAAGCAACTGAATCGATTTCAAACATTTTTACACCTTGTTATATTTTTTAAAAACATTTAGAAATTGTTGCACCGTGGTTACCAAGCGCGCACGGTAAATCATAGTATAGCGCACACCGGCGCAACAGCTGAAGCCAGAGGTCAACGCCCCGCTCGCCCGTCTGAGCGGAGTGTGGACCATATTCTTATTGGGACAACCAAGTAGGAAAACAACCTCAAAACTTTGTGGCTTATAATGATAATTTTTTTGAAATTTTGTACATAGATTCTTTACTTAAAAATACTGGACACGTGTTTTGGGTTCCGCATAAACAAAATATCATCATCATCTTCTCAGCATTAATCCTAATCGCATCCGAAGTGTGGCCATTACTTTGTTCTCTGTTACTGAAAATACTAATCCGGTACTGTCTACTACCTCCGGGTCTGGCTGTTTGTGTCTGTGAGTTTAAGTGTTCGTACAAACGCTCCCACGATACAGTAGTAATTCCTAGTGTGGGGCAACATTTTTTTTATAAAAAATAAAATATTTGAGTCAGCTGCCAGTCTGTTATTAGTATTTCAGAGCGACTGCCTGACCTTCATAATCAAGTTATTGAGTAACAAAATACTGCTTGATTAAACTAGTTCTCAGAATTTTGTGTTTCCGACTAACACGACCGTCAAGGATCTATAATAAGAGCCGGAATCGGAGAGGTTTCGTTGGCCTGTGATCTCTTTTCCAAGAACCGACAGTAGCAAGCGTATCTTCCTTGTCGCGGGTTCAATACCCGGATGGAACAAATATTTGTATGACCTACCAGTAGTTGTTCCGGGTATAGCTGTGTGTATGTGAGTTTATATGTTTATAAACGCACCTACGATACAGAACAAATTCCTAGTGTGGGCAACGTTTTATGAAAAAAAAAGCTCAACTTTCGATTGACCTCGGCTGTTCTCCTTTAAATTGAGTCCTTTTTTATTTTTTGATCTTTCTCTTAAAACTTCTTTTTTGAAACTTGTAACCATAAAAATCAGAATGATTTTAATGTATTTAAAGACAGTTTTGTGTTTACTCCAAGGAATGGTGCAGAAATACTTGAATGTTGGTTATTCTTGACGCTTGAATCACAATCGTGGTATTATAACATATAATTATGTATATTGGGATTGGGCGAAAATAAGAAAGGATTAATTTGGTATACTGATGTTTAATCATAACACATCTAGAACAGTACAACAGTTGACACAAGAGAGAGTGAGAATATTACGAACATTACGAAAATCTCCGTGGCGCAGCGGTCAACACGCCTGCCTGTGACGTGGAGGCCCCGGGTTCGATTCCCGGCCAGGTCATAATGGAAAACGATCGTTTCCTGATTGGCCTGGGTCTTGGATGTTTATCTATATATGTATCTATTATAAATATAGTATCGTTGAGTTAGTATCCTTTAACACAAGTCTCGAACTTACTTTGGGGCTAGCTCAATCTATGTGATTTGTCCGTATATATAAAAAAAAATATATAAAGAAAACCCTGTCCGATCCGTGAAGGTATTGTTAGGTATCGATAACTGATTCAACTAATGCCTACAAAACCGGGATAAATTTTTTAAAAAAAGTAGGATAAAACCGGCCAAGTGCGTGTCGGATACACGCACAAAGGGTTCCGTACCATTGATTTAAGAAATTAAAGGATTTAAGTTATTTGTATGAAAGCTACACTAGATCTCGTTCCAAACAATTTTCTTTATTAGTTTTTATAGTATTGTGCATCATATGTTTTTTTTACATTTTTCATTTTCTTATTTTAGAAGTTAGAGCGGGGGGGGGAATTTTTTTCCACTTTGGAAGCGTCTGTCACGCAAACTATTCCGTTTAGAAAAACATATTTTAGAAACCTCGATATAATTTTTGAAGACCTATCCATAGATACCCCACACATGTGTTGGATGATAAAAAAAAACTGTTGAGTTTAATTTCTAAGTATGGGGAGCCCCCCCAATATTTATTATTTTTTTTTTATTTTGCATCAAAATCTTAATGGGGTTCACAGAATACATCTACCTAGTACCTACCAAGTTTCAACAGTATAGCTCTTACAGTTTCGGAAAAATATGGCTGTGACATACGGACGGACAGACGGACAGACAGACATGAAGAATCTATAAGGGTTCCGTTTTTTGAAATTTGGCTACGGAACCCTAAAAAAACCCTCTGAAAAAATAAATATTATTTAGCAAAAAGAGGTAACTTGACAGATGTGCGCTAGGCAATTCATGCGCGGACGGCTCGCAGCGGCGGGGGGCAGGCCACGCAGCACGTGGTCGCATCGCTCATAATAACAAAGCCAAAATGGTGTGGTCACTTAAAAAAAAAATCGGGGAACTTGGAATTAATTCGCGGAAAAAAAGATTATTTTCAAATTCATTAGTATTGTTACTATGATGATTATGTAAAATTTTATATTATATTTGGTCATGTGTTTACCTAACCTTTATTAACCTTATGGGTCGGACAGGGTTTTCTTTACATATTGCATATCTATTTCTAGCGTATGAGGTGTGCAATTGCATACATACATAATTGGGTTGTATCCTAAAAAATAAGTTAATGTCCGTCAGATAGATTTATGAAAAATATTGAACACGTATTTTTTATTTTTTATTTCATTTAAATATTTAGGAAGATATAGTGATTTTAAATGTCGCATGATGTTACGCCGTGGTACAAAATATAGCACGGCGTGACGTAATTAGCCCCACTCAGTAACTTTTAATACGCTATATCTCAGTAGTTTTTGGTGGTTTTTGGTGGTAGGCCATAACATCGGCCGCCGGCAGAAGTTACCACCCACCAGACAAAGCCTTGCCGCCAAGCGATTTGTCGTGTTCCGGCATGATGTCTGGTGAAGCCGTACGGAGGACGGGTCTGAGCAGTTGTGTTGCGATGTGTGCCGGGTACGATGCGCCTAATGTTGTTGTGTTGGGAGTTTGGTCGTGGAGGTTCTTCAGATCAATCTCCCTTTGGCGCAGCATCGTTGGTCGTGTTGTTGGGTTTAACATTGCATCAACTCGCTCAACTGCCGTCTTCCTTCCTATTCGCTCAGTTTTTCTGAGTGAATAGGCTCTTAATAAACTAGCGCGCATTACCATCAACGATCGCAACATTGCTTACCATCAGGCGAGATTGCGGTTGCTAGTTTATAATTATTAAAAAAAAAAAATCGACAAAATAAAAAATACGGGTCTTAAATTTTTGTTTATTATCTATAAGACGGACTAATTATTTTATTGATTTCCATACCTTGGATACATCCCTATTATGCAGTAGCGGAGTAGCGGTGGCCTAGTGGTATCGGCCGCAACTTACAATTTGCAGGTCGTAGGTTTGAACCCCATCCGGAGCTTTACTTTGTGTAAATTATTTCACCACCCCTGCTCTCAAAACGGTGAATGAAAACATCGTGAGGAAACTGGCATGTCCTAGAGTCAAAAACTTCGAAGACATGTGACATTTATCAGCCCGCACTGGGCCAGCGTGGTAGATTACGGCCCACTCCCTCTCATCGAGAGAGGTCCTGTGTCCCAACAGCGGGAACATTACAAACTGATTATGTATAATTATGCAGAAGACATATTCTGTGGCGTAGCGGTAGCGTACGCGGCCGTTGCGCAAGGAGGCGCGTGTTCAATCCCCGCACAGTGCAAATATTTGTATGTATGAATATGAGTATTTGCACCGGTCTGGTCGTGCCTCGGAAAGCACGTTAAGCCGTTGGCCCCGGTTGCCATACGAACATCTAGTGGCAGTCGTTACGGGTTGTTGGAGCCCTCAAAAGTCTAACAATTGGTCTAACTGCAATACTTAGATATCGCCTTCTGATTGTGGAGGTCAGACGGCAGTCGCTTCACGTAAAATATCGAAGTTCAGCCAAAATCAGCAGTTAGATTGGTAAAGCGGATCCCAGACTCCAAAGCTGAAAAGCTACGGATGTGACTGGGAGTAACGCTGAGATGACGATGATGGTGCAGAAGACATATTATGGCAGTAGAAATTTGGGAGATATATTCAGAGTGCTTGTTCACGTAGAAACGCGCGGGCGCGGGGGCGAGTTCGGGCGCGGAGACGTTGCGAGTTCGTGTTCACATTAGCCGCCAGGCGTTTGCGCGATTGCGATTCAAGCGACAAGTTCAAACTGGTTGATCTTACCTGACGTCGCGGGGTAATCGCGCGCTTTGCGGCTAGTTTAACGTGAACACACACAAACATCTCTCGCGTTTGTAATTGTAGCGAGCGCGCCGCGCGTGCCGGTCGCCTGCTAGCCCGCTACTTACACCGCACGTGCGTTTCATACGTGAACACTTTGATATTTCGTCATTTGTTTGATATTTCGTGACCGAGCCCGCCACCGCGCCCGCGAGTCTACGTGCTTGATCACGTCGCGACGTCAGGTAAGATCAACCAGTTTGAACTTGTCGCTTGAATCGCAATCGCGCAAACGCCTGGCGGCTAATGTGAACACGAACTCGCGACGTCTCCGCGCCCGAACCCGCCCCCGCGCCCGCGCGTTTCTACCTGAACAAGCACTACGTGATCAAGCACAGAGGGCCATTCTCGTTATGTTAAGAACGTTTATCATATGATCTCATTCTAGAACTGTCAAAACTACCTTTAATTTCCCTACATTTTGGAATGTCTTTGACATTTCCTTGAAACCGAGATTAGATTGAGACTAGATTTTGAACATTTTATTATGAAATAAAATGTTCAAAATCTAGTCTCAGTCTAATCTCGGTGAATCTGAATTCTGCGCAATTGAGACGCGCAGTACGCACACGACAAGAGAGCGTCTTCAGTTTTTATTACTTTAGATTTTTGGCAAGAAAGATCTCGCTTTTACTACCTGCTTTCTGCGAATCATTTATTTTATTTGTTTTTCTTTTTTTTTATAACATATAATAATTATGAACTAGTGCTTGATAGTAAGCAGTGATGCAATCGTTGAAGTTTAATAAGAGCCTATTCAGTCTGGCCTTGAAGATACTTAAATTGTAGTCAGACAGAAACACCGCCGCTGTCACATTCTTCAGTCCCTCGATGTAGGTACGCAGTATAAAGGCGAAACGCTTTGTCTGATCGTAGTGGTGTCAACAACGTAAAGGTGGAACTCGCCGTATGACGGGTCGTCCGATAATGGAACTGAGATGGGGGAATTAAGTCATGCCATTCCTCGTAAACTCTCCAAAATGCATCCTATAGAACAACGACAGGCTGGATACTCTTCGCTTGTGCTCCAGTCTTAAATAATTATATTATTGAAACATTCTTTTGTGTTTTATAATTATATTATTTATACTGGGAAACCATTTTTATTATTTATTTCCATTTCCACCCAAAATGTGCACCGTTGCCATAACACAAACGAAATTCTTCATAAATGCTATAAGCAAGGATCACGATCACGGTCCCTGTGATGACACTAGGAAAAGGCTTATATCTATAAGTGGACGTAATCTCTATAAATGGATGATGATCTACAGCGCACCAGAGAGCAGAGAAAGTTGTATCTACAACGGCAGCGGGCGCATACTGGCGTCACGCAAATCCTTCACTTTTACGCTGATTTACTGTCAACTAGCATACCCTACAACTTCCCGACATCTATCTTCCGCTGATTTCCCGCCAGACGCAACTCTCTCCCTCCCTTTTCCATGGAAGGTGAGTGCACTTTACACTCTGTTCTCCATACCCATATAAATCTATTCTAATCGTCAAAATTAAATACATCTAATACTAATAGCCTTGGACAAAGGCTTCTTCTAAAGAAATAAGGTATACCTACCAATTTAACAGACCATGAGACTCACGGTCTGTTTCCTTTAAAATTATATTTTTTGAACTCAATTTAATTCATATGGGAGCATCATATGGGTACTATACAAGTGTTACAACCTATAAACTGGTTACAATTAAGGTGCTTAAAACCTCTACAATTTTATGACGAAAATTCCTTTCAGAATTCTGTAAGTTATGTTCATTTTTTAAATGAAACACGGGCTCCTAGCTTTCATTCTATCGTCCGTCATCTTACCGTCAAACTCTGAAGCCCAAAACTTTACAGCTTGTAAAATTTTCTCTAACCTCGATTTAAAATGAATTAAGTCCTGTCCCTACGGAGTTTGACTAATGAATCAGTAATGGCGCCCGATTTGTTTAAATATTTTATAGCAAGCTACCCTAGCTAGTGATGTGCTCATTCGCATGGTCAAACAAATTAACAAGAATTTTTAATCGAATACGAGTTTTGTGTGTTTGCAAAGAAATCGTTAGTATACATAAAGCAGCACACTAATTGCGTAACACACTATTACTATCAGTTGGAATCATTTTGAAGCTTATTGCTATTCCATTGCTCTCTATGTTAGAAAATGTGTCTGCTCAATAATGTAAATAACGCAACGAATGTTGTCGAAATGACAAAATGAAACACATTGCTGATGATAATGTATTTTTTTTAAGAACGAAATAATACAGGCACAGTTGACAATCGAATATTTTCCAGTTTTTTTAAGAGTTCGCTATGTGGCTTCAAAGTATGCGACGCCAAATAACGCAGTGCAGAAAGTTAGGACGAGGAAAATGCGATTTGTATGATACTTAGACTTTCATTATTGATACAGATAAACACAGCAGTTTTTATCAAAACAAATACCGTTATGTTTACCAAATTGGTTCTAAATAAATTGGGCACGACGCACAACAATAGCTAACTAATGCCGGTAACTCAAACTCAGTCAAAACAAATAATTCGAATAACATCGTGATCCAGGAAATTAGAACGAATGGAATCGAATGCTGTTCGCTCATCTCTAACCCGGATAGATAGATTTGTTCGGTGCGGGCATACATTAATTTTGGGCAAGTATTTATTGGGGTCCATTTACTGATCATCTGCGTTACTTAATTAGGCAATGTTCTTAGGTACTATGTATGTATAATTATAGTTTTTAGAGCAGTAAATTGCTATTTTCGTTTACTTATGCATATAGCACTAGCTGCGCCTCACTGTTTAATCCATGTAGGTAAAAGGAATGGTTAAAAGCGTATTATATTTTTATTACGGATTATAAGATACCTGTGTAAATTTCCTTTCGTTCGTGTATATTTCATAGAAATTTGTTTTACCATTTTTAGCGTGAAATAGTAAAAAACATTCTAGAACTAATTTTAACGTTTAAAAAAGTAAGTACCAAAAAGGGAGTAATACTTTTGACACTTATTGCTAGAGCAATAAAGTTCAAAAGTGGTAATGCACTTTTGACCCTTACTGTACTTCGTTGGTAAAACTAGTTGCCAGACTATCTGCATTCTGACCTTCTGTAACGACTGTCAAAGACATATAGTTAAATGGCAGCCGGGGCGAACGGCTTAACGTGTTTCCAGAGCACGGAAGATCTCGATATTTAAAGATGGTCTCCCACTCTGATGACACTCTGATGGTAAATCCACCAACACGACTAACGATGGTGCGCCAGAGAGATATTGATCTGGAGACTTTTCGCGAACAAATTCCCGACACAAAAACATTTGGCGCATTGATCCCACCACACATCGCAACACAACTGCTATAATCCGTCCTCCGAACGGCTTCACCAGACATTATGCCGTCGCGTCTGGATAAAACAAGATAGTAAAAGTAATAGAGGCTAGTAGGCCTGTATAACACGCACGCAACACAGTTGACGGTAGATCAAAGTCCCAGGCGCGTGCGCATAGCTGGACAGATCCCCGTGCCGCGCCGCTGTAGGCGCTGGCGGGCGGGCGGGCGTTAACCATGTTTTTGTTGGGACAGCCAGGTACGATAGGTAGTTAGTTACCTATCTACCCTGTATAACTATATATTTACATATTTTAGTATAATGAACCAATACCTAGAACCAATTTCCGTGCGTTAAGGCGCTTTTGCCATACCTATTATTGGAATCAATTGTAACAGCACATACCTACTTAGGACCCATTAACTTAATCAAATTTTATTCCGTGGTGCTTGGCAATCTGGGCGTCTCCCAGTTGCAATAATGACCCTTTGTGCCGATTGGCCCAGTTCTGTTCTGTCTCCTGCTTGTTATGGAGGGAAGTGGAAAAAATATTTTTTTTCTTACTCCTCCGCTATTCTTTTCTGATTAATTTCATTGCGGGACCCAAGACAGTTGAATCGTTTCTCCGGGACTCATCGAGCTTCATTGCTCGGTGTTTTTCTGGCGGTCTCCACTGTTGATTCTGGGAGTTGCAGTGGGTGGGAAAATATGTGACGGGTTTTGTCCCATTAAAAAAAAATGTGTTATGTATTTATTTAAGTATATTTGTGTAATTATTTTTGGATTATATGTTCAGGTTTATTTAATATTAATACTTTTATACTTATCACACTCATATTTTGTTTTCCTTGTTCTTACACACTATTGTCTACATTTCTGTTTTACTTCTCCTTTCGCAGGTCTGCTGGATGAAATTTCTTAAGAAATAAGCAGCACTTTTGTAGTTAGATCTTAATTTTGACACATCCTTATGTATTTTATTGTGTGTATATAAATAATAAAATAAATAACAAACTTATAACTATGTTGTTTTTCATGAAATATTTTTGAAAGTTTGTACATAGATTCTTTACTTAAAAATACTGGACACGTGTTTCGCGTTTCGCATATACAGAAAATATCCTCCTATAAATTTGGTTACTCATTTACAGACCAACCGTGGGAAACTTAACCAGATCGATCGACTCGTGTGTCTCATTATTTTCTCACGTGTGTTTCAAAAGCCTCACATATTATTTACAGAAAGGTTCATAAGTGCATTACTATTTTTGAACTTTATTGCAATAACAATAAGTGTCAAAAGTGGTACTGCACTTTTGACTCTTACTGTAATTGACAAAACACATTAGGGCTTATTAAATATGATAGAGGTAAATTAATAAAGAATTTCCTTTTATTTATGTTAACCATTTGAAAATTACAGAAATAATGATATTTTAAATACGTTAAGTACAAATTTGTTTCGTATTGTTTAACCTTTTCAACTACCTTTGCTGATCTGAAAGCCGATTTGGTAGCAATTCTCTAACCATCTGACCGATTCTGGTTACTTTATCTAAGTTTCCACGGTCTGGTGGTTTTCTTTAACGTTCTGACCGCGAAATTATAGATGAACTTCGCGTGAGCTGTCATTCTAACCAATGCTAAAGGGTTGACAAGGATTCACTCTAATTTACACGATGAAGTTTTACAGAATTGATTTCAGATCGATCAAAGGCTAATATTGATGTATAGTGTCAGCCTACCCCCATGAATAGACAGCTTTAGTGTATGTAATTGTAATATACTCGTATATGTAATTGAGTGGTTATTGATGCAAAAGAGCTAATAGATTCCAACAAAATTTAAACGAATGCTATCTCATAGGTACCTCCGTATAAAAAAGGAAACAGACTAGAATAGAACTACATAAAAAACTCGCTGGAGCGAGTTCAAACAAGTTAATCAAATACATAGCCTATTCCAGATCAGTAGGTCTTCCCATAAAAAAGTCGACATGATACATTACTTCACCAGTTAATATAGCCAACTTTTTATAAAAAAAAATAACTAATAAAACGAACGTTAACCCGAAAATAAAGTTATTTCAACGGGTAGAGTTAAAAGTGCCGGGCGGTCGGCTCCGCAGGAAATATGCAAAATATATTACATACACTAAATCAGTTTTGCAATGGAAAAAAAGGAAGTTTTTCGTGCACTCGGAATGAGTTTCTCATTGCATATGGAGAGATTTCCTCAAAATGTGTCTGAAAGCGGTGGAGCGACCTATCCTCGAGTTACTGCTACAGAAGTAGTGTAGAGCTACGAAGGTAGGAGATAGTATTAGACGTTTCATATTTCCTATTTTATTTAAAAACAAATATTTCCAAATTTGTATTGACCTGCTGCAACGCTAAACAATAGTTATTATATTTTACATTTTTGTTATAAGTTAACAAAGAAATATAATAGAAATCAAAGTTATTAGTAAAGTATTAGGCCTTAAATTTATGGTCCTTGCTATTTGAAGGCACTAAGCAAAATAGTTTGAGTCTCTAAAAGTAAGTGGCAGTGGAACCTTACTGTCCCATCTGACGTCGGTTCTACGAGCAATGTGCCCCTTGCTCGTAGAACCGACGTTAGATGGGACAGTAATTTTCTGAAGCGGCGGCCACGTACCGGAAAACGTAGCGTAGGGAGGCCCCCAACAAGGTGGACCGATGACCTGGTGAAGGTCACAGGAAGATGATGGATGAAGCGATGGACAGCACAAGACCGGTTATCATAGAAAGCCTTGGGGGAGGCCTTTCTCCAGCAGTGGACCTATATAGGCTGAGCAGAAGAAAAAGAAGCAAAATAGTCTACATTTTAAGACAGGAATTCAATTTATTTGATGTTTTTTGTAAGTGGAACATTTCTGTGAGACTCCTAGCCTCACTGGCAATCTTCACACGAATGATACTGCTAGCGAGCGTTGAATTAAATAAAATGAATTAATTCTTGGTAACATTATTAAATCTGAATAAGTTTTATACTGTCCTGTGTGGACCGATAAATCTTTGGTGATGTTTAGATCGCAATTAGAGTGGAATTCCTTGTCAGTCCTCCTATGGAATATAGACTTGGGATCAGTAAATGTTAGACCTTAGAATTAATTTAACAATTAATGAATAGGTACTTCAATAATTTTATGGATGACCAAGAATAGGACATACCTAGTTTTCTGTAGGTAAAGATTGATATATTTAAATATAAACGCCTTTAAGAAAAAGCTGAAGGAACTGTTAATAAAGAAATGCTGACACTCAATAAATGAATTTTCATTATGATTATAATTCATATAATTAATTTAGATTTAAAACAATAATAGTATTATATAATTAATAAAGTTTTCGAAACAGACTATAAATATGTTTGCATAATAGAAGAAATAATTATATTTACAATAGAGACTACGATTACTATAAATATATAAATATAATTGAGTAAGAAAGCCAAATAATTAATATAAATTTAAAAAATAAATACTAAATTATAATGTTAAGCAATGAATAGATATAAGTGATGGAATCGGTATTATATAAAAGTGATAGTATTATACATAATGATAGGTTAATAGAATATAAGTCGTTCAAAATAATTTTCGTATGCCCACAGGCACAATGTAGCGAACTTCCTGCAACTCTAACACCTTTTGTATTATACACCTGCATTGACGAATCAAAAGATTTGTATTTGTACTGCCGAGAGCAGAAACGTCATTTGGTAAAAATCAATTAATTAAACCTTTAAATGACCTAAAAATCTTGGAATGTTAAAAAAATACCAGCCAAATACAGACGCTCACAGTCAAACTCTGTTAGGTACACGCTGTTCAATCACACTGAATAAATTATTCTCATTTCTATTTCCAACTATTTTTATAAGTAAGGAACAAAGAAACATCATTATCTTTATTGAATTTACAACATCCGTTAGCGGAAAGTTTGTCGTTTCAGCTGCAACTAGTGCCGTCACACATGGACCTTATACCCTATTATTTAAACCAATCATATCGACGTTGTATGAAAAATGTTACGAATGATATGTTCTATAAGCCTGCTTAACAATACGAGGGTCAAACTGAAAGTTCTTAGAACTGGCCACTTATAAACAATATAATAAAAAAATAATTCTAAAATATGAAAATAGAACTCTTTGGCAATATTACTGAGTATATATTTCATTCATTTGTCATTAGTTATACGATTTGGCGGCAAATTGAAAATTGTCTGTGTCACGTCAACATGAATTTAACACGAGAAAATTTTCGTGCAATGATTTTTTATGACTTTCGATGTCATTTAAGTCAACAAGAAAGTTATGATAGACTACGATTGGTCTTTCACGATGGAGCCCCATCTCGTGCGACTGTTTACAACTGGTTTAATGAGTTTAAACGTGGTCGCACTAATCTCACTGATGATTTACGTGAGGGACGGCCTTCTACGGCGACGACTGAAGATAACATCTGTGTTGTGCGGCGTATGATAGAGACTGACAAAAGAGTGACCTATCAGCAGATTCGGACAAGCTTAGGCATCGGTACGAGTCAAGTGCACAAAATCCCCCACGAACATTTAGCGGTCAGGAAGCTTTGCGCCCGGTGGATACCTCATAATTTGACTGAGGCTCAAAAACTCCATCGTGTGGATTGGTGCCGTAAAATGATTGAAAGATTTAACGGAGGTGACTCAAATGCTGTGTTCGACATACTAACAGGTGACGAAAGCTGGATTTACTGTTATGATCCTGAAACCAAAAGACAATCTGCTCAGTGGGTGTTTCCTTTCGAGGAGTTGCCAACTAAAGTGAAGAGAGATCGAAGTGCGGGAAAAAAAATGGTGGCCTCGTTCTTTGGAAGGATAGGTCATTTCGCAACAATTGTGTTAGAGGATCAAAAAACAGTTTTTGCAGAATGGTACACTACCAATTGTTTGCCACTTGTCTTGGAAAAAGTTCGAGAGAAACGACCACGCAGTAGGATCCTCCTTCACCACGACAACGCCTCGTCGCACACCGCCAAGCGAACGATCGACTATTTGGCGACATCAAACGTTGAATTACTGGGTCACCCGCCATATAGTCCCGACCTCGCGCCTTGTGATTTTTATTTATTTCCAAAAATTAAAGAAAAACTTAAAGGAAAGCGGTTTATGAATGCTGAAGAAGCGGTGGCTGCGTATCGCGATGCCATTGAAGAGACCCCTAAGGACGAGTGGGCAAAGTGCTTTTCCCAGTGGTTCCATCGCATGCAACGGTGTATTGACGTGAATGGACAATATTTTGAAAAGATATAATAAAACTGATAACTGGCTAATGTTATCAGTTTTTGATTTTCTAAGAACTTTCAGTTTAACCCTCGTATGAGTTAAAAAATTAGGATATCTGTTACGATTATTTATTTAATCATTTATTTCTTTCGCACATAAATTGTACGTGTGTCGTGGTGGCCTAGTGGTTAAAACACCAGCCTCTCAAGTATGAGAGCGCGGGTTCAATTCCAGGTCAGGCAAGTACCAATATAACTTTTCTAAAGTTATATGTACTTTCTAAGTATATCTTAGACACCAGTGACGGAAGGTGAAGGATAACCATCTTGAGGAAACCTGGACTTTATAAGTCTGAAACCGCCAACCCGCATTGAGCAAGCGTGGTGATTACGCTCAATCCTTCTCTGTATGAGACGAGACCTGTGCCCAGCAGTGGGACGATAAAATGGTTGATGATGGTGATGATGATGATGACATAAATTGTACACAGGCGGACTTAATGCCTTAGGCATTCTCTACCAGTCAACCATAAGTGGTGAAGAGATTAGTAGCAGGTGCTTTAATTGAAAACATTGTAATGAAATCATACTCTTAACACTTTTAAAATAAAATCCTTAAATAAGCTATATACACATACATACTATTACCAAAATATATACTTATAATATATACATACAAAACTAAAAATTTGGGAGAGAGGTGTTGAAATGACTCTACCCTAACTGTTGCAAAAATAACTCTGCAATTTCCACTTAAATGCAAACCGACTGGCGGCCATCCTGCTATCAAGAGGAAGCACTTTCCACAAAAGAATAGTTTGAATATGAAATGAAGAGTGAACAAAGTCAGACATATGTAAAGGACAGAGTAAGAGAAGATTGCTAGAAGATCGCAGATTCTTAGTGTGTGAAGAACATAAATATTGGAAGTGAAGCTCAAGATAAGAAGGAGGATGAAGTAGATAATTCATAATTTCATTTCATTTCATTTATTTCATTCATAAAACAATTTACATTGTGTTGAATATCTACATATGCGACTTACACACGACTACACACAATATAAAGAACTAAGAATTGTATAATTGTATACTAGCATACCTATAAGTCTACTTGGAACTTTGGAAAATCACATTCCGGGTCAACACACATCTTAAACGTGCTAATTTTGGTGGTGAGTTTGGTAATTACAGGGAGCTAACTAGTTAGCTTTGCTAACTACCTAGCTCTGGATTGTCTGCAAAAGATACAGGACAGGGTATCAGCAGTTGCTGAGCCTGAGAGAGGCAATCGGTAAAAGAAAACAACATGAGGAACCAGCAAGTCCTGAAGTCATAAATTGGCGAGAGGACCAGAGCGGGTTAGTAAATGTCAAGAAATATGACATCTACGAACTCGCTCTGGTCCTGGGTGGATTACAGCTCAATCCCTCCTGCGAGGTCCTGTGTGTGACCCTGCAGTAGAAACATTGTAGTCTGATTATACTAACACTCAAAAAGGTCGCGGCCACCAAGTTAGAAGCTCATGCCTAACTTTGAAACGTCGCGTCAAAAACGGAACTAAATACGCAACAGCAATTACTGAAGCCTAACTTGTCAAGGTCTCGAGTTCCTCAAGTTTTCAGCGAACTCGGCTAATGTTCCAACAGTTACCACGCGTCAAAGTTACTCACTTTAGCTTGGAAGTGCTCTTGGCGAGGACAATGGGATAGAGGACGCGGGAGCGGAATTCAAAATGTAAGGAAGAAAAGCTCAACTTTGTTTTTGAGAATGTCAAGTAAAAACATTTGTAGGCATGATAATTTTCCATTTTTTTTATATGTGGGCTTTTTAAAGATTATTACAAGCGCACGTCTAAATGGTAACTGGACCCGGTAGACGTAGAAAACCTATTTAGAAATTTAACAACAGGGATCGATGGCTTAATGTGTTTTCATCAAGTAATGGATGATCGGCCATTCAAGAACGAACCGCGGCAACGTAACTAACTTTTGGTCGACTGGTGCGGCTGTTTTCATTTAGCTTCTTTATCTCACAGCAGTTACTATGTAAAACAGTGACATTTATTTTAATCCTTTCAGTTGCCCAAAATGGCCCTTCACAAAGTTGAAACCTGCTCCGGTTTCAACTTTTATCTCTAACTATTACGTTGCAGGCGACCTCCCACCATATTTATGAAGAACTGTAGGTTGACATTTGATATAAAATGAATTAATATCCTGCGATTTTAATCGACCTGGAGTCTACATGGAGCGGCAATCCAGCTTGTCCTATACGCTGACTTGCCATGCCAAGCGGTTTAATTTAAAATTCATTTTTACAATCTCTAGATGAATTTTACTCAACAACCGTCGCGCTTCTGTTCGAATTAATCAGAGAATTGCACAAAAATATTAGATTTCACCGTTCCTGACCATTATAGTTAGGACACGAGTATTATTCAAGTACTAGTATTGTTTTTACTCGCTGCTTCGCTCGCGTAGATGTCGGAAAGGCTCCCACAGGAATATGCAACCGGGACTGAAAGCAACGTATGTTTTAATCCAGCAGGGTAATTGCGTGACACAATATTAGTAGCAATGGGTTTCATTTTGACAATTCAACAACATCCATTGCGTAATTTATGGTATTGAGCAGACACATTATTCGAACATAAGGAGGAATGGATTATATTATCAATGTGCTTCAGTAATAGTGTGCATAATCTTGTCATAAACTTTGAAAATTCATTCAGATGTTTATACACCAAAAAATCAATACCAAAATCATTTATTCAAATTAGGTTTTTGCAAACTAAGTTCTTTTGAGTGAATAGGCTCTTAATATATATACTAGCGCACTTTAGCATCAACGATTGCATCACTGCTTACTATCAAGCGTCAAGCACTAGTTTATAATTTAAAAAAAATTGTAATACCAGACACTTTGCCCAAGTGCCGTGTTCCTTCCTATTCACTCAGTTTTTTTGAGTGAATAGGCTAAGAGCCTAAATAGGTATAGGAAGAAATACGGCAGTTGAGCGAGGTGTCTGGTATTACTAATTTTTTATGTTGATGTTATGTTATGAGTAGGTATTCTGCTATGGAGCAAAGCCGCTGAGATACAAAATGTATTTGTTCTTCAAAAAGGAGTTGTCCGAGCAGTTTACCAGCTGTGTTAATGATCCTGCTTGATCAAAGGCTGCCCATCAGTTCACCAAAATAAATATATTTCAAAAGTTTACACAAAATGCAACTAGATGGCGTTGACGTCAAATTAGAAGTCGCAAGCGTTTTGTGACAACGATTTGGATGGATTCGTTTGAACTTTAGCAAATATATTACCAGTTATAAAACAGTATACAATATGGTTGTTTTACTCAGACCTTCTACCCTATTACTGAGCACATAAGTACATAACTCTAGAAACTGTATCATCAGCATCACACTTTACTATTATACTATATTACGTAATATATGTACATATATCCATATGTATATTTATTGAGTGTAAAACAGCGCGGTTTTTATTCAGATTTGTTGCCAGTAGCAACGATAACCACTCCAAATAAACCACGAACTGAAATCTCTCAAATATATTCTGTTTCTGCATTACCAAGAAACACAATCAAAATGCGCTCTATTAGGCGCTCGAATATAGTTGGAGCATTAATCCAAATGGCATGGTATTGAATTGCTAGAAACCGTTTTCAGGACCAGTTGTGAAAGCGCTCTTTCCTTTATCTTAGTGATAGCTTTCCAATTGCTAATATCCACTTTTTGAGAAGGGACTCTAGGTAGGTAGATGTCACAAGTCTTAGAAGTTTTTCCTCTAGGAAATATTGGTTTTCTCACGATGGATGTTTTCCTTCACTGTTTTGAGAGTAGTCGTGATGAAACAATTTATACAAAGCGCCTGATGGAATTTGAACCTACGACCTACAGCGCGTAAGTCGCGGCCGATACCACTAGGCCACCATGACTGCTCTAAAAATATAAAAATATTAAAAGAACTCTAAAAATACCATTATTAAGTTACGCTAAAACAAGACTCCGCTTGCTATGGTCAGTCCGTATATAGGTGCATATCCAATACATAGGAAAGTGCGTTAAGCCGTTGAACCTGGCTGTCATTAGTAAGCTATATTCGTCTTTAAGGCAGTCGGAAACCCAAAAAACGACTACTGGGTACTATATTACCCAATTTATTGGGTTATAGAGGTCAGATAGGCAGTTACTCCATATCATCATCATCATCATTTCAGCCGAAAGAATGCCACTGCTAGACATAAGGATCTCTACGCCTGGTCTAACCAGATGCCGCTAGGTGCGCAGGTGAACTATTTTGAAACTGAAGGTAACTATTCCAGTCTACTGGAAGCCAACTTCATAGTATAGTTCAAATGATGGTGATGAACGTTATTTGTTTAATGGTGTAATAAATAGTTAAACTGCTCGCGCAAAAAAATCGCGCCCAGATCTCGCTTCTCTCCCACATTGTATCCACACCGTTATTTGGACAAGGGCGCAAGGTGCCGCGAATTTTACCTAACTAAGAACTTTGTCATATTTCAACGGAAACCGTTCAAAAAGCGATTTAAGCTATTTTTGGAGTTAAATATTGGGGACATTTGAGTGTCGGAATTTCAAATTATTTAGAGGGCACTAAATGAATTGACTATTATTTTGAGATTGCTGGACACTTTTTGCAATTAATAACAGATAACATGATTGATCAGATTTTATGAATTCTATAATTAACTAGCTGCGTCTCGCGGTATCATCCGCGTAGGATGCGATATGTTTTTTTTTTAATATAATTATAAACTAGCGCTTGACCGCAAATCCGCCTGATGGTAAGCAGTGACGCAGTCGTTGATGGTAAAGCGCACTAGTTTATTAAGAGCCTATTCACTCTAGCCTTGAAGACACTTAAATTGTAGTCCGACGGAAACACCGCCGCTGGCAAACTGTTCCAGTCCCTCGAAGTACGCGGTATAAAGGAGGAAGTTTTTGTTATATTACATTATAGTAAACAATCTAAGAGGAACAATAAGAGAACATCAGTCACGGAGTCCACTATGCTTTTTCACACAGATGGTATTTGTAAAAAATATGGTCCTCTATCCTATCTCCTTATTTGACTTTCTACTACTATAACCCTTTAGTACAACGAAATTATTTACGAACAAAGACGAAAATGTTGATGTTGGTATACAAATTCACTGGATTGAGATTTGAAGGGGAAGTACGTTGGACACAATTAATTAAAATGTTCTTACACTTGATATTAAGCAGAAATCAATAGGTACAAAATAAAAATTTATCAGATTTATTATTTCCATTTAATTTTATAACAAATATAAGTATATTACAGTATAATACAGTAAATAACATGTGACGCTTAAACTCATGAATGAGGTAGGCAAGGCAGACAGTCTTAAACTTTTAAACATTAATATCAATTTTATTGAATAATAAATAATTTCAATTTAAATTAACACCAATCGGTGCACAATGTTGGAAGTTAATTTCGCCCGTTGACTAAGCCATTCATGATTAAAATAATTATTCTGTATATCCGGGAAAATACTCTGAATCAATTCATTTTTATCCTGAACAACAGTGCAAAAATTGTCTGGTAGTTTAATGCATTGCGTATTTGGTTGCAGTTCTATTTTACCGTTCCCAATATCTAGTAGTTGTTCGGAAAATATTTGTGCTGATGGATCATTTTGCAATTGTACTCGCATATTTATGGTCAATCGAAGTGTTTCAACACTTCGCCATAAGAATGATTGTTTCAAACATGCATTAATCTCCGCGAAAGTAGAGAGAGGTATAACCGGTAAGGTCTGCCGGAAGTCACATATGTATATTTTATATATGTATATTTGATGAAATATGTATGATTGAAGTTATATATGTATACTAGCTGACCCGGCGAACTTTGTTCCGCCTTAAAGGCAATAAATATCACATGATCACATTTTTACTTTTTCAATTGGGAACATTGTAAATAAAAAAATATATATTATTATTTCTGATTGAAATCAGTTCCTAATTGAAAAAGTAAAAAATCCATGATTTTTTTATTTGTCATTTATTTATTGTAGCACCTTGTGAAAGAAATTATGAATTTCTACCTTTGCTTCGTAAATTATCTAGCTGTTGATCTCCGAGATTTCGTGGTGGCCTAGTGGTTAAAACTCCAGCCTCTCTTGTATGAGTGCGCAGGTTCGATTCCAGGTCAGGCAGGTATCGATGTAACTTTTCTAAAGTGATATGTACTCTCTAGGTATATCTAGGACACCAATGACTGAAGGTGAAGGCAAACATCTTGAGGAAACCTGGACTTTATAAGTCTGAAATCGCCACCCCGCATTGAGCAAGCGTGGTGATTACGCTTAATCCTTCTCTGCATGAGAGGAGACCTGTCTCCAGCAGTGGGACGATAAAAAGATTGATGATGATGATTATGATCTCTGAGGTTTGTTCGCCGATTTCGCATTGTCAACGGAACAGTTTCACGGACTGCCGCCTCCCTCTGCTCTTGTGAGTGAGAAGCACGAAGTCGAGTCATACTAAAACGGCGCTCTGCACGTGCAATTTCTTGCTCTTCTTCAGTGTTTTCATTCAGAATGTTTCGATTTACATCTTGCATTACCGCTTTGTCGAGAAAGATTTGATGGTCTTGGTCACGGCATGATATTTTTATTGATGGTAAATGGCACAGCAATACAATATGAGAAATTTTGAAGTTGAAGTTGGCTTTGTGGTTTTTTATTAGAAACTTTAAACCGGCAGAGAGTATTTATATTCTTTGCTTTAAACGATTGCTTCAACCGGTTAGACTTTTTTTTTAAATATGCTCAGCTGTCATTTGCTTTTCGTTATGCCATTTTTGGTATATGAATCGCTGACTTACATTTTGAATGAGTTGGTTTGTTATTCCATATCAGTTGCATTTTGTTATAGCACGTCTTATGTCACGTCACATGGGAACGACGGGAACGGGTTCTTAGCTACCTCCCACCAATATTCAGCCAAATCGGTTCAGCCGTTCTTGAGTTATATATAAATAGTGAATACGCAACTGAATCGATTCCAATAATTTTGACACCATGTTATATTTTGTCCCAAACATATTTAGAAATTGTTGCAGTGTAGTCACCGAGCGCGTCACGCAGCTTACGTACGATACATCATAGTATTGCGCGCGCGCAACAGCTGACCCTAGAAGTCAACGCACCGCGCTCGCTCGCCCGCGGATCTTGACCATATTTTTGTTGGGACAACCAAGTAGAATAGCAAGCTTATAACTTTGTGGTTTTTCATTATATCTTTTTGAAATTTTGTACATAATATTAACTTAAAAATACTGGACACGTGTTTCCTACTTTGTGGAGGTGCAACGTACCAGGGTAGCACAAAAGTTTAGGAGAAGTCGAAACAATAAAGCTCATTCATCATTATCAAATTCATCATAATACATGAAAAAAGTTTTATTGTGAATAGTTTGTGGAGGTGCAAGGTACCAGGGTAGCACAAAAGTTTAGGAGAAGTCGAACCAATAAACCTCATTTTCATCATTATCAAATAATCGTAATACATGAAAGAAGGTTTATTGTGCATATTTTTTTATATGTAAGGTACCAGGGTAGCACAAATGTGTAGGAGAAATCGAAACAATAAAAAAACTCATTCATCATTATCAAATCACCATAATTAATACATGAAAGAGGTTTTATTGTGCATAGTTTGTGGACGTGCAAGGTAACAGGGTAGCACAAAACTGTAGGAGAAGTCGAAACAATAAACCTCATTCATTCATCATTATCAAATAATCATAATTACACGAAAGAAGGTTTATTGTGCATATTTTTTTGACGTGGAAGGTACCAGGGTAGCACAAAAGTGTAGGAGAAGTCGAAACAATAAACCTCATTCATTCATCATTATCAAATAATCATAATACATGAAAGAAGGTTTATTGTGCATATTTTTTTGACGTGGAAGGTACCAGGGTAGCATAAAAGTGTGGGAAAAGTCGAAACAAAGAAGCTCATTTATTCCCACAGGAACGATGGGGAGCGGCATAGAAAGTATCCTATGTCCTTCTCCCAGTTCTTAGCTACCTCCTTACCAATTTTCAGCCAAATTGGTATAGCCGTTCTTCAGTTATAAATGATGTAACTAACACGACTTTCTTTTATATATATAGATTTAGAATTAGTGTTTAAAATCCTTCATTTTGATACAACACTCGATATGCTTGGTAGTTCTTCTTTTCATTTTTACCTCACAATATGACGTCAAACATCTGCCATGTTGTTTTTTTTTTTAATGTCACCTATCTAAGAACATTAGGGCTATGAAGACAAATCTAATCCTGGCAGTCGGGTAAAAAACCTGTGATACATTACGACAATTGCCACATTTTGACCTAAATGTTAACTTCATAGGCCAATTTATTGACAAAACGTGATACCTTATTTTAATATGATACCTACTCTTCAGCTATTCTGTTCTAGTAATTTATCGTCAAATTGCATTACAAAGGCTGTTCAGCTTTGTAATGCAATTTACGAAAGAGCAAAGAGACAAGCCCTCAATAAAATATTGGAATTGTTGCTTAAACATGCGGAAGCCCGAGCATGAATGCATATTCGTGAAATACCGATCCGGAATTCCGTCCACCTGATTGAGATCAAACAAAGTATGTATACCCATTCTTTATTATAAATATGCTGTACCACCTTTTTGTCTTATAACAAACGTGCATGGTAACTTGACGCACAAAAACGTCACAAAGGAATTCTTTAGACTACACTGAGCGGTGAGGTGGTCTCGGGAAAAATCGTATGTCTTTTGTTTATTAAAAAGCTTGTCGCGAGAACCCACAAAGCTGATCGGCGGTGGTTTATAACACCATCATATTTCTTGTTTTAAGATCAAATTCATGATACATGAAACATGTTTCTACCAGAGATTTTATTCTTTTTACGTTATAATAAGATACTGTTATGGTTACATACAAAACTGCCATGTTTACGCTCATCAAACTGTATGAAGCAGCATTTTTTTTATGTCCTATGAAAAATGTAATCGTGCGTTACGGGGATTCGAATAGTAAACTCAATCCATTGTAGCGGGGTAGGTACCGCTACAATGGATTCTGTTTAATATTCGAATTCTAAAAACGATACAAACAAACAACGTCACACGAATTCTACATCTCGCAAGCAGAGTTTACCGAGCAATTAGCATACATACAACTTTCCAACATCAACTATCGGGCAAGTTCCCGCCAGACATTACACCCGTCTAGTCGGAGGATAATCCCTTTTTTATGGAGGATGAGTGAACTTTACTCTCTGTTCCTCATACCTCCAAACTGGTGACCCCGAACTACACTTTGATATCAGAGAGCTTATAATTTCGTCATTTTAAGAACGTTCACAGTTTTATCTAAATTTCAATTTGTCAAAATTCCTTATATTTTGACAGGTCGAGAGTGTTGGGGCTGCGTCATTTTGTAGCACCTTTTGAATTGACGCGCCCGCGGACGCTCATATGTATAAATTATTTTTACGCAATGATGTAAATGAGATGTGCATACCTAGTGCCAGCTCCAAAAATAGGGTATTTGACTAAAAAAAACTAATTAGTCCGTCAGTCAGATTTCCAAAAAATACTAGATTCTTTTTTCATATAAACAAAAAATGAAGACGACACAGTGCGTTGAAAACTCGTGTGACGTCACTGCACGCTACACTTTTTAGCGACCAGTGACGTCACAACCCACCACTCCTGATCTTTGATGCCTGCAAATGTGTCTGCTCAATAATGTAAATTTAAACCTTTCCAACTGCAATTCTTTTTTTAAACAAGTGCTTGACCGCGATCCCGCCTGATAGGCAGGCCTGGCAAGCAGTGATGCAATCGTTCGTGGTAAAAAGACACTAATTTATTAAGAGCCTATTCACTGTAACCTTGAATGCACTTAAATTGTAATCAGTCGGAAAGACCTCCACAGGGATATAATTCCAGTCCTTCGATGTACGCGGCATAAAATACCAACTCGTTACTTTAACTAATAACCACCAGCTACGGAAATCCGGCAGCTATAATATAACAACCATGCTTCCATTATAAACACAACACAGGAATCCCTGATTACAAACTACCCACATGTTGCTTATAAATACCGTACTACTTACATATTCCTCCTATGTTCGTGACTGTACTTGGTCGCTCTATTGGTTCGCCGGAAATTCCGGCCATCGGAACTGAATGACGCGATACATCACAAACACAGACGTTTGAACTTGGAACGTTGATTTGTCATGTCGCGTTCAGAAATTTTGTTTGTTAGGGATGGCGAACGCTAATAAGTAATTTGTGTTTTTGTGATATCAAAAGACTTTGTCGTCAGAGTTTAAGGGGAATAATATGCTGCTCGAATGGTATAGGTTAATCATCACATCATGAATAAACTTGGAATATAATGGTCTATGCAAATCATTAAGCATGAAGAACCGTTCCTTCTCTGTTGAGGAATGGACTTGTAGCGGCATCTACATAACCAAAGGCAAACTAAGCTTCACACTAACGTTACGCAAAATCCTGTATCGCACAAACAGAATTTACAGCACAACTAGCACAGTAGGCTGCAAATTATGACAATTTTGCTGTGAATTCTACTCCTGTTGATAAGAAAAATGTTGGAGGATTGATATCAGGAATGACGTCATCTGTTGATGGACATTTGCTCATCAGAAACAAATACTGATTTGTTTAAAGGATCCTCCCTTTTTCTATTAAGAATGAGCGAACTTTGTACGATGCGCCAATTGTTGGAGAGCTTGGATGTGGAGGGTCTTCAGATTCATCTCTCTCTGGCGCAATATCGTTGGTCATGTTGTTGGGTTTAACATTGCATCACCTCGCTCAACAGCCGTCTTCCTTCCTATTTACTCAGTTTTTTTTTGGGTGAATAGGCTTAATAAACTAGTGCGCTTTACCATCAACGATTGCATCTTTGCTTACCATTAGGCGGGATTGGGGTCAAGCACTTGTTTATAATCTATACTAATCTATATATGTACTAATATATAAAGCTCAAGAGTTTGTTTGTTTGAACGTGCTAATCTCGAGAACTACTGGTCCGATTTGAAAAATTTCTTTTTGCGTTGGATAGCCCATTAATTCAGGAAGGTTAGCAACCAATAGGAGCAGAGCATAACTAACCGCTGATATCGCTGATATCGCTGGCGGCCGCTAGTTAAATATATATAAAAAGACGTGTGGCACTCGGGGACTGCCGCGGTAAAGCTATTGCATAGCATTTTGTATCAATTTATGCAATTATAATTATTTATTTATTTAATTTATGCAGTATTTCTTTTTCTTTGATATTAATTCAAGTTACACTTTTTGAGCGTGGTGACCGATAAGAAAACAAATTTTTCTTTTATTAAATAAATAAATAATAAATGCACTTTGTTCATTCATATTCAAAACACTTTATACACAAATTTTACAAGTACAGTTGTCACTCGGGTCAGTAAGCATGTAAAATGAGAAAACTAACATAGAACGATCCGTGTGAGAACTAAACGATCACTATTATACAACAACACTGATACCTTTGAGAAAGCGGACTTCCTCTACAATAGGGCAATTCCTCCGTAAGGTCTGTCTATGCTATTATTTATAATCTCTGTCATTGTGTGCTGTTTCGGTGCAATCGCAAGACCGGCCGGGTACTGAGGGGCAGGCAAGACAGCTATAGTATCCTTATGACTCCACCAACTGGTATTTCGTTGACTCGGAAACGGCGCACAGGGAGCACCACGAAATATACTCAAAGACTCCGAGGTTCTTTTTCAATATACCCCACTGTTTTGTCGTGGTGGCCTAGTGGTTAAAACACCAGCCTCTCAAGTATGAGTGCGCGGGTTCGATTCCAGGTCAGGCAAGTACCAATGTAACTTTTCTAAAGTTATATGTACTTTCTAAGTATATCTTGGACACCAATGACTGAAGGCGAAGGAAAACATCTTGAGGAAACCTGGGCTTTATAAGTCTGAAATCGCCAACCCGCATTGAGCAAACGTGGTGATTACGCTCAATCCTTCTCTGTATGAGAGGAGATCTGTGCCCAGCAGTGGGACGATAAAAAGGTTGTTGATGATGAACGGCGTCGGTGTCGAATTATTTGTTATCAATTTAATATTTTCGAGCTGATCTTTAGTAACATAATCACTTCTGATTACGTTAACATCTGACCGTAGAATTAATAAATCCTTCATCAACTTCTTTACGTACGTTCTACGTAGTCAAAGCAAACTGGTGGCAATTTGTGAAGGTCATATGCCACAAAAACTGGGATTGTTCGGGATCCGTGATTTTAAACACCGTAATCGTATATTTTAGGTCTTTCTGCTTTTTGTTCTTACGCCTCGATACATGTTTTTGTCTTGTCTTCGTAGAAACAAACAATAACTTTTTTGCCTCAACAATGTCTTCCTCAGAAAAAGCCGACGAGCATATTTTTATTAAACTTTCGTTGTTTCGTTTCGGAGATAACAATATTACAACTCGTACACTTAAATGTACTCGTATTAACATTGTTCACCGACATCTTTCTGTAATATTTTATTTAATAAAAACTTCAACTTCAACTCTTGATCTGGTCCCTGTTGATAGATACCACAATTTTGCCAATAACACGTGTAACAAATTATAGAAATTCTTTAAAAAAATATTTCACAATAATGGCGGATATCGCCAATCACAGTTGAAAAAACGGCCGCGTGAGCACTTTTTACTCTATAAAATCACGCGCTTTTATTTAGTAAACAACACTATAAATAATTTAAAAGTCCAATGAAAAATTAGCGTGACATTCATCTTAGCTTTTTCGTTAAAAAAAAAGCTATTTTATAAAAACACTACTAAATTAATTTGAATAAAAGTACTTAATAATTAATTATATGAAAAGTTTTTAAGGTAGCCATGACAACGTCGATGACGTCTATGACATATCTCTATAGAAGACCTATTTCAGAGAGAAAATTAATCGCAAGTTTAGCACATCGCGACTATCAGTAACATGGCAAGTGTGTAGAACTGAGTTCGCGCCCTGCAATATGCATGCTCTTTTTGAAAATCTATAAATTGTTTTCAAAAGATGTAGTCGCACGCACACAAACATACCGTGCCGAAGACTGCCGAACTGAAACGACGTTAGACGATGTACGGCCTTCAAGCCACACCTCCGTGCCCGTCGGAGTGGGGAGCGTGAGGTTTTTTCGTTACGGAATTTCTGGATTCGGTCCCCGCGCTCAAGGCCCGCGATAGAAGCTATGCAATAGCTTAAAAAAAATTATCACTACATCTTTTAAACCGCAAAGTTGTCCTATTCTATATATGAATGTAACTACACGAACTTCCATCACTATGTCTGCATTGATATCTTCGTCAAGTGAAGTTTTTGTCGTCAAGCCGAACTGACGCATATTGAACAAGTTTCCATCTTGGAGAAGTACTGATGCATATTAGATTACAAGTTGATACAACTTTATAGGAGTGGGACTAACTTTTGCTCATCGTTGATGCATTACCATACCCTAACTATAAGGAAACACTTTAATATTATATGGTTGTCTCTTTCTTTCTTCCTCATTGATATGCAGATGTGGGGCGTTTAATAGTTTTGTTTTATTACATACTAGCTTTCCGCCCGCGGCTTCGCTCGCGTGGAGATCGGTTATATCGCGCTTTTAGATTTCCCTCGTGAATATAATTTTTTTCCGGGATAAAAAAGTACCCTATTATTTAATCCGGACTTCTAACTTTACGTCTGCAAAATTTCAAAACAATCGGCTTAGTAGTTACAGCGTGAAAGCGGAACAAACAAACTCACTTTCCGATTTATAATATTAGGATATTTGGTGTACACATACAAATATTCCAGTAATCTCCCTTGGGAACTTGATGTTTTTTTAGGACCAAAAGTAGCCTATGTTACTCTCTATCTTTTCAACTAACTGTATGCCAAAAATCAGGTCGATTGATTGCTTAGCTACGGCGTGAAGGAAGGACAAACAAACAAACAAACACACTTTCACATTTATAATATTAGTATGGATAACACACTGAGCAGTGGTGACTTACAAGTTGTTGTAGGCCGTAGGTTCGAACCCCGTCAGGCGCTTTATTTGTATAAATTATTGCATCACCACTGCTCTCAAAATTGTGAAAGAGGAAATCGTGAAGAAACCGGCAAGTCCTAAAGCCAAAGCCCGCACTGGGTCAGCGAGTTAGATTACCCTCTCAACGAGAGGAGCTCTGTAGAGGAGCTCGTTGTCTCCAAAAGTGAGAACATTATAGGTCTGATTATGTTATGTACCTACCTACATATAACATCAAGCCTAGGCCCCAATTTTATACATCCGGCAAAATTTCTCGAAAATCTCTAAATATCTCGCGTAATCTCTATGCAGATGAGCTCTCTGAGCAGATGTAATCCATACTAATGTTATAAATGCGAAAGTAACTCTGTCTGTCTGTCTGTTACACTTTCCCGCTTAAGCCTCTCAACCGATTTTGATGAAATTTAACACAGACAATCTTTAGACTCTGAGAAAGGACATAGGCTCCCTCTTATGGAAAAAAAATTGATATTCCCGAGGGAAATCTAAAAAGCGCTATATAACCGAATTCCATGCGGGCGAAGCCGCGGGCGGAAAGCTAGTTAACTATAAAAATTACGCTGTTTCGAAGTATGACATCATTAAGTATTTTCAAGGCTAGAGATTGCATCACTACTTACCATCAGAACGCAGCTTAAGCACTAGTTTATGACATAAAAAGGAGTCAGAGTGAATTAGGGAATTTTATAATATGGCTTTAAGATTTAGGCAGAGATATTTTAACTTATATCAACTTTAATATTAATACATCAACACAGGCAACACACGCACACCTACCTACAGACTCAGGACCGCTACTGAGAAATACCAGAAGGATTTTTCCTTCTTTAATAAAACCAGAATACTATTTTTATCGTATGAAGCGAGATGCTTGCTTTGCTTATAGTTACCAAAACAGACACGCTGAGAATGTGTGCAAGCGCAGGAGCTCTCGATAACGTTTGAGACAATGGTAAATGCGAAAGTGTGCATGTGTGTGTTATGTGCTGATACACTACCCATCCTTACACATAAATTTACAGCATGTTTGTACACTTGCATAGCACAAGTAAGTGTGAGTCGCATGACGAAATAAATAAAAATACTGCCATGATTACTATGACGAGGCATCAAAGCATGCAATTAGTCTAAACTAGCTTACTGTCCTTCTCAATCTAAGAGCAATAAAATATTACTGCAATATAAAATTTTCCCAACAAAAACACGTTTATGATTGACACCAAAAAATTAATGTAATTACCGTCGACGGGAACATCGGTTTGAGCCTGAATGAGGGAATGTAATCCAATGTTCAATATTTATTTTTTTGACAAATGCTGTAATAATTCACAATATTAAGTTAGTAGTTGTTTGTTGTTATTTCTAAACTGAAATGTAATGACCATGCGGTTATAACTACGACGCTTTTCCAACACATCTACATATAGTCGAACGGTTTAGATAGTTAACTAAAGGTAAACAAAGAAGCCATGTGATTTAGTCAACCGACTAAACGTAATAACAATCACTTCAGTTATCATTCATTAAACGTCACAAACGAATTGTAATTAAGCTAAATTGAAAAGTCACATCAAAAGTCATTTTATTCACGTAGTATTGATGTTCTAAAAGTGCTGGCACTTTTTGAACGTCAATATTACATAAGACAGTCCCCCAAAACGCCCGCCCTTCGTCACTTTCTAGTGCTTTCGCAAAAAACTCCACAGTAGCACAGCTGTCCGTTCATTTACTTAACATGGCTTTATAAAATACCATGTATGTAAAGTAACATAAGAAAACAAAAAATATTAAATTAAATTATTTACCATATACCAGCTAGCCATGCAAATATATCAGCAAAGCAAAATCTCATTAATACAAATAAAAAGGTATTAATTTTTAACATTTTTCTTCTTGTTGTTAGACACTATTGTCTACATTTCTAATAACATACTTCTCCTTACGCAGGTTTGCTGGAAGAAATTTCTTAACAAATAAGCAATACCTTTGTACTCAGTTTTTAATTTGCTCATATCCCTTTGTATTTTATAGTGTGTACATAAATAACAAAAATAAAACTAAAAATAGTAATACCTGAAGCGACACTTTAAGCACAGAAAGATTATGTCAAGTCTCCGAGTACACTTAACGTCACGCTATAAAGTCTCACCTTGTTTCTCGAAACTTCAAACGCAACATAACTGCAGTACACAACTTTTAACGACTTCAGCCACCATTTTATCGTATATAGGTCACTGCGAACCCAGACACTCAAGGGTAAGCTCACACTAAGCAGCGACTCCGCGAAATTCACTGCGCTAATGCGGCGGCTGTCATTTGTGGATCTTTGACAGACGTTATGGATTATGTCTAACCACCATCTTAATGTTACTAAGGAATCTCATATTACCCAACCAGTCTTCTTTTTGGTGTGGATGGAAAATCATCAGAAGACCTCTCCCGCTCTGAGTTGAGCGAAAGAGCGTGTCAGACTTTTACTGACTTAAACCCGCCCGTGTTTCGTCACTTGCCTGTGTGCCAGGGATACGGTTTCTCTTTCAACCAACCCGCAACCCTGACCTAGGCATCGGTCTTCGTAGACCCGTCGCGATGTGCTACCATCTCTTTGAGGCGTATGTGAAACACAACGCGGCGTCGATCCGGGACTGGTCCTTATCGCCCGCAAGCCCGTGCCTACGGTGGCAGGGAGTTCGATGTTGTCTCTTGACCAGGGTGTCTATAATATCCTCACTTCTGGGACACATGTCTCCTCTCGGTAAGAGTGAGTGGGCCTTAATGTACCTACCACGTTGGCCAAGTGCGGGTTGACAGATGTCACATGCCTCCAGGACATGCCAGTTTCCTCACGATGTTTTCCTTCGCCGGTTTGAGAGCAGTGGTGATGAAATAATTTTCACAAAGTTAAGCGCCTGGCAAGATCCAGACCTACGATTTACACTTTCAAATCATTAACCAAGTATTAAACAGCAACTGTATTATAAAGGCAAGATAGGCAGTCATTCCGTGTGAAATACTGGTACCGTATTTACATGCAGTTAGGCTGGGAGCCGACTCCAACAAAATTGGGAAAAACTTGTCGTGTTCCGGCATGATGTCTGGTGAAGCCGTACGGAGGACGGGTTTGGGCAGTTGTGTTGCCATGTGTGCCGGGTACGATGCACTTTGGTGCAACAACATTTATGTTGTTGTGTCGGAACTTTGGTCGTGGAGGGTCTCCAGATCAATCTCTCTCTAGCGCGGCATCGTTGGTCGTGTTGTTGGGTTTAACATTGCTTCACCTCGCTCAACTGCCGTCTTCCTTCCTATTTACTCAGATTTTTTTACTAAATAGGCTCTTAATAAACTGGCGCGCCTTACCATCAACAGTTATATCACTGCTTACCATCAGGCGGGATTGTAGTCAAGCACTAATATATAATTATTAAAAAGAAAAAAAATAGGCGGATAAATTGACCAACTAATGAACAGCTCAAGCATCTCGCTCTGTCTGAGCCGACCCTAATACGAAAAGAGGCGAGATTATTATTTTAATGTAATAAACCTTCCATTCAAATGTAAAGCAAGTCTTGCAGCCCTTTTGTCTGTAGAGATGAATTATTATAGTCCTTGACTTCTGCGACGTGAAAACTGAATTTGTCGACTAAATGTTGAAGATGTTGTTTTTTTTTAGTTGGTTGGTAGAAGGGACTTTTAAAGGCCATGTTTTATTTTAGACTGCTGGAGCTCATTCATTCATTTCAACTGAAAGCCTCCCCCAAGGATCTCTACGATGGCCGGTCCTGCGCTTCCCACAGCCAGCGATTTTCCGCGCTGGAACTCGTGGCCATATAAAACAGCCGCACAGTTAGTTTAAGGTTAGCCTACACTTGTAGCGTTCAATTCATAGATGGGTGGCCACGCATTACATAAGCGACAAGACCTTTCCGTACCTCGGAAAGTACGTTAAGTTGTTGGTCGTGACTATCATTTAGTAATAAGCCCAAAAGTCTTACAACCAATCTTACAAAGTGCTACCCAATAACTGGGTTGTGGTATTCAATATCATCTGCACCCTAATTAGACAATTGCAGTTGCGTAACACTCTTTTTTTTATAATTATGAACTAGTGCTTGACTGCAAATCTGCCTGATGCTAAGCAGTGATGCAATCATCATCATCATCATCACCATCTCAGCGTTCATCTCAGTCGCATCCGAAGCTTTTTCAGCTTTGGAGTCTGAAGTCCGCTTTACCAGTCTAACTGCTGATTTTGGCTAAACTTCGATATTTTCCGTGAAGCAACTCCGTCCGACCTCCACAACCCGAAGGCGGTATCGAAGCATTGCAGTTAGACCAATATTGTTGGACTTTTGAGGGCTCTAAAAACCCGTAACGACTGCCATTAGATATTCGTATGTCAACCGGGACCAACAGCTTAACGTTCTTTCCGAAGCACGACCAGACCACTGCAAATATTCATATTTATGCACACAAATGTTTGCTCTGCGCGGGGACCGAACCCGCGCCTCCTTCAGCAACGGCCGCGTTCGCTACCGCTACACCAGGGAGGCTGTCCAGCAGTGATGCAATCGTTGATGGTAAATCGCTTTGCTTTATTAAAGGGCTATTCACTCAAAAAACTGAATGAATACATAGGTAGAAAGACTGCAGTTGAACACGGTGATGCATTGTTAAGCCCAACAACATGATTAACGATGCTGTGCCAGAGGGAGATTGATCTGGAGATCCTCCACGACGAAACTTACGACACAACAACATTTGATGCATCGTACCCGGCACACATCGCAACATAACTGTCCAGACCTGTCCTCCGTATGGTTTTACCAAACATCATGCCGGAACACGACGAATCGCTTGGCGACAAGACTTTGTCTGGTGGGTGGTAATTTCTGCCGGCAGCCGGTGTCTGCTCAACAACATAAATGACGCAATGAACGTTGTTCAACTGTCAAAATGAAGCTCATTGCTACATATAGTGTGTTATGGAATTAGCATTTCATCTACAATGGAATGTTAGTCGTTTTTTACGTCATTTATTTGCGTTGATGTTATATCATTGGATTTAATGAATTTTTTAATTTGTGTTCGTAATTATATGTATAAATGTCTAAGTTGTTCAATGAATTTATGTTTGTCAGTATTTCTTTTCTTAGTTTATTTATTATTAGTTTTTAACAATATTAATCAATCTCACATTATTTTTGTACATACACGTAATCATTTATATTTATGTAACACGTATTTATTTTTTATTTAAGTATGAGTACACACTGTTGTCTAAAACTGTTTTACATCTGTCACCACACATCAGGTTCAGTTGAAAACCAGCGTCAGGCACTACTTGTCTGGCATTTTTGCTGAACTGGACCTTTTTGGTGCAGTCACGAGGCACACTTTGCTGCTATTTTTTTTTACACAAGGGTTTAAGGTTTTTTTTTTACTTTTTATTTTATTATTTGGTTTTTTAATATATATTTTTTTTTGTTGCTACCCGATGTGTGTCTGTGCTAAATGTATTGTATTGTGTGTCGAATCTGTGCTGAATAAATGTATTTTCTTTCTTTCTTTCTTTCTTTCAAATTATGCTTTACATAATTTAATAGATCCTCAATTCCTGTCCCATTCCAGTAAACTTTCTAGGTCTCAAAATAGTGAACAATTTCATTAATAACCTCTTGCTAACATTTAATTGTAACTACTCCCCAAATGTTCTAGAATTCTCATTCATTATAAAATTTCTACTTAATTATGATAATCTCACAGGGTCTTGCCGAAAATTAAAGTGGAATCTGAAATACAAGCTTGTCAAAAGACTGGGTTCCGTAGTCCATACAATGATGTGTGTTGTTCCTTTAATAATTCAATTATTATGGTCCTTTTCTTAAAACAATGAGACACTTAAAAGAGTGTCTCAAGTGTCCTGTTGTCTTACGGGAACTAATAGAAACTGAAGGTGCCAAACTAGTAGCAAAATTTTGGGTCAAATTTAGCTAGATTGCCAACAACATGCTACAATATAATTAATGAAACGGGCAAAGTTTATATTCAGTAAATGTATTCACATTTTCTATGCATAAAAAAAATAATTCGTTCAAGTAATCAGATAATGATATGAAATCACCATAATCATTATGAAACACGAAACAGTCATCTAAACTTATAACTATTAACAATAGTATCTGCCCGCGACTTCTCCATTATTGAATTTCTTCCGCACATTACAGCAAAAAAGAAAACCTAGAATATATTGTAAAATATTATATTATAGTTTCTAAGTGAATGAATTTTCTTGGTAGGATCAAGGCTTAGAAAATTACTAGCTGACCCGGCAAACGTTGTTTTGCCATATAAATAATAAAAAAAAATTTAGGGGTGGACTACCCCTAACATTTAGGGGGATGAAAAATAGATGTTGGCCAATTCTCATAGATACCGGATAAGCACAAAAAATTTCATCAAAATCGGTCGAGCCGTTTCGGAGGAATTTAAGTTCGAACACCGTGACACGAGAATTTTATATATTAGATTAGTGCTACGACTTCTTTCTTCTGTTTCTTTGTTTTTTTTTACATTTTTATTTAGCATATTTAATAGATTTTCAACTTTATTGCTACAGCATAAGTTTCACCTCCTCTTTGACAGTACCTCCTTATTGTTAGTTTGCTATATAAAGTCATTGGCCCTGATTGTCTTGTTCACAAACTAAGCTATAGTTAAGTTTTGTGCATCTTTTTCTTTCATTAAGAAAAGGATTCAGATTCAGGATTTCAGAAGATGAAACGTTAGCTTAGACGTATCAAATTAGTCCGTTCCTGACGTAAATTGACGTATTTTTGGTTGTCATGTTTATATTCGCGTCTAGTCTGTCTGTGGAGTATCTTAATTTGACAGGATTAAACTATTTTTTTTTTCTTTTATTAATTATAAACTAGCGCTTGACCGCAATCCCGCCTGATGGTAAGCAGTGATGCGATCGTAGATGGTAAAGCGCGCTGGTTTATTAAGAGCCTATTCACTCAGAAAAACTGAGCGAAAAGGAAGGAAGACGGCAGTTGAGCGAGACGATGCAATGTTAAACCCAACAACACGACCAACGATGCTGCGTCAAAGGGAGATTGATCTGAAGACCCTCCACGACCAAACTCCCAATACAACAACATTTGGCGCATCGTACCAGGCACACGTCGCAATAAAACTGCTCAAACCCGTCCTCCCTACGGTTTCACCAGACATCATGCCGGAACACGACAAATCGCTTGGCGGCAAGACTTTGTTTGGTGGGTGGTAACTTCTGCCGACGGCCGATGTTATGGCCTACCACCGAGAACCATTTTTCTATCCTTTTCTTAACGAAATAGAAAAAAAAATGCACTTAACTTAAAATTCATTTAGTAGGAGTTCATTTAATAGGAGAATCGGCGCCATTGAATATCTTACGACATATGCAAATAGTAATAAAGTTACAAGATATTTCGTTCCTTGTTACTAGCACAAATATTATTTTATCACTTACTTACTGTTAGACTGCATCATTTCTTTGCTGGGCAACAGTTTCCCCATGATATCCAGCTATGTCAATCTAAGGTTGAAGTAGACCACTAGTCATTTGTTTTGTTCAGTTCATCTTCGAGGTCTGTCGTGAGACCTTCGACCTGTGTAAGGGCTCCACGTGGAGATTTTATCGACCCACAACTTATTGGCATGCGGCAGACGTAGCCAGCCCAGTCCCTCCTTCAAATTATCAACTTTTTATCAACGTTAGTAATCTGTTTGGATCGTAGTGTGGTATTGATTGTCTGTTTCTTTGATGGTCCAACATCTTGATGAATTATAATATCTCTAATAAAGCTTAAATGTTTAAAGTCAACCCCGACATAGAAAACAAAACAATAACAAAAGACGGAGAGGAAGAGATCCCTTGTCCGCATTGTTAAGGGAACCCCAAAAAATGCTCTTTTCATTTTCCATGAATATTTTAATGTTATCATTATTTATCTGGCTCTGAATTTAATTTGGCAAGATAACAAACATTCGTGTTGAAACTCTATTTTATTTTGCTTCATTTTTAAGCTGGAACAGTACCTCGCTTGTAGAGAAATCTAGCTGTTGCATTGCTAGCCTGGTCGGCCATATAAAGAATATTATTCGCATTGCATTGTTCTTCTGAATAAACCTTGTTAGAATAATATTTCAGAACATTTTATGAAGAGGTGAATTTGATAGTCGTTTTAGTTTTCATTTGTTCTTGAACCGGTTTCGAATGATATGCTTCTTTCTTTTGTTTCATCATTGTGTCCACATTACTTATAGTAGAGGATACAATAAGGAACAAATTTCAGCCGTTGGTTGGATAAAACGTATTTGATATTAAATTTAATATCTATACTAATATATAAAGCTAAAGAGTTTGTTTTTTTGGACGCGCTAATCTCAGGAACTACTGGTCCGATTTGAAAAAATATTTTTGCGTTGGATGTCCATTAGTCTTGAAAGGATTTAGGATATATAATATCACGCTGCGATCATATAAAAAACGCGAACGAAGTCGCAGACGGCCGCTAGTATTATATAAATCTGGCCAGGGTTTTCTTAGCTTACCCACCAGCGGTATATTATTTAATTCATTAAATTTTATATAAAATACGTTCATCCAATAAATAGATGGCTGAAGGTCGTTGCTAATCAATTCTTAGATAAAAAAAAAATGTATTGGAATAATACTACCGTCTTTTTCCGTTGGTATAATTCTAACAAACATTGTTAGAATCAAGTTCTTCCAATCACAAAATCAACTGTACTGCTGGGGAGTTGGTTGCCCCACTTTGTAGGGCAGAGTATAAGTAAATTTGTTTCAATAAAATAATAAAATACCTTTATTTTATCATCATCATCATCATTTCACCTTTTTATCGTCCCACTGCTGGGCACAGGTCTCCTCTCATACAGAGAAGGATTTGAGGACAGGTTTCCTCAAGATGTTTTCCTTCACCTGCAGTTATTGGTGTCCAAAATATACTTTATTATATACATCAAATATATTACAGAAAATAAAAATGAAGATTTTAGAAAGGGTGACACAATGGGCGGTCCTATCGCTAAGAGCGATCTTTAAAAGACATTTTTTAGTTTGTTTATTTCAGCGTTCAACTTGCTCGTGTTGTTTCAACCATAAATTCTTGCACTTACGTCATTTTAAGTGCTTCATTGAACTCTGGCAGTCTAATATAATTTCAAGGGCTAGTAGAGATTATGTGTTGGATTGAATGTCTCTGAGCGAGCAAAATATAGATGTACCGTAATGAACTACAGTGATAATAATCTCTCTCATAGAAAGTTGTTTTTTTTTTTAAATAATTATAAACTAGTGCTTGATCGCAATCGCGCCTGATGGTAAGCAGTGATGTAATCGTTGATGGTGCGCTAGCGAAGCGCGCTAGTTTAATAAGCCCATTCACTCAAAAAACTGAGTAATAGGAAGGCAGACGGCAGTTGAGCGAGGTGATGCAATGTTTAACCTAGAGGGAGATTAATCTGGAGACCCTCCACGACCAAACTCCCGACACAACAACATTTGGCGCATCGTACCCGGCACACATCGTAACGTAACTGCTCAGACCCGTCCTCTGTATGGCTTCACCAGACATCATGCCGGAACAAAACGAATCGCTTGGCGGTAAGACTTTGTCTGGTGGGTGGTAACTTCTGCCGGCAGCCGATGTTATGGCCTACCACCGCAGAAAAAGAATTTAATCTTTGTATAAAACAATTTTGAACTTCGGATATTCTTACTTAATACAAGAAAAGAACATAATATTCGTTCTAATTTACACTGGATGAATTTATACTATCTTTACTAGGTGCTTTTGAATTATTACAGGGTCAGTCAGTCAGAAAAATAATTCTAAAGCGTAGGTAGCAATAAAGAACAGAGGAGAATCTCACAGATACTGTTTTAAATAATTGAATATAAAAAGAAATCAAATAAAATAATTGAATAGAAAAAGAAAAGGAGAGAAGATAAATTTTAGTTAAGACCAGTCAAATTAAACAATCGGCTTCTAACTGTTCCCGACACCAAAGTGTCTTTCTCTTTTTCACTCTCTGCACCAAGAACGAGTCGGCGTGATTTTAATTATTATATATTTTATAGTTTTAACAGGCAGTTTTTTAATAATCATATAAATAATTATTCCTCAATTTTCATAATTGCACCTACCACTGTTGGTCTCTGCAACAGCTAAAGGTTGATTGGTATGGCCTACGGCATGAAGTCCATCCCTGTACATTCTTGTGCTTGGATTATTAAATAAATAAATACTGTAGGTAGAACAAGCAAGCAAGCTTTGTACAAAAGATCTTTACCAACTACGTTGGGGTCAACTGTGCAGCTGTACATTAGACTATACTATGACTTGTTTAAACCATCTATTCGATTATAACCTCCGCTATTCTTTTCTGATTAATTTCGTTGCGGGACAAAAGACAGTTGAATCGTTTCTCCGGGACTCGTCGAGCTTCATTGCTGGCGGTCTCCACTGTTGATTCTGGCTTTCAGGAGTTGCAGTGGGTGGGAAAAAGTGTGACGGGTTTTGTCCCATAAAAAAAATACTGCATAGCTCCATCTTTGTCTGGCACTGGAATCATAAGGGTTTTAATACGTCGTACTAACCCCCCAGTATTTTACATGATGATAGATAAGTCAATTATTTGCCTTAAACATGATAAAATGATGTTACAGTCTTATGAATATCAATGTCCACGTGTTTAGCTTAACAGAATATGTATCAATTGCATGCAAAAATATCTAATAATTATGTCAACAACATCATTGACAATCCAAATGAATAGCTATGTTATAAATTAATGTCAAAGAAATCCTTAATGTCATATAAATTATGTTTATTTAGCCATTTGTACAGCTTGTATAAAAAATTCGCAATATTTATATATTTTAGCTCATCAGGGATTTTGTTATAAATGCGCACACACATCACAAGGCAACGTTTAGCAAACTTGGCCGATTTCGGATCTTTTGCCATTGTTTTGTTTTTCACAAAAAGTCTGGCTTTGTAGCTTGTTGGACGAGTGTTTACTTCAGATGCTTTTATGAAAGTTACAGACTACATATATGTAAAGTGCAGGAAGTGATAACAAACCTAACTTTTAAAAAAATGGCTGGCAGGATTCATTAGAACGAAGTCCGCATATGGCCCAGATGCCCTTTTTTGTGCAATGAATTCTCTGTCCGTACCCGTACTGTTTCTCCATACAGCAAGTCTATAACGTACACCAGTAGGCCACCGCTGCTCCTAAACAAGTAATTCACTTTAATTGAGGTTATGTGTTGTAATATTTCCTTGTTTATATTTTATATCTTGTCTGCAATAGAGAATATATTTGCCTAAGTCAATTACGATATATCAAACTAATCTGAACTAAATAGCCTTTATGATTACCGAAATACAATCCCTAACTTACTGTCAGTTCATCTGCACTCTACCGGAGATTGTTTTACCCTCATTTTTGATATACAGTGCCCTACATAGCTACGAGATTTCTTTTGATTTATTGCTCTTAAGGAGTGCCTTCAGGGATCCCTTTTAGAAGTCAAGAACCTCTTTCAATTTGAGGTCATGTAAACTACCTTGGAAGATATTGCTACTTGACAACCTGTAGTGAACTCGAACGTAACAGATAAATTATTTATTATTCCGATGTGCCTAAGATTCACTGCACGATTCCTTTTTCTTATTGATTGATATTTTTGATTTTTTAGTTAAATATTATTTGTGTACCTTGAAATGTATATTTCTTCTACTTCAAATCGTCAACAGATTTCCCAGAAGTAACAATTTGGTTAAACGTCAGAGAGAGAAATGTTATTATGTATATGACTTGCGGCTAAGTAATTGTAACCGCACGTGTCGATAGTAGCTTATGGAGGATGGGCGATTAGCTTTACACCACAAAATGTTCCAATAAGCGTGGCTTGTCTTTTTTAATCGTGTCACAAACTTAGAATTTCTCCTGTATCGCAGCGCAGCAGTCAACCATTTAACCACTGCACCAACCAAGTCGTCTTATATAGTTGTATCTTGTAGGTCACCGTATCGCGTATGTGCGCCTGTTTTTACCCGTTTCATGGATCCTACCTGTACCTCTCAATGAAATGCTAAAAGAAATTTTCAAGCTCAGTCCATCATTATCCTGCCTTAACATATTTTTTTTTTTTGTTTTCCAAGGGAAACCTTTCAAAGGCACCCGACCTCTCCCAATCTCTGGGGAGAGAAGTCGGGAAGTACGGGATTTTTATCTCCCTAAAACTACCCTGGTGATCACCATCCGCACATATAGGGGTATCTATCCTAGTTAGCATAGTTTATCCTACTCTAATCCTCATTTATTTGGTGTATGACCAGCATATTATTTTTTCATACTTTTTTGTAGTTACCTCGTGGTAGGCCTTAACATCGGCTGCCGGCAGAAATGACCACCCACCAGACGAAGTCTTGCCGCCAAGCGATTCGTCGTGTTCCGACATGATGAAGCCGTACGGAGGACGGGTCTGAGCAGTTGTGTTACGATGTGTGCCGGGTACGATGCTCTAAATGTTGTTGTGTCGTCGGGAGTTTGGTCGCGGAGAGTCTGCAGATCAATCTCCCTCTAGCGCAGTATTGTTAGTCGTGTTGTTGGATTTAACGGTACATCACCTTGCTCAACTGCCGATTTCCTTCCTATTCATTCAGTTTTTTGAGTGAATAGGCTCTTAATAACCTAGTGCCACGGGAGAGGTTATTTCATGATTTCTCATTCCAAATAAAAAAAAATTTCTTAGTGATTTTCACGCCGCGATCTCTAATGTTTAGTTGGATGTCATCCCTATCACATCGACACCCATCCCTCCCATTACTCTATAATCCGTCCATCCAGTCTAAATTCCATAGAAATAATGAATGTGATAAGCCCAACTTAATCCTTTTTTCATAAAAATCATATATTAAAAAGCTCGTGTCGTTTCATGGACGAAACTGACAAATAATACCTCTGCTCACACAATAAACTATTGAAAAAAATCAGGTGTCAATCACCGTGAAAATATTTCGCCAAAAATGCTTTGTGTTGAACAATAAAAAAAAACTTGGGTTTTTTTAAAGCGCAAAGTCAATTCGTCAAAGCTGAAAGCTTCAAAGGAATGAATGAAAACGACGTGTTGTGGCCTGAAATTGCGAGGTTAACAACTATATACACCCACTTTGTGCGATATAAGTTCATAATTGAATGGTTTCTTGAATACTTTGATGAATGGCTACCATGGTATAGGTTAATAAAATGAAATATTCATAAATTACTACTTTATACCTAATTTATTAAGTAAAGTCAAGCATTGATTTATAATTTATAAAAAAAAAAATAGTAAGAACTAGGCACATGTCGGCCGATAAGTGTGGATTTTTGACGAAAACGGTTAATTCCCCAAACTGAGCTATGCGCAACGCCGGAGGATGTCTCATATTTTCAGTCTGAAAGAGAAGAGTTGTTTATCGAGTTGCAAGTGAATAAGTATGATGTTGGTATTTTCCATTATCTATATATTGTCCACAGTTAGATCGGAGGCCGACTATAAAGTTATTATGTTAATTAATATTTAGTTAAGTAAGTTATTGGGTTAGATACGACGGGACTAGCATACACAATCTCGTAAAAGTACCTAAATAAAGAGAGAAAAAAAGTTTGGCATGTTATGATATGGTAACATATAAAATAATAAAAATTAAAGATATGATGTGTAATAGTGGTCATGGTGGTCGAATATTATTAAACATTCTAAAACATTCATCTACGAGTAATAGGGTATTTGACAAAAAAAAAAAAAATTAGTACGTCAGTCAGATTTCCAATAAAATACTAGACACGTATTTTATGTTTTATCAATTCAATAAAAATTGACAAATATAAAAGGCATCAAAGATCAGGAGTGGTGGCTAGTAACGTCACTGGTCGCTAAAAAGTGTAGCGTGCAGTGACATCACACGAGTTTTCAACGCACTGTGTCGTCTTAATTTTTTGTTTATATGAAAAAATAAAAAATACATGTCTAGTATTTTGATGAAATCTGACTGACGGACTAATTAGTTTTTTTAGTCAAATACCCTATTGTCACATTGTATAAAAGAAGACAAAAACAGATAGACAAAAAAAAAACGGGCATAATTTTAATCATTACATTCACATATGATTATTTTCCACAAATACAAATGTTACTAACTTTTGTTTATACAGATATAAATCAACCGAATTTGCAGCGTTCCTAACAAAATATAGGCGATGTGACGTGGAAATCCGCTAGCCATGTGAGCTGCATTCGGTATGTAAATTTTATTATGCCAGATGAAAATATACGGCGGTGGCTGGCTTAATAAGTTCCGTATATATATGTGGATTATCCTACTTTGTAAGATGGAGTGGAAAGCAGTCCAAATGTGTGTAGACGATCTGCAGGATAATTGCGTAACACACTACCAGTAGTGTTTAATATTGACAGTTCAACAAGATTCATTGCGTTACGTGTGTTGTTGAGCAGATACTTTTTTGAATGGATATGGAGCAATGTATTAGCAATATGCTTCAAAATCACCAGACATCATGCCACGACGAATCGTTTCGCGGCAAGACTTTGTCTGGCGGGTGATAACTTTTGCCGGCAGCCGATGTTATGGTCAGCCTGGTAGCCCGGAAGATTTCACATCATTAATATCTCCACAAGTTCGCCTTGCCAAACGTTAGAAATCTGGGACCCAACATCGTTTTGGAAAAAGGGTTGCTTGAAACTGTAGGCCCAGCAGTTTTTCTAGGAATGACAGAAGATTTCAAACTTCAGAGGAGCGCACATTGCAACCCTGGCAGGAAGGCTTAGTTCGGCAGCCTATGCCGTCAGGAAAGTAAGACAATACACTGACGTTGGAACTGCTCGTTTAGTCTATTTTAGTTATTTAACAGCGTTGTGTCCTACGGTATTCTACTGTGGGGCAAAGCCGCTGACATACGACATATATTTGTACTCCAAAAATGAGATGTCCGAGCAATTTACCAGGTCGGTGTCAGAGTTTCTGTTAAAGATTTCTTTAAAGATATTGGTGTTTTCACGGTTGCTTCGCAATTTGTCTTAGCCAAAATCTTTTATGTTAGGCAAAATATCTAGGGCTGCAATTGATGGCTTACAGCCCTTTGCTGTCTTTGAATTTGAATCGTTGAAACGTTATTCCCTCGACTCTCCACTCCATCATCATATCTACTTCAGACCTTCATAATAACCCATATGGGTGCAAAGTTCTCATCAACATAAATGAACTAAGTCCAACAACAAGGTTACTATTGCAAACCGTTGAGAAGTTCCTTGAACTGACCTTTGTCTTCATCATCAGCCCATTAATGACAGTCACAACCAATTTAGGTGTAAGATTCTTATCAATACAAATTAATGAAACACAAACACAAAGTAGTTACTGTGAATCGTTAAAGAGATCCCTCGCCTGTCTCCCGGCTCCATCACACTAAACATAAAACTAAAACGAAAACAAAAGGCGAAAGCCCAAAGCCGGAACCCGAAGTCCATAACCCAAAAACCGAAAGCTGTAAACAGAAAACCGAGGACCGAAAATCGATAACCGATAACCGACAACCGAAAGCCGAAAACCAAAAGCCGAAAGCCAAAAGCCGAACGCCGAAATCAGAAAACCAAGACCAAAACAGAGAACCTTTATCTTCATCATCAGCCAACTCATTACAGTCACAACCCATCTAGGTGTAAGGTTCTAATCAATACAAATTAATCAAACACAAACAGAAGGTATAGTCTGTCTATAAAGTCGTGAAAATAAATGAGGGCGATGCGGTCGTGCATATAGCAACCATCTTAATGTGATTGAAATCATTTTGATACTAGTACATTATTTTGTAGTAAAAGCTAAACTGGTTTTAATGAAAACACAAATCTATGGTCTCTGGCGTTTAAATAAAATGAGTAAAAAAAAATAAAATCATACATATTTATTATTATATGTTTTAACGTGATTTTACCAATGACTCAATACCAATTACAAAACATAATAATTGCTTTCATCATCTGATTCCGAATATTCGTCGTTAAAAAGTATTTTCATTGTCAGCTGCGTCACTAACAATGTCTTCGCTACTGCTGTCATCAGCCTGCTATCATCACTTAAGCGAATAACTCACTCATATATATTATACAATATGTAAAGAAACCCCTGTCCGACCCATAAGGACAATAAAGGTTACGTAAACACATGACCAAATATAATATAAAAGTTTACGTAATCATTATAGTAACAATACTAATGGATTTTGAAATAATCTTTTTTTCCCGCGAATTAATTCAAACTTCCCCGAAATTTGGAAGTTTTAAAAAAAGTGACAGAAAACAAAGACCAAAACAGAGAACCTTTGTCTTCATCATCAGCCAACTCATTACAGTTACAACCCATTTAGGTGTAAGGTTCTTCTCAATACAAATTTATCAAACACAAACAGAAGGTAAGCAGCTGCTATGAATCGTTATGGATCTCTTTAACGATTCACAGCAGCTATCTTCTGTTTATGTTTCCTTCTATATTTAATCTTATACTGTGACTGAAAAGCGACAGCCGGCATTGCCGCTTTAAAGCGCTTTGTCATTATAAGGTCTTAGCATTACGCTCAGCTCTTGTACGTCGATATGACGCATTTCCCAATTTGTTTTTTTTTTTGTGTTAATGTTCTGTTTATGCATCATGTTAACTACGACTGACGGTGTTTTTTTACGTAAAAGAAACCGTTTTATTTTACATCAAGTATTTTAAAGGCAAATTAAAGAAAAAAATAACCTGATATTTTCTATTAAATACATTAACAACAATCGATACTACAAATATATATATAATAATCAGGTCCTGATGGGGTCAGGGCCTATCATAGTGTCAAGTAACTGCTTATCATCGCACTTGTAGTTCCTATAGTCGGAAACTTAAATTTATCCTCATTCCCTTCCCTCCAATCAATATAAATACTTGTCTATAAATCTCAAAGTAACACATCATCCTTCAAGTTCTCAACAAAAGTTGACTACTTCATCAAATCGCAGTGCCGAAATAACTCATATTCCTTCAAACTAATAGTTTTATGTCCAAATCGAACATCCCGTAGATTGATGCCACATCATCCCTACATACATCACTGAGTATACGTCATTTGTTATAATTCTTTATACAGGATGTTGATAAGTTTTTTAGCGTTTTTATTAGCTTCAACCATGTTTGAATGTTTGACTCCTTTAAACTCTATTTTGACTGGAAACTTTGTACGTTTATCAAAACTGGTGACAGTAAAATAATGACAAAAAATAGGTTCAAAAAAGATGCGCAGTCGTTATATTAGAGTGTGCAATATTATTTTTAGCGCAATTTGGGAATAATTAGAGGGTCGATATAATACATTATCAATATCATCATCCCCGCGTTCAGTCCCGGTTGCATCCGCGGCCTTCGCATTGGGGCCCGGAGATGTAAAAAATATTTTATTTTATATGGAAATTATTGCTGGAATTTTAGATAGTGATTTATTGCTAAAGAGTAACACGTGACAAGATTATTATTATGTCAATATTTGTAAAGACAAAGCCTGTCTTTTGAATAAAATTGAAGAGGCTTCAAAGTTGTTTATCTCCATAGTCTTTTTAGTGATGAAATGTGAATTAATCATGTATTAATGGCTTTACATGAATTATAAAGGACAATAGGAGAAGAAACACTTAGACGATGAAGATGATTAAAAAACACAAGACCAGAATATGACTTAGAGAGAAACCTGTTACAATATTTCAAAATTGGTCCTTGGTAGCGCTGTATAGAGAGGTAGAGAGCAAGACGTTTGCCCAGCAGTGCGACTTTAAGACATTTTAAACGCAGTTGAAAGTATATAGGTACTTACAGCTACTTGTAACATTTTTTTTTTCTTTTTATGTTTTTTCCAACAGATCTACGAGACGGCTTGAATTATTTTGACGGGACTTTCATTGCAGATATTAAATTAATTTTATTCCAGTACAGTAACAAACAAACAAAAAAGGTAATAAATACTTAAATAAAAATAAAAAGTCCAACAAATAAAAAGACAGGATAAATAAAGCTGCGATAAAGTAAAGTGAAAAATTACTCTTTATCCATGCTGATTATACTCTGATGACTCGGCATTTTCACGCACTCGCGGAAACCACGAACCCTATAAAAAAGAATTTCAATCCTGACGCATAATACGCGAACACAATAGGTCGTCTTCCTTCAAGCAATTCAATCTACACGTATTTACGATCCTGTTTACTTCACAAAGAATAACAGGTTCGAGTCAATAACCCGAAAAATATTCTATTCCGTTGCAGTCTGCTTGCGTGATGGTAATGTGTTCTCACGCAGTAGGTACTGTGATATGGGATTTTCGTTTTATCCTAAATATAAGTATAATACGCTGTATATTGAATAAAATCCAGAGTCTACTGAAGGCATTGGCCTTGTCAACTAGCGCAGGAGACATAACTAAACAGTTTTTTTATTTATGAGTTTTAATGGATTCTTCAGATGTGTTGAGCTGCGAAATTTTTCAAATCAATGTCAAAATCATGTTTGACAAATATATAGACAAATTATTGCTAGGTATTTTTGAATGATTGAAACCTAAATTAGACTGAAATCTTCTTAAAGTTACGAGGATTGTCCCCTGATTTATTTTTGCAGTAAAAAAACTAAAATACTATTTTAAAAGACTGTTAAAACTACTGAAGTTTACTTCTTATTATACTGTGTCTACTTAGTTAATCATTTTTACAGCTACCTTAGATGGTAACGTATGCCAGATTACATGTAAACTAATCTTAAAATGCATTATTATGAACTGCCTAATCTTATTGAAATATCTTATTTATGATTTATATATGAGATTTAGTTCAAAACGGTCTCTAAAGCCTGGAGCACAGGTGAAAAGTACCCAGCCTGTCGGTGTTCTATAGGATGCATTTTGGGGAGTGTGCAAGGGAATTGCATGACTCAATTCCCCTCTCTCCGTTCCATCATCGGACGACCCCTCGTACGGAGAGTATCCATCCTTACGTTGTTGATACCGCTAAGATCCGGACGAAGCGTTTTGCCTCGTCTTTTATGCCACGAGCGGTGTTTCTGTCTAACTACAAACTAAGTATCTTCAAGGATAGTGTGAATAGGCTCTTAATACACTAGCGCGCTTTACCATCAACAATTGCATCATCGCTTACTATCAGGCGGGATTGCGGTCAAGAAATATGTAGTGTATAATTAAAATACTTTTTTTACATACCGCATTTGAATAAATTTTGACAAAAAACAAGAAAACATTATAATTGCTCACCATTTCGATATGTCAAAAAACGGTTAAAAACTTAATAGACAGAGGACGCCAACCAACAGGTTAAATGTTACCTCAAAAAGATTAAAATCCTAAAAATATTAAATGTAAGCATTACCAAAAACATCTTTACCAAGATTACTCGCAAACATCTAAAGTTAAACATACCAAAAACATTTTCAAACAGCCTGTAGGCGCGCCTATAGTTAATACAGTATAGTGCTCGACATGGTAGCGTCAGCAATAATGCAATACATAAGTCTTCCCGCCGTAAACATGCTCGCTCATCAATAATACCATAAATACTTACTAGCTTTTACCGGGAAATTTTGGCGGCGAATGTGCGTAGTGGCCGGTTAGTGTGGAGACTGATCTGTGGATGGTGGGAGCGTGTTTTTCAAATTAAATGCAGCGTTGCTGATAGTTTATACTGAGCTGCGGTTAATTTAGTCCTTTTGCATTGAAAAAACTAAAAAGAACAACATGATACGAGGTTAAAAATCTATCTATAATACAAATGAATGATTCAAGTTATTTATTTTATTTAATAATTTCACAATGGCGCCTGGATTAAGAAAAGGACAGAAGATGTTGATCCTGTCAAAATAGTCAGCGTCTGACGTATTTTAAGTCACCATGTTTTAGCCATGTCTGAAATGTCTATATAGTATCATAATCAAATATTATACTAATTTTCTGTCCTTTTCTTAATGAAATAGGAAAAAAAGATGCAGATTATTTACTGTTGTTAGTTTAGTTAATAAACAAGGAAATCGGGAATTGTATATTTGGTAGTGTTCAATGTATTTTTAGGTAATGTGTATTTTCAGTGTATAATAAAGTATATACAACTGTCGAGCAATGACAGATGCTATATCGAGCGCAATAGCAGAGGTAAATCATGACTTGGAGGCTATCAAAGATTGGAATGTCTGTGAATCTCTTAAAGTGTCAGGCTATTATTATTGGAAGCTCACATATAATGAGCAGGTTAATAAGAGCTCTCTCTCTCCGCTTATCTTCAATGGTACCGTCGTACCCATTACCCCTACTGTCAAAGATCTTGGTTTGTATATTGACTCGACGCTTAGCTGGCAATGTCAGGTTTCCTACGTTAGTCAAAGGGTCAACGGTACCCTGCGTTCGCTATATCGCCTGAGGAATTTCTTACCCCCTTTAAACGAAAACCATGCCTGTGCAGGCTCTAATTTTCCCTATAATCGACTATGGTGATGTGTGCTATTTTGATCTGAATGCGGCTTTGCTGGATAAGCTTGATAGCTTTGCTCCACAATGGGATCAGGTTCATATTCAATCTCAAGAAATATGACCATGTGTCGAGCTACAGGTCTGAACTCAAATGGATGCCCATTCGCCAGAGAAGAAATTTGCGCGCTTTGACGACGCTTGTCTCCTTTCTTAACTCCCCCACTCCTCCATCTTATCTTGAGACTCACTTCCAATATTTATGTTCTTCACACACTAAGAATCTGCTATCTTATAACAATCTTCTCTTACTCTGTCCTTCACATACGTCTGCCTTTGTTCACTCTTCATTTCATATTCAAACTACTCTTCTATGGAATGCGCTTCCTCTTGATATCAAGATGGCCGCTAGTCGGTTTGCATTTAAGCGGAAATTGCAGAGTTATTTTCGCAAGTTAGGGTAGAGTCATTTCAACACCTCTCTCCCAAATTTTTAGTTTTGTATGTATATATTATAAGTATATATTTTGGTAATAGTATGTATGTACTACTGTACTGTACTGTACTGTATACATACTGCTTATTTAAGTATTTATTTAAATTGTGTTAAGTGTATTTTTTTATTATAATGTTTTCAACTTAAGCACCTGCCACTAATGTCTTCACCACCTATGGTTGACTGGTAGAGAATGCCTAAGGCATTAAGTCCGCCTCTGTACAAATTATGTGCGAAAGAATAAATAAATGAATAAATACAACGTTTATTTTTCTTTTCTCCTACGAGTAGCATAACACATCCACGCGCGGTTCGCCGCACCGGCCAGGAGTTTTATGTTCACGATCGCCGCCTCGACGACAGCAGCGACACATCACAGCGGACCCACGAACTACTACCTCGCTTACGACTGGTCCGCTATATTTTGAGTAAAATTCAAACTTACCCGAATTGTATATATAGGCTAAGCAAACATTCTAATAAACCATTCCATTTTCAAACCTCACTCGTGTTTTATTTACCATACCCTTTGTAAAATACGAAACCTGAATATAGTTTGTTCAGTAAATTAATAAGCAATTGAATCGATTTCAAAAAATGTTACATCATGTTATGTTTTTTTCAGAATTTATTTAAAAAGTGTTGCAGTGTGGTTACCGAGCGCACAACACAGTTTACAGCGGATCATAATGTCCTAGCGCCCCCGGCGCGCCGCGATGACGATATTTTTGTTGGGACAAGCAGGTAACTTGAAAAGCTCATAATTTGTGGTTTTTCATTATAGCTTTTTGAAACTTCGTACATAAATTCTTTACATAAAAATACTGGACAAGTATTTCGGATTTCACTTATACAAAACTGACATTGTATATACAGTATGTTAGGAAAACCCTGTCCGACCCGTGAAGGTGTTGTTAGGTATCGATAATTGATTCTACTAATGGATACAAAACCGGGCTAAACTTTAAAAAAAAATCCCCCTAAAAAATAAATACCTATTATTTCGCAAAAAGTGGTAACTTAATAAATGTGCGTTCACCCTACCGCGGGCGGCGGGCGGCAGGGCACGCGGCACGTGGTCGCATCGCTATTCGCTCATAATAATACCGGTATTGTAATTTTTTAAAATGTACCAAATTTCGGGGAAGTTGGAATTAATTCGCGGGAAAAAAAGATTATTACAAAATTCATTTGTATTGGTACTACGATGATTACGTAAAATTTTATATTATATTTGGTCATGTGTTTACCTAACCTTTATTATCCTTATCGGTTTCCCACAACATCCGGGGTACCTCAGGGCTCTCATCTAGCTCCAATTTTATTCACCATATTCATTGATGACATCACACGATACCTCAAGTACACAGACTGTTTCTTGCTTGCGGACGACTTAAAAATTTCCAGACCCATTACCTCCATGCAAGACATACAAATGAAGAAGTATTGGAGGAGGTTGAGGTGATTCGGGACCTTGGCGTAAACTTGGACAGTAAATTGAGATTTCACAAGCACATTGAAAAAATAATTGCAAAAAGCTATAAAATGCTGGGTTTTGTAATCCGTAACAGTAAAGAGTTCAAAAAGCCTTCTACCAAACAAACATTATTCAAAACATTGGTTCGATCTGGTCTTGAGTATTGTAGTCAGATATGGTCTCCTCATTATGAAATACATATAAAACGTTTAGAATCTGTACAAAAAAGGTTTATGTGGCACCTTGCTTACCAATGCAATGAAGCTAAACGTTTAAATTCATATGCCTCGCGTCTGAAACATTTTAACTTGAACAGCCTTCAGGATCGCAG